>OY998258.1:48987544-49642256 GCA_963922045.1 Persicaria maculosa | reverse complement strand
TGTGAGTTTTCTATTCTTGTTCTAATTTCCATCATGTGTTTCATCTTCTTTGTGCTTGAATGCTTTATGGTGTTTGATGCTATCTTAATTGATCACCTTGCTAGGATCTCATCATCGCTAGGGTTTTTAATTGTTCGTTATGATTCTTAATCTTTCATAGTAAACATGTTCTAGTGGACTTCGTTAGAAAGCTTGAATGTGTAGGAAGTTGACTATAGGTTAAATATTAGTTCTTTAGAGGATTGATATTGCTTATAAGTTTTATACATCTTGAGACTTATTGCTATTCCTACGATGAAACCTTAATCCATGTTAAGATCGCCTAGGAGTAAGAGATTATTAGAACTCATAGGGCTAATAATCTATTTAAATCAAGATAAGAACATTTGATTGGAAAAGGAAGAGAACTTGAGTAGGAAACAAGGATCGAATTCACCAAATAGGGTTGAAAATTGTAGGTGATCGAAACTATCTCTTAATTATTGATTCTCTTAAATTGTTAATATTTCTCATTCTCAACCACTCAAAACCCTTCTTTTCTACAAATTGGTAAATACACAATACATAAGAATACTTGATTCTCTGTGGGATCGACCTCTTACTTGCTCACTATACTTGTCTGTAGGTTTGAGGTTTATTTTGATAGGAAACACAACGATTTTGTCCTGTCACTCCGCAATAGCCATGCGGAGATTTTCAGTCCAAGCATCACATGCAACAATATTCAGGAGCCGTTGCAATATCTGGTTCTATATCCGCAATCATCTCCGCTTTCGAAGCAAACAGAACAGAAATCAAGAATCAAGGCTCCATTTTTAGTTGTTTATAATTATAATTTTATATGTGATTGTAATCTTAACTTCTACGGAGTAATGTTTTTTCTTTTCTTTTTTTACTGGCGACCCTTTGCGTAGGGTTATCAAGCCATATTTTGATGGCTTCAAGATCACTTCGTCGATCTACTTCTTGCCTACTATAAAATAAAAATTAAAACTAAACCTTTACTATAATGGCCTAAATTTTTGGATGTTAACAAAAGAATATTTATCTTCAATTATTGAACTTATTAATCTTTTTTTTATCAAGTTCAAAATTCTATTAAAATTTTATAACTTTATTTTAAGGAGTTTTAATTTAGTTAAATTGAACGTTTTGTCATTTTTAACGTTCAAGTTAAAACTATTTTATTTTAAGCATATTAAAATCATTTTAAGGGATTTTATGACATTTAATAAATTTTATTTGGTTACATTTAATAATTAAATTGAGTTGAAATATTATAATCTAAAGAATAGTGGACTAATTTCATAATTTCCTAAATAAACTAAACCATATTTAAATGGAAAAAGGACTTCACATAATATCAACTATCATATATAATCTAAAAATAATAGGGATAAAAAAAATCTCAAATTAATACAAATTATTAACCTATAAATAAAAATTAATACAAACTTTAAAATCAACCAAAAATTATTTTAAATTATTTTTTTAATCAGGAAAGAATTTGAGATACCAGACAAGTAGAAGTGTCAATCGGGTCATTCGGGTCGGGTTCGGGTCGAGTTATTTCGAGTTTCGGGTAAAAAGGAGCCCGGGTAGATTCGGGTTGACTTGAACTCGGATTTGACCCAGTTTCGGGTAAAATCGGGTCAATTTCGGGTTTGTCAATTTTTTCTTTTTTAAATTAAAAAAATCATAATTTGATAGTTTTGCGATAATTTTTAAATACTAAAGTTAAAGAACGCGGCTTCTGGATAGCGCTCCCAAACTCTCCCTAACCCAGCTCCCTGTTTCGGTTTCATGCCCTCTTCCCCTCTGGCTTCCTGTGGAAACTAGTACCACAGATCTATTCCTCAAATGTAAATCAACCAGAAACTGAAATCAAAAACCAAATGTAGCGTCCAAATCCAGTGGGAAAAAAACCACAAAAACTCTATCCAAACACCAGTTCGTTTGAACACAAACACCGAATCAGAAACCAAAAAATTGATCATGTACACACTATGGTTTCGCTCTTGGAACCTGGGAATAAAATCTACCCTTGATAACCATCACAGAACACTTAATGCATGTCGAAAAAACAAACAGAATGTGTGTATTCTGGGGTTTTTTCGAATGCAGCAACAACATTTACATCTTACCTATTTCCAAAAAGCTTTTATCTCTAATTTTAATTGTATTAACACTAACCCTGTTAGCTTTATCCTTTGTATTAACCCTCCCTTTAGTAATAGTTTTGCGATAATTTTTAAATACTAAATTTAAAGAACGCGACTTCTGGATAGCGCTCCCAAACTCTCCCTAACCCAGCTCCCTGTTTCGGTTTCATGCCCTCTTCCCCTCTGGCTTCCTGTGGAAACTAGTACCACAGATCTATTCCTCAAATGTAAATCATCCAGAAACTGATATCAAAAACCAAATGTAGCGTCCAAATCCAGTGGGAAAAAAACCACAAAAACTCTATCCAAACACCAGTTCGTTTGAACACAAACACCGAATCAGAAACCCAAAAATTGATCATGTACACACTATGGTTTCGCTCTTGGAACCTGGGAATAAAATCTACCCTTGATAACCATCACAGAACACTTAATGCATGTCGAAAAAACAAACAGAATGTGTGTATTCTGGGGTTTTTTCGAATACAGCAACAACATTTACATCTTACCTATTTCCAAAAAGCTTTTATCTCTAATTTTAATTGTATTAACACTAACCCTGTTAGCTTTATCCTTTGTATTAACCCTCCCTTTAGTAATAGTTTTGCGATAATTTTTAAATACTAAATTTAAAGAACGCGACTTCTGGATAGCGCTCCCAAACTCTCCCTAACCCAGCTCCCTGTTTCGGTTTCATGCCCTCTTCCCCTCTGGCTTCCTGTGGAAACTAGTACCACAGATCTATTCCTCAAATGTAAATCAACTAGAAACTGAAATCAAAAACCAAATGTAGCGTCCTAATCCAGTGGGAAAAAAACCACAAAAACTCTATCCAAACACCAGTTCGTTTGAACACAAACACCGAATCAGAAACCCAAAAATTGATCATGTACACACTATGGTTTCGCTCTTGGAACCTGGGAATAAAATCTACCCTTGATAACCATCACCGAACACTTAATGCATGTCGAAAAAACAAACAGAATGTGTGTATTCTGGGTTTTTTTCGAATGCAGC
The DNA here is from genome assembly GCA_963922045.1 of Persicaria maculosa. Classification (NCBI taxonomy): domain Eukaryota; kingdom Viridiplantae; phylum Streptophyta; class Magnoliopsida; order Caryophyllales; family Polygonaceae; genus Persicaria; species Persicaria maculosa. Next base: position 49,639,077 of record OY998258.1, on the reverse strand, counting down.
AACAACATTTACATCTTACCTATTTCCAAAAAGCTTTTATCTCTAATTTTAATTGCATTAACACTAACCCTGTTAGCTTTATCCTTTGTATTAACCCTCCCTTTAGTAATAATTTGAATGCAGAGCACAGGATTGGTGAACGGGTAGCGGCAAGGAGGCTTACCGTCAGTGGCGGAATTAGACTCCCGGTGATGAGGGGGCCAAAATTTTACTTTATATTTTTTTTTGTTTATCAAGCACAAAAATAATTTAAAATAACTTGTCCAAGCCCCCATTGAGATCAAGCAAGTAGCAGGAAAGATAAAAGTTGAATGGAAAAACTTAAAAGGAAGTTGGGGGATGGATACAATCGGCAACGATTGGTTCATCTTTCGATTTGCTAACAAAGAAGACCGATATGTAGTTTGGAACAACAGGCCTTACCATGTCCAGGGTGCTCTCCTTGCTATGTATCCTTAGACGGATTCCTTCAACCCAATGGAGGAGGACACCACTACTGCTGATGTGTGGATCAGGATTCCTGGTCTCCCACATCGATCAGTTCTACTCCTTTGAAGCTATATACTACATCCTCAAAAGTGGTGGTGTTGGCTCCCTCATCAGAATTGACCAAGTCTCAAATATCAGAAACAAGCTAAGGTCTGAAAGAATTTGCATCAATGTTTCTCTTCTCTCTAAATTAGTTACCTTTATCAATATTCGTAAGAATGAGAATGAAAACCTTAGATTGAGAATCTGGTATGAAGACTTCTCTGATGTGTGTGGGTGTTGTGGAGAGTATGATCACTCCTATGATGACTGCCCTCTAAATGGACCAAGGTCCAGAAAATTTAACCTTGTCCTTGAAGAGAACCCTCACATTGATTTGCTAGCCCCTTCTCCTGTTGCTACCCCAAACAGAAACCTCAATGATCAAAGAATCTTCACTGCTACAAACCCCCCTAATCCCCACTGCTACATTGATGATACCATTGCCCTACACTCCATGAACCCGAGGCAGGGAGACTTTGGTCTCCTCCCCATGACTAGTAACCCAAACCACATAATGTCCCATGGCCTTTTGCCTAGCCCCGGCTATCCCAATGAACTCATAAATCACCTCATCCACCTCAACAATGCCCATGCATCCAAACTAGCTGCTGAAACCTCTGTCCCTCCCTATGCTATAGCCCCATCTATTCTCCACACAATCATGGCCTCGGCCAACCAAGGTCCCCCCAACAACAATACACCTACAGAAGCCAATCTAGATGAGATGATCAGAGCTCAAATCAAAGGAAAAATGGTGGACACTGGAGTCAATTCTGAAGAGTCACACCTCTCCCTGAAATCTAACAACACCGTGATGAGGAAAATGGGAGGAATAGTCATCAGACCTACAGAGGAATCTACTGAAATGACGAGCTCAAAGCAGTCCAAAAGGAGAGAAGAAGAAGAACACAATGAAGCATCCTCCCCGGCCAACAAGAATTCCAGGAAAAAGAAGATTAGATCATGAATAGAAGACCAAAGCACTTGTTGAGTCCCATGCTTATCATATCTTCTCCTAAGAACAATAAGAACCTTCATGTCAATCCTCACAAATTGCTGCCTTGTTATGTTGCTATTATGTGTTGTTCTGTCTGGATTTGATCCTCTTTTTTTCACTGGGTGCCTGGATCCACCTGCTTTCGGCTTGCTATTTTCCTATGCTTTTTGGTTCTATATTACTACTGTTCTCTACTTTCTGGTGCTTGTTCTACTACTAACTCTCTGGCTGCTTCTCTGTTAGTCGGGTTTTGGCTCCTGGGATGGACAGTTGCATTACTCTCCCTATGCTCATAGTTCTTTTTAAATGCTGTGAGCTTTAGTTGAGCAGAAAATCAGGTATACTTCTAACCCTCTCTCAAAACCTTAAGCCACCCCCCACTGCAAACCCCTGGTTTGTAATGGTGGAAGGCTACACCAACCTTAAACAAAAACCAAATCATACAAAACCCTTGATACAATTGGATACTGCTGAAGATTATGAAGTAAAAACTCGTTGCAAACATATGCACTTCCAACACCAGATAATAGAAAATAATCAGTTGAAAGAAAGGAATGAGTCAGAATACAAGAAAACCAAGACCAACAAAGGAAAACTATATTCAAAGATGCATCAGGGAATCAGTCACATAAACAAAAATGAATTAGAGCAAAAATCTACAAACATCTATAATATAAGAACACCAAATATACGATCAACATATAAGATAAATGATTAATATAGCCTACTGGAATATAAGAGGGTCAAAGCGCCCTCTCTTATGGAAAGAAATCAACCATTTAAGACAAACAAACAAAGTAGATATGTTAGTTCTAGCTGAGACTAAAGCAACAGATGAGCCAACCCCAGATGAAATGAAAATCTCAGGCTTCCAAAAATGTGAAAGTATTGCAGTTGTAGGCCACAAGGGTGGTTTATGGCTGCTATCAGAACAACACAAAGCACTTGACCATGCCAGAATCATAGAAAAAGAACATAGATATATAATGTTACACACTAGCATTGAGAATATGGAGCTGGCAATTCTATGTGTATATGCTTCAGCAATAGAACATGAAAAAACAGATTTCTGGGAAAACATCTGTCAAATAACAAACAAACATAATTTACCCATAATTATAGTAGGAGATCTCAATGATATAGAAAATGACATTGAAAAAACAGGAGGCAATACACCTTCCCTCGTGAGATTCAAAAGACTAAGATATATCAAATCGAAACTAAACTTACACACTATCCCCTTCAAAGGCTCACCTTTTAGGTGGAGGAAAAGCAAAAAAAGCGGCAATAACATCTATGAGAGATTAGATAGAGTCCTAATTTATCAAGATATTGCCATAAGATTTAAAAACATGATAGTAACACATCATCCATTTTCATCCTCGGACCATTGTCCAATCACATTCCAACTTGGCAGCTCTAATCAAAGAAAAGGAACACCGTTTAGATTCAAAATGGCTTGGACAACCGACCCTTTATATGAGAAGCTAGTTAAACAAGTCTTGGAGAACAAGCTCCATGGCTCGTTCGGATTCCAGCTTATGAACAAGCAAAAACTCTTAAAAAAACACAAAAACTTGGTGTAAATACCACAACAAGAATATATCAAGACAACTTATCAGCGTTGGCAAAAAAATATTGGAATTACAAAACAAACTACCTTGGGGGAACATTTCAAAACAAGAGAACCTGAAGTTAGAAAGACTAGAAAATAAGAAATTCCAACTACTAGATTTCAACTACAATTTTTGGAAACAACGAGCAAAAGTAAAGCATCTAAGCAATATAGATAAAAACACAAAATATTACCAAACAATAGTCAGAATTAAAAATTTTAAGAATGTAACTCCCACTTTCACAAATAAAAAAGGTGAGATACTACAAGAAGAAAATCAAATAGTAGAACAAATAACAAGTGAGATGAGTGAAAGATTCATAACGAAAAATCAAAGATTAGTCAGACAAGAAGATATCCCCTATATCCAACCTCAAATTACGAGAGAAGAAAATTTGGCTCTAATAAGAAAAACTTCCGATACAGAAATTAAAAACACTATTAAAGATATGGCTGGAGACAAAACACCAGGACCAGATGGCTACCCACCTGAATTCCACATCAAATATTGGAAGATAGTCGGTCCCCTTATGTGAAAAACTATTAGAGCCTTCTTCCACTCAAGTAAATTATTAAAAGACATTAATCAAACCTTTATAGCATTAATCCCAAAAACAGAAAACCCTAGTACTATAAACCAATATAGACCTATAAGTCTCTGTAATACAGTCTATAAAATTATCGCAAAAATCCTAGCCAATAGATTAAAACCAATTCTCCCACGAATCATAAACCCTTATCAAGGTGCTTTTGTGGAAGGAAGATCAATCAACGATAATACCTTTATAGCCCATGAAATATTCCATAGCTTTCATAAGAAAAAAGGGAAACAAGGGTGGATGGCCCTAAAACTGGACATGGAAAAGGCTTACGACAAAATTAATTGGAACTATATTCAAGCAGTACTAGTTAAGTTTGGGTTTCATGATAAATGGATCAGTTTGATCATGGAATGTCTAACTACAACAACTATCGAAATGGAAAGCAAAAGCCTAAAAAACTGTGTTTTTGAAGAAGCAATCCAAAGCCTAAAAAAACAACTATCGAAATGGAAAGCCTCTACTTTAACCCAGGCGGGTAGATCGATACCGATAAAAGCAAATCTTAATTCTAAAACTAACTACCTAATGCAAAATTTCCTGCTCCCGAAAAGTATTCTAAGCCGGATAGATCAAATAAACAAAAACTTCTTCTGGAATAAGTTAAATTCTGAAAGATATACTCTGCACGTTAGCTGGGACAACATCTGTAAACCTAAATGTCATGGGGGATTAGGTATAAGAAAGGCGGAAGATATTAACACTAGTCTACAATTGAAACTCTTATGGAAACTTTATGCGGATGACAACAACATATGGACTAAGGTAATTAAGGAAAAATACTTACAAACAAACCCGATATCTCGAATATCAAATCTCCATACATCATGGCAATTTGGTAGACTACTATCGTTAAGAAAGAAATTCCAATCGGGACTATTATGGCTAATAGGGGACGTCAACTCAGTAAATGTCTGGTTTGATAATTGGGTAGCAGACACGAACCTCCTTCCATGGTTAAACCAACATGATCCAAAAATAAATGTCTCAAATCTCCTCAATACAAATAAACAATGGTGTACTAACCGACTAAATGAATTATTCCCAATTGAAATTGTTCATAAGATTAAGAAAATCGATCTACCAAACTGGGACACAAGGGATAAGCTCATATGGAAGTTTAATCAAAACGGATTTTTTTCAACAAAGTCAACATATGAACTAGGTACTTCAAACAACAACAACAGGGTCATTGACAACAAATGGGTATGGAAACTGAACATTCCACCTAGAATTCCATCACTTTGTAGCTTATGTGAACAAGATAATGAGGATACCCAACATTTATTTGTAGACTACAACCTCACAAAAAGAGTTATTTCGGCCTATGAAAACAAATCAGGTACAAAAATCTTTCCCCCAAATCACCTAAATTTAAATATAAATGAACTATATAACCACCGAGCCCAAATAAATAATCTGAATGAACTATGCTTCATATGGCAATCCATTTGGGAAACAAGAAATTATATTATATTTAAGAAAAAGAAACAAGATAGTATAGATGAAATAACAAGAAAAATCACAAATAACATTAAAAATTGGAAACAAACCAAGACACAAGAGGACCATCCAAATAAAAAGATCGAAACAAAAAGCAGAAGGATTCGGAACTGTAAATGGACGAAACCGACAATAAATACTTATAAAATTAATGTTGATGGCTCGGTCAATACCACGGGCCATTGCCAAGTGGGGGGAGTCATCAGGGACTCAAATGGAAGGATTATAGATATCTTTAAACCGGAAATTGGGAAAAGCACAGCTCTCCAAACGGAGGCTACTGCTATCTATACTGGTATGGAATTCGCTATAGCAAGGGGAATACGAAGGGAGATAATAGAAGGTGACAACTTAGGGGTCATCAAAACCATCAGGAAGGAAACCCAAGCCAAATGGGATATCTTAAGGCATATGGAGAAGATCAACATTCTCACAGAAGATTTCGATGAAATTGAATTGAAGCACTGCTGTCGAGAAGATAACCAAGCCGTAGACTTTATAACTAGAGATAGATCTACTTGTAATTTGTACAACCTCCCTACCAAAAGGGATCTCTGTAATATCATCTGGTTGGATGATCAAGGTGATACTCTACATCATGTATAAAGTTCGCCTATTGTTCACATACTGACAAAAAAAAAAACTAAATTTAAAGACGTGGTTCATAAGTTCTTGTGCTTGTAATTATATAATATATCTGATCTAAAATACTTGATTTTTATTATTTCTCATAATTTTTAATCAAATTTAAAAATATATAAAATTTAAAAAATTTAAAAATAATTTCATGCAAATGGTAATTGACTTCTGCTTCTTCTTCCCTCTCTCTCTCTCTCTCTCTCTCTCTCTCTCCCTCTCCCTCCTTGGAAAAGGAACACTGACAAGCGGTGACCAGTCGTTGATCTCACCAAAGATAAATACCTAATATACCTAATACTCAACACTAGTATAGTGAATTGGTACATGTGTTGATCCCATATATATATATATATATATATATATATATATATATATATATATATAGAGAGAGAGAGAGAGAGAGAGAGAGAGAGAGAGAGAGAGAGAGAGAGAGAACATTAGAGCTATTGATTGATGTTTGTGAGCATTGTAGCAATGAGTAAGTGAATAATATGAAAATGGTTTCACTTGGTTATCTCATGGTTGATTACCTCATTCCTTAGATTCTTCGTATTACCCTAAGGACTCACAAACTTCTATGCCTTCCTATTCGATCACTATCCAACTCCACAAACTCTTGCCTAGGGTTCGAGAAGCATTGGGTCCCAGTCACCTAGCATGCAGATCAACATCTCTCCCGCATCGTCGACGTGTCACCTAGTTGTCAAACCAGCTATCGCTTTTGCTAAAAGAGATGATTCTCACTTGTTGATTTCCTTACACAATCTAGATTCCCAACATGTTCATTAGGACGTGTTTGCTACTATAGGTTCCACCCGCATGTGCGGATGTAGTCGAAACCCTACCTAGATGCAACTTCGTCTAGGTTGCGAATCAAGACAAAGCAACAACGTAATAATAATATAAGTGCAAAGGAAACGAAATAATAAGATAGAAAGAACCTCAATTGGTAACCAAACCAACGTCTCGACAAGTATATTAGTTGAATATTAGCCTAGCATGGCTATCTTCATGCAAAACCTAAGAGAAAAGAGTACTTTGGGGTTTTCCCTATCAAAGAAAGAAGAGAATAATGGTGTGTTGAATGAATAAAAAATTTCATGTTTAGAAGTCTATTTATAGTGGCAGGCTGGACTACCGCAACCCTAGATTCGATCCATTAACGATGCTGAAAAAGATCTAGCGCACAGGCGCAGAGCAGCATCGGCGGGCGCAGACAAGGATCTTCAGTAAACCTAGTATTCGCTGGCTTCCGCTAGCTTCCCGCTGACAGTGGACATAGGGTGTTCTTGTGCTCGCGAATTAGTCCATTGGGATGGTCCTCGCGGATTGGTCCGCTAGTTGTGGCTTATAACGGGTTGGTCACGACTCCAGCTTTCCTCATTTCCTTCTTCCTTTGTCTCGACTTTGCTTCACTTCTTTACTTGATATTCCCATCTTTGACTTGTCTCTTTGTAAAGACCGGGAAATTTTAGAATATTAAATTATTAAAATAGTGATTTATAATCATTCCGATTTCTAAGATTTGGGAGGTTTGGAATTTCCGTCCTTGAGCTATTGGTTTTATTTTAAATATTTCAAAACGAGTTCCGGCATTATTTAATTGAAAATTTAAAATATGTTTTACTCTGGTTTTATATACCGAAAATTGAAAAATAATGTTCGAATTTCATCTATTAAATTTGGATTTGGAAAATTGAAGAGTATTTTAAACGCGTCGGGATAAAGTCGAGTAGCGGGAATTCAAATTGATATTTTGTGAGGGACTAATTCTATTTCTTTCTTTTCCTTTTCCTTCCTTCTCTCGTGCCAGCCTGTGGGTTCTTATCCTCTTCTCAACAAACATCTCCAAATGTTGCAACCTTATCTCCCCTATAAATCTTAGTTCTCTGGAACCCTAACCTTATCCACAGATTCCCCTCTCCTCCTTCCTTTCATTTAGATCCAAAAGATGGTTCTTTGACTCTCCTTGAACCTTGTTGCCGCAGCCACCAATCCACCACCCCGTCCTCCCCATTTCACTCCTCTGCTTCTGTCTTCAGTCACACCCACCGCCATATCCTCCTTCCGTCGGACCCGAGCCACCACCGTTCCTCTCTCCATTGTCAAGCGTGGCCCTGCACCCATCCTGCTTGTGCCGCAAGAAGGACAAGGCGTGGAGGAAGCCAATCGCTCGAGCCTAGCAGCGACCTCCTCTCCCTCCGGTTCCAAGCAGCAGCTAAGCCCAGAGCACCTTCTCCCCGACGTCGATGAACCCCGAGAACCGCCAAGGAGCTGCCGGCGTCGCCATTCCTCTTATTCCTCCGTTTTCCCAGTTTCAAGTCGGTAAGAATCCGTTTCACTTCCTTCTGTCCCTAAATTGAGTAAAGGTGAGCCTTTAATCCCATTCCTACCTTCCTAGACTACCTCCAGTGAGGACCTAGCTCCGGGGAGGCCTATCGAACACCGACGAGCCCTGAAGGACCTCCGACGAGACCGTGGCGCGCAAACCCTCTGTGAGCACCCGTATCTTCCCCTTCTCGTTGCTTCTATTTCGTTTTCCTTTCTTGTGTTGGGTTAATGGTCGGGATCCGGGAAGGGAGTGAGAGCGAGAGAGCTCAGGCGACCCTGCCCCCTTCTTTTCTTTCCGTTCTCGCACAGGAGGAATGGGGAAGGAACGGTTCAGCCTCTGATTTCTTTAGTTCCGGTTCGGTTCAGTTTCTTTTACCTAAACCCATTCTGCCGGTTCAGATGGTTGGGCCATGGGCTGGGCTTGTTTTGTTTTAAAGAAAAAAAGAGAGGGAAGTCATGGGTCCGGGTTTGATGGGCCGGATATGGGCATTGGATCCGGGTTGAGTAGGTTGGGCTTTTCCTTGTTTGTGTGTGAGATTTGGTTTTGTCTAAGTTATTCCCTTATGTTATTATATGGAGTAAAACGTTATAAAATTATTTCTTTTATAATTATCAAGCTTATTCTGGTTTATTTAGTTCATAATTAATTCTGGAAATTTATTTACTTAGCCATTTGATATGAATTGCTTGATAATATTTTATGTGACTAATTGTTGTTAAGATTGGTATTTACATGGTTAGTTGACTTGTTTAAGTAGTTAATATATTTCAAAATGCCGGAATTATTTTAATGGTATGAATTCGCAAGTTGATTAAAGATTTAATGATTATAAAGGGATTTTGGCCAGACATGATTTAAGAATTGTTTTGAAAGTGAGTTGACTTAACTAGGGATTTAAGAATTTGGAAAATATGGTTGGTACGATTTTATCAATGAGCTTGATTGGAAGTAAATGATTTTGGTTGATGTTGATCGTAGCGGAAAGGTTTTGGAAAATGGTTTTACCATCGATTGGTTTTGAGGATGTAGAGAACTTGGGTTTCATGTGTATGAATGTTGATTCGGTAGCTTATGGCAATGGCTTGATGATAGGTGTGTATTGCTTTTGGATCGCTTTAGACTTGCATTTGGGCCCTTGCTTGTGTTATCCTGTTGTTCTGCATCTTCACGTAAGTTCCCTAGGGGGCTTACTCAGGTTGGACATTCATGCCTGTTGTTGCATTTTATGTTAGGTGTTGCATATGCATAAAAGCATGTCATGTAGTATCCTGTTTAGGTTGCACTAATTGAATGAGCATCTGCTTACGTTATGCGTTTGAAACAGAAAGGTCGTTATCTGGGATAGTCCTAGAGTCTTTACTAGGGTCATAGGGTAGCCAGTCTCATCGGGCGCCCTGAGTCAATCGAGTCGATATGAGCATGATATGATAGCCCAGCACCATCGGGCAATCGATGAGATGATATGATATGATGATGCCGTGGTTTGTACACCACCACGAGGAAATTGCTATGCTATAGCCCGAACTGGCCAGTCTCTGCACTAACGGGAAGGGGTGCAGAGGTAGGAGAGGGATATGCCATTTAGCATTGTCTTGGGCCCTTTACAGTATTTCTGCACGTTTTTATAACTAGGAGCATGCTAGTGTGTTTGACTTTTGTACTGCATTAGAGCATCTTTATTAGATATAGCACATACTATGTGGCCTCAGCGAGGACTGCCGGTCCCGCATGAGTGGCTCGATCTGACTCCTTTCCCCGTTTTTTTTTAAAGGTATTTTCTACAGATTTTGAGTGCTCGATGTCTGTATGACGAGGTTTCCTTTTGGCGAAACGAAGAACCTGTCTAATATCCTAACTTAGTAAAATGGTAATTACCCACTTATGATTTGGTTTTGATCCGGCTCTGTCGTGACACTTGTATCTTTACTTTGCTTCCGCTTTACTTCCGTTTGAAATAGATTACGCGACATAGTCTTAGGACAGGTTAAGGGTACCCAACGGCCCTTCGAGGTTTTTAGGGTTTGAAATCCCTCTTTCCACTAATCTTAAAATGAGTTTGAAACCTCGACCCGTACCTGGATTGCAAGATCCGAACAAGGGGTTTCATCCCTTGAAACGTAACCCAGAAATCATAATTCTGGGCTGTTACAAAGATGGTATCAGAGCTGAGGTTGTGCAATTCGGGTACGCAAGGGTCGAGTGTATGTTTTGGAAAACCGCCCATGAATTTCGAAGGATTTGAAAGGATTTTAAGAAGGGCAAAATGAACTTAAGATGCCTAACAAAAATTGGACTAAGTAATGAACTTGACTTGTAATAAAAGAGGAAAACCAACCAAACGGGGACGCGAGTGGGTAGTAAAGGCGCTAGACCACCCCTATTCGGTGTAGTTGGGAACGGTAGGCAAAATATCAGCTTGTTCTTCACAGATGGGTTGAGGGACTCCAAAGAGATCATTATGAGTGTTATTAACTGATTCTGTGTTGAATGCTTACTATGCTAGAGATCTGATTTGGATGCCTTAACTATGATATGTGTATTGACTGATCTGTGCAAACGGGATAGTGGGAGTACCCTTGTTTCTGTGTAGTCAAACCCAGCTTGTATGGAACAACCCCTTCCACTATGTTAACCCCATGACGGTTCTATCTAGCCTTTTCTTGGATGTCAGTGTCTTCCACGAGGAATTGGGTTGGTAAACACATTGTGTCGGGAATCATGGTTGGATATTAAGTTTATCTGAGTGAGTGTTAGAAGTTCTTGATGTCACTTTGAGTTAGAAGTAAGGTGTTTATGGGGTTGTCTTTCCTTATTCTTATGATGATCAACCAGTGTCTTCTTGCCACAAAGAGTTGTACTAGAGTCCCACGGGAAAGAGGGGTGATGAGTCGGTTGGGAAAAGTCAGTGGATGCCCTTAGGAATCTCTGCCCGGTTGTAATGGTGACTCTCTCTGAATTGCATGACATAATCTTGTAATCTCCCACATGTACCTTGCAAATGATCATTAGTAAAAGCTGCTCATGTTATGCCTTACTTTCTGTCATGATTTTATTGTTAAGCTCATAATATGGTTAGTTACATTGCTCAAGTCTCGTGTTGTGTCTTGCCTTCTATCATGATTATATGTTGTTATAGCATGTTTACTTGGCCTATTGATCATATGATGGATTGGAAACATGAACCACATGATATGAACCTACATGATCGTTATTTCGTCCTGGATTAGGTTCATGATAGGGTGATCAACTCCCCTTTGTATGAATTAATGCTTGTAGATGATTGCCTTAGCATGCTGGATGATGATGTGTCGATACTATTATTTCTTTTGTGACAATAATCTATAGTATGCCCATCTGTTTTGTATTCGTCAAATTGACTGTTGTTGATGATTTTGCAACTTGATAATGTTGTGTGATTGCTTGCGTTGAATGGAGAATATGTGGTATAATTGAGTCTTGATGAATGCATTTTATCCTAGTATGTGTTGGGTTGAGCTCATGTCCTCGCATTCTAGTCATATTGCCCATTATTTGGACTTGTGTTAAACTTTTCTCATACTTCTATATCGTTGGAATGTGAGTGAGTGATCTCTTATGTGTCGTCATGATTAGTTGCATGCATGTATCGTACGTCATAACGAGCCTTTAGCATCATGTAGGACCCTTAGTTGTGACTTGTACGCATTTATATCTTGCCGACATTATCGCTGAATTTCTCCCTTGAGTCAGGTCCCTGATAGTGTGATTCTTCCCTCTTCCTACCCTCTTAAGATATTTTGCCCATCCTGATTAGATTAATGTTGAACTTGATGATCGACTTGCTTCCCGTGATGGTTAATCCTAGCATGTTTACCTGTTATCGCTTGGTGGTATTTCCCTATTATTATGTGCCATCTTCTCATGCTTGCATTAATGTATGACTTGACACCTCGCATGATCACACACCACGCTATATCATAATTTAACATATGCATGACACATGAATGTTAGAATGGACCTAGTCGAAGTATCTTGATTGTATTCATGTTCGATATGTGTTGTTAATATCCTATAGAGCTTATGATTTCTAAAATGACCCGCTCAATGGTGACTTGTCATGCTTGTTTATTACGTGAACATTCTTGTCCTGTAATGTGATAATTATTGTACTACTTTATGTGCCTCAATGACTATTCCTTCCTAGCATGCTTAGAATCTATCACGGTGATGTTCTCTTTGTTACCTTGTAATGATGTCTCATCCTTCATGAACATTATGTTGAATTCATTTAAATCACTCTTGACTATGCCTATGTCTTATCATGTATCGCTAGTACCATGTATTACTTATGCTTTTAAATGTATCTCGCCACATGATTTCATGTCGTTCTCAACCTATTATATGATCCTTGTTGCTAGATGTGATAATTGTCATGCCGCTCTTATGTACCCTCATATGACGCTTAGTTTGATTCTTATGATGTACCTCGTCATGCTATATTTGGCCTCATTTGTTGCCATGCTCATGCATTTTTCATATACATGATGTTGTCATCCTCGTTAAGCTCTGCATGACCATTACTGGCTCCGCATATCTTACTTGAAATTGCTAGACATATCTGCTCCCTTGGAATAAAAAGCTATTAGCTTATCTCACATGCATCCGTGTAGAATTCGATTATGTCTTTTGGATTGAATGTGCATGTCGTTCTCCTTGAGATAGGTACATGTTAGTGTGGATTAATGTGACTGATATGCTCCATGATGAATTCATTTTGCTCGTCACAATCGTAACCTAATAAACTTTCATAAGGGCATCGTTATATTCTCCGGCCGTAGTCTTGTCTCTAGTCTTGTCGTCTTAGCCTTGGTCCGTGTTTGATTCCGAAAGGAACATTTGGTGTCCGCCATTGTCACTCCCCTATCTCCGCTAACTTGGACTCTTACGCGATACATCGGACGAGCGACCGTATGGAAAAGGGAACGGGAAGTTAGATAGCGATAGAGCAGCGCAGCGGAAGCGTGGGCCCATAACCCACGAGCCTCAGGATCAAGGATGTCGGCGGGACAAACATGTTTCGAGGATGGAGGTTATTGAGTACGATATGACTTGCGAGCGAGTGTCCTCCGTTCGAATTGCTAATCATTCTGAATTTGTTGATGATGATATTGAACTGACCTGCCGATGAGATTTACGTGCTGATGTGCTCACTTGGTGATAACTCTTGCCTGATTGTCTGTTGTTTATAATAATATGATTTGATGCCTTATAGTTCTAATGTGCCATGATACCTTGATTAGTTGTTACTCTGAGTTGCCAAGCATGATCTAAATTCCTTTGCCTATAAAGTATGAACTACAAATGTTGAGAAACCTGAAGTGGTTATTAGATAAGGTTATGATGAAACTTGCTAGCTTGACTTGATTATGTGCATATATAATGTTTCACAATAATTATTGAGCATGTTGGTAAACCGAGACTTATTGATGTAGTTGTAATATTTAATGATGAATTAATTATGCTATTGATATAAATGCTAGCAGATATGATGTAGTCCTTATGTGTAATAATATCTATGATTGTTTCTTCTTTGAACTATTGGGCGAGAGTATGGTTATGGATAGGCCGACTAGGCAGTGATCGAGTAATTTCCTAAAGGGGATATGGTTGGCAGGGTATGATGCTTGTGATGTCTTGAGTAGTATGAGAAGTGTGAGAAATGGCTTTTGAGAGTATTGAGAACATAGCATGAGAGGGTACTTGGGTGTGAAGTTAGAGATAGGAGTTGGATTCTTAGAGGTGGATGGGGTATGGTAGTGCTTGGTGGAATGAGGGGCGAGAATGGAGTATCGAAATGAATTAGGATTTCTTTAGGGAATTTTGACTGAGTTGAGGTTGGTGGGTCTAGAAGGAGATTGGTCTTGGCTGGGAATTAGAATCGGGCGAGCGGGATTGCATTTAGTTTGACTGGTATGATGTGAGGATTTTCTTGCTTATGTGATTTATTTATATCTGTTGGCATGATGTTAGATAGCAACCATGACGAACATGATATTGAATGATCGATACTATCATGATATATTGATGCTTTGCTATCCTGTTATGTTGTTTTAGAAGCATGTTAGGGTGTGTTGCAATAGGATAGGCGAGATAATGATGTGTTATTATGTGAAAGCATGATGTTGTATTATATGGTTGACAATCATGATTATCAATATGATAAATGATGAATATGACTTAGAGTATGAGAATGATTAGTATGTATAAGATAATGATGCATGATCATTATATGGTTTTGTGACGAGTCAAGGTGATGCCTATTGAATATGCCTACCTTTTGATGATTGACATATCGTTAGACCTTTCCTTTTCTAACTATTAATAGCATGACCTTGTGTGTTAATGTGTTGACAATTAGTATTAGTCCGTTGACCTTATGATGAGATTCTGCTATGACTACCTTTACAATGCTAATGTTTGAATTGACATGCTAAATCTGTTATGGCAATGCGGAATAGAATTCGGATAGGTTGATGAGATGATTAGGTGAGTTATCTATTCATTAACTGAAAAACCCCTGTTATGACTGGTTCTACTGGGGCTGCGATGTTGAGATGCGATCGTGAGATTTGACTTGTAGTGGCGTACTGACTCCATGACACCTAACCTCTTTGATCTCTTGACATGTGTGCTTGCGTGATAAGTTATGAGAATTCGATGATGCACTTGTGATGCCTTCTGTATGATGTAGACATACTTCATGACTCGTGATATGATGTTGAGATTTTGTTATTACTTTTGACGTGATAATATGATTTATGTTTTGGGAAAACATGATATGTTGTTGAGATGTCGATTGGTTGAGATTATCGTGATTGATGTTGAGATTTGTCATATGAGAGGTGGTTGATGATGTTATGAGTTGATGATTTGATGTACTTTTGTTCATGTTGAGTTGAGAATGATGATTGATTTGATTCGGAAACTAGGAAGAGAATATGGGATTAGCCATTAGAGATGGATGATTCCACCTCTTACCTTCTGAATTTGATTGATTGATATGCGAGAAACTGATTTGGTTGTTGGAATATTTTGACGAAATTTTGATCGAAAGGATTTTACTTGTATTGGTGTAAAGTTGCTTGGTTAAACGTCTTATTTGAAGGTTTTGAGCGGTTTGAAAAGGAATTACTTGAGAATTTTAAAGAATGAACGTTACCAAGAATTTCAACGATTTTGAGGCCAATCTTTTCCAATTGCGGAATCCCTTTTAGAAAATTTTCACACCCGGGCTTATATTATAACGCCTCACGAAGTGGATACAAGCATTTTATAGGGGCGCATATGGAATGCTTGCTAAGACCTAGTAGAGACGCTATGATTGCTTTTCGAGTTATAATGTGACCGAAAGGTCGGGGTAAGGGTGTGATAGGGGCCCATATCACATACTTGCTACGACCAATTGGAAATGTTATGATCACGTCAAGGGTGCTGTGAGGATCTCATACGGGCCCCTATGATATGCTTACAGAATCAATGACATGATCCTCGGACTCACCAATTTAAAACTTCATCCCCTTGCTTTAGAGTGATTTTAGTCTCAGGGACGAGACTTGTTTTTAGAGGTGGATGATGTAAAGACCGGGAAATTTTAGAATATTAAATTATTAAAATAGTGATTTATAATCATTCCGATTTCTAAGATTTGGGAGGTTTGGAATTTCCGTCCTTGAGCTATTGGTCTTATTCTAAATATTTCAAAACGAGTTCCGGCATTATTTAGTTGAAAATTTAAAATATGTTATACTCTGCTCTTATATACCGAAAATTGAAAAATAATGGTCGGATTTCATCTATTAAATTTGGATTTGGAAAATTGAAGAGTATTTTAAACGCGTCGGGATAAAGTCGAGTAGCGGGAATTCAAATTGATATTTTGTGAGGGACTAATTCTATTTCTTTCTTTTCCTTTTCCTTCCTTCTCTCGTGCCAGCATGTGGGTTCTTGTCCTCTTCTCAACAAACATCTTCAAATGTTGCAACCTTATCTCCCCTATAAATCTTAGTTCTCTGGAACCCTAACCTTATCCACAGATTCCCCTCTCCTCCTTCCTTTCATTTAGATCCAAAAGATGGTTCTTTGACTCTCCTTGAACCTTGTTGCCGCAGCCACCAATCCACCACCCCGTCCTCCCCATTTCACTCCTCTGCTTCTGTCTTCAGTCACACCCACCGCCATCTCTTCCTTCCGTCGGACCCGAGCCACCACCGTTCCTCTCTCCATTGTCAAGCGTGGCCCTACACCCATCCTGCTTGTGCCGCAAGAAGGACAAGGCGTGGAGGAGGCCAATCGCTCGAGCCCAGCAGCGACCTCCTCTCCCTCCGGTTCCAAGCAGCAGCTAAGCCCAGAGCACCTTCTCCCCGACGTCGATGAACCCCGGGAACCGCCAAGGGGCTGCCGGCGTCGCCTTTCCTCTTATTCCTCCGTTTTCCCAATTTCAAGTCGGTAAGAATCCGTTTCACTTCCTTCTGTCCCTAAATTGAGTAAAGGTGAGCCTTTAATCCCGTTCCTACCTTCCTAGACTACCTCTGGCGAGGACCTAGCTCCGGCGAGGCCTATCAAACACCGACGAGCCTTGAAGGACCTCCGACGAGACCGTGGCGCGCAAACCCTCTGTGAGCACCCGTATCTTCCCCTTCTCATTGCTTTTGTTTCGTTTTCCTTCCTTGTGTTGGGTTAATGGTCGGGATCCGGGAAGGGAGTGAGAGCGAGAGAGCTCAGGCGACCCTGCCCCCTTCTTTTCTTTCCGTTCTCGCACAGAATGGAGAAGGAACGGTTCAGCCTCGGGTTTCTTTAGTTCCGGTTCGGTTCAGTTTCTTTTACCTAAACCCATTCTGCCGGTTCAGATGGTTGGGCCATGGGCTAGGCTTGTTTTGTTTTAAAGAGAAAAAAAAAAGAGGGAAGTCATGGGTCCGGGTTTGATGGGCCGGATATGGGAATTGGATCCGGGTTGAGTAGGTTGGGCTTTTCCTTGTTTGTGTGTGAGATTTGGTTTTGTCTAACTAATTCCCTTATGTTATTATATGGATTAAAACGTTATAAAATTATTTCTTTTATAATTATAAAGCTTATTCTGGTTTATTTAGTTCATAATTAATTCTGGAAATTTATTTACTTAGCCATTTGATATGAATTGCTTGATAATATTTTATGTGACTAATTGTTGTTAAGATTGGTATTTACATGGTTAGTTGACTTGTTTAAGTAGTTAATATATTTCAAAATGCCGGAATTATTTTAATGGTATGAATTCGCAAGTTGATTAAAGATTTAATGATTATAAAGGGATTTTGGCCAGACATGATTTAAGAATTGTTTTGAAAGTGAGTTGACTTAACTAGGGATTTAAGAGTTTGGAAAATATGGTTGGTACGATTTTATCAATGAGCTTGATTGGAAGTAAATGATTTTGGTTGATGTTGATTGTAGCGGAAGGGTTTTGGAAAATGGTTTTACCATCGATTGGTTTTGAGGATGTAGAGAACTTGGGTTTCATGTGTATGAATGATGGTTCGGTAGCTTATGGAAATGGCTTGATGATAGGTGTGTATTGCTTTTGGATCGCTTTGGACTTGCATTTGGGCCCTTGCTTGTGTTATCCTGTTGTTCTGCATCTTCACGTAAGTTCCCTAGGGGGCTTACTCATGTTGGACATTCATGCCTGTTGTTGCATTTTATGTTAGGTGTTGCATATGCATAAAAGCATGTCATATAGTTTCCTGTTTAGGTTGCACTAATTGAATGAGCATCTGCTTACTTTATGCGTTTGAAACAGAACGGTCGTTATCTGGGATAGTCCTAGAGTCTTTACTAGGGTCATAGGGTAGCCTAGACTCATCGGGCGCCCTGAGTCAATCGAGTCGATATGAGCATGATATGATAGCCCAGCACCATCGGGCAATGGATGAGATGATATGATATGATGATGCCGTTGTTTGTGCACCACCATGAGGAAATTGCTATGCTATAGCCCGAACTGGCCAGTCTCTGCACTAACGGGAAGGGGTGCAGAGGTAGGAGAGGGATATGCCATTTGGCATTGTCTTGGGCCCTTTACAGTATTTCTGCACGTTATTATAACTAGGAGCATGCTAGTGTGTTTGACTTTCGTACTACATTAGAGCGTCTTTATTAGATATAGCACATACTATGTGGCCTCAGCGAGGACTGCCGGTCCCGCATGAGTGGCTCGATCTGACTCCTTTCCCCGTTCTTTTTTTAAAGGTATTTTCTACAGATTTTGAGTGCTCGATGTCTATATGACGAGGTTTCCTTTTGGCGAAACGAAGAACCTGGCTAATATCCTAACTTAGTAAAATGGTAATTACCCACTCATGATTTGGTTTTGACCCGGCTCTGCTGTGGCACTTGTATCTTTACTTTGCTTCCGCTTTACTTCCGTTTGAAATAGATTACGTGACATTGTCTTAGGACAGGTTAAGGGTACCCAACGGCCCTTCGAGGTTTTTAGGGTTTGAAATCCCTCTTTCCACTAATCTTAAAATGTGTTTGAAACCTCGACCCGTACCTGGATTGCAAGATCCGAACAAGGGGTTTCATCCCTTGAAACGTAACCCGAAAATCATAATTTTGGGCCGTTACACTCTTGGCTTTCCTTGTCTTCTACCATGTTGGATCTCTAAATCTGTATAAAACACCAAAATAGCGTAGTTTTTTACTATTTCCACAATTAAGCACAGATTATCCAATTGCCTATTATCGATATATTGTCATGCAAATAATTCTAAAACCGGCCTATTATGTACGTCAGACTACGCATTAGCAAACACCTATAAAAAACCCTAGATCGCCTCCTAAGGCTCGCTCTCTTTTTTTCTGAAAGTGAATGAATAGTAAGGTCTAAAGTGACCGGCTAGGGTTACTCGCAAGCTTATATAGCCGAGCTCATAACCAAAACGCTATGTTCTAGAGAGTTACTAGGGCAACACTTGAAAAAATCCAAATGGACCTTACCATATGTTATGCCTGAAACCTACCCAGTCGATGTTCGAGCCCAATGCATAAGTGATATATGTCATAACATATATGCATATATATATATATGCTCATTAGCTATCTTAGAGACAACTTAGGTTAGAATGGCTAGGAGTTAACTCGAACTTAACGATTTGATGTCCCACAAATTCAGAGTGGCTGACAGATTGATTAATCGATCTTTGCCATTTATCTTTGAATTTCAAAGGTAAATTGTGGGGTCTTGCAACTCGATTGATTGGAAAATTGACCTGACGACCACGGTTTTAGGATGCGTGGGCTCGGCTCACCGACACGGTTTTCGGAGCCGTGGGTCTTGCTCAAAATTTTTGCAAATCACAAATATAACTGTGCCGATATCAAAGCGGATAAATCCATCATCCAAGTTAGACCATGTGCAATGGCGCGTCCCGTGAATCAAAGGGAGGAGCCATGTCTGCAACAATGATGACATGGAAGAGAGAGGCAAGTTGATCCGGGGAAAAAAAGGGTAGGTTATGGTCTCAAGTGATGCGCATCAACTGATTTTTTTTAGCCAATAGTATTGAGACACATAGCAGTGTGTTTTTAATTAAATTAAAACCTTCATTTATTCGTTAAATAAATTATTTTTAAAAAAAAATATTTTTGAACAAGATTTATTTTTCTCTACCCAATGACACCCATTTTGCATATGTTTGGAAGAAAAAAATTTCGTTAAGTTTACCATATGTTAAAGATTTACAAGCTCGGTTTGCTATTATACGCTATCCGACACTTACTTGGGACATTAATGTGATGGGGAAAATAATAAGGGCATGCATTATTTTGCATAATATTATCGTTGAAGATGAACGTGAATACGTGATACATATCAACACTACTATGATCCATCCGGCTTCGATCAAGTTCATGTAGTTTAACCTATGATCCCAAATTATCCAGTTGAAATGCGTGAAGTGATAAAAAAAATAGGGCTAAACTCCGAGACACGAGTATGCATAATCGACTCAAGGCCGACTTGATTGAACATATATGGCAGAAATTTGGCACTCCCGGAGATGATGTTTGATTTTGTTGTAGGAGTATGTGTTGTTTCAAATTTAATATGTTGTTTGCAAGTTTAAGTTGTGTAATTTTTTTTGGGTGTTTTTCAGTGTATCAAGTTAATAAAATATTTCTAAATTTAATTGTATGCCTTTTTATTTTAATGATACGTGTTAATGTTAATATTAATATTAATATTATCATTAACCAAAATTTTTAAGTAAAATAAATCAACATTTAGCTTAATAAATATAAAAAAGTGTAAAGTGAACTTTGATTCGCGCGACTCTTTGTTGTGGATGAAAAATGTAAAAAGCTGAAAAGTTAGTGGAAAGCTAACGTGACAGAGATAGTTGCTGATGTGGCTGAAATGAGTTTTGATTCGTGTGACTCTCGGTTGCACATGGTCTTAGGGCATAAGATTGATTTCCCAACAAATTGTGAGCTACTAGTGTGTTCCAATGCAAGTGTGTCCAAAATTAAACAAAAAACATGGGCCAAGTCATAAACTAGTGGGCTGGATCGGTGAACCTAACTTGGATAGATGTGTGGTTAGTGGGCTTATTGTATACTCTATGATTTACATCTTTTAATTATGTTCTATAGAGTTTTAGACCGAAATCTTTTAGGAGGGCTCTCATTAGGCGCTGTGATTTGTCACATACACCTATAGAATAGATCACATCTTTTGGTATAATTTGTGAAAAATCTGGATTATTGGATTAAGAAGATCTGGAAATTTAAAAGAAATTTTGAAGAGCAAAATTTGAAATCACATAATTATTTGTACCTAATACGAATAATCATGTTACAACAGATGAATAATTTTTATATGAAAGGGTTGTTAATACATACGAATAATTACATTATGTCATACGATCGAATAACTATGTCATCATGTAAGAATAATATATATGTTCAAAGTTTACATCGTAAAAGGTGGTTATACCGGATTAAACGCATGCGGTGTAAGTTGCTCCCTTCATTAAGAAAAAAAAACATGTTATCTTAGAGAATGAATTTTGTTAATAAAAATATATCGATTTAGGTACTTAATTTGATATTCAATATAAAAAATTACCCTGGTAATTAATATATTTAGGGAGTTATTATTAGTTGTAATTTTAAAAAAAAATTGAAAAGTGAAGTAATAATTAAATATGTATTGTATATAAGTGCATTTTTGTTTGTGCTTTTTTAAAAAAAAAAAAAAATTAGTAGCGAGAATGACACATTTTGTTGAACGGACAGAGTATATATATATATATATATATATATATATATATATATATATATATATATATATATATATACACGGAGTATATATACTATACTGTAGTCGAATGATCGCGGGTCTAGACCGGTCAAGGTTCCACTACCCATCGAAACTTACCCTTATCCTCCCTAAGCACGGTACATGCAGTTCCAGGACTCGTTGGGTCACGGGTCCACGGTCAAAAAAAGAATAAGAAAAAAAAAAAGATGATTATGCAGTTGAACCCGCCGGTTCCACGGATACAAAGTAGGTTTAAAATGGTGGTTCGATTGGGGAGAGGACACTTTACCCTTACCCATAAACCACCCAGAAGCACACCGTTGCTGAGTCGTAGGGTACGTGAACGTACAATCCGTCAGGTTTCACCATGTGGAAGTCGGTGAGTCCGGATCGACTCTTGCAACCCGTGATAATATTATAAAATTAAACTTTTAATCACATTCTTTTGTAATTGCTCTCATCATATTGAAGTAGCTCCTCCAAGACCTTATCATCCAAGTACTCCAACTCAATCACTTCTTTTCCATGTTGGACGTCAGAGACGCTATTATTCATCCTCGAAGATGACGTGGATGAATCCCAATCATTAGCAAAGCCTCCTCCACTGCCGTCACCACCACCTACGGATGAAAAACCATACTCTTCGGGGAAATTAAGAACCGCGAACTGGCCCCTCATAGTGAAGGCAGCTCTATCATAAGCCCTGGCTGCCTCCTCGGCTGTGTTAAACGTCCCTAGCCACACTCGAGCCCCTTTCCTATTTGTGTCTCGTATCTCTGCTGCAAACTTCCCCCATGGGCGGTACCGAACTCCTCTATACTTGAGATTCTCGCCGCCGCCACCCCCACCACCTCTACTTGGGTAACCTTCCGACATTATTGTATGAGCTGTAGTACGTACTTTTGAGAGAGATTTGTAAATAAGCTTGATTGCATGCATGGATGTTAAGTCATGAATATATAATTTATATAGTAGAGTAGCTAGGATAGCGTAATCCTGTAAATGTATTGTTTGCCTTTTCTACATATATATTAAAAAATAACTAAAATTTCAATATATTAAATATCAATTTTTGAAAATATTTTTCAATATAATTTCAAAAAATAAAATATGTTTAAAAATTAAAAATTTATTAAGATATTAATCTCTTAAAAAAACATATTAAAAAACATATTAGATATAAATAGTAACCGTTAGGTGCCTATTGAAGAGATGTGTGGGTGGGCCTTTTTATTATTGAAGGCAATGCAAGTGGGAAGATTTTGTGGGCATCAAATTTTGTCACGTGCCGAGTCAGGAAGGTATATATGGGTGGCTATATATATTTAACCATATGACATAATATAGCTAGTCCGATGTATTTGGATGGTCAAGGCGGAGGCTAATTTTGACTTCAATTCTGAAAACCTTTTAAAGGCCAAAGGGTCATACTTCACTCTTTCGATCTCCTGACGTTTACAGGCCAGTACCATTATTATACACACCTAGTGGCTACGAGTACCCGGGAGGCCAGCTTCAGCAATGAGTCCGAGATCGATATGACTCGACATGATCTGATTCAAACGATCGGGATCCAGCTCTTGGCAATGGGCTAAGCTTGCTAACTTAATTGATACTTTTAAAACAGGCCTTATTTGGTCGGTAGGAAACGGACGCTCAATAAAATTCTGGACAGATAATTGGATTTCTACCAACTCCTTAGAGTCTCGGGTGGGTAACATCCAGGGATACGATCAGAATGAGACCGTTAGTGACTACATTATGGGGGGGAAATGGTGGAGTGAAAAGCTGCAGAAGGTACTACCAAACAACATTGTAGAAGAAATTTTAGACATTCCTATTCCGGAATCAAATATGCAAGATCGTCTATACTGGTGGCCAGATAGGGAAGGATGGTTTACTACAGCCAGCGCCTACAAACTGATAACAGCACAATCCTCAGCTCCGACTGATAGGAACTCTATGGAAGATTGCACAAAACGGACTGCCCACTGCTGTGCGCCTATCGTGCAGGGGGTCGGCGGTCCCAACTACCTGTTCACTATGCAATACGGCACCCGAGGACGAGGCCCACCTGTTCCTGGAATGCCCTTTCATACGGAAAATATACCAACTTCCGAGTCAAGAACAAACAACAATTACAAGATGGATCAACCAGTCCCGGGATTTTAGACCCATTCTTTCTAGTCTTGGAACCAGCTTAACGACTGCCGCACTGACTGATCTCTCCTTCGCTTGGTGGACTACCTGGTACATCAGGAACCAAAACTTGTTTCAACAAGTACTAATCCCCCAGCACCAAACCGTCGTCCATCTGGTCAGATCACACATAGATAACTGGAGGAGAACATCCGCGATCGACGGTGATGGTGATGACGATATGCATCCCTCCTCAAGAGTCTATCCAAGAAAGACCGACAAACAACGTCCAATTAAATGGCGCAAGCCTCCGTTAAGGTGGTTCAAACTTAATTTTGATGGTTCGTCTTTAGCCAATGGCGACAGTACAGCAGGTATCATTATTAGGGACTGGAACGGTCGCCCCGTCACCATCGAGCACAAATTACTAGGAAAACAGCAAGCCATCATGGCAGAAGCCCTCGCCCTCAAACTGGGAATCCAGAAGGTATTACAACTTCACATTGAAAAAATCCAGGTAGAAGGTGACTGCAAAATAATTATAGACTATCTAAACAAGACGGCTAAATGTCCTTGGGAGATTGAACTAATCCTCTCCGATATTCAAGTCATGTTGTCGACTGTAAAAGAAGTAGGTTACTTTCATGTACCTCGTATGGGCAATAGAGTGGCCGATAAGGTTGCACACCTTAGCCACTCTGCCCGAGGTAATGATATTCAAAACAATCCAGGTCTTATTGACCTCATCCGCAAGGATGCTGCCGGGTAGGGCTTGCCCACCCGAATCTTTTCCTAATCAAAAAAAAAAAAAAAAAAAAAAAGTATAATAGTAAGAAAATCGAGTATAAATAGAAAGGAACGAAAACAGAGAAAACACGAATTTGTTTCTAAAAGTAGTCCCTAAATAATATAACTGTCCAGTAAATTAAAAAGAGAGAAGACAGACGAGATCTTTAATGAGGTTTACCGCATTTCTTGATCAATATATGTAATCTTGTGGAAATATTTGAAATGACATCTCACATTAATAAAATGATGAATTTAAATCTTGCATATAAGTCTGTGGGCTACTGTGAAATATCCGACGGGCCGTTAACGAGGGGCAAACACGTGTCAGGTTACATTGATTTATTATTATTACTTTTGCGATTATAAGATCGGGATCCACCAACTTAACACAAAAGCTTAAGCTAGTGTGTAGAGTGTCACCCTTACTTATAACCCATCATTTTAACTCTTTTATAATCAATGTGGGAAGGACACTCCCATACCAAACCTCTCAATACGCCCCCCTCAAGTGCGACTCGCACTTGACAACGAACCTATGCCGGATCTAGCCGAACCCGACTCTGATACGATGTTAAATTCCCGCGGGACATACGGCGTGGGGGGTCACACGCCCAAGTGCCCACACGCGCTAACCAAGCCGAGCACACAAGTCGAGTGGGGTTCCATCCTAAAACTAATTGGTATTAGGTGGGGTAGCCCACCGGCTTATATGCAAGACTTGGATTAATATTTTTATCAATGTGGGATGTTATTTCACATCTTTCCTCACACCCCCTCAACTGCAACTGCCTGACCCCGCAATATTTGACAGTTGCACTTGACGACTTAAGCTTTAAGGTCGGCCAACCCATTAGCGGGCCATATGACGTGGGCGTGTTGGATGGCTTATATAGGCAAGTTGTCCAATGACCAGAAGACCATTACAATCAATTACCAAAATGCACTTCTATCTATATACTTCTATACCCCCCCCCCCCCCTCTTCAAGTTGGACTAGGTATGGAGGCCTAACTTGGAAGCAAGATATTGATGTTGAACCTCACCCAAGGGCTTGGTGAAAATGTCAGCCAATTGATATTCAGAACGAAAATAGAAAGGGCTAAGGAATCATGCCTTCCGTTGTTCCCTGACATAATGGAAATCTAGCTTGAGGTGCTTGGTTCTTTCATGAAATACCGGGTTCTTAGCAATGTGGATTGTTGCCTTGTTATCACAGTGTAAAGCAATTGGTTTAGGAATGTCACATAACAAGTCTGAAGCCAATGAATCCAACCAAACCGATTCACTGGATGTCTTAGACATACTCTTGTATTCAGCTTCTGCAAAGGATTTGGATAGCTCATTATTGAGTGGATACAACAGTCCCAGAAATCAAGGCATTTCCAAGGAAAACACATAAACTAGTGACTGATCGACCACTAAACACACAATTGCCCCAGTCTACGTCGCACAATATGCAGTGTAGGATAGCTCATTATTGAGTGGATACAACAGTCCCAGATCAGGTGATCCATGAAGATACCTCACAACACGGAGAGCTGCCTTCCAGTTTGGTATTCTAGGAGGAATCCATACTTTCTCATGGTATCAGAGCGACAGGGAGCCGATCCAATCAATTGAAGCTCCGTGGAGACGAGATCTGAAGGAATTGGTGAAGAACAATAGAAGAGCTAAGTGCAGCAATTCAGCGCGAGATCGGAAGCATCAACAACATGAATGATCTGTTGATTTTGTCGAGCTCCGATCATCCAGGAGCGCAGCTGGTGGCAAACGTCTTCAACGGGACGAATTTCTTAAGTTGGAGACGAGGAGTAAAAATGGCCCTCGGGGCCAAACTCAAGCTTGGCTTCATCGATGGCAGTTTTCGTCAAGAGAAGTTGAATCCGACAAAGATGCAGAAGCGGAGGCGGTGTGATTACATGATCAGATGCTGGATCATGAATTCCATAGCGCCAAACATATCCGAAAGCTTCATGTACGCTGAATCAGCAAATCAACTTTGGGACGAGATTATTGAGAGGTATGCTCCTTCGAATGGTCCTTTGTTGTTTCAATTGAAGAACAATCTGTGCAATTTAGATCAGGGAAACATGAGCGTGGTGGATTATTTCGATCAATTGAAAAATTATGGGAGGAGATTTTCAGTCTTGAAGGAAAATTGCAGTGTACGTGTGGAGCTTACAACAATTACACATGTGATCTGAACAAAAAGATTGCAGAGATGGAGGATAGAAACAAAATGATTCTGTTTCTTATGGGACTAAATGGAGGATATGAGAGCACTAGGAACCAGATTCTTGCTATGGATCCATTGCCAACGTTGAATAGAGCTCTGTATCTTGTCCAACAAGTGGACAAGAAAGGTATAGGGACCCCTGGAGAGAGTAGCAATGATTCAAATGCCTTCTTTGCCAACAAACCAACTGACGTCAAGAGAGATTACAAGAAAGAGAGAGTTGCTGAGAGGGCAAACAAAAAGTGTTCTCACTGTGGGATGACAGGCCATCTCAAGAATGAATGCTTCAAAATAATAGGATATCCAGAATGGTTTAAAGCACCAAAAGGAAAAACTAGTTCCAAAGCGAATGTTGCAGATATGGAGATAGATTAATCTCCTTTATCAGAGGCTAGTAATTGTAACATCATTGATGACAATGAGGATTTCATCAGTTCAGTTGTTCAACAGGTGATCAAAGCAATGAAAGGCAAACGAATTGCAGGATCAGAGGCTCATTTTACTGGTAAGCCTCTTACCTTCAACACTCTCAGTAATGCTTTTGCTTTAAGTATTGCTAGAAAGCATTGTGAGAATAGGAATGTATGGATTATAGACAGTGGGACTACAGATCACATGGTGTTTGATGATCGGTTATTACATTTTAAAAGGAGATTGATGATTCATGTCAAAGCTTCTTTACCTGATGGGTCAATTAAGTTGGTCACAGAGGTTGGGGATATACATCTGACATCAGGGTTGGTGTTGTATGATTTTTTCTCTATTCCTGAATTCAAGATCAACTTGTTATTTCTTGGGAAAGTGATTGATGATTCTAAAGTGGATGTCATTTTTCACAAGAGAAACTGTGTTTTACAGGACCTTAGGAAGGGTCAAGCAGTCCTTACTGGAGACAGAATACACAGCAGGTTGTTCAGGGCTACTCCTGAGCCTGTAGATGTTACAATTAAAGTTCACAAGAAGCTGTCAAGAAACTTTAAAGTCAAGGGAACTGTGTATAGATCAAATAATGAGTCGTCTTCTAATAATGTTGTA
This sequence comes from Persicaria maculosa, assembly GCA_963922045.1. NCBI lineage: Eukaryota > Viridiplantae > Streptophyta > Magnoliopsida > Caryophyllales > Polygonaceae > Persicaria > Persicaria maculosa. The sequence goes on along the minus strand of OY998258.1, from coordinate 49,611,327 downwards.
TCCAATCCTAGTAAATCAGTATTGCATGCTAGGTTGGGTCATGCCTCAATAGCTAAGATGGCTCATGTCCCTGGTTGTAAAGGCACTATTGTTGATGATTTCAGTTGTGAGTCTTGTATTTTGGCTAAACATCATGCTTTACCATTTGATTCAAGTAATTCAATGGCTAGTAGATTCTTTGAGTTGTTGCATACTAATCTCTAGGGACCTTACAAAGTACCTTGTAGAACTGGAGCTAGGTACTTTGTTACTTTTCTTGATGATCACAATAGGGCTGTTTGGATGACTCAACTGATCAGTAGTAAGGGTCAAGCTATTTCTGTTGTGAGGGCCTTTGTTTTGATGGTTGAGAATCAATTCAATGTTAGAGTTAAGAAAATCAGAAGTGACAATGGGACTGAATTCTTCAACTGTTAACAGTTTTTTGAAGACAAGGGCGTAGTTCACTAGCTTTCTGCCCCCTATGTTCCTCAACAAAATGGTAGAGTTGAGAGGAAAGATAGACATCTCATAGAAACTGCGCGTGCCTTAAGACTTCATGCCAACTTGCCCCTAAGATTCTGGGGGGACTGTGTGTTGGCAGCAACTCATGTGATCAACTTACTTCCTACTGCAGTTTTAAAATGGGAAACAGCTTTTGAAAGGTTGTATAGTAAACCTCCAGTGTATGATCATTTGAGGGTAATTGGGTGTCTAGCTTCTGCTCTAGCTAGGGAGATGCCTAAGGACAAAATTGGTGTTAAGGCTCACAAATGTGTTTTGATAGGCTATCCAATTGGTCAAAAGGCATACAGGTTGTATGACTTGGTGATTCACAAAGTGATCATTAGTAGAGATGTTATCTTCAAAGAGAATATATTCCCTTTCCAACTGGCTAATAAGAGGGTGATGAAAGATGAATACATCCCTACAGCTCTGCCTTTGGTTAATCCTGCTACAGATTGTGAGAATCCTCAAACTGTTATTGCAACATGTAATGATAGCTCAATGGGTGCAAATCAGAATTATGAGGCTATTAATAATTTATCAAGTTCTCAGTCTTCAGTCCAACTAGTTAAGGCATCATCTGATTCTCAGTCTCAGATTCCTGCTCCTATTATTCCCCTTGGAAGATCTCATAGACAACATCAGTTGCCTGATCGATTTGTGGATTTTGTCCTTCCTTAGTTGCAAGCAACTCAGTTTCAGTTTCAGTCCTTTGTGGCCACACAACTGTCTGATCAGTGTTATTATTCTACAGCTTATCTTGCTTCTTTAGGTCATGTCATGGACACACTTGAACCTCAGACATACAGACAGGCTGTTGCTGATCCTTTATGGGTGGAAGCCATGAAAAAGGAGCTTGATACACTTGACATTAATAACACTTGGGAGCTCACTGCTTTACCTGATGGTCATGAAGCCATTGGGTGTAGATGGGTGTATAAAATCAAGTTTAGGCCTGATGGATCGGTTGAAAGATTCAAAGCACGTTTGGTTGCTAAGGGTTATAATCAAGTGAAGGGTAAGAATTGTCATCATACCTTTTCACAAGTAGCCAAATTCACCACAGTGCGTTTGTTGCTTGCTTTTGCTACTTTGAAGAAGTGGCCTATACATCAATTAGATGTTAATAATGCATTTTTGCATGGATTCTTAAATGAAGAAGTTTACATGAAGCTTCTTGAGGATTATGACAAAGGCTCTTCCTCTCAGGTTTGTAGACTTAAAAGATCCTTGTATGGATTAAAACAAGCCTCTCGAGAGTGGAATGCAGAGTTATGTAGATTTCTTCAGGAATTGGGATTTGTACAGAGTTCTTATGACTACAGTTTGTTCACCAAATCAATTCCTGAAGGGTTGATTGTGATTCTGGTTTATGTTGATGATTTGTTGGTTACCGGGGATAGTGTGGCGGAAATTGAGGATCTTAAGCTTGCTTTACACACTGCCTATACAATAAAAGATTTGGGAGAAGCTCGATATTTTCTGGGTCTAGAAATATCCAGGTCTGCACATGGTACTTTACTCAATCAGAGGAAGTATCTACAGGATATACTTGAGGACACTCAGATGGTTGACTGTAAGAGTGCCTCCTTTCCTATGCAAAGGGGATTGATGTTGTCTATTTATGAAGGTGATGAGCTTCAGGATGCTGAGAAATGTAGGAGGCTGGCGGGTAGGTTTTTGTTCTTGAACATGACTCGCCCATACATCTCCTTTGTTGTACAACAACTTAGTCAGTTCATGGCTTCTCCTCGTGTACCACACTGGAAGGCAGCTCTCCATGTTGTGAGGTATCTTCATGGATCATCTGATTTGGGAATGTTGTATCCAATCAATAATGAGCTATCCTACACTGCATTTTGCGACGCAAATTGGGGCAATTATGTGTTTAGTGGTCGATCAGTCACTGGTTTCTTTGTTTTCCTTGGAAATGCCTTGATTTCATGGAAAACAAAGAAGCAAACAACCGTGTCCAAGTCCTCTGCAGAAGCTGAATACATAAGTACGTCTAAGACATCTAGTGAATTAGTTTGGTTGGATTCATTGGCTTCAGACTTGTTATGTGACATTCCTAAACCAATTGATTTACACTGTGATAACAAGGTAGCAATCCACATTGCTGAGAACCCGGTATTTCATGAAAGAACCAAGCATCTCAAGCTAGATTGCCATTATGTCAGGGAACAGCTGAAGGCAGGATTCCTTAGCCCTTTTTATGTTCGTTCTCAACATCAATTGGCTGACATTTTCACCAAGCCCTTAGGTGAGGTTCAACATCAATATCTTGCTTCCAAGTTAGGCCTACTGTCCATACCTAGTCCAACTTGAAGGGGGGGATATAGAATTATATTGATAGAAAGGCATTTTGGTAATTGATTGTAATGGTCTTCTGGTCACTGGACTACTCGGCTATATAAGCCATCCAACAGTGTAAAGCATTGCAACTGATTCTATAACAAACTAAAACAAAATTTCTTCCTTCTTCCCTCTTCCTTGATCTTTCATGGAGTTTTGTGTGGTATTCTAGGAGGAATCCATACTTTCTCAGCTACCCCACCTAATCCCATTGGTTTTAGGATGGAACTCATTCGGCTTATGTGCTCAGCTTGGTCGGCGCGTGTTGTGCTTGGGCGTGCGTGTCCCCCCCCCCCCCTCCCCGGGGCGTATGACCCACCGTAATCTAACATAGTATTAAAGCCGAGGTTCGCCCTCGGCTGGGTGCGCGGCTTGATTGGTGTGTGTTGCGCTTGGGCGTGTGTATGAACAATATAGATATATAAATCTGAGAAGTTGAGACTTGATATATAAATGAAAGAGTTAAATATAAATAATTTTTTTTTAAAAAAAAAGATGAGAAGTTGAGAGTTGATATATAAATGAAAGAGTTAAAATATAAACAAATCATACTCATCTCAACATTTTTGCTAAGATCAAGTATAATATTTATTTCTATTAGTTTTAATATATTGTAGGTTGGTCATTGTTTTACATGCTTATTTTCACAAAGATTTAATATATATGATATTTTTATATTTAAGATATGTGATCAAATAGATAAAATATCATCTTACAATTAATTTATTACTGTATTACTTTTATCATAACATAATAAAATATTCGATTAATTTAATTTTAAAATAAATATTGTCTTCAAGGCACCTATGTGACACGGAAACCAGAAGGAAAACGGAAATGGGAAACGGCAATCTAAATTTTGTAGGAAACGAAAACAACTAGAAAACGGCAACATGAATTATATGTTCGTTTAAATGTCTAAATAAGAGCAATAAACATATCACCAAGTCATACACTCATACACATAAAATGCAACATTAGGCTTAATTGAAATGTTCAATACTGTGATAAACAATGTTCTTATTCCTTAATAGAAATCAATACAGACATGTCAAACATTTTAAATGTCCTTTAGTTTTTGAAATCAATACAAACATTGTCCATTTTTTAATGCATCTGCCAATGAAATTATTTTGTGGAACAATATAAATGAACATGTATTTATATTTGAAAAAATATTTTGTAAGTTTATTTATTTATTTATTATGATTTGTTAGGTATAATTGAGATTTTTTTTATCTCTTATTATAAATAGTTGAGATTTGTTTTTATATAAAACAAGGAATCTCACCATTTGGTGGCAAATCCTGGGCACGTAATGCATCCGGCAAGAGCCACGCACCAGATAAACCGGCTTGCGTCGACCAGCTTGACCCACTAGTAGGGAGCAAGGCAAATATTGAATTTTCAACCCAAGGAATGGAGCGGATGAGGGATCGAACCCGGGAGCTCTTAACTCTTCCCCTTGCTCCACACTAGTAGGCCACCCCAATTGGGGCGAGATTTGTTTTTCTTGTACATATATATAGATGGAGTAGTGTATAATTAGTTTAGATTTTGAATTTTGAAATTAAAAAATAAGATAATTAGTTCTTGTTATGGATGAATTTATATATTCATCAGAATTTTTCTGGTAATAAAGGGGAGGCAAGCCTCTCCAAAGAAAACAAACCGGCTACACAAGAGCAAGACGGGGGAAAGCCCCCCCCCCCCCCCCCCCCGGTCGATGCTTTTAATAAAGCATGATGCTTTTATATTTTACTTAACTTGATATTTTGATAATATAATTCAGCATAAGAGTTTCAAAACAAGAGGTCATATTATTAAATTCTACAATCAAATAAGAAATTATGAAAGTTTAAAGTTTTTATATCTTGTTACATGTTATTGCATCCTAAGAGAATAAAAAGTTACATATTGATTAAATAGGTTTCAAAAGGTGCCTTTTTAAACAAAAACAATATAATCTTGTTATAAACTAAAATGACATCGTTTTGTTCGTTTAAAGATTAAAAAAATATATATATGCAATGATGTCCATGTTTTTAGTAATATATTATAGAGTATTTTTATGGCAATTTCAGCCTTTTTCTTAGGTTTTGTGTTGGGTTTAGTGTTGTTTGGCTATGTTTTCATATTTATTGAGATATGAAAGTCTACACAAGCTTTGGTTAGGTTTTGTGGGTTTTTTAATATGTTTTGTAAGTTAGAAAGGTGCACGAGAAGAATGGAGTCAAATCCAGCCAAAACAAGAGAAAATGGGGCCAAACCGGGCGTGGAACTGAGCCTTAGAGGAGTGAAACCGACCGCTCGAACGAGCGGGAAAAGCCAGGAGAAAATAGAGATCATACCGAACATCATACCAACCTGGGTGGTTTGGTACCGAGGCATAAAGTAGTGATCCGAGGAGCGATATTGGACCAAAAGAAGGCATACCGACCGAACAGTGCTCGGGACCGATCGGGTTGTTCTCAGTATGGGCCGCTGGACCCTGAATTCTATCCCCTTTTTAGATAAATTCAAAGAGATTCTTTTTTCCTAAGATAAGTTTTCGATTTTTAGCATAAATAGGACCCTTGGGGTCAGTTTTATTCATCCAATCTCATAGAGAACTTGAAAGCAATAGGTTAAGGATTTTGTGAGCAATTTGAGGGCTTTCTAAAGCGTGTTCTTAGCGAAGGTTGGGCGCGCTTTGTGAAGTTTTTTTAGATGCTTTGTTGGAGACGTTTTTTAGGCTTTTAATTCAGTTTATTTTCCTTTTTCTACCCAATTTCTATGACTTTGTTTATCCTCACCATGAATATGTGTGAGTAGTCCTCATTTTTTCTAGGGTTGGGGTGAATCGTGAACCCAACAATAGTCATATGTGTTGAATGCGATGAATATGTGAATTGTGTGTTTTTATCTATCATGATACCTTTGTGCTTCATACCTAATGAGAATTAGAGAAATTCCTTGTTTCCAATTTGATTGAAAAATATAATTTTGAATTGGATAGTAATTAGAGTTTTGAAATGAGAGTTTTAAAGAACCTAATTAGGAAAAGGTAGTAAAGTCAATTGATTAAAGGGAAGTTGCTTGATTGCTTTGCTTGGTTGATGCAAGCTAACCTCTTTTATAGATAAACATGCGATTTTCATGTGATACGTTGTGTTTGCTTGCATGATTATCATTATGGTGATCTGTATGCCTTAGAGCATCCCCAACAGTCCCTCTAAAAAATCTGTAAAATGGAGAACAAAATGGCAAACTCTCTAAAAAATTTACACAATGTACAACTCCAACAACTTCTCTATTATACAAATTTATAAATTTATTATACAATATAATAAATGCATAAATTAATAATTTAATAAATAAAATTCCAATAATTTAATTAAAAATAGGCAATAGGCAATTAATGAACAAATAGGTGAGCATTTGAATGCATTTAATTTTACAGATTATAATCCTTCCTCTAAATTTAGAGATTTGTTTTCTCTTTCTTATCTCATTTCTCTATTTTACATATTGTTTTACAAGAGCTGTTGGGGTTAAAAAAATCCATATTTCCTCTCAAATTAATCATTTTCTCTATTTTGATCATTAGTTTAAATCCTGAAATTTGCTTGCTTTATAATCCCCAAAACCTACACTTTTCCTCTCTTCCCCTATTTCTTTACCTTTCTTAAATAACTAAACGAAGGAACTGAATCTCTCCTATGGACGAACCTGACTCTACTCACTCAGCGGGGTTTTGATTACAAATTTATTTATTTAATCGAAAAAACTCTTTTAGCATACAATAATTAATGACACAATTTTAAAATAAAATGTTGTCGTTTTGAACTAAAACACTCATTTTTGAACTAAAAACAATTGTTGTTTCAACTTAATGTCATAGTTTTGATCCGCTAAACTAAAAAAATGAATAAAACAGTGACTAAATTGTAAAATCACCCCCCCCCCCCCCGTTTTCGTATTGACTCATTTGAAGAGTTCCTCACCACTTATAAATTAAGGCGGTGTTTGATTAACATATATTGTAAGGTGTTTAAATTAAGGTAATTTTGGATTTTAGGATGGATTAATTATAATGCAATTATTTTATCTCTTTTTATATGATTATTTGGTTAAATTACGGTTTTATCTCGATTTTTACGAGATTTTTATTTTGACAATCAAACGGTCACATAAAACGAGGTAAAATAATTATATTATAATTAAAATACAATGAATCCAAACACACCCTAAAATGACATCATTTAAAATTAGAGAGGCGCTGGTTTTGATTTTTTTGAACTAAACCACTGTCATTTTGAAACTAACCGTCATCATTTTAAACTAAAATACCGTTATTTTAAACTTATCTGCCGTTACATCGTAGTTTTGAATTAAAGAACGGAGTACCATTGTTTTGATCTGGTAATCGAATAATACAAATTGGGCCCTTCTGGCTTCTTCGCTAAGCTTTCGGCCCCGCAACTGGTGGGCCCTACAACTTCTTTGTTTTATCGATCCCTACCAACATAAATGTTATTAATGGAATATGACAATTCAGTTGGATTTTGAAAGATTATCAAATAAGTTTGCAGATTTATTAATTCTTGTACCTATTTCTAAAACTTCAAACACATCGGGACAGATGAGTAAAGTTGTTTGAATTGTTTCTCGTTATCTTGATTCCGACGTTTCAAGTACGAACAAGTGTGCAATTCATCACATGGGGTATAATATATAACTTTTCGATCATTTTTGACCAATGTAAAATTTAAAATACTCCGTATGTGATGCATCATCCTTTCATCATAATTTTAAAAAAAATCAAACATTTGATTGTTGATTTTTATTCTATTTGGAGTTCTTATAATAATAATAATAATAATAATAATCCCTCCGTTATAAATGAGTAAATGTTGTTTGTCTTTTTATACACATTTTTTGATGAGGTAAAATAATTTAAAATACTCCATCCGATCTAAAATACATATCGTTTGACTTTTCAACATGTATTTTAAGGAGCTAAAAAATATATAATATACCAAAATTTTTTTTTCAACATGTAGTACTAAGTTGTAAAAACTATTTAAACAAAGTTGTTATTTTATATAGTTTTGAGTTTCTTAAAATACTTGCTAAAAAGTCAAACGACATGTTTAAAATACTTACTAAAAAGTCAAACGACATGTATTTTGGATCGGAGGGTGTATTATTTTTTTAATCAATTTTTTTTAATAATTTCATACTTGGTAATCATAAGTATATATTTATAAAAATAAATTCATTAAAAAATAATTTTTATATAATTTTTATCTCCTTAAAATACGTGTAGAAAAGTCAAACTACTTTATTTTGAAATAGAGGGAGTAGTAACAACATTAAATAATAATAATATGAGTTTAATATATCAACAATTCATTCAATAAAAAAAAGAGAAAAAAAAAATAAAAGGAGAAAAAAATAAGTTTGGAGTTTGATAGTGGTTAATATGAATGAGGGTGAAAAATATTAGTAATAACTATAATAGGATCCTTAAATGATGTGGTACTCGTAAAGTAGGGTAAAGTAAGTTATGATGAATCCATGACCCATGTCGACGGATATAATTAAATGGTCTAAAGAGTAGTCTTTATTTTCTTTTTCACCTATTTAATTATTATTGTGTAAGATCCAATTAATTGGATGTCGATATGAAATTACTCATTCATATAGCACTTTCTTCTATATATGATAGAATGTTGTGATTGATCCAAATTTGCAAATTGGGCGTTAGGGTATTTTACGAAGACAATTAGTTCGCGAAAACTAGCAGACCACTACAAGAAAGAAAAGACCACTTAATTAAAATTTAAAATCCATTGACCATTAGACAGTTTGAATTTAAACCAAAAGAGATTATAATGGAGTATTTTATGTGGATAAATACTTGCGATTTATTTTATGACATGAATAATGAAGAAATTAATGTTGGAGGAAGAAGATGGAGTTTCCCGCGCTCCGGAAACGACGTCGCTCCATTCCTTTCTCTTCGGTTCATTTAGTGAACAAGTGCTAATCACGTGACTTCGTCTTGTATAAATAAAGTGAACCTCTGTGGAACAGAACCTGATTTTTTTCCCAATTCAGTTGCAATGGAGAGAGAGCTCGAATTCCTTTTGCTCGATCACTCTTTCTCTTTTGTGTTCTAGATTCTCTCAATTTCGATCTCTCGTTTTCCACATGGTATCAGAGCACAAGATCGATTCCTAGATCTTGATCTCTGTTTCTTCTACGCTTTTCTTCATCAGATTCATGGACAACAACGACGATCGCTTGCAGACGGTGAATCGGATGGATACGAACGATCCTTTGTATCTGCACCCATCCGACAATCAAGGTATGGTGCTTGTTTCAAGAGTTTTCGACGGTTTTGGCTTTACGGCCTGGAAAAAGTCTATGTTGATTGCATTATCTGCCAAGAATAAAATTGGATTCATAGATGGATTAATTGCAAAACCTGATGTTGCTGGTGTTGATTTGAGAAATTGGCAAAGATGCAATGATATGGTAGCATCTTGGATGGTGAATGTTGTGAGTAAAGAAATTGCCAAAAGCATAATTCAAAGTGATTTCGTTTTTGAGATTTGGATAGATCTTGTTCAGAGGTTTGAGCAATCAAATTTGATTCAGCGAATTGCTGTTAGGAAGAAATTGTGAGTAATCTCGCAAGGAAGCGATGATTTTGTGACATATTACACCAAGATTAAGAAGTTGTGGGATGGGCAAAAGGCCTTGTAGACAGTTCCATAGTGTTCTTGTGGAGCTCGTCAAGAATTTTGCAAGAATGAGGAAGATCAGAAGCTTCTTGAGCTTATGATGAGGCTTAATGATTGTTATAGTTCTGTTAGAGGTCAAATCTTGATGATGAAACCAAGTCCTACAATTGCAGAGGCCTACTCCTTGCTCAACCAGGAGGAGAAACAACGAGATTTCAAGTCAATCACACAGTTCACTGGGGATTCTCCTGCCATGTATTCTCAGCGACAAAAATCTTCTTCTCTACCACAGAGTTCTAATCAATCTCAGAATCAGAAATCAGGCAAATCAGAAGGAATTGTGCCTGGGAAACGTGCTCCCTATGTTTGCACTCATTGCAAGAAAATCGGGAATAAAGTTAACTTTTTCTATAAACTCATTGGTTATCCTTCTCACTCTAAGGCTCCTAAGGACATGAAGGTTGTTGCTCAAGCTTCTGGAGAAACTGATGGTGATGCTCAGGTGTCTGTTATTCCATGTTTCACAGTCGAGCAGTGTGCACAACTCATGAGTATGTTGACTAAGGGTGGTGTTTCTCATTCACAACAACAGAATGTGGATCTAGCTGGATGTTCAATGGCAGGTACTCACCCTTATGCCAATCTCAACTATCTCAAATATATGGCTTTGAGTGCTCAAATCGATTCAAGGAAATGTTGTGATTCATAGATCATTGACACTGGTGCAACAGACCACATGTGTTTTATTGAGTCTTCTTTTGTCCATTTATCTCCCCTTCCTCAACCTTACAAAATAAACTTTTCCCAATGCTACTTTTATCACTGTCAAGTATCATGGATCTGTACATTTGTTGCCTGATTTGATCATTCATCATGTCTTTTTTGTCTCTGAATTCAGATTCAATCTTTTGTCTATAAGCAAACTTACCTCTCAACTTGATGGTAATGCATCTTTCTCACCCACTGAATGCCTATTGCAGGCCCCTTCACTGAAGAGGCCAGTGGCTCTTGGTAGACAACATGGAGGCGTTTATCTTCTTCACAACAAGCCACACACAAACATTTCTTCTATCATGCATTCTAGTGAGAATAATTGTAAAACATTTACTTGTTCTTATCACTTGTCTTTGCTTTGGCATTTGAGACTTAGTCATATTCCTTTTGACAAGCTCAAGTTGTTACATTGTTGTGATGATTTTGATGTTTCAAAGCCTTTTGTTTGTGATATCTGTCATAAATGTCGACAACATAGGCTACCTTTTCCTCACAGTAGCATCAAAACAAGTAAACCTTTTGATTTGGTGCATATTGATCTTTGAGGACCCTATCACACCGCCACATATAATGGCCACATGCCTTCCTTACCATTGTTGATGACTTCTCTAGGTGTACTTGGACACACCTGTTACCCACAAAATCTATTGCATTTTCTTTCATTGAGGGGTTTGTACACATGGTCAAAACTCAGTTTGTTGTTGTCCCTAAAATCATTAGAACTGACAATGCATTCAAGCTTGGTTCTAGCAATCAAGCCTTGACTTTCTTCTCTTCACTTGACATTGTACACCAAACAAGTTGTGCCCATACTCCTCAATAAAATGGGGTGGTAGAGAGAAAACATAAACACCTTCTTGAGATCTTCAGAGCTTTGTTTTTCCAATCAAAATTGCCTATCAAATACTGGGGAGAGTGTGTTTTGATGGCCACATATCTAATCAACAGATTTCCATCCAAACTGTTGCACAATGCCACACCATATGAAAGACTTTTTCTTAAACCTCCATCCTATGATCAGTTAAAACCCTTTGGGTGCCTATGCTATGCCACTACAAAATTCAATGGAAGGGACAAATTTCAACCTAGATCTCAGGCTTGCATATTCCTGGGATTTCCTTTTGGGAAGAAAACATACAAATTGTTGACCATCGATTCTAGAGGTCATCATCTCCAGAAATGTCATCTTTTATGAGCAAGTTTTCCCTTTTCATTCAATTACTGATGTTCTTGATGCCACTTTTCCTCTTGTTATCCCTGACATTGATAATGTCCCCTCTGATCATGCACCTTCTGCACCACCACCATCACCACAAATTCCTATTGCCCCAATTATCCTTGTCAGGCGTTCCACTTAAGGGTGATATTCGAGCCGAATGAGCTGAGCTTGACATGTTCAAGCTTGGCTCGAACGGAAAACGAGCCGAGCCGAGCTCGAGCCCTAAAATTGTTTGAACTTGTTCAAGCTCAGCTCGCGAGCCCAAGTGAAAACTCGAGCTCGGCTTGTTTAGGCTTGAACAAGCCGAACGAACGAGCCTAAGCTCGTTCAAGCTCGTCATCTAGGCTCGTTCGAGCTCGGTTTCGAGTTGAGTTTAAATGAGAATTACAGTCGTTGTGCAATCCAGAAAAGGGTTAAACACTTAAACACTATCAAATAAGAGAGTTCAAAGGGGTTCTTTGGCACTGCTCTTTCAATTTCAATTTCAATCAAACCTAAAAATCTAACAAGGAGGGGAACAACAAGACAATTGCTTTCAATTTCAACCAAACAAAAGTCAATTAATTGCTCAATTTCAATTCCAATCAAATTAAATGACAAATTCGTCCACCTAACCTAAAATTTGACAGTAAAAAATCTGGAAGAAGAAGATGAACAAGGAGGGAGCTTGCGGCGAGTCGGGAACGATCGAGGATAATGACAGCAACCGGTGGAAGGGGTAAGGAGGGGAACGACGCTTACCTTTTGCGTGGTGCTGAGGAGTCCGAGTCAAGGGAAGGAAGAAGGGGAACGATTGAGGAAGATGACAACGAATCGTCGGCGCTGCCTGAGTTATGTGGTGGTGCTGCTGTTCACCAGCGCCGCCTGAGCCCGGAGGGAAGGAAAGAGGAGCCGAGCGAGATTGAACGAACCCTTTCACGGACGCTAAACTAGTAAACCCTCCAACCCTTATAACCCTAGGGGTAGTATTGTAATTTCTTATAGCGAGCTTTCGAGCTCGGCTCGGGCTCGGTTCGAGCCCAAAACAATTTTCAAGCTCAGCTTGTTTAACCTCTATGAACGAGCCGAGCTCGAGTTTTTTCGAGCCGAGCCTAAGCTGAGCCCGAGCTGTTTGGCTCAGATAACAGCCCTAGTTCCACTAGAATGCATGCTCCTCCATCTTACTTATCTAACTTTGTTTGCTCCAATACCATCACATCTACTTGCCATTCTCCTTTGTCCATCTGTGCCAATGCTCTTTCCCAGGATAAACATTTCTTTCTTTCGAATCTTAGCACTATGAAGGAGCCTACTTCATATGCAGAGGCGACTAGACATCAGGTTTGGAAAGAGGCAATGGAGAAGGAATTTATTGCTCTTGATCTGAATAGGACTTGGGATCTAGTCCCTCTTCCTCCTGGCAAGAAACCTATAAGTTTTAAATGAGTTTTCAAGATTAAACTTAAAGCTGGTGAGACATTACATCGTCACAAAGCTCGTTTAGTGATCAGAGGTTGTACCCAGAAGGAGGGAATTGATTTTACTGAGACTTTTTCTCTAGTCATCAAGATGACTACAGTGCGTGCTCTTGTTTCTATGGCCCTCAAACGACATTGGCTTGTGTTTCAACTCAATGTAAACAATGCATTTCTTCATGGAGATCTTCATGAGGATGTTTACATGCGTCATCCATAGGGTCTTACTGTCTTTGATTAAACTTTGGTTTATAAGCTCAACAAATCACTCTATGGTCTTCGACAATGATAACTCCACTCCCTTGATGAAAATCGGAAATGGTTTCAAAGGCTTGTGTCAAAGGTCTTGAAGCTACAGTTGTGTTGATGAAACACAAAACCTGTATTATGTGCATATTATTTCCGGATGTTATTATATGTTATTATTATATATTTCCAGATATTATTATATATATTATGTACTAACAATGCAGCAAGTATTTCGAAAGAAAACTCCTACCTTAAGCTTAAGACGTGAAGAATCATATCGGAGATTGTGGCTTCAAAGTTTCCCAGAATAGAAGATTGTGAAGATTCCCTCTTAAGCCATGATCTGTTCTAGCCGTTGAAGAAGATCCTTAGGCGCCGATTTGTTCAAACATAAAAAGGAGATGAAGAATAAAAGACAGACACAGTTGTCGAACACAAGCATTCATTCGCACTCAAGCCTTCAAGTCAATCTATCTTCTTCGTGTGCTCTCTGATAGTTGTTAAGAGTCGTATCTTTTGTTTCAAAGTATTTGAGAGTTACACAGTGAGCTCATATATATATATATTTTGAGAGAGTGTTATACTCAAGAGTTTGTAACTCAGGAAGTGGACACTAGGCGATTGATTCACGAAGTGTAAGAGGATTGTACTAGATAGCTGAGAGAGGTTGGACTCTTCTAGATTGGTCTAGGACTCCAAGGGAACGTGAGTTGACTAGATTGCAATTGTATAGGAGAGAGGCTTCTCGGTGAGCTATTAGGATCCTAAGTCTTGTGAATCAATAAAGCCTGTTGAATCCTAGGGCATGTGGAAGAACCCTAGGCGGGGACTAAGCCTTTAAGGAGCCGAACCTCGTTAATAATTCATTGCATCCTTTACTTATTGTTTTACCATATTTCCGCATTTGTTTCGAATTGTGTAACTCTTTTGTGATTCAGGTTTTCCAGAGGAAAGAATTAAGTCTAATCTCAAAGGGTTTTGCAAGTGTTTCAATACTCTTGAGATTATCAGCGAAAAGTTGGCATACTCTATTCAACCCCCCTTCTAGAGTATCTTTATTCTACTTTGTTATACTTTATCAAACCTTCAATTGGTATCAGAGCCTTACTCACTTCTTTTGATCTAACAATCTTGTGAGTTTTTTATCATGTCTGGTGAAGCAAGCGGAGGATTTGCACAAGGGAGGTCTACTAGTAGACCACCACTTTTTGTGGGAAACAACTTCGTCCACTGGAGGTCCTTGATGAAAATGTTCATTATAGATCAAGATCTGGAACTTTGGAACATTATAGAGACTGGTCCGAAGGTTCCAGTGAAAGACGGACCAAATGGAACCAAAGTCGCGAAGACCGAGGCTGAATTCATCCAAGCGAATCTTGAACTCGTCTCCAAGAACTACAAGGCCATTAACTTACAATACTGTGGTCTTAGCACTGATGAATTTAACCGTATTTCATCTTGTAGGTCGGCTAAAGAGATTTAGGACAAGCTGGTTGTCACCTACGAAGGAACCAGTCAACTGAAGGACACTAAGATCAGCATTTTCCTTCGAAAGTATGAACTCTTCAAAATTAAACCAGATGAGTCTATTAAGGCTATGTTCACATGGTTCACGGAGATCACGAACAACCTTGACTCTCTTGGCAAGACCTTTGAGAATGTTGAGAAAGTAAGGAAGATATTGAGGTGCCTCCCAAAAGACAAATGGGGTCCGAAAGTGACATCCATAGAAGAAGCCCAGAATCTCACCAAGCTACCCCTTGATGACTTGTTTGGGAAGCTGATCACACATGAGATGATTCTCAATGAAGACGATGGAGAACTTCCAACAAGAACTAAGAACTTGGCACTTAAGTCTAAGAAGGATGAGCCCAAAGATGTGTCTGATTCTGAAGATGAGGATGAGGATGAGGATGATCCCTTTGCTCTTATTACAAGGGGTCTTTCTCGAATCCTCAAAATGAATAAGCAATTCAACAACAAGGATGGATCAGAGTCTTCTAAATTTCGAGGTAAGTCTCAATACAACAAATATGACAAGAAGACTAAACCTTTGTCTTGTTTTGAATGTGGTGAAACAGACCATCTTGTGAAAGACTGCCCTCAAAAGAAGAAGAGTCGTTTCAAGAAAGGTGATAGATGGAAAAAGAAAGCCATGGTGGCAGCTTGGAGTGATTCTGACTCAGGTGACTCAGACTCCGATGATGAAAAGGCCAACCTTTGTCTCATGGCCTCAGGAGATGAATCCCCCGATGAGCAACTTGAGGTAACTGTAAGAGAGCTTATGGCAAGTCCAAAAGAGGTATTATCGGAATTCCTTTCTAATATGATTGCCAATGAAGAGAAACTTATTGCCCAAACCAACACTCTTATTAAGAAAACTGTGGACCAGGAAAGAACTATTGAGGAACTGTCTATGAGGGTCAAAAGTCTTGAAACCTCTTATTCAGGTCTTCACATTAAAGTGAAGACTCTTGACTCAGAGAAACCTGAACTCAAGCAAGATCTCTCGTCTCTAAGAAATGAACATCATGACTTAGAGAACGAGAAGATCTCCCTGAATAAGAAGATTTAAGACCAATAGACAGCCCTCATAAGTTTTACCAAGTCTAAAGGCACTCTTGATAGGATGTTGGGTGAGCAACAAAGTTCTCTAAACAAAAGTGGTATTGGTTACAATCCAAGGTTTTTAAAGAAGCAACACATTACCACTTTTGTAAAGGCAAAAGGAAGCATAACCTCTCCTATATGTCACCACTGTGCAAGAAAGGGACATGTAAGAGAGACCTGCCCCTATAGAAGAAATGATCCACATATCATTCGCAATACCTTTCCTGTTCACTTGAGAAAAGAACGGATAACGCATGTTTGGGTCCCCAAAGGCACTATTCTAAAAATGGTTTATCCCAATAAAGGATCTAAATTTGCTCACTGGTCTAGCCACAAAGGTTGATTTTTGTTTTGCAGGAGATCACCAAGGTGAAAGAGCAAAAATGGATTATTAATAGTGGATGCTCTAGACATATGAGTGGGAAGAGGTCTCTCTTCCATGATCTAAAGAAGCAATCCACTGGAACAATCACTCTTGGTGACAAAGGAAAGTGTGACATCGTTGGTATCGGTAGTGTTGGGAGTGATCCTAACCATTGTATTAAAAATGTTTATCTTGTTGATGGTTTGAAGTATAATTTTCTTAGTGTTTCTCAACTATGTGATAATGGTAATGATGTTGGATTTAACAAGAAAAGATGTTTAGTGCGCAGAGAAGATACAAGTGAAATAGTTCTAATTGCCTATCGTTATAACAACATCTATGCCGAATGCTGAGCAAGTGGTACAAGGAAGCTTAATCTGCCTAAAGGCTTTGACGGGCGATCCAAAGCTCTGGCATAGGAGACTCGGTCATGTAAGCCCACATACACTACAAAATCTTGTGTCCAAAGGGCTTGTAAGAGGACTACCTGAGATGTACTTCAAAGGTATTGAGATGTGCAAAGCATGCACACGAGGTAAATAAACACTTAGCTCTTTCAAACCCAAAAAAGGTTGTAAGTACTTCTAGACTCCTTGAACTTTTACATATGGATTTATGTGGTCGTATACGAGTCAAATCTTCCAATGGTAAAAAGTACATGCTTGTTGTCATATTTGATGAATGCAATGACGGTTCTTTACGTGAAAGTGTTGCAGATTTAGATCTTAACAGCCATACAGAGAATGAGGATGGTGATGATATTGCTACCAAGAACACAAAGAAGAGGAGCATGCAGGATCAGATTCTTAACACTGAAGAATTGGCCCAAGGTCTTGAAGCTCAGTCCAAAGCCCTTGTTGACCAATCCAAAAGTGTTGAGACTTCAGAAACTGCTGTAACTGAGCCAAACATATCCATGGAGTCAGATGTACCACAAATCAATCATGTTGATGTGACGAACCAGGGAGCTGAGATTAGCAAGAGAAAGTTCAAATACTCCTCATCACACTTATTAAAGGATATCATCTCTGACCCTACATCTAGTGTTCAAACTTGTTCTAAACTTAAAGATCTCTGTGCTTTTCACGCTTTGGTTTCTCTTATAGAATCAAAGAAGGTAGATGAGGCCCTTCAAGAGCCAGACTGGATCATTGCTATGCAAAGTGAGCTTAACGAATTTGAAAGGAATAAAGTCTAGACCTTGAAGCCTAAGCCAAAGCATCAATCAGTCATTGGCACATGTTCGGTATTTCGGAACAAGCTAGATGAGAATGGTAAGATCGTGAGGAACAAAGCAAGGCTTGTTGCTCAAAGCTGCAATCAAGAGGAAGGTATCGACTACGAGGAGACTTTTGCTCCCGTAGCCAGGCTTGAAGCCATTCGCATTTTATTAGCATTTGCATCTTTTATGGGCATAAAGTTATATCAAATGGATGTCAAGTGTGCTTTTCTTAATGGTTTCTTAGAGGAAGAAGTCTATGTGGCTCAACCCCCAGGTTTTGAAAGTTCGGAATTTATTAATCATGTTTACAAACTAGACAAAGCACTATATGGTTTGAAACAAGCCCCAAGAGCTTGGTATGAGCGCTTGTCAAAATATCTTTTAGAAAACAATTTTAAAAGGGGTTTGATCGACAAGACTCTTTTTATCAAGACCAAAGGAAAGAACATTTTGGTTATTCAAATATATGTTGATGATATATTGTTTGCGGCTACTAACACATCTTTGTGCAAGGAATTTTCTAACATTATGTGCAGTGAATTTGAGATGAGCTTGATGGGTGAACTCAACTTCTTTTTGGGATTACAAGTTCATCAATCTAAGAAAGGGATCTTTGTCAACCAAAGCAAGTACACTAAGCATCTCTTGAAGAAGTTCAAGATGGATCATTCCAAAGCAGACAAGACACCCATGTGCTCAACCTGATCTTTAGATCAAGACAAGACCGGGAAGAGTGTCAATCAAAAGGAGTATCGAGGGATGATTGGATCTTTATTATATCTTACTGCTAGTAGACCTGACATCATGTTTAGTGTTTGCATGTGTGCTAGGTTTCAAGCTGACCCTAAAGAATCTCACCTCGTAGCTGTGAAGAGGATCTTTCGATATCTCAATGGCACTAAGGAGCTTGGCTTGTGGTACCCGAAGTAAAGAGATTTTACACTAATTGGGTATTCTGATGCAGACTTTATGGGCTATAAGGTGGATAGGAAGAGCACGTGATCGGGATGTTGCCAATTCTTAGGAGCATCCTTGATCAGTTGGCACTCAAAGAAACAAAACTCAGTTGCTCTATCCACTGCCGAAGCCGAATACATAGCAGCTGGAGCATGTTGCTCCCAAATCATTTGGATATCTCAACAAATGAGAGATCTTGGCATCAACCTCAAAGGCATTCCCATTAAGTGTGACAATACAAGTTCCATCTCCATTACAAAGAATCTTGTTCAGCATTCAAGTACCAAACATATTGATGTAAGACATCATTTCATTAGAGACCATGTCGAAAAAGGTGATGTGTTCATATCCTTTATTTCAACTGATTATCAATGGGATAACATTTATACTAAGCCTTTGGCAGAGGACATGTTCACCTTCATTAGACGTAAGATCGGAATGCTTAACAGAGATGCACTTTCGTAGGGGGAGCTTTCCCTTTACGAAAGATAAATTCTACTCAGTGTCAAGACCTTTGAGATTCATGTCAAAGTTTGTGAACTGAATGGTAGAGCACATATAACGGTTCATATGTTTGGTTGATATCTTATTAGATATTTGATCAAATATAGTTTTAATGGCGTTTAACCTTCTTTATGCATTACACATTTTATTTTCCAAAAATCTTATATCCGAGTATATTTTATTTATGGAAATTATTTTTTCGGATATATTCCCTCTTGCATTTAAAATGTGAAAAGATGGTTTGAATTTTGAATTTTTGGCAAATCGGATCTTTTAATTTTGGGCAGTAATGTCATGATTATCCCCATTGGAACCATAAACCCGTCCCATCGACTTACCCTCTTGCCCCTTTTTAAACCACACACTCTTACCCTAACTATTCACCACCTCTCTAGAACTACCTAAACCCTCCGTCTTTTAACCTTCTCCTTCAACCTTTCTCTGAAAGCTTCATCGAATCCCATCCATGGCACCCAAATCCAAGAAGATCTCCACACCCAAACGCCTTGGCGCTACCCCCAAAGGACGCAAGGCCCCTCTTGTGATCTCCCCTCAACCCGAACCTACTCCTCAAGCTATTGTCCCGAGCACCGTCCCTGAGAGCACCATTGCCGAAATCAAGCGGTCCCTGAAGCGCCCGACGAAGAAGCCTCTCAGTGCAAAGCCAAAAGGGAAGAGAAAGATCATTGCTGAGGAAGAGGGGGAAGAGGAGGATCTTGATGAGATTCTAGAGCGAGATGTTGCAAAGGAGGCCGAGGAAGAGGCCTAGAGAAAGAAAAAGGCCAAGGAAGAGGTTGAGAAAGCAAGGAAAAAGGCCGAGGAAGAGGCTGAGAAAGCAAGGAAAAAGGTCGAGGAAGAGGTTGAGATAGCAAGGAAAGAGGCCGAGGAAGAGGCCCAAAGAGTAGTAGAGAAGGAGGTTCTCATTGTAGAGGAACCAGAGGAAGAGGAGGACGACGAGACTGCTGATGATGACGAGGAGGCCGAGGGAGATGATGCTAAAGTGTCTGCTGAGGACTCGGGGTCTGAGGAAGAAGAGGAAGAAGAGCCAGAACTTGTTCCCTCTCCTACTCCTCCTCCTCCTCCCCCGTCTCCGAAGAAGCGCAAAGCCACTAAGACCAAGACGTCTCCACCTCCCAAGCGCTCGAGGAAAGCCACTCTCAGAAGCTCTGACGCGCCTGTCAAGACGACTGCTCCCATAAAAGCTCGAAGGAAGAACGTCTATCCGCTTGCACTTATCCAGGTAAACCAATCCTTACCCTCCTCCTGGTTTGAGAATGCCGAGATGGCTGGAAAGTGGGTAGATGAGTTTAGAACTTGTAAGATTTGTTGTTCCGATTTTATTGATCTTGATTTTTTTGAAGCTTTGAACCTACCCTGCATCTCTCTTCTCAAACAAACCTCTGCCTGGACCCTTCTAAACCTTGAATCCGTACACTACTCCCAACTCACCTGTCTATTTTACATACACCTCAAAGCCAAACACACCGCTGATGGTTGGTCTTTGGAGTCGGTCGTCAAAGGAGTTAGATTCACCTTCAACTCCCTTGACTTCGCTGATCTCCTTGGCCTTCCTAAACCTTGTCCACCCTCGCCTGAAACCCCCATAAAAGATCAGTGTGTTGCTCTTGCCCGATCCAAATACTTGCTCCCCGAAGCATCAAATAGCACCACCAAACAGCTTAACCACTCGTCCCTCACACTCGAGGCAAAAATCATCTTCAACATCATTGTGAGATGCCTCTTACCCCGAATCAACTCTGGCTCCCTCCTCACTGACAACGCTATGGTCCTTCTATACCGAATTTTGAATGGCCATGATCTTGATCTGGCCAATACCATTCTAGGATTCATGGCTCACACCCGCAAAGCCAGAAAAAGAACTCCCCTCCCCTTCGCAAACCTTTTGACCCATGTCTTCAAAGCTTCTAAATTTTGATTTTGAAAATGAAGAACAACAACATCATATGGGTAAATTCGACTCCAAGAGCTTTGAGAAGATTGGCATCACTCAGTCCCCCCAAGGGACTTGGAGTCTTGCCTCTCCCTCAAAAACTCTTCCCACTGCCTCTGCCATCGAGGAGCGCATGGAAGACCTGGAGTTGGGTTTGGAGGAAGTTCACCTGGACGTTAAGGAGCTGCATCGAGAGTTATTCCTGGAGATGTGCGGGGTGACTAAGTTGATGAATGAGCTGAAGTTGCTGTTCACGGATGGTGCTCAAGATGATGAATCCTAAACCCCTACCCTACCCTAGCCCATGATCTAAACACTGCTGGTTTTGGTTGTTTTTTTAAAACTTTTGGTTACTATTTTTATCCTCCTCCCTTTGTTGAAAGACAAAAAGGGGGAAATGGTTTGATGGTTTATACTTTGAAACTGTTGTGAACCAAGGTCTTAGAAGACCTTGTTTTGTTTTACTTTGTTGGATGTTTCTCTTTGGTTTTAAAACTTATGATCCAACATTTGTCTAACCCATGCAGGTACTTAGTCTGATTTTGCCTTATATATCTTCTTGACTAAGCTACAGGGATGCACAGGTTTTGTCTTTCATCAAGGGGAAGATTTATAACTCCACTCCCTTGATGAAAATCGAAAATGGTTTCAAAGGCTTGTGTCAAAGGTCTTGAAGCTACAGTTATGTTGATGAAACACAAAACCTGTATTATGTGCATATTATTTCCAGGTGTTATTATATGTTATTATTATATATTTCCAGATATTATTATATATATTATGTACTAACAATGCAGCAAGTATTTCGAAAGGAAATCTCCTACCTTAAGCTTAAGACGTGAAGAATCATATCGGAGATTGTGGCTTCAAAGTTTCCCAGAATAGAAGATTGTCAAGATTACCTCTTAAGCCATGATCTGTTCTAGCCGTTGAAGAAGATCCTTAGGTTCCGATTTGTTCAAACATAAAAAGGAGATGAAGAATAGAAGACAGACACAGTTGTCGAACACAAGCATTCATTCACACTCAAGCCTTCAAGTCAATCTGTCTTTTTCGTGTGCTCTCAGCTAAGTTGTTAAGAGTCGTATCTTTTGTTTCAAAGCATTTTAGAGTTACACAGTGAGCTTATAGGATATACTTTGAGAGAGTGTTATACTCAAGAGTTTGTAACTCAGGAAGTGGACACTAGGCGATTGATTCACGAAGTGTAAGAGGATTGTACTAGATAGCTAAGAGATGTGGGGCTCTTCTAGATTGGTCTAGGACTCCAAGGGAACGTGAGTTGACTAGATTGCAATTGTATAGGAGAGAGGCTTCTCGGTGAGCTATTAGGATCCTAAGTCTTGTGAATCAATAAAGTCGGTTGAATCCTAGGGTTGTGGAAGAACCCTAGGCGGGGACTAAGCCTTTAAGGAGCCGAACCTCGTTAACAATTCGTTGCGTCCTTTACTTATTGCTTTACCATATTTCCGCTTTTGTTTCGAATTGTATAACTCTTTTGTGATTCAGGTTTTTCAGGGGAAAGAATTAATTCTAATCTCAAAGGGTTTTGCAAGTGTTTCAAATGTCTTGAGATTATCAGCGAAAAGTTGGCATACTCTATTCAACCCCCCTTCTAGAGTATCTTTATTCTATTTTGTTATAATTTATCGAACCTTCAGACAAGCTTCTAGACGGTGGTATGAAAAGCTTTCAGTTTCACATCGTTCTCAAGGCTATGTTCATTCTGAGAATGATCATTCTCTGTTCACTAGACGTTTTGGTTCATCAGTGGTTCATCTCGCCTGTTGATGCTATTTTGCTTACTGGGAAAGATTTGGATGCTATTAAGGATCTTAAAGGTTTTCTGGATACCACGTTTAAAATCAAAGATCTGGGAGAGCTGCATTATTTCCTGGGAATTGAATTTATCAAAGTTCCCAAGGTCTGATCATGAGCCAGAAGAAGTTTCTCTCAAAGATGATTCATAAGTTCAATTGTAATTCTTCTACTTCAGTTTCTGCTCCCCTAGAGGTAGGGTTGAAATTGCACAATTCATCTAGTCCTCTCTTGGAAGATCCTGTGCTTTACAGACGCCTAGTGGGTAAACTCAATTTTCTGAGCAACACTCGGCCTCGCATTGCCTTTTCTGTGCAATTACTAAGCCAATTCATGCAATCCCCTACAATTGACACCAAGAGATCAGCTTTACATACTCTTCGGTATTTGAAAGGGAAACCGGATTTAGGAATTCTTCTTAATTCCTCTAGCAATTGTAAATTGATTGGTTACAGTGATAGTGGCTGGGCTGCTTGTGCTCATACTCGTAGATCGGTTAGTGGGTATTTTGTCACTTTTGGAGGATGCCCAATTTCATGGAAGGCGAAGAAGCAATCTGTGGTTTCATTGTCCTCTTCAGAAGCCGAGTACCGCTCCCTGCGTCGGCTTACTGCAGAATTGGCTTAGTTGTCCCGATTATTTGTAGAATTGGGAGTGGAAGGAATCACTCCAATACCGGTCCGTTGTGATAGCCAGGCCGTCATTCACATCGCCAAAAAACCCGTCTTCCATGAACGAACCAAGCACGTTGATTTAGATTGTCATTTCGTTCGTCATAAACTTTGTGAAGGCCTGATTTCTCTTTCGTATCTCCCTACTCGTGACCAGTTAGCCGACATCTTCACCAAGTCCCTCTCTGGCCCTTGTCATTCAGAGCTTCTCGGCAAGCTTCAGTTGGCTTCAACACTTTCAGCTTGAGAGGGGGGGGGGGGGGGGTGTTAGAGGAAGAAGACGGAGTTTCCCGCACTCCGGAAACGACGTCGCTCCATTCCTTTCTCGTCAGTTCATTTAGTGAACACGTGCTAATCACGTGACTTCATCTTGTGTAAATAAAGTGGACCTCTGTGTAACACATCCTTTTTTTTTCCCCAATTCAGTTGCAATGGAGAGAGAGCTCGAATTCCTTTTGCTCGATCTTTTTTTCTCTCTTGTTTTGTAGATTCTCTCAATTTCGATCTCTCATTTTCCAGAATTAATTGGGCGAAAAGGCTCTTAATTTCCTAACTCAATTAAGCAAATGCCTACCAAACAGTCCAAATTAAGATATTGTCCAATTAGTCAACTTTCTACCTCTTCGTCTTCTCTCTCTCTCTCTCTCTCTCTCTCTCTCTCTCTCTCTCTCTCTCTGTTTCTTCCTGGCTTCTCTCTCGTGATGTTTCTTTTCTTTCGAACGATCATCATCTTCTCTTTCCATCTCAATCATCATTTTCATTTTCGGGTACTGAAGCAACAATGGCATATGAAGGTTAGTTTAATTGCAATGTATTATATATTTTAGGGTTTTTCCTGATTATGGATGAATCAATGTTGTATTGTTTAACTTTTTAACCTATGGTATGCTTTGTAATGTCTTTTAATTATGGTAGACAATAGTGTTTCTTTTTTGAAACACTATTGTAATGTCTTTTGATTATGGTAGACAATAGTGTTTCTTTTTTGAAACACTATAAAAATAAGTTCAATGTGAGTATAGTTTATTTTTGTCTGTTGTGTTCTATCTTTGTCTTTTGTCCGCTGTCTTTCGATGATGTCCGTTGTTTATGTCGTCATGTTTGTGTTTTGTAGGATTTTAATTATTGGTTGAGTGATGAAGAAATATTTCCTTCATACGGTAATCATCTCTATTCTTACCCCGATGTTTGCGAAATGATCAGACATGGGTTGTTTTGTATTAATTTTGATTTAGTTTTTCAGCAAGGTTCTAAAGTTCGTTTTAATTTTCAGTTAGTACATCATATGGCTATGCACATGAAATTGTAATATAAAAGGCAATAGAACTCTGGTTTAAAGTTGGGGGGGGGGGTCTTATTTCTCGTTTTTCTTTAGTTGAGTATCATCTCATAACTAGTCTTCTAGTTATAGAATATGATTCTTCACCTCTGAAACCTATTACATTGAAAACTTATTTGGCAATGCCAAGGTCTCTTTTTATGATATTGTTAAGATTTTTAAAGCTGAGCCAAAAACACTACTAGAATACTGTAATTAGACATCATGTAATTTAAGTCTGTCAAAAAATTAACAGATGTTAAATTATTCTATTACATCGATAAATTTTTTTGTGATATGTAAACCAGTTTACACAATTGTCAAAATTTGGGACAGATGTTAAATTATTAGTTATAAAAAAGACAAACGCGTGCGATTAGGGAAAAAGGAGCGGGATGAAAAAAACTTTGAAAAAAATTGAAACGGGATTTGGAGGTAAGGTTAAACACTTGATTTTTTTATTTGAACTTTCGTTTTTCAAAGCTAGCGGGTAACACTTACAAATTTTCAACTCACTTTTTTAACCTTATTAAAATTTCTATCTTCTTTTCTCTCTCCCCACACATTCAAGTATTCAACCTATCTATCGTTCATTCGTTCTACCTCTCTTTTCTCCAGACCGAGCCCCCAAATCCCCAACGGAATCTTCACCTCTCTCTAGATCCGACCTTCCTCTAGCTAGCTCCGGCGACCCTCTTAAAGCTTTCTTCTTCCTCCGGCTGTCATCTATCTGAAGCCCATCCCGACCACTCGGCCGCTGCAAAAATGGACGGGGGTTGAAGAACCCTAAATCGCCGACTCGTATCTGCCATCTGGTCTCCTTGTGTGCCTGTATCTATTTTTCAATCTTCGTCCTCCTTTGTTTTCTCCATTCTGTGTCTAAATCCCTAATCCCAGTTCTATTGTCACAGAAGAAGGTTCTCACTAATCCTTGGAATCATCTACTCGTGCCTGGCCACCACCCAGACCGCTGGCGCAGGGACGCCGCCGGCAACGTCGTCTGCAATTGCTCCATCTGCCTCTGCTTTGAGTACGACCACATCGTTCCTTTCTCCAAAGGTCCGTTTCTGAATGAGGGACTCTACAAGTAGTCGAGGCTTTCATGTTATTTTTTCGCCCTAAACACTTCAATTTCCTTGGTTCCAGGGGTTGTGAGAATTCATTGATTTTGATGTCCTTGATTTATCTCAAGATTTGTGCTTATTTCAGTGTGCACTTGTTGGTTCTTGTTAGATCATTTTGTTTTAGGTTGATCTTTGTTGCATAAAGTCTACTACTGACATGATATGCCTTGATTGGGTTAAGCAAAGATTTTTTCAGCTTGGCTGAGAGATAACAAGAGGGGCATGGGAGATTTGTGTTGAGTGCAGATTGAAAGATTAACCATGTTGATATGTGAAGTGATGAGGCAGTTGACATTGATCAAGAGTTGGGCACATTGAGATCTTACTAGGAGTTAGGGGCGAATTCTTCGTATTTTTTCATTGAGTTTTGGCCTGATTGTAGATAGATGACATGATTTGGGAATCTCATTTGGTTTCACACTTGAAAAAAAAAACTAATGGTAGAATTAATCAAAGTACATTTGATCCATGGCTTTGGTAGGATTTATGCACTGTAGTTGATTTATTGCAATGACGTTCTAAGTGACAAATTCACTCTTTTTATTAGTATTATTATTATTACAGTCAGGTTTATTGATTGTAGAAGATCAAATTTCATGTCATGTAAATCAAATTTGTCCCTACTTAATACTAATAAGACCTAAATGGGGTTTCCCTCATTTAGTTCACCAATGTCTCTGAGAGGGAAGTTCATCCCATTTAGTTAGTGAATGAATGTGTCCTTTCTTTTTTATTTCCTTATCAATATGCTATTTGGCTTGTTTGATCTCTGCATTTGAACATGCATTTGCTAAATATTCAAACTTACATTTATAGGCGGTGAGTCGACAGCTGATCATTGTCAGATTCTACAGACTAGGGTAAACAGATATAAATCAAAGAGATTG
This sequence comes from Persicaria maculosa, assembly GCA_963922045.1. Lineage (NCBI taxonomy): Eukaryota > Viridiplantae > Streptophyta > Magnoliopsida > Caryophyllales > Polygonaceae > Persicaria > Persicaria maculosa. The sequence goes on along the minus strand of OY998258.1, from coordinate 49,584,630 downwards.
ATCCAAGCATACTGCGGGGTTATTCATGTGATATGAAGTTCAGCGGTATGTCTACTTGACTTTTAACTCGCTTGTTTTGGATTTAGGAATAGGTTTCTTCGGTATAGAGACGAGTGATATCAAAGAAAGGTAGCATTGATTTCCTGGAATGGAAACAGAATGAAACTTATAATTTATACGTCATGGGTATTAATTGCTTTGCTTTGTAACTTAGAGCTATTTCATCTAATTGGACCACTGATTCTATGGGGTCAAGGTAAATGTTAAAAAGGTGTTCTCTTCACCTTTATTCTTCTTTTTAGATAATGACAGTTAGTTCTACTTTTCAGAATTTAAAATTCCTAGTTCCGAAACTATTAAATATGTTTTTTCTTTGAACGGAGAGATTAAAGGTATCATCCACAGTTTGGAATATTTTGAGATCAAGACAATAACTGGCCAATAATAAAATGGTGAAAACAAGTATGACAAGTACAAGAAATGCTATCAAAACCTACAGAGAATGATCCTACTGATTTTAGTTCAATTTAAGCATCTTGTATAATACATGATTTCTATATACCAGAGTTATAGGTCATGCTAGGCATAGAAAAAAAAACTGATAGCATTGAAGCATGTTTTTTCCTGGAGATTTCAATGTTCATGAAGCCTTATCTTCTAGTTGATTACTTTTTTAATTGAAAATTTCATCTATTTTGAATGAAATACTTGAATTCGTGATTGGACTACCTGCTTGGATCTGAATATCTGATAATAGCTGATTGTTGGAGATTTACTTGTTTTGCCTGATGTTTCTTGATTGACTGAATAGCTAGTTATGTAGCTGATTGGGAACTACCATTTAATCACTTTGCTTATGCTGATCATCTGCTGCGATTTTCTTGTAGTCCTGGGATTCACAAGACTTTAGTAGGCATTTCCAATCAGGCTACCACTAAGTGTTTGTCACATGGGTTTTGTGGATTTAGTCACGAATAGATAGATTGACAGATTTAAACAGGAACAATCTGAGGAGCATGTCTGCAGCTGGCTGAGAGATGTTGGGCCTCCATGGAGCCGATTCAGACTCTTAAAAAGGGTTCTACTGGAGGAGAAGATCTGATGGTGTGCATAAGAATCGCCTCGTAACAGCTCTAGTTGTCTTCTTATATGTATACCGGGGATCACTCTTTTGGTTCTGAAAGTGGGAGTGCAGCAGCAGCTACGACACTAAATAGACATGCCTTCAATCCTCACCGCCGGTGTTGCGGGATCTCAATTCCGATGTTCGGCAAGAGCCGCAGAGGCGGGCTCCTCATCAACGATGACAACCTCTTCGTCGCCGCTAAGGCGTTCGCCGCGGGAGTGATACTCACCACTGAGTTCGTCCAACTGCTCCCCGATGGATCCTCCAACCTCACCAGCCCTTGCCTCCCCGAATTCTCCTGGTCCAAGTTCCCATTTTCTTGAGTAAATTTCATATGATTCTTTTTTTTTTTGGTAGAAAATTTCATATGATTCTTGTACTGCAGCTTCAAGGCCTGCTCCTTGAAAGCTGTAGAAATCAGTGATCAAAGATAGATCACCATGTGAGAAGCTTCATTGAAGCTTGAAGAAGAAAACTAAAACAGAAAGGTTTGTTGAGACACTCGTTGGTTCTGAAAGTGGGAGTGCAGCAGCAGCTACGACACTAAATCCTTGATGAATTTGGGATTAGATGGGGGTTGAAGATGCTGAAGAAACCACTAGCCTTGGCCAGGATGGTGAAGAGGATGATGTTGTTCCAAGAGCTTTCCTGTGAGTTTCTTTCTTCTCTTTTTCTTTGATTTAGTGACACTGCTGGCGTATTGACCTTCTTGTCCTTTAACATTGAAGGTTTGTGATTCTAGGCACTCGGAATTGATTCCTTGCTTATATAGACACCTCATATATGCTATACCAGTTAAGATTGAATTTAGATTTATCTTTGACGGAACACTACGAAAGAAATCCTTTATTGCTTTGTGCTTATCGTTTATGTATCCTTTATTGGCTCTAGAAAGGTAAAAGAGAAACATGCAAAGGTGCATGCAACCATCAATGCAGTTGTGGAGATTGTGAACGACGATTGCTTGGCAAGTGTCTTTTTTTTTTTCCTGGTTTTGCTTTTCAAGGAGATCAATTTGTTAGAAGTGATCTATTTGGAAGGGAATTGACTGAATCCAAATGTATCTGTTCTAAACAGGTGTTTTCACCTGACTTTCCTCATCATTTGTAAACGTGTATCTTTTAAATACCTATGCTTTGTAAAACATTTGTAAATGTCGATTTCGCGTTTACCTTAATATATATGTTCATTAAAGTGTCTTGCCATTTGCAAATGCTTATTATATGAACAAAGGGAGTTCTGTATCGAATGAAAAAACATTATATTATAGATGTAAAGTGTTGTGATTGAATAGCTATGAAATCAAACCATTACATGAAAACGGATGCTAGTATCATTATAGACATCGTCTAAATAATCTAAATCAACGTCTATGTATATTTTTACATCACAATATTAATATAAATTGATATATATTGCTAACAACAACATCTTTATAAAAATATAAAATGATGTCTAAATCATATTAATACATTAGTTATGTACATATTTTTATACGATATATTATTTTAAAACAATAAAAATCACAAATTATACATATGAAATTAATATACATAAAATCAATAAAATAAAAAAGATGTCTATTTTGTCTTAATACATTGATTATTTTAAAAATAGTGATGTAAATGTAAAATTTAGGCTTGGGGTGAACACCTTCAAAAGCTTATAAATGAAAAATAATGAGGATTTAACAACAAGTGAACATGTCAATAATAAATTGAGGGGCTTAAAACCGAGAAAAGACATCGGCTTAAAACCGATGTGGAAAAGTTGATCTTTTACTACACGCACAAAGAGATCGGAAATTTTTTTGAAAGACATATGTTCACAACAGATGTATAATTGCATTTTTCTAGTAGTGAAAACTCTCCAAAAAAGTTAGTGATGGTAAAAATCGAAGAACAAAAAAAATATATGAAAATAGAAGTGACACAAATTTAGAAGAATCAACTTTGCTTCAGAGAGTAAAGTACTCCCTTATATAAAATTTTTCAATCTCATAATTTGAACTCAGTCATTGATATAGTTAAGGGAGAAGAGTGTCTAATTAACCAAGTTAACTAGGCCGGGCTCTTTGTGGGTCTCGAATCTAGCTAATAGGACTATAGCTACGCAACTGAACCGGAGTCTTCAAGCTTCGGGTGGGCTGCTGCGTGATCGCCTTTGTCTTTGCCCCACAGGAGCAAGTACAGTCCAATGATCACAGTCGCTCCTCCAAGTATGCTGCTCATTTTGATTTCAAAATTAACAATTACAACCCTCCAATTATACTTAATTGTTTTGTTAACTTGTGGCTAAATAAGGGGCCTTATGTAAAAATTATATATACTTACAAGTTATCTGTCATTTTAGTTTTTAATACTAATCAAAGATCGATCGACTAGCTATAGGTACATTGAAGCAATTCAAAGGTAATTAGCTAGCTTGAAGCAAAATAAACAAGGTGAATTTACTGTACGTACGTTGAAGAAAATAAGTTTGAATTACCTGCCAACATAGAGCATTTCAGCAAGCACAAAGTATGCAGAAAGAGCCACAAGCAGTGTTTGAAGAGGATTGAACATGGTGATGAAGACCGGACCCTTCTCCTTGGTGCACCACAGCTGCGCGTAGTTGATCAATCCTGAAACCACCACTCCCTACACATATGCATACGCCGACTCCATGAAAATCCAGCTACATTTATATATGCTTGACCATATATATATAGCAACAATTCAGTCTTATGTCAGACGACTAACTTTTTATATACTACGTATTAATAATGTATGCTTCAATTCGATCGTACGCACCCCATAAATGATAGACCATAAGTCAATGTTGAAGCCAATGGTCCAGGCAGCTGCTCGGGGCTCTACCAGCGCTGCATACACTGCTGACAGTGCTGCACCCACGAAGCACATCCATGCTGTTAGCGATAGCTGCGCTGGGTACCTCTTTAGTGTGTACGCCTGCAGTTTTTTTGTTCCATTATATTAGGGAAATTGATTAACTTCTATTTGTGCCATTTTTAGAAATATTATAATTTACTCAATATAATACAGTACGAGTATATTAGAACAATTTACTTCGTTAAATAAATAAATAATTTAGTATGAACTGTATAGATTTAATATTTTTACTACTTCCCTAAGTTTTATTTTGTATTAAGCTTAAGACTTTAGAGTAATAATACTACATGTAATGTAACAAGGTCATGGCAGGCTCAAGATACGACGAAAGGCCCAATCATTTGGCCCAATTCATGGCCAGGTATTGCCCAGTTTTGACTTCGAATTTGCACATTTGCGGTTATAAGCGCCTGTTTGCGGGGAGTTTTTTTTTTTTTTTTTTTTTTTAATAGGAGGTGGCCATATTTTTTGGATGGATATACTTTTCGGGTTGAAGAGGTTGAAAATTATTTGTAAAAAATAATCTCCTGCGTGTATGGTTGATTGGGAATGGGTGGAAAAAGGCTCCTCGGGTAAATGACTAGACTGCCCCTCATTTTCGAGTGGAAAAGACAATAATGCCTCTACCCTCGGCCACCCCGAAAATAAAGGTGGAAAAAATGGTTGTGCCTCCCCTCCACCTCCAACTCTCTCATCCCCGCGATCCTATCCCAAATATGTAGGCGCGCTTCCCCAAAAAAAATTTCTCCAACTCGAAGCTATGATCAGATCGGATTGGATCTGGTCCTATTCAACCCAACCTCGGAACTTAGAACGACCGGCCTGTTTTGGACAGTAGAACGGGGAGAGGGGGATGGAGAGTCGGTCTCCGGGTTGAAGAACCACCGACCGGGACGGGCTGTTGCTGGTAATTGGGGAGGAGAAGCCTTAAAATTGTTATTTATGGTCGAGGGAAATATGGGTATTTTACATTATATCTATCTTAAATAATTCCCGATCAACCAAACATCATACGAGATAATTTACGAAATTAATCTCCATCCTTTCAACCTTATAAAATATATCTTCACCACTTAAAATTAATCTCCACCCCTTAAAAATTCAAATAAGTTGGTCAACGGTTGATCGGTCGGCGGTCAAACAGTTAACTATTGACCATTACTACTCTATTTGGATGAGTTTTATTATCTCACCTAGTTTTATTTTGGAGATGACTAGTTACCTAATTATAACTAATTACCTAAAACACCCTTTAAAATAGGTACGTGATGATTATGCATAAATATATGCATATAGACTCACTTGAGTGCATTTTGAAGAAGCTGACTAAATGAAACTATAGGCAAGGACTCAATTAAACGACGACGCAGATGACCGGAAAGAGTTGGGAACCTGCATAATGTACCAGATGGACCATGACACGCAGCTTGCGACGATGAGCAAGGAGCCCTTAACCCAGTTCTCGTGTATGACTGCGCCCGATCCTTGGATGTTTATCAGAGGATGCGAAAAGTAGTTTGGGAGTGCAGATCCTTTGTACAACGTCATGATCAAGACTCCGCCCAAGGAGGCCAAAGTCCCTACCACCTTTGCAACCCCTCTTGGGTTTCTGATGTCTACCATCTCTAACCTGCATATATAATATAACCCAGATCGATCTTGTGAAACTATTGAGATTTGAAGTCACAATTAAGTTCCATATGAACAATTCAAGGCTAGCATATATGCGGATCGGATGAACTACTTATCTAGCTTATTGCTAATTGGTATAGTTCAAGTCAATTTAATTAGGCTATGAGCTGATATTCTTGGATTGGATCTTCTAGATCGTGTTTTGACATGTCTAATAATTAGTACTAATTTTGAAAGATGCTACTCATGGCAAGTGATGTGTAAACCGACCTTAAAACAACGGCGATTAGGAAGGTCAATGAAGCTATTGTGTTGAACATTGGTGCTATAAAAGTTGGTGAGGTGCACTTTAAGCTTACAAAGTACATGTTTGGTGCCAAACCGAGCCTGCAACAAAGAAGAAAGCTATCACATATATATCACACATGGATGAACTACAATAAGCTTTGTGCTTTGTTAAACCATGTTTGTGATCTCACCCGAATAGAGAAAGCAAGAAAATTTCTCCGAAGAGCACCATTGTCAACTTTGGTCTCAATTTTCTGCATATATAGTTAAGAACTTGAAAGAGTGAGCTCTTTAAATCAAGAGATGGATGGTTTGATGGGCCTTAGAAATTTAGTTACTTACCTCTCGAGAACATATGCGAAAGGAAGCATGACAAAGCCTGCAAGGGTGTTTCGATAGGTAACGTAAACATGAGGGTTCATGCCATGGTTGAAGGCTGCTTGAGCGACGAAGTAGAGAATGGTGTAGCCTATCTGTACCATGACCATGACAACATGTGGTTTAAACCTCTTGCAGTGAGCCTTGAATACACTTTGATCATGTGAACTAGCCATAGCCATTCCTAGTACTTCAAATTGTTGTTTTTCTAGCTTCGGATCGAGAATGAAATTCTTTATATTGATGGCTCATTTCATTTGTTTATGTGCAGTCATCACTGTTTTTATGTTGGAATTGTATTCTCCTTTATTGGTTCCCTAATTAAAATGGATTCTCTTTTGGAATGACATATCATAGCGTGTCGAAATCAATGGTAATTCACTTTGTTTTGCACTATGGATGAATTGCTTATCTTTTGACGAATAATCTCTGAAATTCCAGCTGAAGATATGGAAAAATATTCTAAGCTAAATGATCAGTGGACTAGTTGATTGTGTAATTTAACTAATATTAAGAGAGAGATGTGTTGAGAAAAAACAAATGATATGATAGCAAATATATCTCTTGTAGAGCGGTTGTATTGGTAAATAAAGAGCGACCATTCCGGGGTTCAAATCGGGTTGTATTGGTAAATAAAGAGCGACCACTCCGAAGTTCGAACCGGGGACCTATGGGTACTATATCCACAAGTCCTTTCCGGTGAGCCATTCCAGAATAATTCTGATAGCAAATATATCCAATAAACAGAAACATCATATATGATTGATAATTAAGTTATTTATATTTAAAAATTGATAATTAAGTTTATTTATATTTAAAATTTTGATAATTAAGTTATTTATAAGTTTCATACTAATATTTAGGAGGTTCTTGGACAAAATTAGTTAAGGGGTCCTAAAATACTCAACAAACATGATAATTTAATATCGTTAATCTCAACAATAATATCATTTTGAATTTTTACATTTTTTCCTTATTGAGTATTGAAGATGAATCATTAAATGTTAAGGTCAATTGAGTGTTGGAACATGAGGAAGGGAAGAAGATGGTAAAGTGTAGAATATGTTAAATGGAATAAAAAACTTCGATGTAGTGATTTTCTGATAAGTATGTGTTGAGCACTTTAGTAGGCAAACATTAATATTTTGCTTAATTTACGCGCTGAGTACACACATGATCATCCTGAAGAATGATGGAATACAAATCCCTATTATAAGGGAGAGTAGATCTATTACAAATGATACCATGTGTACATACATATATAGTCAGAGACTTTGTTGGCTTCTCTGAAGCAATGGCGGAACTCTATTTGATCGAAGCCTCTAGCCAATAAGCGGATCTTTTCCAGATAATAAGTGATTTCTCAGTTGACGATACCACTTCCATTTATTGCTTTAATAAGCGTTTGGTTATCACCTTCAACTAACAAATTCCTTAAGCCTCTCGTTGTAGCTTTCTGCAACCCCAAACAGATCGCCGCAACTTCCGTCTAAAGGACAAAGCCTTTGTGGGTAGCCTGGTAGAAAATATCAATACCATTCTCATTGGAGTCTCTGATGACTCCCCCCACCTGACAAGCGCCCGTGGGTTTCACGGAGCCATCCACATTGATTTTTAAAATATGAACGTCCGGTCTTTTCAATTTAGTGTTCTGTCGTCTTCTTCTACTTGACCCCACCTCAAATGAAGAAGAAAAAGTGAAAAAGATAGGTGTATTTCTTCTTCTTTCTTTTTTATGCTTTAATGGAAGATCATTAGGTATATAATACATTAATGATTCTCTCAATAATTATATAATCTTATTTCTTTTCAAACAACAATCTAGTATATCTCGCGATTAAGCCGGGTCTGAAGGGTCAGGATGTACGCACTATTTCTCCGAACAAGTTGAGAGTGTTTCTGATAGACCCAAAACAGTAGGACACATGAACCACATGGTAACAGGCCACATAAAAGGAAAAAGAGGCAGTAAAGAAGCAGACAAGAAGTCAAAAAAGGAGCTTAGACAAAAGCACACAACACCACATCCCAGAACTCGAAACATCAGCAGCCTGAAAGCACCACCTCTAGTGGTCTCTATCCAATGTCATATCTTTCGAAAGGTTCAGAAGATTGAGGTCATATTGGATGACCTCTATCCATCTCTTCTTTGGTCCACCTCTCCCCTTAGGTAGCTCCAAGATCCAAGCTCTCACACCTACGAACTATTGTTGTTATAGGTCTCCTACGAACATGTCCGAACCAACGCAATCTAGACTCCCGCAATTTGTCCACTATACTCGCAACTCCAACCTCTCTCTTAATGTCGACATTACTGATTATGTCAAGTCTCGTGTGCCCACTCATCCAACACAACATTCTCATCTTAGCCACTGATAACTTTTGTTCTTAAGCTTTAGTAATAGGCTAGCACCTAGATCCATATAGTAAGGACGGTCTAACAACCACCTAGTAGAATTTTCCTCTAAGTTTTGCTGGAACTTTCTTGTCACATAACACCCTCGATGCTTTTCTCCATTTTAGCCACCCTGCCTGGACTCGATGATTGATACCCCCATCACTTTGAACATACGAGCCTTTGTACTTGAAATACTCTTTTCTGGGGACTAGATCCTCCCCCAATAACACTGAAGTCCCTGGATTTTAGACTTCTCCAACGAAACTGAACATACTCGGTCTTGGTCCTACTGAATTTGAAACCCTTTGATTCTAGTACCCCTATCAAGTTTTCTAGCATGCGAGTTAAAACCGATCTTGAGTTGTCCACTAGCACAATATCTACAAACAATATGCACCAAGGGTCAGAGACCTCTTCTTGAAGTGGAGCAGCTAATTTCTTTTCATTTACATGTTACTTAATAATTTTCAATTTTTTAATTAAAATACAATAAATGATGCGCACACATTTTTATAGGATGGGTATATTAAGACCGTAGACAATTTTGAAAACATGAGAGAGAAACTCTCAAAAGAGAAAACCCTAAAACCACAATCTGTTGCCGCCGACCAGGACCTGGAGGCCCAAACACCCCGACCAACGATCGTCGACGCCGTCCTCACAATGAAGATCCTCACAAGCCCGATGTTGAAGATGAAAAATCAACACAAAGTCAGTTTGTTGCTTTAAAGAACTCTAGCCGACCCCGACGTCGCCCTCAACCCGAAAGCTAGAAAAACAACCAACAAGGGATGCTAACTAAGTCAGGAAACGTGAGATAGCCAAGGTTGTTCTTCCTCGCTTGTGGTGTCCAAAAAAATCAGAAAAAAGAGGAGGAATTCCACAAACAAGAAAGGGGAAACCAATTTCAGAGAGTGTGGAGAAAGAGAAAAAAGAAAGCAATGAGGGCTAGATCGAGGAGAAATTGGAAAGATTTGGATGAACAAGGTGTCTATAGATCTAGAAAGGTTCGAGTTAAGCCATCGATTCGCCATTGGAGGCTTCGGCGTTGGTGGTGGCGGTCGAGGGTACGGCCGGTCTTAGGATCCACCGTTTTGTCGTGCGATGTCCGGCGGGTGGCTTGGCGTTCCCTTCTCACCTTGTCGGTGTATCCCTTCTTGAACCCAAGAGCGCATGTGCTCACTGTGTTCCCATGTACTCTTTTTCTCTCTATTATCTCACTTGGACTACTGTTTGTTTACTGCTTGACCGAGACCAAAGGCTTACTACCCTACATTTTCTATTTCTTTACTATGAAATAATCAAAACCGTGAATATGTCCTTGAACTCTAAGTCTTGTCAGAAAATTTAGTCCTCAAAAGTTGATATGGTTGGAGTCGATTTGAGGTCCATTGATAATCTGAGTTATTATGAGGAAAAGAAACAAGTTGTTGCTAATGGGTTGATAATTGCTTTTGTTTCTTCATTGATGCTTGTCTCGATGTACAAATTTAACAAGGAACACTTTTGTGAGCTTTGGAAAAAGTTTAGAATCCAATTGATTAGAAATGAAAAAGAGGGATCCTTTTGTTATGTCGCAACCCTTGATCATGAAGGTGTGGAAAAATTGTTGCATGGGGCTTTGGCTGCTTGCTGGTGTATCTGTTATGCTAGAAAATTTTATTATATTGATGATAAGACTCGTGGAAATTGTGAATTTCGAGCTTTTATTTATCATTTGTTGAACCTCGATTGCCGCTCCCTGCTCTTTGCCAATTCTGACCATGTTGTCCATAAGCTGAATAATTTCCGTGAACAAAAGGCTCTATCTGACAAGGAAAAAATGCTAGACCATAATGAAAATTATGAACCTATCACCACCGAATTGGAGATGGAGGGCAAAGAACCTAAGAACAATCCTATTCTTGATGTGGCAAAAATTTCTCCTTTAAAGTCTTGTGGTTTGTACTTACTGTCTGTTTGTTTGTTTCTTCAATTCTCTACTCCCCACTTTTGGTTTGGTGTCTTCAGATTGATGGTCTGCACCGACTGCGGGTTTATGCTAGATTGTGAAATTTTAAAAAAAAATTATGACCCCAAGGACTTACATCACAAGCTGAACAACAATGAAACTCTGAAGAACAACTCTGAAAAATAGTCGAGAGAAAAACAAGAAGATTGGCGACGAACAAACCAAAAAAAAAAAAGCAAATTTTGACCAAAGGACACACATCAGGAATAATGCGAACAAAGATGCAATGAATCGCCAATAAAAAAACATGGAAAATGTACAAATGGAATGCCGAACAAAAAGAAGAAAATAAAGAATGCCTGAAACGACCTATCATGACTAATCATCTCCCATTGATAAAACCCAATCCCTCATTTTTGTTGGGTATCTTTAATCAAGACAAAGGCAAAAGGAACACACAACATGAAAATGAGGGAACAAAACTCGATAAATTGACAATTACACAACTCAATAATCCAAAATGAAAATCTGTACTTGGAATTGCAGTGGGATTGGAAAAAGAAACCTATAAACTGATATCGAAACTCTCTGTGAAATAGAAAACATTCAAATCATGGTGCTTATGGAAATAAAAACGAAAACTCAATCCCGGGACGCAGTTTGGAAAAAAGTGGGGTTTGACTCTATTTGTTGAACTCTGACGCGTGGTCGGTCCAAGGGTCTATGTGTTCTATGGAAAGACTATCAAATGACCATGGAAAAGATTAAGATATTGGAAACGGAAGACCGATTTACTATGTTAACTATTGAAGATCATAACAAGGGGGCGAAATTCGTGTGTTGCTTTGTGTATGCGCCTGAACAGGAGAATGAAAAAAGAGAATTTTGGCCCCGACTTACTGATCATATTCTTAGGCTTGACATCCCATGTTTAGTTATGGGGGATCTTAACGAGATCCAATGCTCCGCAAAAAAAAATGGGTGATGTTCAGCCATGCCCGAATAGATTCAATAGACTCCACTTTATAAAGATCAATGTAACTTATTGGACATCCCCACTCTCGGAAATTGGTTCACTTAGAGAAAAAAGAAAATAAACATAGATAACATTTATGAGAAGTTTGATAGAACTCTTGTTCAAGACCAAATCATACGATGGTACCCAAACATTGCAACCAGAAACTATGCCTCCTCTTCCTTAGACCACAACCCGATATCGATAGAGCTCAATTCAATTCAGAAAAAGAAAGCTAGGCCTTTCAAATTTGAAAAAACGTGGACCCATGAAAAGACTTCCAAAACATTGTTGCTCAAGCATGGAGAATGGACTGCATAGGATTCCAAAAACTCAGCTCCTCAAACGATTGGCAAAAGACTGGAACAAATCAACCTTCGGGAATATCTTATGCCAACTAAAGGAAATCGAAGCAAAACTGAGAGAGCTTCAATCGAACAACAACCAAAATCAACAAAATGAAAATAGAAAAAGACAACTTAGACTGATAAACAAAAAGAACAAAATTATGCAATACCACATGATATATTGGAGCCAACACGCAAAAGCAAAACATTTAAAGCTTTCTAGCACAAATTCGGGATACTTTCATAAAGTGGCTACAAGACAGAAAAATAATAAGGAAAATAATAACTCAAGAAGATACGACGATCATTGGGGAAGAAAACATCAGGACAGGAATTCGAAATGATTTCAAAAAATGATATAAAAAACAACAAATAAATATTCGTCTTTTGGACAACTATCTTAATTTGATTAGCCCTAAGATCACTGATGTGGATAACAAACTTTTAACAAAACAAATTTCAAATCGAGAAGTTAAAAATGCAATATTTGCGATTGTAAAAGATAAGTCCCCCGGACCATACAGAATGACTGTAGAATTCTACTAGAGATACTGGGATATACTGGGATATCGTTGGTCCGTCGATCATTAAAGCAATCAAGGGTTTCTTCCATTCTGGAAGAATGCTGAAACAAATCAATCAAACATTCATAACACTGATCCTAAAATGCGACAACCCGAGAACAACGAATAACTTTCGACCAATCAACATGCGCTCAATAATTTATAAAGTTATTGCAAAAATATTTGTAGATAGAATGAAAAAAGTACTAAAAAAAATATTCACCCTCTTCAAGGAGCTTTTATATATGACAGAGCTATCCAGGACAGTGCTCTTATCGCACATGAAATCTTTCACTCTTTCAGAAGTAGAAAAGGACGTAACGGTTGGATCGCAATAAAATTGGACATGGAGAAAGCCTATGACAGAATGGACTGGGACTTCATTTTAGCAATTTTGGATAAGTTTGGATTCTGCCAACAATTTTGTGGGTGGATCAAAGAATGTTTGCAAATTGTATCCTTCTCTATACTTGTGAATGACCAACCCACTGACACTTTCCGTCCTCAAAGAGGCCTGAGACAAGGTGACTCGATATCTCCGTATCTCTTCATTTTATGGGCCGAGATTTTGGCTAGAAAACTCCAACAAGTTTGCGAACAATCTAGGAACACATTTGGGTTTAAGCCATCGGAAAACAGAACCCAGATACCTTTCCTTACCTTTGCATATGACATTATGATATTTGCCGAGTCCACCACGGAAGCTTGCCAAGTGGTTAAAAATATATTAGATGACTATTGTCAGATTTTCGGTCAAAAAGTCAACTACCAAAAATCTGCATTCCAAGCTACGAAAGGGATTAGAAATGAGCAAAAACAATGATTAACCCTGACTCATTACAATGGTTATGGAAAATCAAATGCCCGCCAAAAGTAAAAAACAAAAACTTCCTTTGAAAAAACCTACTAAATGGAACTCCTACGAAAATTAGATTACAAAATAAAGGAGTACACGTACCATTGGAATGCTCGCTCTGAGATGCGACACATATCTTTACTTAGTGTCAGACGACCCTGACAATTGTGGAAAGACTGGACAATCATATCGAACGAATAATTCGTAATACAGCTAAAACAGACAAGAGTTATAAAGATATAATTTCTGAAATTTTTTGCAAAGCTCTCTTCAGAACAAAATTCGACTCTAGCTTTTGCCCTTCGGGGTGTTTGGTCCATGAGAAACGAAATATTGTTTGATAACAATGATACTAGGAACATGGAAGAATGGATCAAGATCATCAAACAACAGATTCTGAGCTCGAAAAAAGCCAAAACTGATGATGTCGAGGATGATGTGGAAACCAATCAAATAAAAGCTCAACAAAAAAGAACCAAACGACAAAAGGTGATTAAATGGGTGAAACCCAAAGAAGGATTTTTAAAAATAAACTTCGATGGAGCTAAAGTTGCTTCGGGGGTTGTTATTCAGAATTGTCTGGGTGATGTTCTCTCATGTGGCACTCAGGGACACAGATTGATTTCCGCCTTGGAAGCAGAGTGTCTAGGCCTTCAGGCTGGGCTTCAGGATGCAGCGTTGAGAGGATTCACGCATTTGGAGGTGGAGGGGAACAGTTTGACGGTGATCAATGTTGTTAAGGGCATTTGGAAGGTGCCCTGGGAGGTCGAGATGATAATTTATGGCATCCTTGGGCTTTGCAGATCATTCGTCGTTGTTTCTTTCTCCCACATTTTTAGAAAGGGAAACCATGTGGCTGGCCAACTGACGCACCTCAGTCTCTCCACGTCGATGCTAGTTGATTTCCCACCTATTGAGATTCAGGCCTTCGTCCGAGTCCTGTGCCCCATCGTCTTATCTCAACTAACATTTAAACCAGTTCTAGTTATTTCTAATTATCAATTGATGTCAATTTGAGAAAAAAAAAAGTTTGGATAATTTATACATTGGACTTGTTGGATATATGAGACTCGAACATGAAGTAAAATAAGTCAAGAAAGAGTCTCATATTGGAATATGATCTATGGAAATATTCACAATACCATTTGCTGGTTTTATTCTATTAATTTGGGAGATGGAATACGATTCTGCCGTATATTTTATAACTTTTAAAAATGGGTTCTTTGGTCGATAATATTTGATGAGAAATCAAGTTTGAATCTAGCTTGATTCTTCCAAACATAAATGAAGAAGAAGATGAAAATGAGAGAGAATCTGAACTTCACACTTTGGGTAAAAACATAACTGAACAACTTGGTTTGTTACGAGAGAGAGAGAGAGAGAGAGAGAGAGAGAGAGAGAGAGAGAGACTTTTATATGCTATCATACACGTGTCTGAACTAAGCCTCCCAAAGTTAACTAACTAACAACCAACTCTAACACAACTTAGCTACATTCAACACGTACTCCTCCTCAAGCTTGGAGTCATTCAAATTGATTGATAACTCCGATCTTTTTCAATCGCTTGTTGTGTTTGGTTCACCAGTTTCGTGAAGATGTCGGCTAGTTGTTCTTTGGTGGATATATACTTGGTATCCACTTCATGACTCATCACCAAGTTTTTGACCAAAATGACAATCAGCTTTGATGTGCTTGGTTCTTTCATGAAACATGGGATTCCTTTATATGTGTAGAGCTGCTTGATTTTCACAGAACAACTCAATAGCTTGAGTTTGCTCAAACCTCAAGTCTTTGAGAACTCTGATTAGACATATCAGCTCACAACAAGTCATTACCATGGCTCTATACTCTGCTTCAATTGTAGACATAGCTACAAATGACTGCTTCTTGGTTCTCCATGAGACCAAGGCATCTCCAAGCATAAAGCAATATCCAATGAGAGATTTCCTTGTCACTGGACATGCTTGCCAGTCAGCATCACAAAAGCTCTTCAATTTCAAATCATAAATGCTTGATAAGAGAATTCTTTACCTTTGAGCTTTCTTGATGTACCTGAGAAGGTGTTTTGTTGCTTGCCAATGTACCACACAAGGCCTCTACATGAATTGACTCAATATATGCACCGATCATGTAAAGTCTGGCCTTGTCACAGTGAGATAGACATGGGCTTTGCATTCTCTGTTCCAACTTTCTCTAATAGATCCATAGCATATTTCCTTTGATTTAACCAAATCCCTTCCTGAGTTCTATCAATCTCAATCCCAAGAAAGTATCTTGTATTTCCCAAATCTTTGATCTGGAAATGTGTGTGTAGATGCTTCTTCAGTTTATCAATCTCAGCTTTGTCATTCCCTCCTGTGATAATCATGTCATCCACATACACCAAGAGAGTTGTGAATGCCCTGCCAGTTTGCTTAGTGAATAGAGCATGATCTGCTTCAGATTGGACAAAATAATCTACCTTGATCACCTGAGCAAACTTATTGAACCATTGTCTTGGAGCTTGCTTCAATCCATAGAAGGATTTGTTCAGTTTGCACACTACTCTGATCTTGGGCTCACTACCACACTCCTCTTGAGTACAAAAGTCAGGCTTGAAAGAGTTGGATTGCAAGGCCTTGAGTCTAGCATATTCAAGAGGTAAGGACATGAAAACCTCTTCCTCAAGCTCACCATGGAGAAAGGCATTGGTGACGTCCATTTAAGCTGTATACCAACCCTTAGCAGCAACCACAGTAAGAAGAGTCCTAGCTAGCAGTGATAAGCCTAGCAAGTGGAGCAAAAGTTTCAGTGTAGTCCAAACCTTCAATCTGAGTGAACCCACGAACCACTAACCTTGCTTTGTGCCTTTTCAAAGACCCATCTTCTTTGAACTTGAGCTTGAATAGCCATTTGCACGTGACCACAGATTCTCCATCAGACAGACACATGAGAGTTCAAGTATCATTCTTTTTAATAGCATTCAACTCAAGTAGCATAGCATCACACCAAGCAGGACTTTGAATTGCTTCATGAAAGGAAGAGGGTTCTTTGTATGAAACAACATTATTTATGAATGCATGATAAGAGGAAGAAATAGATGAATAGCTCATAAGAGAGGTAAGATAATGAGGGGAAATGACCTTGCAATGAGATGATAATGAAGTGTTATCCTTCATGGAGGCCATACTAACATAATCCTTCATCCATACATGGGGGGTAACGGGTTCTAGTTGACATTCGAGGAGCCACTTCAGTAGGCTCGGAGGATAAAGAGGTTTCAAAGTCCACAAAATCAGTGGGATCAAGGTCATTATGAGTGGGAGAGGGGGTTGAGGTAGGGGCTAACTCTGCAGGGGCAAGAGTTGGTGTTGCAACTTGCTCAACATGAGGATTAGGTTGGCTTATGTAGTCAAAGGGAAAGAAATGATCAATGACCTTAGGAAGAGTTTGAGAAGGATCATTGACCTTTTGAGTATGCAATTGGGAGTAGGGAAATATGTGCTCCAATACCACAACATCTCTGGTGATTTGGCATTTCCAAGCTTTACATTATAAAGTTTGTATCCTTTTGAACATAGGGATTCCCCAAAAAAATACAAGGATATTCCTTGGGATGAAATTTCTCGGTAAAACGATCAGTAGATGTGGAAATATAACACATAAAACAAAAAGTATTATTGTGAGTAATCGGGAGCTGAGCCATAGAGAATTTCATGAGGAGATTTGTTTTGAAGTATGGGATTTGGAAGTATGTTGATGATGCAGGTGGCAGTCGGAATGTAATATACCCAAAAGTGCATGGAAATAGCAGATTGAATCATGAGAGATCTAGCAATCTCAAGCACATACTTCTGCTTTCTTTGAACTCCCGCATTTCGCTGTGGGGTATCTCTACAAGAACTTTGATGCAAGATACCTTTGGACTCTAAAAATGTGGTAAGAGGGGAATTGAAGAACTCAGAACCCAAATCCCTTCTAACAATTTTAACAATAGCTTGGAATTGCGTTTCAACAAGAGTAATGAAAGACTGAAGATGATGAGGAACTTCATTTTTATGTTTCATAAGAAAAGCCCATACTCCTCTGCTTTTGTCATAAACAATAGTAAGGAAGAATCTAAAACCATGTTGTGTTTGATGCTCATAAGGACCCCAAACATCACAATGTAGAACTTGAAAAATGCAATCAGCATGAGATATGTTGTACGTAAGAGAATGAATTTATGGTTTTTTTTGCCATAGGGCATACAGAATACACATGATCACAAGCAATATCAATTTCATTCCGAATAGGAGAGATATGTTTCAACATGGCAAAAGGAGCATGGCCAAGTCTTAAAAGCTATAAGGTTGTAGGACTTGGAATACACTTATTGTGTTTAGGGAAGGAAATGGGTAAAGGATTGAAATCTATGTGTGTTAGCAATTGCACTGTACTTGGTATACGTAGAGGGTGATATGTTAGGATCCATATAGTATAGCCCTCCAATATGTTTACCAAATGCAATTATCTTCATCCTTTCTCAATCCTGATCCACACAAGCATCGGGCTGTAAGATAACATTTCAATTTAATTCAATACAAACTTTACTGAGAGACAGAAGATTGTATTTGAAGTTTGGTACACACGGAACATTATGGAGAGTGAGATCAACTAAATGGAGAGTTCCTTGATGAGAGATAGGGGAAGTGCTACCATAAGGGAGATGAATGTATGTATTGGTTAGAGATATAAAGTCTGTGAACAGAGAAATATCATAGGCCATATGATCAGTGGCATCACTGTTGATGATCTAGAGTTTTGAAGTTTTAGAAGCATGTAAACAAAGATTACCTGCTAGGTGTGACTCATGACTATCTGAATTAGAATTGCCAAGAAAAAAAATAAATTGTGCACCAGGTGTTGATGATCTGCAGACAACTTACAATCTTGAAATGAGCTCCACAAACCCTATGAAGAAGACCCTGCTGCATTGGCTTTGGGATTCCCTTTTGAGTCTTCAGGTTCCTTGAACTCCTTCCTCTTAGAATCCCAACCTTTGCCCATTTGAGGCTTGTCCTTACCGTTTGAGTGCCATTCAAGATAGCCGATCAATTCCTAGCATTTCTCCATCTTATGATTACCATTGCAATGCCCACAACGATCCTTCTTGACCTTTGATTCTCTAAAGTTGGCCATATATAAGAGCAGTGCTTTCACTTTGACTTGGCTTAAACTGCTTCCTGCTCAGATCATCTTGTAAGAGAAGCAAATGGGCAGTGCTCACATTAGGTAGAGGGACGGTAAGCAAGATTTTCCTTCTCCCATTGTCATATTTCCTATTCAAACCCATAAGAAATGTCATCAGTTTGGCTTCTTCATCAGCATCCTCTTGCTGCTTCTGTAGATGACACACACATCCACCACACCTACACACAGTTGGACTAGAAATCGAGGCCAATTGTTGCCAATATCCTTTAAGCTATGTGAAATACTCAATCGGATGAGAGCTTCCTTGCTCACAATCATAGATTTGCTTCTTAATCTAACATATCAGAGGTCCATTCTTTTGACCATAACTTTCTTCCAGATCCTTCCACATTTCATATGTAGTTTCATATTCATCAATGGAGTTATAAATGTCTTTAGAGACCGTATTCAAGAACCAGGAGCAGACAATGTCATTGCAATGATTCCATTGCATCATATTTTCATCAATTATAACAATTAATTCATCAAGAACCCATACCTCGTTTTTTACTGAGAGAGCCTTCGACATCGATCTCCTCCATCGGCGATAATTGTCACCAGTAAGCTAAATTATGGAGAGCACGAGACCGGAAGTGTCCGAAGGATGAATGAACATCGGACTCTACAGATCAACAATTGTAATTCCATCACCTCGCCGTCATTCTCCAAATCGCTCACCATTCGGAGTCGTCATGGCTGCTTCGATCGAGCTTTTCGAAGAAATTCACGGAAAGACAGAGCTAGATGAAGTGATTAATGCAAAGGAAGATGATCAACACTTCAACAGCAATCGAGTGTGATTCGCTCTGATACCATGATGAGAAATCAAGTTTGAATCTCGCTTGATTCTTCCAAACGTGAATGAAGAAGAAGAAGAAGAAGAAGAAGAAGAAGAAAATGAGAGGGAATCTGAACCTCAAATTTTGGGCAAAAAATAGAACTAAACAACTTGGTTTGTTATAGGAGAGAGAGAGAGAGAGAGAGAGAGAGAGAGAGAGAGAGAGAGAGAGAGAGAGAGAGACTTTTATATGCTATGATACACGTGTCTGAACTAAGCCTCCCAAAGTTAACTAAGTAACAACCAACTCAAACACATCTTAGCTACATTCAACAATACTTGACCAAAATAAAGTTTTGCGAACGAAAATGAACCGAGAAATTATTCGTTTCCCATAGACGAATTGTTTCCATAAGTTTAGACAACTCATTTGGACGCGTCCACATTACAAATTAAATGGTAAGTTTCTTGCAACACGCACACTTGTATCTAAATGTACGTACACACACATCAGAGATCATGTACGGTACTCTAGGAAAATTAGATTCGCAGCGGAATTGTAGAAAACTATTTTCTAACATCTAATTCGGGATCTCATGTATGAATCGATGTGAACAATATAGAAGGGAAAAGTCGCACCTTTCTTGTGCGGAGCCTTGATTATAAATCACTTTAGGAGAAGAAAGCCTCAAACGTGACTCCTCTACTTGGTCCACACGAGCACGAGATTGGATCTCCTTATCTCCGTTTGCTAGAACGAACGATCGAAGGATTGCAACTTACACCCTACTTGTTAGGGAGGCTAGCGGTTTTGGTGGGAGAAGATGAGACTTATTCTTTCCATAAAGATATTATATCAAACTTATTCATAATAATTTCCATAAAGATATTATAAAATTTTGGCATTGTGCGAACAATGCCAAAATTTTAGGTTAAGACTTATTCTTAATAAGTCTCCTTATATAGTGCACAAACTAGGTCAAACTTATTCTTAATATACCTTTATCTTTTATCTTCTATCCACAATATCTTTCCATAAAGATATTATATCAACAAAAATAAATTATTATTATCGTCAATTAATTATCCAATTTTAATACTCTTTTGTATATGGCCTTATAGAACACGGATAAAATAGCAATAGATTAAATCCAATTTGATCCATAAATTATAGTTGGCTTCTGACAAAGCATTATAATTACCTAAATTATTCAGATTATAAATCTCTATTTTAATTCTATTTTATGATTAGTATTTTACACTTTCCTTCAAGTACATGGTCACAAATCCTATTTGGTGTGTTGAAGCTTGAAATGCGACAAGGCGGAGGTTCCATCCAACCCTTTACTATAGTAGTAAGTCAGGTATTCGGTCACCGTGGTTTCCTTGTAGATCGGCGGCGTCTCATCCGAGAGCAGCTCCTTAATTGGTCCATATAATCGGCTCTCCTCCGGTGCTTGAAAATGGGTACTGAAGAAGACTGCTATCGAAATCCTCGGACCGTTTCCTAGGCCCTTTGCAACAACTCTGTGGTTCACGCTCTTGAAACGATCATTACTAATCAGCTGCACAAATCAACGACAAATATAGAGATATATTTGCCCCGAAAAAGTACGTCATTTGCGGAAATATGACTTATATATATAAAATATGTTAGAATGAGTTTATCTCACGGAAAAATAATTAGATGTCTCAAACAATATTTAAGTTTAAGTTTGAAGGACTACTCTCTCTTTTTAAATTATCGATTTTGATATAAAGGGATGAATGGACAAAAAGCATGAATAAGGGATGAAGGGAGGATAAAGCATGAGTAAGGGTTGTTTTTTCCTTTTCCATTTTGTCTTTTTGCAAATATAGTATTTTTTTTCATTTGTAAAAATACCATATTTTGTGAGCTTGGCAAAAATACATCAAAAAATTTAGTTTTGTAAAAAAGTATGGCTACCTACTTAGGATAATATTTAAATTCCGATGGACCAGTATAACGTTTGGGGCACATATGTGACATGTCAATTCAAACTGAGTAGTGAGATTTCATTTTAAAATAAATTGACCATAGAAATAATATAATAATTACCAACAGATTATATACCAGACTTGGATTTTTATGTTTAAATTCAAATGGACCAGTATAACGTTTTGATTTTTGAGCACATATGTGACGTGCAAATCCAAACTGAGTACATAAGACCGATAAGAATTCATTTTAAAACAAATTGATCCCATAGAAAGAATATAATAGCCAACCAGATTATATACCAGACTTGGATTTTTATGTTTTTTCGATTTGAAACAATATAATAATCCTTTCAAATCACAAAATATATATATATATATATATATATATATATAGGCAGAAATCCGTCATTGGATACCACCAAAACTAATTAAATTAAGAATGGAAAGACGGTTAATTTGTGGTTATGAGTAGGTAGTTACCTGCAATAGATCACCAATGTTGACAACAAGAGCTCCAGGGCAAGGAGGGACATCAACCCATTGATTGTCATAGAGAACCTGCAACCCTCCTATTCCATCTTGGAGCAATACCGTGAAGAAGTCGGCGTCAGCGTGGCTTGTGTGGCCGATGGCCATCTCCGGCTTAGGACATTCGGGGTAGTAGTGGCCTAGTAGGAGGAGCCCCTCGCCGCAGTCCATCTCCTTGAGACGGTCACGTTCGAGTCCTAATGCCTCGGAAAATAGCTCGAGTAGGGTGCTTCCCAGCTTCTTCACTTCCTTTGAGTACTCCAAAATCACATCCCTTCCAAACATATTCCAATCTTATATATTGTGAGAGTCAAATTAATTGACTTATATATTATGAGAGGGGAAGGATTTATTAGGTAGATATTTAATTTTAATAAAACTGAATATACAAGATATTATTTTTTCATACAAAATGTCATATTTTTTAGTTTAATGTACGAAGGGATTAATTAAGCGAAAAGATTACCTGCAAACCTGAGGCAAGTCCTGGGGATGAGGCTGAACAGGAGCCATAACACATTCAAAAGTGTCCCTCCAATTAGCCACAGGCGCCTCATACAAATCAAAGTTGGAGTTGAGCTTAAACTTCTTGCTCTCCTCCCGAGAGTAGTATCCCCTCTTCGTGTTGTCGTCGAGCTCGTGGAACCTCTTCACACCATCAATAGCCCCGTCCAACAACCCGAGTGGGATGCCGTGGTTGACAACTTGGAAGAACCCCCACTCTTCGCACGCGTGCCTCATCTCCTCCACGACCTTCTTCCTCATCTCTCGATCAGCTGGTGTGTCCTTGAAGCCTATGACTTCGAGGTCTATGACGGGGATATTGGTTCCCTTGTAGCTTTGTTGAGGCTTATTGGAAGGGTAACAAGGGCTGTCGCACATCATGAAGATCCTGGGTACATTTTGTATGCCGGAGTCTACGAGGCCTTTAACACCGGTTTTGGTGTTGTCGAACGCCTCAAGCTCGCTCTTCCGGCTGTATTCGCCGCCATGGAGGACCATTGTGACTAAGCCTTGCGAGTGTGGAAGTTGATGAGGGTTTTTTGTTTTTGCTTCGACCTTTTAATTTTATGTGCTAGCTAGCTTTATCTGATTGCAAACTGCAACAGGAGGAGGATATATACAGAGGGGGATTGGGGTTCTGCATCTAGGCCATGAAAAGGCGTAACGGCAAAGATGTAGCCACGTCGGTACCCACAAAATATGGCCCATACAACAACAGTTTACAACTGTGTTTCGCTTGGATTATTATCACTAGTGTAATAGTACCCGTGGGGATAATGGGTTAATTCAATATTATAAACAAAATAATAATAATTAAATAAATAATTATTTATACTAAAAAATAATTTATGTGCAAATAAAATAAAATAGTATTTATCAAATACTACATATTTATCTATTAATATTAATTGGGTAACTATGACTATGAAATAGTTTTGATTTATATTTTTATCAATTCATTAAAAAATATATATAGATAGATTTGTGGCTTAGGATAACTTTTTATAACCCATTACAAACATACTCCCTTCGGTCGAAAATAAATAATTTTTCACTTTCTATAACCCATCATTAGATTTACCCCTTTGCACTTTTTGTACCTCATTCGAGGAAGAACCAATTCAAATTCATCCAAACATATGCAGGTATTTTGTCAAATTCAAATATTTTGAGGGTAGTGATTAGTGAAATAATTCCGTATCTAGAGAGAGGGGCTGGTTCTGTATACACAACACAACTCTTATGTAAAAATATGTAAATTATTCGTTTGTTTTCTCATGATTATTCATCTATTTTCACTTGATTTTTCATCTATAACAATGTAGTTATTCTTCTGTAAAAAAATTTGTCTCAACAGATAAAGCTTGCGAATGTTCCCTACCACTGTACCACACAATCCGCACTTGTTTACATTTTGAAAATGATGGGATTTTTTAGTG
The DNA here is from genome assembly GCA_963922045.1 of Persicaria maculosa. Classification (NCBI taxonomy): domain Eukaryota; kingdom Viridiplantae; phylum Streptophyta; class Magnoliopsida; order Caryophyllales; family Polygonaceae; genus Persicaria; species Persicaria maculosa. The sequence continues at coordinate 49,560,763 of OY998258.1, read as the reverse complement.
TTGATTTTATACTAAGTAGATTTTTCATCTTTTTCAAAATTAAACATTAAATAGATAGCATTTTCGTATGTTCCCTCAAAGCAACAATTAGCTAATTTCCTTACCAAGCTCGGGTTTAGTCGACTTCCTACCCTAAGCTTTCTTCTTGTGCAACCTTCTTTTCCGTTACAAAGCTCATTTTCTCGAGCATTTATTTTTTATTCCTACAGGCTACAGATTGACTTGTGGGGTGGAGAAGAAAACACCTGAGCTTAAATAAATAATTGGAGAAGCCTAGTATTATACTCCCTCCATAAAGAGAAATATATCGTTTTAGAGAGAAAATCTTGTTAATAACATGTCATTTTAGGTATTTTTGTATTCGCTTTCTTGCCCCTGTCATAATTAGGCGTATAAATGTATTTTTATTTACTTTCTTAAAAAATGTGCAAATGTTTAAAATGACATATTAAAGTAGTGATAGTAAGAAGTAAGGAAAGGCGATAATTTTTTATTTTTTTGGGTGCAAACCTTGTATTGTGGACCTGTGGTGTTCTAAAGAGCTAATATTTGACAATGGAATACTATAGAATGTAAAAGCAGAAACTTCGATCCAACATAGTCACAACCAAGAAAACAAAATCCAGCTGTCATTAGACATTACAAACATAGAACAAAATATTACGTGAGATGTAGAGAAACACTTGTCGTATTTCTGACGATGAAAACAAATATCGAAAATGGCGGCAAACCCAATACATTGTGCTTTTGAATGTTTGAAATGCAATTATGTAAATAAGTGTGCCATTGTAATGACTCTACAAATAACAAATCATATACCCCCACTTGATGACACTAAGTCACTAACTACCAAGCCACAAGGCACTAACGGAAATCTTGTGATAAAGCCAGCTCCTTCACAGAGGAGTCGAACAACTCTGACAGTTCCTGCACTACAAGGTCATCCGCAAATACAAACTGAATCGAATTCCTTGCAAGTTGAAGCATTTCCCTCCGGCTAAGACCTGTTTGCGCAAAACATTATAGCTAGGTCAAAAGATGGTTGAATTCAGAAAAAGAAGAAAATGGCTCATCTACAGGCAAACTGAAAGCTATCGAGTATAGGTTTATAAGAATGTGCTGCTTTTGGACTCGAAGATGTAACAAATACCTACCAAATGCAGTAGCAGCAATTGCATATTCCTTGGAGAGAGAGGTCGAGAAAACACCCGTGTCATCAGTACACAAGGTTATAGGATGCTTTGCATTGTAAAGATCGGCTGCGTTGAGAGAAAGAAAAAAGACAAGAAAACCACTAACATAACATAATCCATTTTATCTGCTAATTATGTATGTTACCAACTTACTATAGTAGAACTGGCCAACTGGGGAGGAAAAAATCACTTTGCAAATCTCTTATCAAAATTGTTAAGCAGTGGCAATTCAGACATTTGCTCATATTTCTACTGCATTTAGATTTGAGGATGTCTACAATGTGGCAGCAAGCCGGCAATAATTTAAACCAAGGGCGGCCACAAGGGGGCATTAGTGGAAGAGTTTTTTTTAAAGAAAAGTTAAGATAAAAATATAAAAAGAAAGAGAAACAAACGAAAGTAGTGTGCAGCTTAGTTGATAAAACTCATAAAAGGATGTGAAGGGAAGGAAGAATAACTAATGCAATAGGCCATAGGTTCAAATCTTATTATTCGCATTTTTTGGCAATACTTTTCATCCCTATCAATTTTTTCAATTGAAAATGACATATTTAAATCAAATTTATAGATTTCCTTTCAATATTTTTCAAAAAAAAAAAAGCATTCATCATGCTACACAGACAAAAAAGATTTCGATTAGTTTTTATTCATATGAAATTTTTTTGCTAAAAATAACATATTTAAACTACAATTTATGATTTTCTTTCAATATTTATTACAAAAATTCTTCAAGAGATCATTCACATTCATGGATAATATTAATAATTCATACATACGTGGTTATTATGATTCCAAATTTTAGATGCTAAGATTGAAATTTTAGCAGGAGTAGGAAATCTAACCAAAATGATGAACATCGAGGGATGGAATTGTATTAGTCTTGATATTAGAAGTCAAACATATCTCAACCTGCAAAAGGCATTCACATTAACATATAATCAGGTTAACTTATACTCCCTCGTTCTTTTTTATAAGTCATTTACTATTCACGCACATTTTCTTAGGATAATAAAAACTATATAAAATATTATTTTTTAATTAATTTTTTAAAATAGTCTCATAATTATTATATATTTTATTTTATTTTTATCATCACGTGCGTGAATAGAAAATGACCCGAAAAAAAAACGGAGAGAGCAATAGCAATGTCAAATCACCAGTTGCTGGCATGCTGCACTACTAAATATAAAACATAAAATGGTGTACAAAAGCTATTAAACTGTTGTCTAATTGTCAAAATATCTTTCGGGTAAAAAAGCTTGAGACAAGCAATTGAATGGAAGAATACAATCTTAATCATAGTTAGAGAATCAAACCGGAATCTTTGATGCTTTTAATTTTGTCCATGCATTCTCTTCTAGGCAACATGCATGACCAATCCTGTTTGGATGAAAGTCCAACATTGCGTGTATTTCATCCTGATTAGGTACCTAGAAAGCACTAACATATGAGATCTAGTCAAACAAATTTCCGCAATGAATGTAAGGAATAGAGGTGGGTTGATCGGATCGAGTTCGGGTATATCCATTCGGGTTCAGTCAAAGTCGGGTCGGGTCATGAATGTTGGGTATATTGTGTGTTCGGGTGGGTAATATCGAATTGGATAAATTCGAGTTAAAATGGATTTCAGTGGGAACGGTCGGGTTCAAGTTCGGGACAAATCGTAGTTAGTTTTATTATAAAATGATTACTACTTTTTTATTTATCTCTATTGTTGACCATTAAACTCTATTTATGTAGTAATATTAGGTCTGATTATAGGTAATTTACATTATTGGTATGTTTAAAAATGAGAAAATTAAAGGAATCAAAAGGATGAATTGGGTCTTGTTCGAGTTAGGTTTGTTTATGTTCTTGTCCATGCAAACATCATATCAAAATGGGTCGAGCTCGGGTTTGGGTTGCACATGACGCTAGATTTACAGGTTTGATTGGGTTTGGGTTTGGATGGGTCCGGTTAGGTTCTCGGGGCGAGTAAGATTTTGCCAGCACATTTAAAGAACTATAAAGCAAGTGATCGGCAATACCTCTCCACAATGAAGAGTGATGTGCAGGCCTTGCTCTCTAGCATATGTCAAAGCAGGCAAGTATGTATCCCTGTGAGACCATTTCAAAAAAAAAAAAAAGATTACCAAAAATAAACATTAGCCATGTAATCGTTAGTAGAAAATTTAGTCTCAAGTACCACTCTCCAACAGTGGGATTCCCAGAGAGGTCGATGCCAACAACGCCAAGATTCCTTAATTCCAGTGCAAGCTGAACCTGTAATCATTATATTCAGTTATTCATTCCATGAATTTTATATAAACCCAATAAACATGTTACAATGTAAATAAAACTAGGATCTACTTTCTTTATTTTTTTCTTCTTTTGTTTTTTCAAAACCAACTGGGACCTTAAAGAACCTCCTTATTACCACCAGAAATTTTGAGATGGCAATTAGCAATAATAATATAATGAATAACATTGCGTGACATACAGTTTCCATTGCAGAAGTTGTGCATTCACGCCTGTCAATGCTAAGAAGCAACCTAACATAAATCTTTCTCCTCGTAGCCCCATTGCGCAGATCATTAACATAGACTGGGTTCACATTCCTGTCCATAATAGCAAAGTGAACATCGACCGTGTTCACTGCTCTTAGACCTGCGATTACTGCTTCCATGTACGACCGCTTGGTCATCCCTATCTTATCATTGTTCTGCACACCAAAAAAAAAACTCGTCTTACTTAAATCTGTAACAATACCAATGTCCTTGTATGAATCAAATCCATGCCAAAACTTAAATTGGCTAAAAAAATCTTCACACCTTCGGGGTGGTTCTCAATTCCAAGTAAACAACGTTTTCAGCAGCGAAGTCTTCAATCATCTACTTTTCTCCAACATAATGAAGTTGCACAATTGAGAAAATAAACAGCAGTGTAATGCACTAAAATATAGTATTGTGGTTTATAAGCTGATAATGGAAAACAAGGAATATGCAGAAAAAGCTCATCGTACTTCTTTGGTGATTCGAGTAACGATCTTGTGATCAGCTGTGATGATATGAATCAAATCAAACAACCTGAACACCTCATGCAAAGACCGCTCCCCTAGCAAGTGAATCAAACAAAGACGGTTTGTTTAGAGCAAAAACTGAACATAAACAGCACCAAGCAATTAAGGACCTAACTACTTGATAAATAGGAGTGAGATCCTCTAGGACGTGTATTCTTTTCTTATACGTTTGAAAAAAAAAAGGAGAGGTTCTTACTCTTAAGTATAACTTGCTCAAAGTCACTATTTTCATCCAGAACTCTTGCAAGCTCCCTGTGACAAAAAGCCAACCATCGGCGTCTCAAACCAAAAGAAATGAAATTGGAAAAGACCAAAAGGGCATTTTACATTAAAGTTGAGTCTCTGATGGATCCACTGAGATGGGCATGGAGCTCCACTTTTGGAATTGACAAGCACCAATCCATCTCCATCTCTGTTTTTCAAGTAAGCAGTACAACAAAGGAATCGATCAATGAGTTGGTGGATTCGATTGCGGTCAATTTGTGAAGAGAGGTGCTTATAAATACTCTGGATGTGGGGAAATATTTAGATTCCTATTTGCCTTGGTTGGAAAAAAAAAAATACTCCCTCTATTCCAAATAAAATGACATTTTAGGCATTTGCACAGGAAACAAGGCAGCAATCAACATTTGTTCCAGATAAAAAGATGTTTTAGGCAAGTGTTAACGCTTGACTCTTGAAAAGTTATTCTTACTCTTGCCACCAAAAGTATGAGAAATAGAAATTTGTCCCTCCCTTAACATTACACAGTACAAGTACCCCCTCTTCATTAAAATTGACATGAATTTCTCATCTAGTTCAAGAAGTATGGTGACCCACCCAAGATTTTCAAGCTCCATCACTATTTCATCAATACTCTCCTTTGGACACTTGCTCTGACCAGATTATAAAGATTATAAAGATTGTCTGTTTATCTTCTCACCAGATTATAAAGATTGTCTGTTTTCTTTTGACATATCTCTATCCATTGGATCAGTTTCACTGCTGAGATTTATTCCTTTTGAAGCCGATTATAAATTTATACTCCTCCCCGTAATATTCTCGTTACCATATTGGCAAGGGGAAAATGATATGTAGTTAAGTTAATTTAATTGAGTTTAAGACCAAACATAAAAATTCAGCATTTTAAAGAAAAAAAAAACATAGACATAGGCAATAGCATAAATACAGCTTATTTTGTTCAAAAAAATAAATACAGCTTATTAAAAGATAATTCAAAATTTAGCACCTTCAAAAAATTCCATACATCCAATGGAAGCCACATGATCTTTGAAAGCTTTTATCAAACATATTAACTAAATGTTTAACAAACTGAGAATCAGAGTCCGAAATCAAAACAAAACATATTTAATTCTAAGATTTCATGAACCTTGCCCATCAAAATTCAAAAGCACCTTATCAGAATCAAAACTCAAAGTACTTAACCATAGCAAATATAGATCTCTAAACTCATTATTAACCATGGATTAGGTATGACAAACAAAAGGCTTTTCTACCACAAAAAAATAAAAAAATAAAAAGGAATACTTAACTTTAACAACCATAACTATTATATTAGGAAAATTAAATCTCAAGGAACACGATCTCAAACAGAATATCGAAATTGAAATCATTAGCAAGACATTACCTTACACAACAGAAAAAACGAAGAGAGATTTGATTATTTGACAATTGACGGAAGAAATGGAGAGGCAGTGATTCCCTAATGGAGAGAGACATGAGGCAATGGTGGAAGGCATGATGTGATGGCAAAGAGGGTGAGGGTGAGGGATTCTGCGACAAGGACTTCGGGCTCTATATGGGCAAACTCAAGCCCAGTTAGAGAATTCTTAGGTAAGATAACTATGCACCAAGACAAATTGATTGATTGATTACCTTCAATTTATTTTCTAGAGAGAACCATCTCCGAATTTTTCATCTGAACTGTCTGGTTTTCAGCATACAACTAATACAGTAACTCAGTAAGAAAGGCACTAAATGTCCCAACATGGTCACTTTGCACAGCAGTAGGTGTAAATTTTAGGCCACATCCACCCATTACTTTCAAACGATGGAATGTAAAAAATCATTGCTTGTTATGAAAACAGAAAAGGGCATAGAATACAAGCAAATTGGAGGAAATTAACCTTGATAAGAGCTACAAAGTTTGATTTAGTTCAACTGAGGCGCATTTAGGACTGTAGGTCAGAGCATTGACGTGCCCTGGTTCTAAGGATAAGCCAGCCTCAGCAAAAATATGAGATGCCAAAGAGGAGGAATTGTGGAGCAACGTCAGAGTGGCATAGGACACTTAAACAACAGAGTAGCATAGGACACTTAAACATCAGAGTAGCATAAATTGCATATCACATGTAGCGAAGATGGGCTTTTATGGTAGAAAAACAATGACTTAATCTGAAAAAGGAAACCTGATTTCTAGGTGCCAAAAAAGAATTAGAATACAAGACAACCAAGCGTTCGGAAACAGACAAAATACCATGAAAAGCCCCAAAGTTAAGTCAACCGAAGAAATGCAAGCAGTGACTAACATACCTAGATAGAGACAATGAAAACCCAGAAGGCAATATGCCAGCAAAAGAAATGCAGACTAATCGAGGCAAGACACTAAGATGCCACATTGCCACAAGAAAAAGTTGTTAAGGCGAAGATTGACGAAAAAGAAGGGCAAAGGACTTGGCTGTATAGTAGATGAGAATATGACAGTAGATGATAATATGCTAGGAAAGAAGAAAATAAAAGGCACAGGTAAACTTTCAACTCTTGAAGTTACAACTCTTAAAGTTCAACTCTCCCTTACTGATTTTATGCTACTATTCTCATGAGCTAGGCTAGTTACTCCATAGCTGCTCTTCTAATTCTAATAGCACCATTAGGAATATCATCTGCGTGTTGTCCAATCGCGTAAACAACAAGGAACGCGTAAACAACAAGAAATGGGTTGAATATATGACAGAACAAATGGATTGCTTGACCAACCTTGGGAACACTTTGAAGCTTCAAGAGGAATTGGGGGAATAGCGAAGGAAATGCAATCTTCGTTGCTTCAAAAGGGTGGCTTATAATGACTTCTTTTTCAGCTTCACCCATCAAAGCCTGAATTTAATTAAAATAATCTTTAAAATTAGCTAAATAACGTTTACACCTTTCAATCCAGTCAATCAAAATCATCTTTTCTCAGCTCATAGTTTCATAGCTACTGAAATTAGATCAATAAAGTAGCTAAATTAACAGGGACAACAAGCATTAGGGCATGAAAAGATAGGGTTTTTTCAATCATTTCTATTCAGAATTACAAGTGGAAGCAAATCCCTGTAAATTCAACGATTCCTACAAGCAACCCATGAAAAGATAAGGTTTTAGGCACGACACGCTGAAGAAATTAAAGCCTAATTAACCTCAACATCTTCAAATCTCAACAATTCTTACATCAAATACGTAACGGAATAACTGAGCTCATCATTGTAAACATCAAAAACTAATATAGTATCCATCAGAATTGATTTCCCACAAAAAATGTAGAGGAAATCATTAAAAAAATAATTAAAAATCTAACCCATTTAGGAGAGGGAATAAACTCGCTTGAATGCACTGGAAGAAGAAAATTTGTCTCGCACCATCTGGAACCTCCGCAAAAAGATTAACACACAATGGGAGACCCACCATAGAAAAAAAAAATCAGTCAGAGAAGACCTGATTAACGCCCAAGCACCAGTAGAGTGCAAGAGAGGGTCGTATACCCAAAGAAGAAGCAAACCTACATGAAAATCCCAAATTGGGGGTTGTAAACTCCGACAAAAATCCCAAATTTAAAGAACGAATTGCACAATGAAGTGACAAAAATAAAACAACATCGATGTGCATACCAAGATTTGATCGAGAGATGGAAACCTGGATTGGAGAAGAATCCGGCAAAGGAGGGAAGACAGCCCCAATCTGTTGGAGTGGAGAGGCGGATCTAGAGGAGGAGAGAGGAAGGAAGTTGAGAGCGAGACAGAAGATAAGATAAAACAAGAGTGAGATGAGATGAGAGCACCGGCAATAGGAGATCTCCGGAGGAGGAGGAGGTCTGGCGAAATCAGTGAGAGGTCAGCAGGAATGGAGATAGTAGTAGAGGCACCGGTGGACATGATCCAACGCGTGGAAAGAAGAAGGGGTAACTCATCAGACAATTGAAAGTTACCAATCTAACCCTAACCGAGTGAATAATGAAAAAATAAAGATGGGGCAAAAGGGTAATCAGCACTAATGAATGGAAAAGTCAGAGTTAGCCATATCCGGGACATATTTTAATCGAAAAATTGCCAAAAAAAATAAATAGAGGTAATTGGTGAAATATTCAAAAAAAAGTTGTCCTAATTGATGAAATGTCACATTTTGAGATGAATTGGTGGAATGTCTATTAACTCCACCTTGATGATAATATGTGATATATTTTTGTAGGTATGATGGAAGACAAATAAGGTAGTATTTTACACAAATATCAATTATATTTTGTGGTTGTTTTATTTGATTTACTTATTATGTGGGTATATCTACTTAAAATCAGATTTGGTTTCAAAGATTTATTTGATTTCTTTAAATTAGATTTTTAAGAGATTTGTTATTTGTTTTAACTATATGCTTAATTACGTGCTTTATATGAATGATTTGAAAAAGAAATATCTTACGTGCTTTAAGAAAGATTTGGAAGATTTGATTTTAACAAATATTAATTTGAAAAAGAAATTGCTTTTGATTTGTTTTTTTACGTGAGATTTGGTCAAAGTTTGCAACATTGATTAATATATTTTGGTTACACAGAATTCGGTTTAAGATATATTGGAAAAAGATTTTGTGTTAGTTAGAATTATCTTTGCAGGTAATTTGAATTTAAATTGGAGATAAATTAAAACCAATATCTCCCAGCAATATTTCAGCGTTAATTCAAATTCAAAGAGCCAGGAAGATTCGGCAGGAGCATCTCTCAGAAGTTAAACGTTCAAAAAGTTGTTACAACTAATCAAGATTTGTGGAGATAAAAATCAGCAAATATCAAGGGCTCTCGGCTATAAAGGGAGAAGGAGAAGAACGATGAAAATACACACCTTCTGCCAAGTCCTCTCTGCGCATCAAGAGCTCTCAAGTCTACAGACGTCATTGCTGATTTTACTTGCTTTCTTTCTCTCTATTCTGTATTCGATTTATTATCTTTGAGAGTTAGGAAGTCTTGAGCTTCATAGTTTAATTTAATCCCTGTTATACTAAGAGTATCATATACTCAAACGTATCACACTTCGGTGTGGCAAAGGGGACTTTTATTTCTCTGTATTTTGGGTGTACTAGATAGCTGAGAGAGGTGGGGCTCTTCTAGATTGGTCTAGGACTCCAAGGAAACGCGAGTTGACTAGATTGCAATTGTGTAGGAGAGAGGCTTCTCGGTGAGCTATTAGGACTCATAAGGAAAGAGGAATAAAAGTTGTTGAATCCTACGGGTTGGATAACCCTAGGCGGGGACGTAGGCTGGTTTAGAGCCGAACCTCGTTAACAAGTCCTGTGTTATTTATTTCTCTGTTAAATTTTTAACGTCTGATTTCTTTGCAGAAGTAACAGGGCACGAAAAGTTTTGTTCAATGTCTTGAGTTCGAGTTCAAGGTCTTGAGATTCAGTATCCAGCTCTTGAAGTTGCTACTGCAGAAAGAATTTGCGAATAGCGTTCATACTCCCTTCAACCCCTCCTTCTAGAGTATTTGTCTATTATTTTTATTTACCTTAAGTACTCGATTCTTCAATTGGTATCAGATCTTAACTCACTTATTTGATTTAACAATCTGTGAGATCGATCATGAGTACTGTAGGAGAAGGTGGATTCGCTCAAGGAAGGTCGTCAAATCGCCCTCCACTGTTCTGCGGCGACAATTTTGTTCACTGGAGATCTTTGATGAAAATGTTCATCATTGATCAAGACATGGAGCTTTGGGAACGTATAGTCAAAGGACCAACTATTCCAATGAAGCCCGGTGCTATAGCAGAAGAACAAGTGGCAAAGACAGAAGTGGAATACACTCAAATCGATCACGAAAATGTGGCCAAGAATTTTCGGGCCATGCACATGCTATATTGCGGTTTGAATACTGATGAGTTTAATCGTGTCTCAACTTGCAGGAGCGCCAAAGAAATTTGGGATAAACTTGTAGTTACCTACGAAGGTACTAGCCAGGTTAAGGAAACAAAGATAAGCATCTACCTATGCAAATATGAGCTATTCAAGATGCTCTCCATTGAAACGGTGAAAGAAATGTTTACCAGATTCACCCAAATCGTCAACAACTTGGACTCTCTCAGCAAAACTTTCACCAATGAAGAAAAGGTGAGGAAAATCTTGATGAGCTTACCGAAGGCTAAATGGGGGCCAAAAGTAACTGCAATAGAGGAAGCTCAAAATCTGTCAACTTTGCCATTGGACGATCTCCTTGGTAAGCTGAATACCCATGTGATGGTTCTTGGTGAAGAAGATGGAGAAGTAGCCTCTACTGTAAAGAACTTGGCCCTAAGAGCGAAGAAGGAAGAAGCTCCCTCGGATGATGAAGAGAGTGACGGTGAAGAAGATCCCTTTGAACTCATCACAAGAGGGCTAGCACAAATACTCAAGATGAAGAAGCAATTCTCAAATCGAGAATATTCCGAATCTTCAAAGCATCGAGGTAAGTCTTCTAACCCTCGTAAAAAATCAAAGATTCTAACTTGCTTTGAGTGTGGTGAAACAGGTCACTTTGCAAATGAGTGTCCTCAAAAGAAGAAGAACAAACGCCTAAAGAAGGATTCAGATTCCTCCAGTGAATCGGACTCGGAAAATGATCCAGCAAATCTTTGCTTGATGGCAGATCATGAGGAAACTCCAAAGAAGCATCTTGAAACTATTGTAAGAAATTTGATTTCTAGTCCTACCGCTGTATTGTCTGAATTTTTGCAAAACATGATTATGAATGAAGAGGATTATATTTTGGAGACTAACACCTTGAAAGATAAGCTATTGGAATAGGAGAAACGCATGAGTAATTTGTCGCTAGAAATGAAAAATCTCAAAGCCTCTCGGTCAGCCCTTGACATTAAAGTCAAGGCCTTGGAGACAGAAAATTCTGTCTTGAAGCAAAATCTTTCTTCTCTAAATCTTTACTCCAAGGAATTAGAGAAAGAAATGATCTCGTTGACTGAGAAGTGTAGAGACCAGCAGACATCACTTGTTCGTTTTACCCATTCCAAGGCCAATCTCGATAGGATGTTAGGTGAGCACCAATCATCCCTCAACAAAAGTGGTATTGGATACAACAAGAATTTTCCAAAGAAAGCCCTTACCACTTTTGTAAAGGCTAAAGGGAATTGGCGCACACCCATATGTTATTTTTGTTGTAAGAAGGGTCATGTGAAGACTACTTGTCCTTATCGTAGAAATGATCCTTCTATAATTTGTAATACTTTTCCATTATGTTTAAAAGGATAGGTAAAGCAAATTTGGGTTCCTAAAGGGACCAGACCACCGAACATGGTCCATCCCGATTATGAATCTAAGTTTGTAACTTGGTCTAGCCGAAAAGGTTGAATCTTGGGTGTTTTGCAGGATGTCACGAAGATCAAAGAGCATAAATGAATCGAAACAATCGCTCTTGGTGATAAATAATTTTTTTTTATTTCATGCTACTAATGTTTATCTTTGCTTAGTATTTCTCTTTGAAGCTTGATATGTTGAACAGGGAAGCATTGTCGTAGGAGGAGCAATGACTGCCGAATTGAAATTCTTATAATGCTGTCTCCTAACATCTCAAGGCCTTGAGATCAGTTTCAAGGTCTTGACTGTAAGAGATTATTTGGTTGTTATTTTTTTTACTTGATTTCTTCCCTTACTTGTTGGAAGACAAAAAGGGGGGGAAATGTTATATGGTGCTTATGCTTATGATTGTTATATGATGCTCCACATGTGCTATATTTATTTGCATAATTGATATTTGTTTTGTCTTTCATCAAGGGGAGATTGTTGACTCCACCTTGATGATAATATGTGATATATTTTTATAGGTATGATGGAAGACAAATAAGGTAGTATTTTACACAAATATCAATTATATTTTGTGGTTGTTTTATTTGATTTATTTATTATGCGGGTATATCTACTTAAAATCAGATTTGGTTTAAAAGATTTATTTGATTTCTTTAAATCTGATTTTTAAGAGATTTGTTATTTGTTTTAACTATATGCTTAATTACGTGCTTTATATGAATGATTTGAAAAAGAAATATCTTACGTGCTTTATGAAATATTTGGAAGATTTGATTTTAACAAATATTAATTTGAAAAAGAAATTGCTTTTGATTTGGTTTTTTACGTGAGATTTGGTCAAAGTTTGCAACATTGATTAGTATATCTTGGTTACACAGAATTCGGTTTAAGATATATTGGAAAAAGATTTTGTGTTAGTTAGAATTATCTTTGCATGTAATTTGAATTTAAATTGGAGATAAATTAAAACCAATATCTCCTAGCAATATCTCCCAGCAATATTTCAGCGTTAATTCAAATTCAAAGAGCCAGGAAGATTCGGCAGGAGCATCTCTCAGAAGTTAAACGTTCAAAAAGTTGTTACAACTAATCAAGATTTGTGGAGATAAAAATCAGCAAATATCAAGGGCTCTCGGCTATAAAGGGAGAAGGAGAAGAACGATGAAAATACACACCTTCTGCCAAGTCCTCTCTGCGCATCAAGAGCTCTCAAGTCTACAGACGACATTGCTGATTTTACTTGCTTTCTTTCTCTCTATTCTGTATTCGATTTATTATCTTTGAGAGTTAGGAAGTCTTGAGCTTCATAGTTTAATTTAATCCCTGTTATACTAAGAGTATCATATACTCAAACGTATCACACTTCGATGTGGCAAAGGGGACTTTTATTTCTCTGTATTTTGGGTGTACTAGATAGCTGAGAGAGGTGGGGCTCTTCTAGATTGGTCTAGGACTCCAAGGAAACGCGAGTTGACTAGATTGCAATTGTGTAGGAGAGAGGCTTCTCGGTGAGCTATTAGGACTCATAAGGAAAGAGGAATAAAAGTTGTTGAATCCTACGGGTTGGATAACCTTAGGCGGGGACGTAGGCTGGTTTAGAGCCGAACCTCGTTAACAAGTCCTGTGTTATTTATTTCTCTGTTAAATTTCTAACGTCTGATTTCTTTGCAGAAGTAACAGGGCACGAAAAGTTTTGTTCAAGGTTATGAGTTCGAGTTCAAGGTCTTGAGATTCAGTATCCAGCTCTTGAAGTTGCTACTGCAGAAAGAATTTGCGAATAGCGTTCATACTACCTTCAACCCCTCCTTCTAGAGTATATGTCTATTATTTTTATTTACCTTAAGTACTCGATTCTTCAGTGCCCATCTTGCCAATAGCAATTTTATCATCCTGTCTATAGCCTAACTCTTTTTTCTTTTTCATTTTTTCATTTTTTTTTAAATTTTATCGTTCAAAAATAAGAGTATGTTGTGCATGTGCAAAAATAACCGTATATTGAGCAAATAAGACCCAAATCTAGTTTTTTTTTTTACATTTTGTCGTGTAAAAATAAGAATATGTTGTGCATGTGTAAAAATAATTGTATGTTGAGCAAATATGACCTAAGTCTAGTTGTTGTTGTTTTTTACATTTTGTCTTGCAAAAATAAAAGTATGTTGTGCATGTGCAAATATAATCGTATGTTGTACAAATATGACCCAAGTCTAATTTTTTTTTTTACATTTTGTCGTTCAAAAATAAGAGTATGTTGTGCATGTGCAAAAATAATCGTATGTTGAGCAAATATGACCCAAGTCTAGTTTTTTTTATTATTTAATTTTTTTAATATTTTGTCGTGAAAATATAACTGTAAGTTGTGCAAATATGACCCAAGTCTAGCTTTTTTTATTTATTTTATTTTATTTTTTTAACGTGCAAATATAAGAGTATGTTGTGCAAATATAATCGTAAGTTGTGCTAATATGACCCAAGTCTAGTTTTTTTTTTAACATTTTGTCGTGCAAATTTAACCGTAAGTTGTGCAAATATGACCGAAATCTAGTTTTTTTTTTTACATTATGTCGTGCAAATATAAGAATACAATGTGCAAATATAATCGTATGTTGTGCAAACATAACATTTTGTTGTGCAAAATGTAATATATTTTTTTCCGCTTTTTTTTTTGTCTCAGCACTTTTTGTTTTGTGGAAATAACTTTATGTTGTGCACATATAACAATTTGTTGTGCAAATGTAAAAATAAAAATATAGTAGATGTGAATCACATAATAAAATATAGATATTTTTTGTAATTTCCATATTTATGGGGCCGTTTTTGTAATTTCCCAAAAGTTCTTCTTCAACCTCCCTCCCCGTTGTCCCGGTCCCGATCTGGAATTAGACACGGATCCTTCGCTTCGGCCTCCTTCGCTCTGGCCTTGCTCCCTCGCTCGCTCGCTCGAATTTCGTTTTTGATTGAATTATATCTGAAGCCGACTGAATTCCAGTTCCAGATTTGAAGTCAAATTCCTTCAATCGCATTGCTTCAGATCGAGACATCGAAGCTTCCGATCCGGTCGCCCTTGCCGAAGTTCTGCACGCAGCCATGGTTGTTGTCGAGGGAAGCCACATACGAGGACTGGATGTCGTCGACCTCGCTCGCTCGCTCCCTCCCTTGCTCTCGGATCGCTTGCTCCCTCTGGATCTGGAACTGGAATTCAATCGGATGCAGTCGACCTAATTCAATCGGATCAATCTTGATTTGCTGGGAAGAGGAAGTCAGGAGGACAGACCAGGGGGAGGAAGTCGGGGCAAAAGAGCGCAAGAGAAATCGAGAGAGTGGGACAGAATAGATTGAGAGAGCAGGAGAGAGGGGAGGGCCAACACATGACGTTGACGGTGATGGAGAGAGATGAACAGTTTATCAATTTTATCAAATTAGGGTATAAATAATGGACATTTGGCTAATTTGTCCAAAAATTTGGACAATTCACCAATTTAGCCAAAAAAAACTGTCTGTTGGGCAAATTTTTTCAAAAAAAATAATACTGATATCAACTATCTGTTGGATAAAAATGCATGAATAATTGTACAACCCATTTTATTTAATTTTTAATATTTGATTTTGACTCATTTTGGTTATCTTGTTGATTCGAAGTCTTATCGATACCAAGATTTGAGTGGTTTTGGTGATTTGGGCTGCACCAGAATTTTAATGGGTTGTCTACGTATCTCTTGAAAGAGAATCAAACCTCACGTAGTTCACAGTGTTGGATTTTGTGTTTGGTTTAGTTTCGGTTTCCTGTATGCATCGTAGGATGATGTTCAAACACACATTCTACGAAAGGTAGCTCGAACAACACTCAACTCGAGTAACTTGAGTCCACCTTCTCGGAAGGGTAACTCAAGCAAGCCACCTATCATTTGCATAGAAGATGATTTGGATTTGATGTGGAGTTTGATTTTGATTTTGGTGACCGAACTCAACAAGCGGAAGCTTTGTATCGAGTTAGAGTGGACACTTTGACTTTGTTAGAAAAATTGATATTTGGGACGACTAGAGTCGACAAATAAATTTGAGAAGATTTGATTAAAGATTTGGATGTGACTGAACTCGGTGAGGATTTGATTTACACAAAGTTTTCTACGTATCCACTTGTTTGGTGGAATCAAGTCATCAAAGTTTGGGAAAAGAGAAGTTTTGTATTTGGGTTTGATCATGAGATCATTTGAGGGTGGTGATTGAACTCAACGAGCTTGAGCTTTGTATTGAGTCGGAATGGACAATTTGAATTTGTTTTTGGGGATTGAACTCGACGAGCCTTGACTTTGTATCGAGTGTCCTACGTATCTTTAAAAGAGAATCAAATCACTCGTAGTTCTAAGACGAATCAATTTAATTTGTTTGGTTTTGACCTCATAAGGGAATTTAGAGGTTGACGATTGCACCCGATATATTTTTAGGATTTAATATTGGTTACCTACGTAGCCGATATGAGGCGTCAAGTTTTTACGTAGTTCTAAACGTAAAACCAATTTGATTTTTTGGATTGGTGATTATACCCGACAAGCTTAAGCTTTATGTCGAGCTACCTACGTACCCATTTGGACGGGATCAAATCACTCGTAGTACTTTTATATGACAATTTTGATTTAATTTGAGACGAGCAACTGAATCCAATATATGTTGAATTTTAATATTGAATTTCTTACGTAACTCATAAAAGAGTGTTAAATATTTACGTAGTTCTTTTTGGAACCCTTTGAATTTGGGAAATTTTGGTTTGAGATTTTGACTCCATTTTTTATTTAGGAGTCGATTTATAGTTGATCCGCTAGAATTATTTGGCAAAATATTTGATGAGTTTAATTTTATATTTTTATCAAACTCAAATTCTTAATTTATGCCAAAAATAATTCTTATATTTTAACGGGTTAATTTTTTAATTCATTTCAAATATGCTTAAGCATATATAGGCCAAAATTTTCAAATATGCTTAAGTAGGTATGTTCAATCTCCCTTGAGACTTCCGACTTCGAATTCACCTATTTAGCTTAATGCTTTGATGTTTTGTGCTCCCAAATTTTGAATCCTTACTTTCATATTCCTAGTTGGGAGCTCAATCTGCAGGTTTGACTGATTTTTAGAATTTGTAATTTTTTTTCTTTTTTGTGGGTTTTCGAGCTAAGTCAGTTGACGGAGGAAGCGGGTGAATTGAACCCTGCAATTTTCCCTTGATTTGAAGAAAACAAGAGTTCTTGGTTTTTTTTTGTTAGGGACAACCGGAAAAGGAGGCCAGAAGTTCCCAATTCTTAGCGGGTGAAGGTGCGGGAAGGAGAGCGGGACTCAGCGATTACCACTTCGGCTGATTCTATGGTATGATTCCTCAATCCCCCTTAATTTTAATCATCTTCTCTTTTTTTAATCACCTATTTAGACTAGTTGCAATTTGGTAGCAACTGGAGACAGTTTGGGGGTTAGTCTACTAATTGTGATTTGATAGCAATTAGAGAGCATTTATAGGCTATGCTTTTGTTGTTTTAATTGAAAGTGCATGAGCAAATCCATCTTTATTTAAATTAGCATTTGATCTATCAATCTTGGTAGCCCTCCATTTTTAGTATAGGGCACCCCATCAAAATTGTAGAGTAATCAAAACTCTCTAAAAAAAATCTGACAGCACCTCGTCCCTATAAACTGATCCACGTCGGGATTGAATGTAGCGGCGAAAAAGAATTTCGAGCCGACTACGGGAGTGAGTACCCTCTACCTATTATGAAGTTGATCTCTAGGCAAAAGTGGTTTTATACTCAAGTCTATTATCGAGATCAACCCGGCCCTAGGTGAGAATACTTATATCCAAGTCCATCTTCCATTCTTTCTCTTCATGCACCTGTGAGATAAAACCATAGAAAAGTTGTAGGTATGAAATTATACCTATTTCGGTTTAGCAGATGTTGAACCTTCACAAAAAGAACCCAAAGGTTTTTCTCTTTGTTTCCTTTCTCCCCCCCCTCTATTTTCGCAACAAAAACTTTTTTGGCAGGGTTTACTGATGGTGTTTGTGTGTATGTGTTTGCAAGTGAACTTTTTTCTAAAGCAGGAAGACAAGATGGAGGAGCAACTGCTCTCTTTGTTTTGTAGTTGATAGCCCCAAATGGAAGAAAAGCCAGCCCAAAAGAAGCAGCAGTAACTTTCTCTTATAAGGTGAATTGAGAGAAGTTATTTGATAACCACTCATTGTTCCACTTTCTATGTACAATTTTTTTTCTATGTAACCTCTTGTACGTCAGTTTCATTTTTGTCACAACTGCTCATGCTTGGGCTAGGGTAGTTCATGTCAAGCTTCACAACTGTTCAACCTTCTTTTCCTTTTCTATTTTTGAACAAGTGGAATATTTCATGTGCAATTAGGATATTGTCTTGAATTGCCCTATCGGTTACAAAAGCCCCTTGAATGGGATGAATGCTTTTTCCAAGTACTTGGTTTAGTCTTTCGGCTAAATTTTTGCTATTATCTTATAGATTGTTGTGCATAAACTTATTGGTCTGTAGTGGTTTGTCGAGTTCTTTTTTTTTATATACAAGACAAAGATTTGGGGTTGATCAACCGCGGTTGAACTAACGCCCAATGGCGTCCCGGAGGACGAAGACCTGAATCTTGGCAGGTGGGAAATCAACAAGCATAGATGTGGAGTGTCTGAGGTGCTCCATTTGGTTAGCCACATGGTTCCCCTCCCTAAAGATGTGGAAAAAAGGAGATACGGGCGAAGGATCTGCAAAGCCCGAGGATGCCAGGAATCATCATCTTGACCTCTCAAGGCACCTTCCAAATGCCCTTCACGACATTGATCACCTTCAAACAATCTCCCTCCACCTCCAAATGCGTCAATCCCCTTGACGCAACATCCAAAAGCCCAGCTTGAAGGCCAAGACACTCCGCTTGCAAGGCGAAAATCGAATCGTCTCCCTGATTGCCACATGAGAGTACATCACCCAGGCAATTTCGAATGACAAACTTCGAAGCAACAAGACCGGAAGCAACTTTAGCCCCATCGAAGTTTAGTTTTAAAAATCCTTCTCCGGGGTTCACCTATTTAATCACTTTTTGTCTTTTATTTTTTTTCGGTGAGCTTTTATTGATTGGTTTCCACATCATCCTCAAGATAGTAAATTTTGGCTTTTTTTCAACTCAAAATTTGTTGTTTTATGCTCTTGATCCATTCTTCCATATTCTTAGTATCATTAACATCGAACAATACCTTGTTTCTCATGGACCAAACACTCCAAAAGGCAGAAGTAGCAAGATTCGATTTTTGTTCTGTAGAGAGCTTTGTAAAAATTTCAGAAATTATAACCTTATAACTCTTATCTAATTATTCATTCGATATGATTGTCAAGTCTTGCCGCAATTGTCAAGGTTGTCTGATTTGTCGAATTCTTATAGTAAAAAAAAATTGGAATTTTTAATTAAAAAAATAAGGTAAAGAAACCCCGGAAACCCGGGAAGATGGGAATGAAGCTTAGGGGTAAAATGGGAGTTTCATCTTGGCTCTTCTTTCCTTGATTCCTTCCCGTGTATATAAAAGGAGGCTGATGCAACTAGGGTTTCTCATGCGCCATTAAAGAACTCAGCGTACTCCCTCAATGTCGCTTCAGTTCCGTTGCGGGCGTAGATCGATTCAGAAAGCTTTCAATCGCTGCGATTTCAGTTGATGAAACTCAGCGCGAAAGTTTTGTACACATTTCTCTTCTTCACTTGTTTATTCCCCTTCTCTGGCCGATCCAATGGGTTCTCTTGGCTCCTTGAATCATCCATGAAATCATGTGTGAGAACTCAATTTCACCCGGCCTACAATTTCTTCGGTGCAGCCTCATGAATCGGCATGCGTTTTTGTCTCTCTCTCTCTTGCTGCTGGCTCAGGGGACGCTGCTCCTAAATTCATCCCCTTATTCGCCATTCTCGATTGGTAAAAGCTTGATTCTTTTGTCTGTTAAACGGTGTGTTTATATGAGATCTTGAATTGAACTTTGACTGGGAAGTATGTGCAATTTGAGTGTGTTAATTTTTTTTAATCAAAGTCGGATGTTGTTGATCTGAAATGGAAGATATGTTGTATTGTAGGGAATATGCATTGGAACAGGGTGAGAGAGATCCTCCTCCAATCCTTGCTTCTTATGTTTTTGGCGCAGTAATTGAAGATTTTTTTGGGGGTTTCGGTCGATTCGGAGGGGTAGGGAGTGGTTCGATTCGAAATTTTATTTGAGCCCCTCCATAAAAAGAAATTAATGAATCCGCCATTGAAAGGAGAGGTGTGCAGAAAAATGCCTTGTCCGCATTATAATGGTTGGCTATTTTGTGAGATGGAGTACGATTCAACCATATATTTTGTTTTATAGAGTATAAAACTTGTAAAATTTTGATACTTCCATAATTGATTGTAAGTGTGTTGTTAGCTCAAATAAGCACCAAAATCATAAACCTAGCAAACACTTGTCGTTGGAAGATAGGGTCACAAAACCATTTCGGAATAGATTACTAGATAGGATTTGCAGGAAGTATCCAAAGGTGTCCAGTTCAAAATCTGGATGTGGCTGTTCTTTGTTTACAAATTAAATTTAGGATTGTCGCTTGAATTGCGGCAAGGCTGAAGTTCCATCCAACCCTTTGCTGTAGTAGTAGGTGACATATTCGGTCACCGTGGTTTCCTTGTAGATTGGAGGCTTCTCTTTCGAGAGCAGCTCCTTAATCGGTCCGTACAATCGACTCTCATCCGGTGCTAGAAAATGGGTCCTGAAGAAGAATGCTATTGAGATCCTCGGACCGTTTCCTGGGCCCTTAGCAAGAACTCTGTGGTTGGCGCTCTTGAACCGGTCATTGGTAATCAGCTGCACAAATCACCGGTAACCGTAATATAATGAAGGCCAAATGAATAATCATAACCCATTTAAAGCTCACCAATTTGTAAGAGCCTCTCCAACAGATTTACATGCATGTTGTAGAAATTTGAAGAGTGTTTTCATTAGTGGTTATCAAAATCATTGAAACGGTAGAGTGGTTAAAGTTGGAGCAGTTACCTGTAAGAGATCACCAATGTTGATAACAAGAGCTCCAGGGCAAGGAGGGACATCAACCCATTGACTGCCATAGAGAACCTGCAGCCCTCCTATTCCATCTTGGAGCAACACCGTGAAGAAGTCGGCATCAGCATGGCTTGGGGTTCCAATAGCCAGCTCTGGCTCAGGGCAGGCTGGGTAGTAGTGGCCGATTAGGAAGAGCCCCTCGCCACAGTCCATCTCCTTGAGACGGTCACGTTCGAGTCCTAATGCCTCTGAAAACAGCTCGAGTAGGCTGCTTCCCAGCTTCTTCACTTCCTTTGAGTACTCCAAAATGATATCCCTTGCAGAGTAAGATGTTCTCAAAGTTTAATCTTAGCTTCGATCCAGACCGTACACCGTTTTATCTCTCTCTATATAAAAAGTGGCAGTGGCCTTGTGAACAGGGACTGAGCATCTCACCATCTCTCTCTCACCATCTCTCACTCATCTCAACTATCTATCCAGTATCCACAGGTCTGTAACTCTTCACCGCCGTTAGTCTCTCTCTCCTTCTCTGCCACCGGCGGAGCCTCCCTCTCCCTGTTCGCCCCTCGGACTCTCCGCTTCCTCCAGACGTCAGTCACAATCGGTGACTCGGTCTCGATCTCAATCTCTCCGCTTGAAGCACTAAAGGACTCAAGGTTTGTGATTGTGGCTTTGCCATTCTTAATCTAACTCTAATTGTTCTTCATTTTTTTTATGCTGGTTTGAATTCAATTTATGCTGTTAGGGTTAATTTTGTGAGATTGTGATGATATTATTGAAATCACTCCATTTTTTGTTGTTTGATCATATCATATTTGTGTGTTGTGTTATGAATCCTTTCTTATTATTTCCTGCGAGTGATGGATTCAACCTCACAAGGTAGGTTGTGTTGCATTTTTGTGATGTTTTTCTTTTTGAGTTTAGTTTTCACTGATGCTTTATTTAGACACTTTGCTCTATTATACCTAGATTGTTGGTGCACGAGTCAATTTAGTGTATTTTTAATTCGGATTTGGCTTCGGTTTTGCAGTGGATTCTCATACTGCTCTGTTTTGTTGTATATGAATCTTTCAAATGGGGATGTTTGTTCTTGAGTTGGAACTTATTTTGGCATAGAGGAATCTGTTTTGCTAACTCTCTTGCCTATTAATCTTGTACTGCCATGTTTAATTTTCCTGGTCCTTTTCTATATATTTGTTTGGAAGTGCTTTTTGTTTTTGGCCCTCTTATTGCGTCCTAATTGGTGCCATTAAGAAGATGGAGAGTGTTCATCTTATCACAATACCCTTCTTAAAGTTGAGAAGAAACAGCCCTGAAAATGTACTTTTGTGTTATCTTGAAAATAGACTAACTAATCCATCTATAACTATAAGCCATATATATATAAAATAATTGAATGCGTGTGTTGTTGATGTAGCACACGCATTATTCATTTTCGTTTTGTCTAACTTGTATATAAAGGGAACTTTCGATTGCATATGTTGGATCCAATTACATACTTAATCAAATTTGTGAGTTATATATGTCAAGGCGTAATTTGCACCATAAAAACCAATATTTATTTCGTAATATCTAAATTTCAATTGTCTACAAATTAGTATTGGATTTATAGGTGTAATTTTACCATATGTTTGATCATATTAAATCATACAGACCTTAAAATATGTATGTACTTTTGACATAGATATTATTATGTTTCCTAAGATGTTTTATGAAATGTTGAGGGGCTATCAGAAAAAAGATGTAGTAGACATTTGTTTTTAAGAATTGTTAATTTATCTACATATTAACATGACAGCTATCCTAATTTCTTATTCTAAGACGAAGCTTTATGATGTGTATCTGAATAATGATGT
Source organism: Persicaria maculosa (assembly GCA_963922045.1). Lineage (NCBI taxonomy): Eukaryota > Viridiplantae > Streptophyta > Magnoliopsida > Caryophyllales > Polygonaceae > Persicaria > Persicaria maculosa. The sequence goes on along the minus strand of OY998258.1, from coordinate 49,538,062 downwards.
TGGTAGACTGTAAATAAGGTAGTTAGTAATACAATATAGCCTTTATTTTTACTTATTTAGTTTTTCATTATTTCATTAAGGTTTTATACTGATGTAAATAATGTATAAAATGGAAAAGAAGGTTGAGAGTGTTAAGAATAATAGTAGTTTTCTATGGTAACTTTTTCCGTTTGCTTCCTACTTGATGGTCATTTACATAGTATCCCGACAATGAATATGTGCCTATATTATTCGTCATTTACATAGTATCTTGACAATGATAATGCCAATGCTTCAAAATTATTGAGTCAAAGACATTGCCAAGAAAAAATGAGAAGTGAAACAACTTAAGGAGCTTGAAATGTAATTTGTTGTAAGATTAAAATCAACTTCATGTTCTTAATTTTTACCCTTTTTGTCATAGTTAATTCCTGGGAGCAGTGGAGCAGCTGGAAGGAAACGAATTGGCAGGCTACAACCATACAAAAATGAAAAAAGAACAATTCTCATTATGGCATCTCCATCTTTCACTCAACAAGGAGGAATTTGTTAATTGTTTGAGAATTGAGATATTCAGTGAGGTATCAACCGACTATGATTTTTTTAGAAACCTGGAATTGGTCACTGATTGTTTATTGGTTGAGTATTATCTTTATCACGGTCAATCCAAGGACTTTAGTGCACTTGAAATTAGTAAAGCCAAATAAAAACATTCAATTTGTTTTGTGAGGGTTAAATTGCATCAGTTCAGATCATTTTAAGATTTTTTTATCTTATGGAGCTACTGCTAATCTTATGTGTTATCTCATAATCTATGTTGTATGAATGTATTGTTGTAGCTCCTAAGCTCTAGCTCTTAGGTGATAAACAAATCGCATTTTTCATCTTCACCTGTTTAACTATATCTAGGTGGTGGAGCATCAGAGTAACAATTGCTGAGATTAGTGAAGCCTTTCATCTAATGCATAAGGGCGGCTACCTTTGGACTGTGCTATCCACATATTGAACAAAGTAGACTCTGACAATGTACAATCAACGTTATGTATATATAGCTTTTGCTCTTATTTATCATGCCTTCGGTGTGTGATTTCTTTTGTGTCATGTTAAAGGTGAATAATGCACATTCGAAATGTGAAAACTGTCACAAGAACAAATTAGTCTATAGCTATTTTTTTTGTGGATTTCAATGTTACACTCTTTTTCATATAAGATGAAGTATGTATAATGTGCTTACAAATATATGTAGCAGGCGCGTCCAACTAGTGTACTAAAAAATGTTTTTAAAATATTAACTTATCATTCTTTTCATACATATTTCAGCAAATATATGCTAGAATGAGGTTTACTTTAAATTCATTATTTTCTCAATATTTTTTACATATAAATAAGGGGCGCGGCTGATTTGTTATTTTAGAAGAAAACCAAATTTATGGAAGGTTAATTTTCTGTATTTTTTTTAATTTTTGGGGATTTTGTGAAAATTTTAAAATTTGCTCGGATGTATGCTTTTATTTTTAGATTATATAAGTTTTTGTGAGTGTTATGATTTTGATAACACAAATTGTATCGAAATAAATTGGATTTATTTTGCCCGAAGTTTAGACCCAATTGCCAAATTGCATAAATTATTGTACGGCCCCTTAATCGAAGATTGGTCTCAAATCACACCGTTACCTAATTTCTTCTGAGTAATTTGCAGATTTTGATTTGGTAGTTTAAATATAAATAAAAACATTACCTGCAAATCTCAGGAAGGTCCTGGGGATCAGGCTGAGCAGGAGCCAATACACAATGAAAAGTGTCCCTCCAGTTCGCCACAGGCGCCTTATACAGATCAAAGTTGGAGTTATACTTAAACTTCCTGCTCTCCTCCCGTGAGTAGTATCCCTTCTTCGCCTCGTCGTCGAGCTCGTGGAACCTCTTCGTGCCATCGATCATGCCGTCCAACAAGCCGAGGGAGACGCCGTGGTTGACTACTTGGAAGAACCCCCACTCTTCGCAAGCGCGGCCGATCTCCTCCACCACCTTCTTCCTAGCCTCTCGAGCAGCCGGTGAGTCCTCGAAGCCTAGGGCCTCGAGGTCTATGACAGGGATGGTTCCCTTGTAGCTTTGTTGGGGCTCATTGGAAGGGCTGTTGGGGCTGTTGCACTTGAAGATCCTAGGGAGGCTTTGTATGCCGGAGTCTACGAGGCCTTTTACCCCGGTTTTGGTGTTGTCGAAGGCCTCGAGATCGCTCTTCCGGTCGTATTCGCCGTCGAGGACCATGGTGATCACTGGATCTAGCTTGTGAGTGTGTATGTTGACGAGGGTTTAATTGTGTGTGTGTGGAGGATATTTTTGGTTAAATGTCATCGTCTTTGTTGGCCGACAGTTTTCTTTTCGTGTAGGAGAAATTCATAAAGATAAGATAAGTCAATATTGGCTTGCTTTGAATTTTGTAATTTTTTTATTCATAAAAATCATGTGGTATAACCTTAGTTACCTGATAGCATTATACTCCGTACTATGGCCCAAGACACACCCACACACCATGGGCCTCAGCCCAATGACTAGATTAGGGTCATATGTTCTCCACACAGCATGCCACAACTTTTGTATATACTTAAGCAAGTTATGCCCGTGACATATAATTTTTGGCATTTATATAAGTTATCTAATATGTTCTTTTAAATATCATATTGTATTTTCATACTTATCAGATTATTGACTAATCTAATACATGTACATATATGTGTAGAAAAAATTATTTTTCGTGTTAATTTTTTTTTAAAAAGTTGGTTTATGTTATTAGATGTATTTTTATGTATACTATGTATATGGCACGCGCTTCGCGCGCAGTGCATTTTTATTAGCAGATGGTTTCAATCCCTTTATTTGTTATGGGCCAGTTTCTTTGAATTTAAATATGTTTGGACTATGGGCCAAATGTAATGATGGTTTGATTTTATAGCGTTATTGATATATACACACAATTAGGTGAAATACATATTAACAATCTAATGTGGGAGAATATAGAATAACAATTAAAATTCTACAATGACCAGTTACGTAACCATTTGTTTAAAGCAAGAGAAAGGAATAACAAAGAACAATAACATGAAGACATCAATAAACAGCTCGTTAAATTGTGTACAACAATGAGGAAAGTTATATAAACCCAGAGAGCGGGGAAACGCCAGCATAGCATGGATCCGTATATAAAAGAAAGGGGGACCAAAATATGAAATTTAGAAAATATTATGGTTAATTGTCTCTCTATCAGACACCTTAACCTTGCAGAAATGAAAGAATCTATTTGACATCTTCATCAAAGATGGTTGAGTTGAGATGATATGGTCGAGACAACACTTTTAAAGGCTCCATAATCAATTGGAACAATCACTCTAGCTTCCTTCCATTTCACCCTCACTTTTTGCACTCCATAATGGAATAAAAAATAGGTAAGAAATATTGATTGATAACCTCACAATTATATATAAGGGTAAAATAACAAAGTGCAGTGCCTTACTGCATGCCCAACTTGCACTTCTGATTTGAAGAGCCAAGGAGAAGTTCAAGTGAAACCAAGCAACCACACCTTGCTAACTCTTCCTTGCTTCATGGCTTCAACATAGGAGTACTCATCTCGCCTATTGAGTTGTCCATGAACAACAATCATTTTCACATAAAGGAGGCTAAATGGTAGAAACAAAAAATGATGAAAATGAGAAAATGGAACAAATACCTAAACCTTTCAAAATCTAGATCACTAATACAATACCACAAACTCACAACTAACTAACTAAGCCATGCTATAAGAAATAAAAATAGATATTTGTTGGTGACAATTAACTTGAGAGTAGCATTAGCGCCTGATATAAGAAATAAATACCTCTTCTCCATTGAATTTGGATTTCATTTTGGCTCGAAATTGTGATGTGTCTTCCAACTGAATCATACAAAAACTATAAGTTAGAAGGGAGATAATTAAAGAAGACAAAGATAAGAAGTGGATAAGAGGGATGTGACTCTGAATTCAACAATCCAATTATCCAACAATAACAACTCGTATAAATGAGCACTATGATTTGAAATTAACATCATTGCATTTTCATCTAGTATAGTGTAAATGAAATAATATTTTCCACTAAACTTTTAAATAAAGGATCACAAGGAAAAGTAATATAATAAAATATGAAATTTCAATCTAAATAAGTGGAATAAATGGAAGGAAATGAAGGATTACCTTCAAAGCTTTTGCAAGGGGCAAAGGTAACTAATGTAAAAGAGCCTAGCTAATCAGAACTCAGTAGTTTATAACATAAAGCATAGCAGCACACAACATGATTTGTACATACGAGGTTAGATCTATGGGCTCTATTAAGCATCAACAACAAAAGCAATTTCATTATTATGGAGATGCGACATCAAGAACATCCAAGGAAAAAGTTTAATAACATTAAAACATTGAACTCTTTTGTGGCCTCCAGCCCCAAACTCTGAAAAGTCCCAAAATGATAGCATATGGAAATGTTTTTATCAAGAGAGCAAAAGGAAAAATCAAAGAAGAAAAGAAAGCCATAACAGTCTCAAGAACTCCATTCCACCTGACATTCGTCCCGCATCAGTTATCCTCCTCACCAGAAGGGCTATCGTCTTCTTGATTTAGCCACACATGAGGTTTTATGTAGCAGGGATGTCTTATTCAGGGAGGATTTTTTTTCCTTTCAAATCATCTGCTTCCTCAACCAAGTCCTTTTTACTTGATTCCCTTCCTTTGCCTCCCTTTGATGATATGATTGTGTGTCGATCTCATCAACCTCATTAGATTGCTTCTCCTTCTCCATCTGATTCCATTAGTCCATCTTTTCCAAGTCTCTCTTCTGTTGATTCCCCTCCTGCATCCGAGCACTTCAGTTCCCTTTCTCCTACTCACACACCAATCCCAACTATAATGGCTCCTTCTCGTCCTAAGCGATCTGTTAATCCTCCTGCCTGGCACAATGATTATGTGATGAACACCAAGGTCAATTCACCAGGATTGCTGGATGATTCAACGGGGTTTTCTGTATCTTTGGCTAATGTTTTAAGCACTCGCGAACCGCAACATTAAAGAGATTCAACATGAGTGTTGGTGAGATGCTATGGACTTGGAACTAAAGGCATTGGAAAAGAATCAGACTTGTGAAGTCATGTCTTTACCAAAGGACAAGAGTGCTTTACCTTCAAAATGGGTTCATAGAGTGAAATTTAAGCCAGATGGATCAGTGGATAAGTACAAGGCTCGACTGGTTATTAAGGGATACAATCAAAAGCTTGGAAAGGACTACAAACACACGTTTTCTCCGGTTATCAAGATTGCCACAGTTCGAATTATTATTGCTATGGCCAGTGCAAATCAGTGGCCTCTTTGCCAAATTGATGTGAACAATGCGTTTCTTCACGGGTTTTTGGATGAGGAAATCTTCATGAAACCTCCTGATGGGTATATAGTGGAGTCTCCTCACCTTGTTTGCAAGTTGAAAAGATCACTCTATGGGCTTAAACAAGCTTCCTGTAAATGGAATACTGAACTTACCAAGTTTTTTTGTTCTCTGGATTTTTTGCAGTCATTCCATGACTACTCTTTATTTGTGTTCACTGATGGTGATGTGTTTACTGCTGGCCTGGTCTATGTGGATGACATTTTGCTCACTGGAACTGACATTGATCATATCAATTCAGTTAAGGGAGCTCTAGATTCCAAGTTCACCATTAAGGATCTTGGGTTTGCTCGGTATTTTTTGGGCATTGAGATTTTCAGAACTCCTGAGGGCACTCATCTCACTCAAAGGAAATATGTTTATGATATTCTATCAGACTACAATATGACAAATGCTAAGGCATCTGGATTTCCCTTTCCTACAGGGTTGAAGCTTGCTGCAGATTCTAGTGATCCTTTGCCTGATCCCGAGTCTTATAGGACTCTAATTGGTCGTCTGCTATACATAACCTTAACCAAGCCGGATCTCTCTTATTCTGTTTAACACTTAAGCCAATTTGTTTCTTCCCCCAGGGTTCCTCATTGGCAAGCTGCTCAGTATGTGCTATTGTATCTAAGTTGGATTGTTTCTAAGAGTTTTTTTTTTATCGAGTTCAGAGTTCTCTCAAACTCGTTGGGTTCTCGGATGCTGACTGGGGCTCTTGATTAACATCCCGCCGTTCACTTACTAGTTATTGCGTTTTTTTGGGACATTCTTTAGTCGCTTGGAAAACAAAGAAACAAGCAACTGTGTCTCGAAGTTCTACTGAGTCTGAATATAGAAGCATGATGAGTGGCGACTACCATTGCTGAATTCATGTGGGTTTCCTATATCTTACGAGATCTTCATATTCCGGTCTCTCTCCCAGTGACCTTGTTATGTGACAATAAGGCAGCGCAACAGATTGCGGCTAATCCATGTTTTCTTGAGCGTACCAAACACTTGGATATCGACTGTCACTTCACCCGGGAGCAGATTCAATCTGGTTTTTTGGCTACGTCTTTTGTTCCTTCCAAACTACAATTGGCTGATGTTTTCACAAAAGAACTGTCCCATGCTCAACATGAGTTTATGTGTTCCAAATTGGGCTTTCAGATGGCTCCGATTTGAGAGGGGGGGGGGGATGTAGAGATATCACTTGTGATAGCTCAAAGAAGAAGAAGGTTGCATACGACGTCGTTCTGTGTGTTTCAGTTGAAAGTGTTAAATGAGCAGCTGAATGAAGTCATTTCAGTTAAAAGGATCAGATTTAGTTTAAATCCATCCGACGTCGTTTTGGTCTCCCTCTTCCTCCAACCTTCTGCATTGACAAATGACTTGCTCTCTCTCTCTGATGCAACACTCTTGTTTGGTCAAATTGGTAGTTGTTTAACGCCAATTCTGTAACTGATTAGAACTTTCTAGATTCATTTCTGTTAGTGCTTCGTGTATAAATAGAGGATTCGTCCTCTCTCTCTGTAACAACTTCTATGCCATTTTCAATTCAATGAAACTTCCAGTTCTTCCAAACTTCTAGATCTCGTTTTCCACAAGAGGGAGCTCGTTCTCGTGGACTCCACCGGCTGCCGCGACCACAACACCTGCGACCCCGACACCTGCGAGGCTGCGACCACTCCCTCCTTAGATCCAGATCTAATTTCAAAACCCTACCCGGAGTTCGATAGTGCATTCGGCATCGGGCTCGTTCTCGTTCTTGATCGGTCACTCCCTCCACCTTGGTACCGCCCTTATCGAAGAGGAAGGGGCTCGATCTCGTCAGCAGCGGAAGCTTCGAGGACGAAGAAGAAGAAGGCTCGCCGGCTCCGCAACGATCTTCTCGAGCACCTCCACCTCCCCTCTTGCCCGCTCCGCCACCATCTCCTCCTTGGTACCGTCCATATCAAAGCCCATCTCAGATAGAAGAGGAAGACTCGCCGGCTTCGATCGAAAAACATCTCAGACGAAGAAGACGACGCTTCTGGGCTCCTCCTTTAATTTCCGTTTTTTTTTTAAAAAAAAACAAGAGACGTGGGTTAGATAAAAACTTACAAAAGTAAAAAATATGGGGGCTTTTATATTTTCTGAGTGAAACGCGGTTTCAATTCAATTTCCCCAAATCCTTGATGCTGAATAGCTCATGAAGATGTTGCTTCCAATGTTCTAAAAAACGCTCGGTGGATGCTTGGCGGCAGAGTACCGCTAAGCGCCAAGACGGTTTGGTGGCCTTATTAGCGGTTCTTGGCGGATAAAACGGTTTTTGATTATAGCATATCAAATAAAAAATCATCATGACCCTTTTTAAAGTTGTCTGAACCAAATATAAAATCATATAGATATATTCAAATAAGTACCATGATTTCATAATAGAGAAATTTGAAAGCATAAAAACTAAATAATCTCAATTTAAAACCGCCAAGACCGCTAAGCCTCCGTCCCGTGCCCGCTAAAACTCTTCCCCGCCAAGCCCGATTTGCACCCGCCAAGGCCGCCAAGTATCCGTATTGCACCCGCCAAGGCCGCCAAGGTGTTGTTCCATTCCCGCCAAGGCCCTCCCCCGCCAAGCTACACCTCCAAGGCCGAATTCGGGATGGTGTGGGTCCGCTAAGCGTCTTGGCGCTGTCTTGGCGCCCGCCAAGGCCGGTTTTTAGAACACTGGTTGCTTCAGACCAGTGACTTGAGATAAATCTGATCCCGTGACAATAATATCATCTACATAGACTCCAACCACTGTTAGATGATTTTATTTGTGAGGTATAAACAAAGATCGATCAAATTTTGACTGAACAAAACCAAATTCAATCACAGTTGTATATAATTTGTTAAACCACTGCCTTGATGCTTGTTTTAAACCATATAATGATTTTTTCAACAAGCAAACCTTATTGTCGGGATTAGGCACACCTTGAGGCATTATCATATATACTTCTTCATGTAAATCACCATGCAAGAAAGCATTGTTTACATCTAATTGGTAAATATCCCAACCTATATTCAAAGCAAGAGAAATTATAACTCTTACAGTGGACATTTTTACCACATGCGAAAATATTTCCTCATAGCCGATCCCATACTGTTGAGTATATCCCTTGGCAACTAGTCTTGCTTTGAATCTTTCAACTGATCCATCTGCCTTCAGCTTAATCTTGTATATCCATTTGCATCCTATTGCCTTTTTACCTGCAGGAAGATCAACTAGAATCCATGTATTGTTAGACTGTAAAGCATCTACCTCTTTGTTCATTATTGCTTCAATCCACTTTGGATTCTTGGAAGCTTTGGCAAATGATTTGGGCTCAACCAAATCAACTGAATTTTGAACAGATCGAAACTGAGTTACATAGAAACTGAAATTGGTTAGTGGTTAAGAATGAATCAGTGAATCCAGTTAGTAAAGGAAATAACTCAAAATTGGAACCAAAGTTACAGATGTAATCTTGTAGATGGTGAGGTTGTCTAGGAACTCTAGATGATCTTCTGAGAATAGGCATGACAAGCTCTTCACCACTAGAATCTGAGATGTTGTTAGAAGACTTGCTTTGTATAGTAATGTCTTGATCATTATTAAAAACAATATCATCATTTTTAATAACATTCTCATCAATTGTCTCACTGTCAGGGAAAAATATAGATCCAGGACAAGTAGGCATAATATTAGGTAATGGAATGCCTTTGTCAAAATCAATTTTATGCAAGGGAAACTGCAGCTCATGAAATTGCACATCTCTGGACACAAAAATCTTGTGAGAACTGAGATCCAACACTTTATATCCTTTAGTCCCATGAGGATAACCCACAAATATGCAAGGGGCACTCCTTGAATCAAACCAAATGATCTTAACATATCATAATCAGGAGACTTGTGAAAAAGTATTTCATAAGGAGTTCTAAACTGAATAGATGATAAGGGAAACCCGTTCATCAAAAATGTTGCAGTTAAAATACATTCTCCCCAATACTGAATAGGAAGATAAGATTGAAATAAAAGAGCACAAGCTGTCTCTAACAAGTGCTTATGCTTTCTTTCAACCACTCCATTTTGTTGTGGAGTGTAAACACAAGTAGTTTGATGAATCAGACCACTGTCAAGGTAAAATTGCTGAGCCTCATTGCTGCAAAACTCCATTCCATTATCAGATCTAACAATCTTAACCTTTTCACTAAACTGGTTAGTCACAAAAGCAATAAAAAAACTTTAATACAGCAAATGCATTACTTTTAGCAGCAATAAGATGAGTCCAAGTGGCTCTAGAAAAATCATCCACAATAGTTAAACAATACTTGAATCCATTATGAGTAGGAACTTTATAAGGTCCCCAAATATCCACATGAACCAACTCAAAACAAGCTAAAGACTTTATTGAACTATCAGGAAATGAACATCTGTGTTGTCTAGCCTTAGGACAGACCTTACAAACATGATGTTTCTTATGCTTTACAAGATTCTGCAAAAATTGAAAATGAAACAATTGAACAAATGGCACATGGCCAAGTTTACAATGCCAAAGTTCTAGAGATATAGCACGAGCACTGTTACACTGCACAAGCTTATCAACATTTATAGCAGAAGATAGAAAATCAGATGCATCTTTGTCAATATTAATATTGCTCCTCATAGATGTGAGATACATGCCTTTTGACACTTCACCAAGCACATGTGCCTTGTTCATTGAAGGGTCCTGTATCAAACATTGAGATGGAGTAAACAACATATAAGCATTTAAATCATTCAAAAACTTTCTAGCAGATAACAAGTTATAGGCAAAATCAGGAACATGTAACACATCATGCAATATAATCTTGTTTTGTAAGATAATAGAACCAACATTGCATATCTTAGACTGTTGACCATTAGGCACCGTAATATAGCTAGGCAATGTAAAGGGTTTATAGGAGTGAAACATAGATAAGGTAGGGCAAATACGATGAGTTGCTCCATTATCTATGACCCAACTATAATCACTGCCAAGGACACTAAAACAAAATGTGGTACCTGCCACCATGTTGTTGTCTTCACCAGTACTTTGCTTACTTAAGAAAGCAAGAATCTGATCATACTGGCCCTTACTCAATGTATGAGTAGGCTCTTGAGTATCTCCTTCAACAATCACATTAGAAGCAAATCTTTTTGACTTATCTCCTTTAAAATTGGGAGGATACCCATGAAGCTTGAAACACCTACTAATTGAGTGGCTAGAAACCTTGCAATGCTCACCAAAATAAGTTCCCTTTCCCTTAAGACCATTATGAGATTGTTGATTGCCACTCTGATTGCTTGAATTCCCTCTATGACCATTATTCTTGCCATATTGAGAATTACCATATTGATTCCCATTTTGATTTCCAGATCTTTGAAATGCATTGAAAGCAGCAGTGTTATCACCAATCACACTTGAGTTATTCAACTCTCTCTGAGCCTCTTCATCAATCAATATTCGATAAACATCAGCAATATTAGGAGTAGGCTTCATCAGCAATATATTGGTCCGAACACTATTATAAGTGTCAAGCAATCCCACAAGAAACTGAATAACTTGTTGATTGGAAAATGAACGAGAAACTGGATTCAAAGAACCACAAGCAACACACACTGGTGTATCAACCAAATCCATATACTCATCCCACAACTTTTTGAATCTTGAGAAATAAGAAGTAATAGACGAACCATTCAAAGAAATGTTGAACATCTCCTTTTGTACCTGATACAACCGAGTACTATTCGGAGAACCAAAACGCATCTTTAGGTCATCCTAGATCTCATTCGCAGTTCGAAAATACAATAAAGTTTCAGCAATTTCTTTCTCCACCGAATGCAAAAGCTAGGCAACAACCATCCCGTTGAACCTCCTCTACTATGCATACCGCGGTGTCGTCTCAATTGGAATCTGAAATGTACCATCAACCAGACTAATCTTGTTCTTAGCAACAAAGGAAACCTCAACATCACGCCTCCAATGGTTGTAATTGGTTTCGTTTAGCAAATGAGTTCACAAATTGTAACTCGGATGATCCGAGTGATGCAAATATAGAAAATCACCGACATCGATTTTGATAACTCCACTCCCTTGATGAAAATTGGATTGGTTTCAAAGGCTTTGACACATGACTTATGTCAAAGGTCTTGAAGCTACAACTGTGTTGATGAAACACAAAATCTGTATTATGTGCTTATTATTTCTGGATGATATTTTATGTTATTATTTTTAAATATATTGCCAGATATCATTGTATATTATGCACTAACATATGCAACAAGTTTTTCGAATATTATCTCCTTCCTTAAGCTTGTAGTCGAGAAGGATCAAATCGGAGATCATGGCTTCCGAGTTTCCCCAAATAGAAGATTATGAAGATTGCCATAATCTCTTCTAGCCGTTGGAGAGAAGATCCTTGTTTGAAAGAGGCACCGATTTGATCTATATAAGAAGGAGATGAAGAAAAGAGGACAAACACAATCGTGGAACACAAGCATTCATTTGCACTCAAGCTTTCAAGTCAATCTGTCTTCTTCGTGTGCTCTCTGCTAAGTTGTTAAGAGTTGTATCTTTTGTTTTAAAGCATTTGAGAGTTACACAGTGAGCTTATAGGATATATTTCGAGAGAGTGTTATACTCGAGAGTTTGTAACTCAGGAAGTGGACACTAGGCGATTGATTCAAGAAGTGTAAGAGGATTGTACTAGATAGCCGAGAGAGGTGGGGCTCTTCTAGATTGGTCTAGGACTCCAAGGGAACGTGAGTTGACTAGATTGCAATTGTATAGGAGAGAGGCTTCTCGGTGAGCTATTAGGATCCTAAGTCTTGTGAATTAATAAAGCCGGTTGAATCCTAGGGTTGTGGAAGAACCCTAGGCGGGGACGTAGGCCAAGTTCGTGCCGAACCTCGTCAACAATTCATTGCGTCTTTTAATTATTGCTTTACCATATTTCCGCACTTGTTTCGAATTGTATAACTCTTTTGTGATTCAGGTTTTCCAAGAGGAAAGAATTAAGTCCAATCTCAAAGGGTTTTGCAAGTGTTTCAAAAGTCTTCAGATTATCAGCGAAAAGTTGGCATACTCTATTCAACCCCCCTTCTAGAGTATCTTTATATTACTTTGTTATACATTATCGAACCTTCAATTGGTATCAGAGACTTACTCACTACTTTTGATCTAACAATCTTGTGAGTTTTGATCATGTCTGCTGAAGCAAGCGGAGGATTTGCACAAGGAAGGTCTACCAGTAGACCACCACTTTTTGTAGGAAACAACTTCGTCCACTGGAGGTCCTTGATGAAAATGTTCATTATAGATCAAGATCTGGAACTTTGGAACATTATAGAGAATGGTCCGAAAGTTCCAGTGAAAGACGGACCAAATGGAACCAAAGTCGCGAAGACCGAGGCTGAGTTCATCCAAGCGGATCTTGAACTCGTCTCCAAGAACTACAAGGCTATTAATTTACTATACTGTGGTCTTAGCACTGATGAGTTTAACCGTATTTCATCTTGTAGGTCGCCTAAAGAGATTTGGGACAAGCTGGTTGTCACCTACTTAGGAACCAGTCAATTGAAGGACACCATGATCAGCATTTTCCTTCGAAAGTATGAACTCTTCAAAATGAAGCCAGATGAGTCTATCAAGGCTATGTTCACACGGTTCACGGAAATCACAAACAACCTTGACTCTCTCGGCAAGACCTTTGAGAATGTTGAGAAAGTGAGGAAGATATTGAGGTGCCTATCAAAAGACAAATGGGGTCCGAAAGTGACAGCCATAGAAGAAGCCCAGAATCTCACCACTCTACCCCTTGATGATTTGCTTGGGAAATTGATCACACATGAGATGATTCTCAATGAAGACGATGGAGAACTTCCAACAAGCACTAAGAACTTGGCGCTTAAGTCTAAGAAGGATGAGCCCAAAGATGTGTTTGATTCTGAAGATGAGGATGATGATGAGGATGATCCCTTTGCTCTTATTACAAGGGGCCTTTCTCGAATCCTCAAAATGAAGAAGCAATTCAACAACAAGGATGGATCAGAGTCTTCTAAATCTCGAAGTAAGTCTCAATACAACAAATATGACAAGAAGACTAAACCTTTGTCTTGTTTTGAATGTGGAGAAACATACCATCTTGTGAAAGATTGCCCTAAAAAGACGAAGAGCCAGTTCAAGAAAGGTGATAGATGGAAAAAGAAAGCCATGGTGGCAACTTGGAGCGATTCTGATACAGACTCCGATGATGAGAAGGCCAATGTCTGTCTTATGGCCCCAGGAGATGAATCTCACGATGAGCAGCTTGAGGTAACTGTAAGAGAGCTTATGGCAAGTCCAAAAGAGGTATTATCGGAATTCCTTTCTAATATGATTGCCAATGAAGAGAAACTTTTTGCCCAAACTAACACTCTTATTAAGAAAACTGTGGACCAGGAAAGAACTATTGAGGATCTGTCTATGAGGGTCAAAAGTCTTGAAACTTCTTATTCAGGTCTTGACATTAAAGTCAAGACTCTTGACTCAGAGAAATATGAACTCAAGCAAGATCTCTCCTCTCTAAGAAATGAACATCATGACTTAGAGAACGAGAAGATCTCCCTGAATAAAAAGATTCAAGACCAACAGACAGCCCTCATAAGTTTTACCAAATCCAAAGGCACTCTTGATAGGATGTTGGGTGAGCAACAAAGTTCTCTAAATAAAAGTGGTATTGGTTACAATCCAAGGTTTTTAAAGAAGCAACACATTACCACTTTTGTAAAGGCAAAAGGAAGCAGAACCTCTCCTATATGTCACCACTTTGCGAGAAAGGGACATGTAAAAGAGACCTGCCCCTATAGAAGAAAGTATCCACATATCATTCGCAATACATACATTTCCTGTTCACTTGAGAAAAGAATGGATAACGCAAGTTTGGGTCCCCAAAGGCACTATTTTACCAAATATGGTTTATCCCAATCATGGATCTAAATTTGCTTATTGGTCTAGCCACAAAGGTTGATGTTTGTCTTGCAGGAGATCACCAAGGTGAAAGAGCAAAAATGGATTATTGATAGTGGATGCTCGAGACACATGAGTGGGAAGAGGTCTCTCTTCCATGATCTAAAGAAGCAATCCACTGGAACAATCACTCTTGGTGACAAAGGAAAGTGTGACATCGTTGGTATTGGTAGTGTTGGGAGTGATCCTAACCATAGTATTAAAAATGTTTATCTTGTTAATGGTTTGAAGTATAATTTGCTTAGTGTTTCTCAACTATGTGATAGTGGTAATGATGTTGGATTTAACAAGAAAAGATGTCTAGTGCGCAGAGAAGATACAGGTGAAGTAGTTCTAACTACCTATCGTTATAACAACATCTATGCTGTGAATGCTGAACAAGTGACACAAGGAAGCTTAACCTGTCTAAAGGCTTTGACGGATGATCCAAAGCTCTAGCACAGGAGACTCGGTCATTGTTGTGAGCTGAATCTGCCATGTTTTACAGTAAATTTTTATATCGTTTTCTGCATACATTTCATGCATTTGGGCTAAGATAGTATAGAATCTATGTAGTTTATGTTTATTTGTCAAATTATGGAATCTACACCAGTTTCTGCTTAATTTCGCAGAATTCGAGGCAAATTACAGCAGTTCTGAGAAAGGTCGGAAAAGCTCGGAAATCAACTACAGAAGTCTAAGGCCAAGAAGCAGCGGAACCAGTCGAATCAAGCTAGGAGCCCAGCTTTACTCGATCTAGAGTACACTTTACTCGATCTCGACGAAGGTGTCCGAGCACAGGCCTTGTCGACTAAGCACTGATCGAGAAACTGAGCCAGAGCAACCCGACTCCGGAAGCCTACTCGATCTCGAGGAGCCTTGTCGAGATCGAGGACCACCATGGCGCCAGTCCGAGCCATGACGAGCACCAGCTCCTCGACAACATCAGGCCAGCCATCCTCGACTACACCCAACTCGATCTCGAGTTGTTTACTCGATCTCGAGGAGCCAGGAGCCAAGATCCGAGCTTGATCGAGCAGCTGCTATCCGAGACGTCCAGCCAGCAAAGTCGACGTCAATCCTACTCTATCTCGAGTAACTCTGGTCGAGATCGAGGAGCCGCGTCCGAAGCCGCATTACGCGGTTTGAGCAGTCCTACGCGCTGTGGGAGTCCTTAGAGCCGAAGGAGTCCGAGCTGGCCGACATCTATCAAATTCTATCTATGGAGAAGATTTACCACACATGGAGAGAAGACTTACCTATTTAGATTTAATTTCCCCTTTATAGATTTAATTCTTAAAATACATTTATTTATCTTTTAAGCGTTTTAGATATAGATAGATATCTTCTATCCTTGATTAGCAATGAATAGAAGGCTATAAATAAAGCCTTAGGGGCTGAGCATTAGGCATCTTATTCCAATTCAATTCCATTCAAGTAAGTAGGTGTGGAGAGAGAGAGTTTGTGGCGAGCAAGGTGGAAAGGCGAAAGCGGATTCGTCTTGTTGGTTGTAAGCTTTCTTTATTTAATTTAATGCAAGTTAGTTTCTTTTGTTATTTAATGTCTTTCTTGATAATTAAGAGCGAGTAGTCCACCCACTTCTGGGGCTGGGGTGAGCCCGATAGTGGCCATGTAAGGTGATGCGGTAAAGGTCAGATCTTTTTATGCAATTCGTCTTCTATCCCTATGAACATGATTCTTTTGCGAGAGTTGAAGGTGATCCTTGTTTGTGTTATTGAAGCGAAAGTGATCTTAATGCAACTTGGATTAATTATGTGAAAAGGGTTAGTAACTATTAGGGTTTATGCGAAAGCCTCTATATGCCTATTTGTTAATAACGAAAGTTATTTTGATGGAAAGCATGATCTTTTATGCCTTTATGTGTTACTTTGCATGGTTATCGTTGTGGTGTTGATACCCTGGCTTTGGAAGTTTTTCATATATTGATTTATCTCTGTCGAAATTCTGAGTTCTGTGTTCGAATCTGCAAGTTTACAGTTTTTTGTGTTTCTGTCAATCTAGAGGAAAAGCTAGTCGAGATCGAGTAGGGGTTTGTCGATCTCGAGTAAGGCCTTGTCTAGATCGAGTTGCTGTTGTGCTTCTGTCGTCGATTCTGAATTTGCTTTCTGTTTCTGTTGCTGTTAGTAGATCTCGAGTTGCACCTAGTCAAGATCGAGTTAGTTTCTGTCTTGCTTTTATTTCTTGCTTTCGTTTGTCTTTCTTTCTTTTGTTTCTTTGTTTCTGTCTTCTGTTTGCCTTTTTTGTGAGATTTACAGCTGCCTAGGATCCGCTGACACGCTTCCTCGTGGATTCGATCCTGACTTTCTCTTACTGCATTGGAGGGAGTCTTGTAATTATTTGTGTGGGCCTAAATCTGGTTTGATCTATTTTGTTATATTTCATACTTGATTTCCTCCTCACAACAAATTGGCGCCGTTGCCGGGGAAGCTATCATTTGCGCCTTAGGTAGTCAGATCTCACTTTTTTCTTTGAGTTACTTTACAGGTTTATGCGCCGTTCTGGTCAACCACCTGAGTTTAACGGCTTAGACAAACCGGAACGCCTCCTACACATCCGAGCTAAACTACAAAGAGCCATGACAGCCGCTGAAACACAGGAGCAGCTGATTGCAAGGCTTACAAGGGAATTGGCCACTAAAGATGCTGCTATCGCCACTGAGAAAGCAGCAAGGGATCAAGCAGAGGCTGAGCTTGCCCAGTACCCAACTGATAGCATGCATTTAGGTAGGCATATTAGGATGCATTTATCATGATTTAGATGTATATAATGCATGGTTTAGGCTAGAATTGCATTTATACTTGTTTTGTTGGTAGAGTCGGAATCTACACGCTTTTATGGATTATTTCAGGTATATGTGGATCCGACGAGGAATGAGGAAGCTCATGGATGAAGGAAGAGTGAAAAGGAGGAGGAAAAGTGAAGAGCTCGGGAGCGGAATCGAAGTTAGAGAGCCTAAGTGAATAACAAGTCAGCAGAAGTTGTCGCCAGACATGCTGAACTTGTTTCGCACTTTCTGGAGGCCTTGGTTGTCCGATTGACTATTATGACCATGCGTTGGAAAGATCTTTCCGAGATCTACAACTTTCGTGTTGACATCGGGACCAAATTCGAAGAGGAAAATTCGCTGTGAACAGTAAAAGCCGCCCCGCGGCTCGAAGCTCTGTCGAACGATTTCGCTGATCGCCTGGCCGCCCCGCGGCCTGTGGTGGCTGCCCCGCGGCCTATGCAGAAACGCCGAATCCGTTAAAGGACCTTTTATCTCTTTAATTAGTTTTGAGAATTATTATTTGGCCGACTCCTTTGAGGCCTTTTAAGGAAGTTTTAGGGTTTTATTTGAGGGATCTAATTCATTAGTTTATGCACTTGGAGACTATCAATTGAGAGAACCCTAGAGAAGAGCCTCCATGGCCATGGAGTGCTAAACTCTTTCGTTTCATCTATGGATTGAAGCTTTGGTTTGATAAAGTTGTGAGATTTCTATTCTTGTTCTATTCCTATTGATTCGTATTGATTCTTTTGCGAATATTGTTGATTTCTTCTAGTCCGTACAACTAGTTGAGATTATTGCTAGGATTTTGTAGATTCCTCGTAGCGAACCTTAATCCATAGTAGCAATCATGCCTTTTTAGGACTCGTAGGACTAAACTGGTGTGTAGAGAATCAATTATATGTTAAATGCTGACTCGTAGCTTGGTGTTGCATATATCCTGGTTAATCCTTAATCTTAATGCTACTATTAGGTTAAATCTTGACCGTGTTAAGGTTATCTAATTAGTAAGGGTTACTAGGACTCGTAGGACTAGTAATTTACACAAGATCAGGACAGGAACAATAATAGGACGAAAAGAGAACTTGAAGAAGAATCAAGGATCAACTAGTCAAACTAAAGTGGATATTTGTAGATGAAACTAGTCCTTTAATTGTTATCTCCATTATTTGTTTATAGTTTATTTTGTTTTCTTTCTTATTTTCATAACACCAAAACCCCCCTTTCTATTAATTGGTAAATAGACTTAACTTAGGAATAGCTTGATTCTCTGTGGGATCGACTCGTGCTTACCACACTACATTAGTTAGTAAGTTCGAATTTATTTTGATACGGTTTAGGCGACTAAAAACCGCTCATCACCAACCACGATAGAGGATTATATGCACCCAACTCTCGTCGTGCCTGAATCGGCGATTCTTATCCCTGAAAACTCTTTTGAAATTCGCACTCAATTTCTTATAGAGCTTAAAAATAATGCCTTTTTTGGTAGATTTAATGAGTGTCCTCTTGAACATATTACCAATTTTTCTGACATGTGCCGTACTCTTGCTGAAGGTACAACTTTGGAATATGTCAATATGAAGGCTTTTCGCTGGTCTCTCGTTGGACCTGCACTGAAGTGGCTTTATGGGCTGAAACTAAGATCACTCACAACATGGGCCAAAGTAGAGCAAGAGTTTCTAAATAAATTCTTCCCTCCTGCAAAGACAGCACTCCTCCGCCAGAAAATCACCGCTTTCAAACAGAAGCCTGGGGAACCGCTGGCAAAGGCATGGGAACGCTACAAGGAACTGCTGCGATCTTGCCCTACTCATGGACAACCACCCTACGTCATTCAAGAGATCTTCTTCAACTCTCTTGATCAAGTCACTAAGGACAGAATCAACCAGTATACTCGCTATGAGTATCTAACGATGCCACCAATAGACGCATGGGGAGTGCTCGACAAGCTCACTAACTATGACAACAAGTATGGGTCTACTGCAACCTATGAAGAGAACCCTTACGCCAGGCCAGCACCATCCATGCCCCTATATGAGCCCCCTAAAGAGATTGATCCAGATGTAAGGGAGCAATACTACAGAGATCAGAACAAGAAGCTCCTTAAGCAAGTAAAGTATCTTTCTGTCAACCAGCCTTGCATTGAATGCGGATCGCAGCGGCACACCACTACTGAGTGCCCACACACAGAGCAAGTCAGGCTGGCAGAGCACCACGAAGAGGCAGCTTACGCAGGGGGTCCCAATCGCTACATGGGGGACCAAAGATTTCAGCAACCACAATGGAACCAAGGTGCCCCTAGGAACCCCCCGCCCTACAGAGCTCCAGGACATCCGGAAAGAGACCAGAAAAGAGATGATATACAGACAGTCCTGGAGGAAATACGGAGGAATCACTCAGAAACCAAACAGTCCTTCAACTCCCTCTACACTCAGATGCAAGGTGTCAACTCTAGGCTTGGGGAAATTGATATATGGCGAAAATCAGTTGATACACAGATAGGCCAGCTAGCAGCAGGAATCCCCAGACAGTCAGGTTCGCTCCCTGGATCTTCAGAACCAAATTCCAAGGGAAAGACTGGACACATCGCTGGTGTAAAACTCAGAAGCGGCCATCAACTGCAAGAGCCAGAGGTCGGAAAGCAGCAGAACGAAAGAGACCAGCAACAAGTCGACAAGAACTTGGTCGATCTCGAGGAGGAGCATCTCGATCTCGAGGTGAAAATACAGAAACCTTCGTCTGCACTACACAGCAACTCGAAGTCGACTACAGTGGTCGAGATCGAGGAAGGCGTGGTCGAGATCGAGGAAGAGAAGCCCGAGATCGAGAAAACTGCAGCAAATCCGACATCTGTTCTGGCTCCGAATCAGAAAAAGAAGTTGCCTTTCCCCACAAAATCTCCAAAGGACCCGGCAGAAAAGAAATTTCAGCGCTTCATCAAGATGCTTCAGAAACTCAACGTCACCATCCCCTTCACAGAAGCTCTCAATGAAATGCCATCCTATGTCAAGTTCCTGAAGGAGATTCTGAGTAAAAAGCGATCAATGGCTGAGATTACAGAGGAATGCAACCATTTGGACATACTGGAAAAGAGGCCAGATCCAGGTAAGTTTGCTATAACCATTGGATTTGGTCCATACAAAATTAATGCTTTATGTGATCTTGGAGCTAGTGTGAGTATAATGCCTTTAACAATTTGGTCCAAGATTAAGATAGGTGCCCTAGAGCCTGTGGATGCTAGACTTTACATGGCCAACAACACGGTGGTCATTCCAACAGGCATGGTGGACAATGTGCCAGTACAAGTAGGTAAATTCTTTGTCCCTGCTGATTTTCTAGTTGTTGATATGCAAGAAGACCCTGCTTGTCCAATTATTCTAGGAAGACCCTTCTTGGCGACGGTGGATGTCAACATAAGCGTGAGGAAAAGAGTACTCACTTTCAACATCAGCGATGAGGTAATTGAGTATTCCTTTAATAAAACTGAAAGACATACAGGTCCAATGGAAGAGGTAAAATCTATCTCAGCTGGCTACATCACTTGCGGGGAACCCAAGGTAAGAAATATGACCCCTGAGGAGCTGGAAAAGAGGGACATAGAAGCCCAGGTGGAGGAGATCATGGAAATCCTAAAGGAAGACACAGAAAATCCACTCGACACAGACCAAGGTACGTCGTTATGGACTAACTATTTTTCGGATGCCTTTACAGGAACCAAGTATGGGGTCAAAGTCGACCAAGATTCCTCGGTATCGAGGACTGTGGTCGATCTCGACCAAAACCAGAAACCTCCACCAGCACCAGCATCGTCGAGCAGCCAGAATGAAGCACCAGGCTCCTCAAGATCGAGTAAACTACTCAAGATCGACCAGAACCTCGCTGCCTCGGCTTCGCCTTCCTCGACGCTGACTCCACCAGACGGCCAAGACTACTCGAGATCGACCAGGCTTGTCGATGTCGACCACCACCTTGCTGGCCCAGCTCCTGCTTCCTCGACGCTGATTCCACTAGAAGAGCTAGAACCGTCCTCGAGATCGACCACCTTAGTCGAGATCGACCAAGCTTCCCCAGCTCCTGCATCGTCGAGCAGCTCACCACCAGAACCTGAAAACTTGTCGAGATCGAGTACCCATACTCGAGATCGACCAAACACCGTGGTCCTCGATTCCGTCTCTGCGAAGGTAAGCCAAAGTATGAATCTTTCTTCTCCCATTTCCATTAAAGATTTATCTATACATGAGAGAGGTTTGCCTTGGTATGTACGCTTATGTAGGATATCCAATGATGAGTCCAAAGAGTATGAAATTGGAGACAAGCTCTATGTCTCTAAATCAAAAGATCATTGGTTCACTAACAAATTCAACAAGAAGAGGATGGGACCTTTTGTGGTGAACAAGATCCATTCTGGAGGATTGCAGCTGATGGACAAGAATGGAGTCCTATTTGAAGCCCAAGCTACATGGGCTCTGCAGATGCCACCTTGAGCATAAATGGAAAGTCGGCCTAGCGACTATAAAATCTAGAGCTTGTAAATAGACATTTATTTTTGGGACTTTTGGACATTGTTTCTTTTTGTTTGTTTTTGGTTTGAACACTTTTAGTTTTTCTATTATGGGTATATGTCTTTTGCACTTTTCAGGTCCATGGATAAGCTTTATTCAGACTCGGCCCAGGCGGTTCCTGATATTCGATATTAAGAAGCTCTGCACACCTGTCTAGTGAGTTTCTTTCTTTACCCTCGTTTTTATACAGTGAGGACACTGTAATGTTTAAGTATGGGGTGGGGGAAGGGCTTACTTTATGCATATTTTCCATATTTGACATTATGTGTGCATATTTAGAATTTATTTCTTTGAATTGCTACATGGCTATTTTGGAATGCATTATTGATTTATGTGCCTATATGCATGTTTTCCAAAATTTGAGAAAAATGACCCCCATTGAAATTTTTGATTGAAATTTTTGATAATGTCATGGAAGTTTAATTGAACTCAACGATGCAAAATTGGATTCATTAGAGATATAACATAAAATTGCCTTGTAAAGGGAAGTCACAATGAAGTGCATATTTTGATGAAAACCATAAAAGGAGTAAAATTTGAAGTTGCTTTTGACATGTTGCATGATAGGAGGATGGAGGACTTTATATTTCCATATAATGCTCATATTGTTATATCCTAGCCTTACCTATGCTTATGCATTTCACAAAAGCCATATTATGCCTTATTTCATATTATGCTCCACATGATCTAAATATTGCCCATTCTTTACCTTATTTCCTATCCGGGGATTATGTTGAGAATGATGTTACATTATGGAGATTATCATATGGTGATTGTGTTGTTGTTATCATTATTGGAGTTTGGCGGAATTGTTTGAAATATATGGAAAATTTAATGAGTGAAAGAAAATCCGATCAAAGATCGACCCTGCTCGCTGAGATAATAGTTTGGCGAGATGGGACGCCATGTGAGGAGTCCAAAGCACTAAGTATCCGGGGCCATTCATGACACCCATGTTTGCGACTCACGAGAAAGCAGTGCTAAGGTTAGAGAGGTAAAAGCATTATTATTGAAAAAAGCATTATGAAAGGTGATGAATCTTATGAGAAAGAATGTGGTATGAAATTCAGTTAGGAAATACTCCATTTCCCCGGATCATTAGCACCACATTGCCAAAAAATTGCCCACCTTTAGCCTTTTACCAATCTACTCCTTATTGAGCTTAAATTAAAGTCCTCTTGATTATTAATGCTTTGTCACATGAATTGTTTTTGCATAACCCTCCTTTTGTGAGTAGATGTTGCTTTTTAAATTTTGCACATGCATGGATCTGCGACACAAGTAGCTTTTCGAGGATGGTAATTGACTGCAGGGACATATGAGAATGAATCTAATATGTTGAGAGTTTTGATTTCTTCCCCTGAATGACAAATAAAAGTATTGCTTGAGGACAAGCAAGCTTAAGTATGGGGTGTTTGTTGTGAGCTGAATCTGCCATGTTTTACAGTAACTTTTTATATCGTTTTCTGCATACATTTCATGCATTTGGGCTAAGATAGTACATAATCTATGTAGTTTATGTTTATTTGCCAAATTATGGAATCTACACCAGTTTCTGTTTAATTTCGCAGAATTCGAGGCAAATTACAGCAGTTCTGAGAAAGGTCGGAAAAGCTCGGAAATCAACTACAGAAGTCCAAGGCCAATAAGCAGCGAAACCAGTCGAATCAAGCTAGGAGCACAGCTTTACTCGATCTAGAGTACACTTTACTCGATCTCGACGAAGGTGTCCGAGCACAGGCCTTGTCGACTAAGCACTGATTGAGAAACTGAGCCAGAGCAACCCAACTCCGGAAGCCTACTCGATCTCGAGGAGCCTTGTCGAGATCGAGGACCACCATGGCGCCAGTCCGAGCCATGACGAGCACCAGCTCCTCGACAACATCAGGCCAGCCATCCTCGACTACACCCAACTCGATCTCGAGGAGCCAGGAGCCAAGATCCGAGCTTGATCGAGCAGCTGCTATCCAAGACGTCCAGCCAGCAAAGTCGACGTCAATCCTACTCTATCTCGAGTAACTCTGGTCGAGATCGAGGAGCCGCGTCCGAAGCCGCGTTACGCGGTTTGAGCAGTCCTACGCGCTGTGGGTGTCCTTGGAGCCGAAGGAGTCCGAGCTGGCCGACATCTATCAAATTCTATCTATGGAGAAGATTTACCACACATGGAGAGAAGACTTACCTATTTAGATTTAATTTCCCCTGTATAGATTTAATTCTTAAAATACATTTATTTATCTTTTAAGCGTTTTAGATATAGATAGATATCTTCTATCCTTGATTAGCAAGGAATAGAAGGCTATAAATAAAGCCTTAGGGGCTGAGCATTAGGCATCTTATTCCAATTCAATTCATTCAAGTAAGTAGGAGTAGAGAGAGAGTTTGTGGCGAGCAAGGTGGAAAGGCGAAAGCGGATTTGTCTTGTTGTTTGTAAGCTTTCTTTATTTATTTTAATGCAAGTTAGTTTCTTTTGTTATTTAATATCTTTCTTCATAATGAAGAGCGAGTAGTCCACCCACTTCTGGGGCTGGGGTGAGCCCGACGTTGGCCATGTAAGGTGATGCGGTAAAGGTCAGATCTTTTTATGCAATTTGTCTTCTATCCCTATGAACATGATTCTTTTGCGAGAGTTGAAGGTGATCCTTGTTTGTGTTATTGAAGTGAAAGTGATCTTAATGCAACTTGGATTAATTATGTGAAAAGGGTTAGTAACAATTAGGGTTTATGCGAAAGCCTCTATATGGCTATTTGTTAATAACGAAAGTTATTTTGATGGAAAGCATGATCTTTTATGCCTTTATGTGTTACTTTGCATGGTTATCGTTGTGGTGTTGATACCCTGGCTTTGGAAGTTTTTCATATATTGATTTATTTCTGTCGAAATTCTGAGTTCTGTGTTCGAATCTGCAAGTTTACAGTTTTCTGTGTTTCTGTCGATCTAGAGGAAAAGATAGTCGAGATCGAGTAGGGGTTTGTCGATCTCGAGTAAGGCCTTGTCTAGATCGAGTTGCTGTTGTTCTTCTGTCGTCGATTCTGAATTTGCTTTCTGTTTCTGTTGCTGTTAGTCGATCTCGAGTTGCACCTAGTCGAGATCGAGTTAGTTTCTGTCTTGCTTTTATTTCTTGCTTTCGTTTGTCTTTCTTTCTTTTCTTTCTTTGTTTCTGTCTTTTGTTTGCCTTTTTTGTGAGATTAACAGCTGCCTAAGATCCGCTGACACGCTTCCTCGTGGATTCGATCCTGACTTTCTCTTACTGCATTGGAGGGAGTCTTGTAATTATTTGCGTGGGCCTAAATCTAGTTTGATCTATTTTGTTATATTTCATACTTGATTTCCTCCTCACAACAGTCATGTAAGCCCACATACACTACAGAAGCTTGTGTCCAAAGGGCTTGTAAGAGGACTACCTGAGATGGACTTCAAAGGTATTGATATGTGCAAAGCATGCACACGAGGTAAACAAACACGTAGCTCTTTCAAACCCAAAAAGGTTGTAAGTACTTCTAGACCCCTTGAACTTTTACATATAGATTTATGTGGTCCTATGCGAGTCAAATCTCCCAATGGTAAAAAGTACATGCTTGTTGTTGTTGATGATTTTTCGAGATATACTTGGGTTGCATTTTTAAAAGAAAAATCCGAGGCCTTGTTTGAGTTTTAAAAACTTTGTAAGGAGTTGTAAACTTTAAGAAACGGGCCCATAGTGTCAATTCGAAGTGATCATGGTAGGGAGTTTGATCAACTTCAGTTTGATTTGTTTTGTGCTAAATATGGCATCTCCTATAATTTTTCTGCTCCTAGTACACCTCAACAAAATGGGGTTGTGGAACGAAAGAACCGCACCTTAGAGGACATGGCCAGGACTATGCTTTTAGAAAATGCATTACCTAAAACCTATTGGGCCGAAGCTGTTAACACAGCTAACTATATTTTGAATCGTTCTCTTATTCGTTCCATCTTAAAGATAACTCCTTATGAACTTTTCAAAGGCCGCAAACCACTTATATCATAATTTAAACCCTTTAGCTGTACTTGTTTTGTTAATAAGAATGGAAAAGATAACCTTGGGAAATTTGATGCGCGTAGTGATGAAGGTATATTTCTTGGCTACTCCACAAGTAGCAAAGCATATAGAATCTTCGACAAAAAGACCAAGTTGGTTGAGGAAAGTATACATGTTATATTTGATGAATGCAATGACGGTTCTTTAAGTGAAAGTGTTGCAGATCTAGATCTTAACAGCCATACAGAGAATGAGGATGGTGATGACATTGCTACTAAGAACACAAAGAAGAGGAACATGCAGGATCAGGTTCTTAACACTGAAGAATTGGCCCAAGGTGTTGAAGCTCCGTCCAAAGCCCTTGGCGACCAATCCAAAAGTGTTGAGACTTCAGAAACTGCTGTAACTGAGCCTAACAGATCCACGGAGTCGGATGTACCACAAATCAATCATGTTGGTGTGACGAATCAAGGAGCTGATACTAGCAAAAGAAAATTCAAATACTCCTCATCACACTCATTAAAGGATATCATCTCCGACCCTACATCTAGTGTTCAAACTCGTTCTAAACTTAAAGATCTTTGTGCTTTTCACGCGTTTGTCTCTTTTATAGAACCAAAGAAGGTAGATGAGGCCCTTCAAGAGCCAGACTGGATCATTGCTATGCAAAGTGAGCTTAACGAATTTGAAAGGAACAAAGTCTGGACCTTGAAGCCTAGGCCAAAGCATCAATCAGTCATTGGCACACGTTGAGTATTTCGAAACAAGCTAGATGAGAATGGTAAGATCGTGAGGAACAAAGCAAGGCTTGTTGCTCAAGGCTACAATCAAGAGGAAGGTATTGACTACGAGGAGACTTTTGCTCCCGTTGCCAGGCTTGAAGCCATTCGCATTTTATTAGCTTTTGCATCTTTTATGGGCATAAAGTTATATCAAATGGATGTCAAGTGTGATTTTCTTAATGGTTTCTTAGAGGAAGAAGTCTATGTGGCTCAACCCCCAGGTTTTGAAAGTTCGGAATTTCCTAATCATGTTTACAAACTAGACAAAGCGTTATATGGTTTGAAACAAGCCCCAAGAGCTTGGTATGAGCGCTTGTCAAAATATCTTTTAGAAAATGATTTTAAAAGGGGGTTGATCGACAAGACTCTTTTTATTAAGACAAAAGGAAAGGACATTTTGGTTATTCAAATATATGTTGATGATATATTGTTTGGAGCTACTAACACATCTTTGTGCAAGGAATTTTCTGACATTATGTGCAGTGAATTTGAGATGAGCTTGATGGGTGAACTCAACTTCTTTTTGGGATTACAAGTTCATCAATCTAAGAAAGGGATCTTTTTCAACCAAAGCAAGTACACTAAGGATCTCTTGAAGAAGTTCAAGATGGATCAATCCAAAGCAGCCAAGACACCCATGAGCTCAACCTTATCTCTTGACCAAGACAAGACTGGGAAAAGTGTCAATCAAAAGGAGTATCGAGGGATGATTGGATCTTTATTATATCTTACTCCTAGTAGACCTGACATCATGTTTAGTGTTTGGATGTGTGCTAGGTTTCAAGCTTACCCTAAAGAATCTCACCTCGTGGCTGTGAAGAGGATCTTTCGATATCTCAATGGCACAAAGGAGCTTGGCTTGTGGTATCCAAAGCAAAGAGATTTTACACTAATTGGGTACTCTAATGCAGACTTTGCAGGCTATAAGGTGGATAGGAAGAGCACTCGGGATGTTGCCAATTCTTAGGAGCATCCTTGATTAGCTGGCACTCAAAGAAACAAAACTCAGTTGCTCTATCCACTGCCGAAGCCGAATACATAGCAGCTGGAGCATGTTGCTCCCAAATCCTTTGGATAGCTCAACAAATGAGAGATCTCGGCATTAACCTCAAACGCATTCCCATTAAGTGTGACAATACAAGTGTCATCTCCATTACAAAGAATCATGTTCAGCATTCAAGGACCAAACATATTGATGTAAGACATCATTTCATTAGAGACCATGTCGAAAAAGGTGATGTGTCCATATCCTTTATTTCAACTGATTATCAATGGGCTGACATTTTTACTAAGCCTTTGGTAGAGGACAGGTTCACCTTCATTAGACGAGAGATCGGAATGCTTAACAGGGATGCACTTTTGTAGGGGGAGCTTTCCCTTTACGAAAGATAAACTCTACTCAGTGTCAAGACCTTTGAGATTTATGTCAAAGTTTGTGAACTGAATGGTAGAGCACATATAACGGATCATATATTTGGTTAATATCTTTTTAGATATTTGATCAAATATAGTTTTTATGGTTTTTAACCTTCTCTATGCATTACACATTTTATTTTCCAAAAATCTTATATCCGAGTATATTTATTTATGGAAAATATTTTTCGGAAATATTCCTTCTTAAATTTGAAATGTGACAAGATGGTTTGAATTTTGAATTATTTGGGAAATCAGATCTTTTCAAAATGGCAGTTGTGTTATGATTACTATCCTTGGAACCATAAACCCGTCCCATCAACTTACCTCTCTCACCCTTTTTAAACCACACATTTTACCCTAACTATTCATCACCTCTCTCCAGAACTACCTAAACCCTCTGTCTCTTAAACTTTTCCTTCAACCTTTCTCTGAAAGCATAGCCGAATTCCATCCATGGCACCTAAATCCAAAAAGACCTCCACACCCAAATGCCTTGGTGCTACCCCCAAAGGACGCCAGGCATCTCTTGTGATCTCCCCTCAACCCGAACCCTCTCCTCAAGCTATTGTCTCAGCCATTGTCCCGAGCACCGTCCCTGAGAGCACCATTGCTGAAATCAAGCGGTCCCTGAAGCGCTCGACGAAGAAGTCTCTCAGTGCCAAGCAAAAAGGGAAGAGAAAGATCATTGCTGAGGAAGAGAGGGAAGAGGAGAAAGAGGATGATCTTGATGAGATTCTAGAGCAAGATGCTGCAAAGGAGGCCGAGGAAGAGGCCCAGAGAAAGAAAAAGGCTGAGGAAGAGGTTGAGATAGCAAGGAAAGAGACCGAGGAAGAGGCCCAAAGAGCAGCAAAGAAGGAGGTTCCCGCTGAAGAGGAACTAGAGGAAGAGGAAGAGGAGGATGACGAGACTGCAGACGACGAGGAGGAGGCTGAGGGAGACGATACTGAAGTGTCTGCTGAGGACTCGGGGTCTGAGGAAGAAGAGAAAGAGGAGCCAGAACTTGTTCCATCTCCTACTCCTCCTCCTCCTCCCCCGTCTTCGAAGAAGCGCAAAGCCACTAAAGCAAAGCCTCCATCTCCCAAGCGCACAAGGAAAGGCACTCTAAGAAGCCTTGACGCGCCTGTCAAGAGGACTGCTCCCACAAAAGCTCAAAGGAAGAACGACGATCCGCCTGCACTTATCCAGGTAAACCAATCCTTACCCTCCTTCTGGTTTGAGAATGCTGAGATGGCTGGAAAGTGGGTAGATGAGTTTAGAACTCGTAAGATTTGTTGTTCCGATTTCATTGATCTTGATTTTTTGGAAGCTTTGAACCTACCCTGCATCTCTCTCCTCAAACAAACCTCTGTCTGGACCCTTCTGAACCTTGAATCCGTATATTACCCCCAACTCACCCGTCTATTTTACATAAACCTCAGAGCCAAACACAATGCTGATGGTTGGTCTTTGGAATCAGTTGTCAAGGGAGTTAGAATCACCTTCAACTCCATTGACTTTGCTGATCTCCTTGGCCTTCCTAAACCTTGTCCACCCTCTCCTGAAACCCCCACAAAAGAACAGTGCGTTGCTCTTGCCCGATCCAAATACTTGCTTCCCGAAGCATCAAACAGCACCACCAAACAGCTTACCTACTTGTCCCTTACTCTCGAGGCAAAAATCATCTTCAACATCATTGTGAGATGCCTCTTACCCCGAATCAACTCTGGCTCCCTCCTCACTGACAATGCTATGGTCCTTTTATACCGAATTTTGAATGACCATGATCTTGATCTGGCTCATACCATCCTAGGATCCATGGCTCACACCCGCAAAGCCAGAAAAGGAACTCCCCTCCCCTTCGCAAACCTTTTGACCCATGTCTTCAAAACTTCTGAAATCGATTTAAAAAATGAAGAACAACAACATCATATGGGTAAATTCGACTCCAAGAGCTTTGAGAAGATTGACATCACTCAGTCCCCCCAAGGGACTTGGAGTCTTGCCTCTCCCTCAAAAACTCTTCCCACTACTTCTGCCATTGATGAGCGCATGGATAACCTGGAGTTGGGTTTGGAGGAAGTTCGCCTGGACATCAAGGAGCTGCATAGAGAGTTTTCGCTGGAGATGAGCGGGTTGGCTAAGTTGTTGCATGAGCTGAAGTTGCTGTTCACGGATGGTGCTCCTGATGATGAATCCTAAATCCCTACCCTACCCTAACCCTTAATCTACACACTGCTGGTTTTGGTTACTGTTTTAAAACTTTTGGTTACTAGTTTACCCTCCTCCCTTTGTTGAAAGACAAAAAGGGGGAGATGGTTTGATGATGGTTTAGAATTTAAAACTGCTGTGAACCAAGGGTCTTGGAAGACCTTGTTTTGTTTTACTTTGTTGGATGTTTCTCTTTGGCTTTGAAAACTTATTATCCAACATTTGTCTAACCCATGCAGGTACTTAGTCCGATTTTGCTTATGATATATTTGCTTGACTAAGTTGCAGGGATGCACAGGTTTTGTCTTTCATCAAGGGGGAGATTGATAACTCCACTCCCTTGATGAAAATCGGAAAAGGTTTCAAAGGCTTTGACACATGACTTATGTCAAAGGTCTTGAAGCTACAGCTGTGTTGATGAAACACAAAACCTGTATTATGTGCTTATTATTTCTGGATGATATTATATGTTATTATTATTAAATATATTGCCAGATATCATTGTATATTATGCACTAACATATGCAGCAAGTTTTTCGAATATTATCTCCTTCCTTAAGCTTGTAGTCGAGAAGGATCAAATCGGAGATCATGGCTTCCGAGTTTCCCCAAATAGAAGATTATGAAGATTGCCATAATCTCTTCTAGCCGTTGGAGAGAATATCATTATTTGAAAGGATGCGCCGATTTGATCTGTATAAGAAGAAGATGAAGAAAAGAGGACAAACACAATCGTGGAACACAAGCATTCATTCACACTCAAGCTTTCAAGTCAATCTGTCTTCTTCGTGTGCTCTCTGCTAAGTTGTTAAGAGTTGTATCTTTTGTTTCAAAGCATTTGAGAGTTACACAGTGAGCTTATAGGATATATTTCGAGAGAGTGTTATACTCGAGAGTTTGTAACTCAGGAAGTGGACACTAGGCGATTGATTCACGAAGTGTAAGAGGATTGTACTAGATAGCTGAGAGAGGTGGGGCTCTTCTAGATTGGTCTAGGACTCCAAGGGAACGTGAGTTGACTAGATTGCAATTGTATAGGATAGAGGCTTCTCGGTGAGCTATTAGGATCCTAAGTCTTGTGAATCAATAAAGCCGGTTGAATCCTAGGGTTGTGGAAGAACCCTAGGCGGGGACGTAGGCCAAGTTCGTGCCGAACCTCGTCAACAATTCATTGCATCATTTACTTATTGCTTTACCATATTTCCGCACTTGTTTCAAATTGTATAACTCTTTTGTGATTCAGGTTTTCCAAGAGGAAAGAATTAAGTCCAATCTCAAAGGGTTTTGCAAGTGTTTCAAAAGTCTTGAGATTATCAGCGAAAAGTTGACATACTCTATTCAACCCTCCTTCTATAGTATCTTTATATTACTTTGTTATACATTATCGAACCTTCAGATTTGAATCGCATCTGACCATCCATGATCGATCAAGAAATTCAAGGAAAACACAGCAAGAATACGAGAACAGAAAAAAAACCCGAGCGCGGAATCAAACAAGCTTCAAAAGCTCTTATACCATTTCAGAATTCGGAAATTGAATTCTTCGATTTGGAACACAATCAAGAAAGAGAGGAAGCCATGAAAATTCAATTGAAGCTTTTGATTTCTGAGAATTTGTTACAACTGAATTGGACTAGTTGTCCGAATGTGAGGAAGAGGGTGGCTTATATAGCCGACGGAGTCACGTGCTAATCTCGTGAGCTCATTAACAAGGCAATGAGGCAAACCGGGGGTTTGTGTCTAAAGATAAAAGGAAACCGGGTTCACATATAACAACACACACTATCAATCTCCCCCATAATTAAACGTAGTAAAAAATAGCGCAAACCTAACGTGTATATGTGTGCGGGTGTGATCGATGGACAACGTACATGATATATAGTTGATACTTCCATATATGCTTATATATGATGGACAAGCCCTAATTAGGGGGAGTACGTCGACCCGGAACAAAAGTGGGTGGATTAGTGGTTGACGACGGAGAAGGGCCGTGTTTCGAGAGCTTATGGAAGAGTGTTTTGTCGTAGTCGGGAAGCCAAGTCGGTGCTCCTCCCAAGAGCCTAGCTGCGAATGCAATTTGCGAAGCACATAGAATGCAAAGTGCGAAAAGGATCAACGCAAGAGCGGCTTTGTTTTCGGTTGCCATATGCTTAATTGTGTGTGCTTTGTCTTGCAGTGGCTGAAATCGTTTCAAGTGGTAATAGCTAGGTTTTATGAAGGATAATCAAAAGGTCTTAGGTTCAAATCTCAAGTCCCTAATTTTTTATTTGCTTTAACTATATCATTAATTCTTATTCATTTCTCTTTATATTTTTTTGTTTCTATCAACTATTTCATTAAAAAAAATGTACTGATAATTATGTTACATTATTCATTTAACCTTTTATTTCAATATTCTTTTAAAAGTAATTCTTCTTGATTTTTTCCTATATTTTTTTTGTTTCTCTTCTATTTTTTTTTGTTACTCTCAACTATTTAAAAACAAAAATCACAATTTTAGTTTATTTTTTTAAAAAAAATCTTCTTAATAAGTATACACAAAAAAATTTACAAAACTTTTTTAGCACCCCTGATGGAAGTTCTGGCTCCACCACTGTATATACTAGCGTTTGTACACAAACTAGTGTAACTAACATTGATATTACTTTGAAGGTTACTAATTTTAATTGTTCAAAGCTAATTGGGTCCAACTAATTACTTACTTGGGAGAGCTTTGAACTGGTAATTTCTCATAGGACGTATATACCTTCTTTTACGTGCGTCCATTAGAGGTTAGAGGTAGGTTCCAAACAAAAGTCAAAATTGAATTCCATATATATTAGATAAAATGAATTGAGGACTACCAAATTAAAGTCTAAGCTTTTGTGAGATTGATGGGGAGATTGATATTTTAACGTGTTCTGAATACAAGAAATTCTCCCTTATTTCTTGCCTTGCATTGCTAGACTTTCACACATACATGCATAGAAATCAAACATCTGATAAAATGAATTAAAGTTACTGAAATTAATTAACCTAAAATTTAAAGGGGGTTAACAAAAATGTCCATAAAAATTCCTCTAATTAGAGGAGTATCCATAAATTTGAAAAAAGTGCAAAAGTGTCCATCCCCCTTGCCCCCCTGCCCCCCCTCGGTGCCCCCCAGCCCCCCCTCGCTGGACCGTTGATCGGTCAACGTTGACCATTGACCGGTCAACGTTGACCAACTATTTCGGATTTTTTTTTAAAAAAATATCATGTCATCACTTTCAGATATGCAACTATAACCCGATGTTATGCAAATAGAATATTATGATATGCAAATATAATACTATGTTATGCAAGCTTAAAAAACCTTATGAAAAGAATATGCAAATCCATATGTATTTTAAAATTGCATTAATATATCTTATTTTCACATAAGCACATCGCTCTACCATTTATTGACATAAGAGACTTTAAAATTGCATTAATGTCAAATCCGATGTTGCTGACACCAACATTTCTGACACCGTTGACACTGACATTGTTGACATTGCTGGCACTGCTGACACTGTCACCACTAACATTGCGAACACCACCAACATTTTCCGTATTAGCGTTGACGTTAATGTCGGCTGACGCTGACATCGGAGATGTTGACGCTGCTGACGCTGACATCGGAGATGTCGGCTGACGCCGACATCGATGTTGCGAACACTGTTGACGCTGACGTCGAATATGCTTTTTTTTGTGCCAACGCTTCTTTTTTTCGTGTAAGCACTAATATTGTTGACACTGCTGACACTGTCACCATTAACATTGCGAACACCACTAACATTTTCCGTGTCCGCGCTGACGCTGATGTCGGCTGACGCCGACATCGGAGATGCTGACGCTGCTGCCATTAATACTGATCAGTATAAAAAAAAGAACAATTGTGCTACTATTATGTAGTACCTATGCAAACCTCGGATGCTGCTGACAAGTATTAGTTGAGTTCAATCTAAGGTGTTGGTTGAATGGCTTATAATGTAAAATGCAGTGAGATATTGTGTTAGTAGCTTGTAATGATTATGCACAACCAAAATCTAATTTTGATGTCAGAATGAATTGAATTACTGTAAAAATCTATTACACTGCTGGCGTTTGATATAATGAAGTAAAATTTGTGCCTTCGGCACAAATTTAGATTGAAATTTATGAAGTTACTACTCTTTGTATTGAAACTAAGAAGAAATTAATAGTGATCAGTATAAAAGAAATACCAGTTGTGCTACTATTATGTAGTACATATGCAAACCTCGGATGCTGCTGACAAGTATTAGTTGATCTCAATATAAGGTGTTGGTTGAATGGCTTCTAATGTAAAATGCAGTGAGATTTTGTGTTAGTAGCTTGTAATGATTATGCACAACCAAAATCTAATTTTGATGTCAGAATGAATTGAATTACTGTAAAAATCTATTACACTGCTGGCGTTTGATATAATGAAGTAAAATTTGTGCCTTCGGCACAAATTTAGATTTGAAATTTATGAAGTTACTACTCTTAGTATTGAAACTAAGAAGAAATTAATATTGATCAGTATAAAAGAAATACCAGTTGTGTAATAGAGGTTTAGGGTTAGAATTGAGTCGGCTCCGGTCAGTCACTCTACACGGCTTTGCCGTATGAAAGTATATATAGTGCATATATAAACTACGGAGTATAAACTAATATAATATCCTAGCCTAAATCTATCTAATCTAATCCTAATTTATTAATATATTATATCTAATTCCATCTAACTACGGAAATAATAAAAGTAATAAAACTCATCCTAATATATCAACTGCCCAATTTCGTCAAAGTCCAATTTAAGCTCCTTGATTATCCAACCAGATGCTCCAACTTTCTTCAAAACTTCCATTAAGATCCTCTTGGTTAATTTGGCGGAAACCAATTCGAACTTGTAACATCCTTGTATCCATTAAGCTCCAAATTTTTCCCAAAAATACCTGAAATATAATAAAAGCACATGTGTAGATTCCGAAAACCAAATAATAGCAAATAAGCTATAAAACATGTAAAAATGCTTTGAATTAATATGTAAATCTATTCTTAAAACATGACTAAAATAGACCCTATCAGCTACTATTATGTAGTACATATGCAAACCTCGGATGTTGCTGACAAGTATTAGTTGAGCTCAATATAAGGTGTTGGTTGAATGGCTTCTAATGTAAAATGCAGTGAGGTGTTGTGTTAGTAGCTTGTAATGATTATGCACAACTTAAATCTGATTTTGAGTTACAATGCTGACGTTTGATATAATGAAGTAAAATTTGTGACTTCCGCACAAATTTAGATTGAAATTTATGAAGTTACTACTCTTTGTATTGAAACTAAAAATAAATTAGTAGTGATAAGTCTAAAAGAAAGAATAGTTGTGCTACTACTAATTAATACTTATGCAAAAATCTGGTGCTGTTGACAAGTGATAGTTGAGCTCGGTCTAATGCATTGGTTGAATGGCTTCTAATGTAAAATGCAGTGAGATGTTGTGTTAGTAGCTTGTAATGATTATGCACAACCAAAATCTGATTTTGATGTCAGAACGAATTGAATTACTGTAAAAATCTGTTACACCGCTGACGTTTGATATAATGAAGTAAAATTTGTGCCTTCGGCAGAAATTTAAATTGAAATTTATGAAGTTACTACTCTTTGTATTGAAACTAAAAATAAATTAGAAGTGATAAGTCTGAAAGAAAGAATAGTTGTGCTACTACTAATTAATACTTATGCAAAAATCTGGTGTTGTTGACAAGTGATAGTTGAGCTCGGTCTAATGTGTTGGTTGAATCGCTTCTAATGGTAAATTGCAGTGACATATTGTGTTACTAGCTTGTAATGATTATGCACAACTAAAATCTGATTTTTTATTTTAGAATGAATTGAATTAATGTAAAAATCTGTTATAGTGCTGACATTTGATGTAATGAAGTAAAATTTGTGCCTTCGGCACAAATTTAGATTGAAATTTATGAAGTTACTACTCTTTGTATTGAAACTAAAAATAAATTAGTAGTGATAAGTCTAAAAGAAAGAATAGTTGTGCTACTACTAATTAATACTTATGCAAAAATCTGGTGCTGTTGACAAGTGATAGTTGAGCTCGGTCTAATGCGTTGGTTGAATGGCTTCTAATGTAAAATGCAGTGAGATGTTGTGTTAGTAGCTTGTAATGATTATGCACAACCAAAATCTGATTTTTTATTTTAGAATAAATTGAATTAATGTAAAAATTTGTTATAGTGCTGACATTTGATGTAATTAAGTAAAATTTGTGCCTTCGGCACAAATTTAGATTGAAATTTATGAAGTTACTACTATTTGTATTGAAACTAAAAAGAAATCAATAGTGATCAGTATAAAAGAAATTAATAATTCTCAAAATTGATATCATATTACATGAGATGAGAAGCTCAAACTTCTACAATCCTGTAATATATAAAAGAAATAGTAAAAGATAAAGCTTTTGCAAATTAACGACTAAATGTCAACATTTTATAAAAGATAAAGTTTACAAATAAGATCATTCTCAAAATTGATATCATATTAGATGAGATGAGAATATCAAACTTCTATAATCATCTAATAAAAAAAATGGTAAAAGATAACGTTTTTGCACATCAACGGGTAAATGTCAACATTTAAGCTAAATGTCAACATATAATAAAAGATAAAGTTTACAAAAAAGATTATTCCCAACATTGATATCACGTTACAATAGATGAGAATATCAAACTTCTATAATCATCTAATAAAATAAATGGTAAAAGATAAAGCTTTTCCATATCAACGAGTAAATGTCAACATTTAAGCTAAATGTCAACATATAATAAAAGATAAAGTTTACAAATAAGATTATTCCCCAAAATTGATATCATATTAGATGAGATGAGAATATCAAACTTCTATAATCATTTAATAAAAAAAATGGTAAAAGATAAAGCTTTTGCACATCAATGGGTAAATGTCAACATTTAAGCTAAATGTCAACATATAATAAAAGATAAAGTTTACAAATAAGATCATTCTCAAAATTGATATCATATTACATGAGATGATAAGCTCAAACTTCTACAATCATCTAATAAAAGAAATGGTAAAAGATAAAGCTTTTGCACATCAATGGCTAAATGTCAACGTTTAAGCTAAATGTGAACATATAATAAAAGATAAATTTTGCAAATAAGGTCATTTCCAAAATTGATATCATATAATATGAGATGAATATATGAAACTTCTATAATCATCTAATAAAAGAAATGGCAAAAGATAAAGCTTTTGCACATCAATGGCTAAATGTCAACATTTAAGCTAAATGTCAACATATAATAAAAGATAATGTTTACAAAAAAAATTATTCCCAAAATTGATATCATATTAAATGAGATAAGAATATCAAACTTCTATAATTATCTAATAAAAGAAATGGTAAAAGATAAAACTTTTGCATATCAACGCCTAAATGTCAACATTTAATAAAAGATAAAGTTTACAAATAAGATAATTCCAAAAATTGATATCATATTAAATGAGATGATAATATCAAACTTCTATAATCATCTAATAAAAGAAATGGTAAAAGATAAAGCTTTTGCACATCAACGACTATATGTCAACATTTAAGCTAAAATGTCAACATTTAAGCTTAAATGTCAATATATAAGTTACTGTTATGCAAATTTAACTTTATGATATGCACAAATAACAATCTGTTGTGCAAATTCCCAAAATTGATATCATATTAAATGTGACAAATCATATAAAAGAATGAACTAATCATATAAAAGCAAATGTAAAAGTATGCAAATGTAAAAGTATGATATGCAAATATAAGATTAAAATATGCAAATATAAAGTGATGATATGCAAGTGTAAAAGTATAATATGCAAATGTAAAATTACACTAATATATCTTATTATTGAACAATTATTAGAAAATTTTGTAAATTACTAGAATTATTATAAATTTTAGCCTATGCGGGATTCGAACCCACATATTTGCGCATAAGCACATCACTCTACCATTGAGCTAAAAGGCTTTTAATTATATTATAAGATAACATTCAAACAAACAAGTAAGAGTTATGTTCACGCCACAACCAAAAAAGAAGAAAAAAAAGAGTAGGAACTCCTAATAAACAGTACACATTTGTATACACATTTGCACAAAAAGAGGCCATTTTAGCACACAATTAGAAATAAAAAAGAATTTATACATCAACTTGAATTGCATATAAAGAGACCATGGCAGCACACAAATAGAAATGTAAAAAAAAAAATATACACATGAACTTGAATTGCACAAAAAGAGATCATGTCAGCACATTTATCTTTTCTTTCTGTTTATCTATTTTCAAATCAACATTTAGTAAATAAATTTCGAGTCTTCGACCAAATAAATAGATAAACAAAGGAGAGACAATGGATGAGAACATGGTGAGAGTCGCAAATCAACCTAGAGTCGCAAATCCAATTAAAAAACAAGCAATTTGAATTTTAAAAAAAAGTTGAAAAATAAGAAGTTTATGTTGTGCAAATATAAGTTACTATTATGCAAATATAACTTTATGATATGCACATATAACAACATGTTATGCAAGAATATTACGAAAAATGACAAGGAAAAATGAAGATGACCTAAGTTGTTCAACTTCTTGGATTGTAAATTATCGATGTTGTTGCAACCACAGATTTCAGATCTACAAATTTACAGATTTTATTTTACAAACTGTAGAATTCAGTTTACCTAAGTTGTTGAACTTCCTGACTATAAATTATTTATGTTGTTGAATTTACAGATTTCAGATTTATCAAACAGATTTACAATTTACAGATTTCAGATTTACCAAACAGATTTACAATTTACAGATTACAGATTTATAGAATTACAGATTTACATATTGCAGATTTATAGAATTACAGATTACTGAATACAGATTACAGATTACATAATGCAGATTACAGATTACATATTACAAATTACAGATTACAGATTTCAGATTTCAGATTTCAGATTTCAGATTTCAGATTTCAGATTTCAGATTTCAGATTTCAGATTTCAGATTTCAGATTTCAGATTTCAGATTTCAGATTTCAGATTACAGATTTACAGATTTACAGATGTACAGATTTACAGATTATAGATTTATAGAATTATAGAGGTACAAAATTACAGATTTATAGTTTTTCAAATTCTCTTTTTTATATATTATATAGATTATAGAATTATAATTGCTTGGACTTAATGATTTCATAATTCATTTACAAAAATCAAAATTCCGAACTACTTGGACTTTCAGATTTCAGGTTCTCTGTCAATTCACTTAAGTAAATATGTTAGTGTAGTGGATACAACTTTAGTTTCTTGTCTAAACAGCCACAAACTTATTCAGTGCAAGATTGCAACGTGTTATGAACATTCAAATTCATGGTGTCATTTGTATATGCAACAAGATTGAAAAGTGTTATGAAAAAAGAGAAAGTTAATTAAAAAAAAAGTTGAAAAATAAGAAGTTTATGTTGTGCAAATATAAGTTACTGTTATGCAAATATAACTTTATGATATGCACATATAACAATCTGTTATGCAAGTATAACAATCTGTTATGCAAGTATAACAATCTGTTATGCAAATTGAAACTGTTGACACCGGATGTCAGCAAGATTGTTATTTCCTCTTAATTTTAAAGTTACACAGAACAAGGTATAAGCATAATTTTAAAGTTACTTGAGATGATTTACTTAAAGTAACCCTGCTGACATACATATTCAGTACATCCATACTGCTGACATTTATATACACACTTGAATTCCACAAATCAGATAACTCAAACAGATAGATACATGCCACAAAAATTCGAAGAGCACAAGAACACATCAGCGAGAACAAAGAGAGGCATAAGAACACAAAAGAACATAACACAATAAAGAAAAGATGGATTTGGTACCCGTGTCAGCACATATTCACTCTGTGTCATCACATTGGCTTATTCGTCAGCAGAAGTATTCTTCCAGTTCTTCAATTCATTCTTCATGTCACCAAGCTCGCATTACAAAATCCATGTACCAAAGCAACTTGCAAAAGGAATATGACAGCTACGATTAGTATGCTGACATGAATGCAACCACAAGACAAATAAAAAATGCATTTCACAAGAAATCTAAGCTTTTTGGACTTGTCAGTTCACTCAGTTGTCATAATAGTGGCAACCAACCGAAAGACAATCAGTTTATAATCACAAATTTACAGAGAATACAAAAAATCGAGGCCAAAAGCAATGCCCAACTATCTAATATCCTTTGTATCACATTGAGCAAGAGTTCAATTCACTCAAAAAGATGCAGGCGGTTATTTTTGGGAATAGGGAAAGGGATAATTTCCATCAAAAACATTCCGAACACAACTTATCCTGAAACATAAAGCAAACAGCTAAGCTCAATTGGTTGTTGCACATGGTTAAAAAAATCAATTTCTACAAGTCTAGGCAAAAGGTCAGTATCGAAAATGTAGTCGTCATTGCAGACAACATACCTGCGTCGGGATTCCAAAAGGGAAACACCTAGCAACATAACTTTCGAATAGACCCATGAAGCTGTAAAGCATCGAAGAAAGGTATACAATGAAGCAGACATCAAGACCTGCAAATTTTAGCTTTCAAGAGAAATTAAGCAACCACATACATCTCCATTGACAAAGCAATAAAGTTACTGCTGTTTAAAACCAATATTAAAAGAAATTAAAACGGATTAATCTAGAACCTATGTCACTTATGCAAAAAATTGATGATGTTGACATATAGAGACTACGTTAAATCTAAGGTATTGGGTTTGTGAAATTTGATGCTAAAATGCAGTGAATATTTTTGCTACTGGCTTGATATGAGTATACACATCCAAAATATGCATAGGGTGATGTGCAACTAACTTGAATTAATTTTGTACAAGTGTAAAATTATGATATGCAACTACATTTTACTGATATGCAACCCCATATGACTGATATGCAAAATTAAGATTATTATATGCATAAGTTGATGCTGATGACATATAGAGACTTAGCTAAATCTAACATATTAAGTTACTGATTTTTAATGCTTAAATGCAAGGTGATGTCCTAAAAGATTGTAATGATGATATACATCAAAAGTTTCCTTTCCCACCTTTAAATGGATTGAATTAATATAACAATATGCTACTCTGCTGACATGTGATATATATAACGACTCCACCACATCTAAGGTATTAGATATGTGAATTTTAATGCTAAAATGCACTGAGATGGTGTGTGTCTCTTGTGATGAATTGAAGTAATATAACAATCTGTCACACTGCTGACATTTGGCTTAAAAAAACAGAATTTGTGCCAAAAGCACGAATTTAGATTCAAAATAATAAAGTTATTTCTCTTGGAAACCAATCTTCAAAAGAAAATTAAAAGAGATAAATCAGAAATAAACCACAGATATGCTACGAAACCCTGTTTAACTAAATAAAAATTTTATGCTGCTGACAAATAAAGACTGCACAACATCTAAGATATTAGATTTGTGAATATTAGTGCTACAATGCACTGAGATGTTGTGCTGATAGATTTTAATGATATGGAAATGAAATCCTTGCTTTCTCTCCAATAATGAATTGACATTTTGTAACAATCCGTTACTCTGCTGACATCTTACCTTAACAATAATAATTACTGCCAAATGTGCGAATTTAGACCCAATCTAATAAAGTTACTGCTATTTAAAACCAAAAATAAAAAGAATTTAAAAGTGATCAAAATAAAAAAAAGTAGGTATGCTACTAAAACCTGTAGCACTTATGCAAAACTTTGATGCTGCTGACATATATACACTGCACTACACCTAAGGTATTATATTTGTGAATTTTAATGCTAAGATGCACTGAGATGGTGTGCTTATAAGTTGTCATGTTTATGGACATCAAAGCCTTGCTTTGTCTCTAATAATGAATTAAATTAGTATAAGAATCTGTTACTCTGTTGACATTTTAATTTAAAATTAATAATTAGTGCCAAAAGCCAAGAATTTAGATCCAATTTAATAAAGTTACTGCTGTTTAAAACCAATATTAAAAGAAATTAAAACGGATCAATCTAGAACCTATGTCACT
Organism: Persicaria maculosa; assembly: GCA_963922045.1. NCBI lineage: Eukaryota > Viridiplantae > Streptophyta > Magnoliopsida > Caryophyllales > Polygonaceae > Persicaria > Persicaria maculosa. Next base: position 49,495,766 of record OY998258.1, on the reverse strand, counting down.
TATGCAACAAATTGATGATGTTGACATATAGAGACTACGTTAAATCTAAGGTATTGGGTTTGTGAAATTTGATGCTAAAATGCAGTGAATATTTTTGCTACTGGCTTGATATGAGTATACACATCCAAAATATGCATAGGGTTATGTGCAACTAACTTAAATTAATTTTGTACAAGTGTAAAATTATGATATGCAACTACATTTTACTGATATGCAACTCCATATGACTGATATGCAAAATTAAGATTATTATATGCATAAGTTGATGCTGATGACATATAGAGACTTAGCTAAATCTAACATATTAACTTACTGATTTTTAATGCTTAAATGCAAGGTGATGTCCTAAAAGATTGTAATGATGATATACATCAAAAGTTTCCTTTCCCACCTTTAAATGGATTGAATTAATATAACAATATGCTACTCTGCTGACATGTAATATAACAATATGCTACTCTGCTAACATGTTATATTTGCACAAGAGATCAGATCACACATTTAGAAATAAAAAATAACCTATACATCTACTTGAATTGAACAAAAATAGCACATGGCCGCACATATTCACTCTGTGTCAGCACATATGCTTCTGAATCTTATATATATGTAGCTGATAATCTTATATTGGAAATGGTCTACTTAATTACACAAAAATAATCTTATATTGGGTGTGCTATGTAATAGAGGCGGTGACAACATTTTCAAACGCTTCTTTGAGAGTGTTCACAAAATGCTTCTGCAATCAGCTATTATGTAGTTGACAACACTACCACATTAAACATAAATTTACAAGCTAAAACCCTAAATTCTACCTCCAATGCACATGACAAACAACCACTAAATAGACATGCAAAAGGCTCTATGGTCAGCGTGGATTGCTTATTTGGCTTCTTTATGGGCATATATACTCTGGTTGTTTTAAGGGTTTCTCTAATAATCTAATGCTACTGGGGTTCCATGGTAAACTTCTTTTGGTTTCTTGTTTTAATTTCCTTGATTGTACTATGGTTGTTTAATTATCTGATATGCATAACACTCTTAGCTTCATTTATCAACTTCTGTTTTGCTAACACTACTAGAATCCCAGGCATATCCGATGAATATATTTGTCGGTATTACCGACGAATGATTGCATTTCATCGGAAAAGACGACAATGGGAAACAGTCGGTAAAAAGTTTATCGGAAAGCTACCGACAACTAAAACGTCGGTATCTCCTACGAGTGAAACCGTTGGTCATCCTTCCGACAGTTGTAACCATAGGTGTATATATTGGCTCATGTCCGACGGTTGTAATTGTTGGCCACTCTCCGATGCGAGTAACCGTTGCCATTCTCCGATGGGTGTAACTATTGGTCACTCTTCGACGGGTGCAATTGTTGGCCAACAATGGGTATACACGTTGGTTGATGTCCCACGTTAGTAATCGTCGGGCACTCTCCGACGGGTGTAATTGTTGACTACAAGTAAAGTTGTGGTGCTTTTCCACCTAAAATTAATTCGGTTTTTGAATTGTGAAATATTAAATTATTAAATATTGTTGAATAAATCCAAAAAAATATTTTATTATTTATAAATATAAGCGAATAGAAATATAGTTATATACCATGCAAATGACACAAATTTATATTCAAAATAAACATCAATATATAAATATTCATAACAAAACCAACGGGAAGAGATGAATACTAAAACATATAAAAAGCAAAAAACATGAAACTAACGTTTGACCCAATATAAAAAAATATAGAAAAGACCTAGGCAAAAGAGCCAAATAACATATTAAATAGAAATTTCAAAGTTTGCCTAAATAGCTAAGCATACTAAAGATAGGATTGTGGTAGATCAACCGATGCGACTACTTGCCATTGCCATTGCCAAACACAGCACCACCATTTGATGTAGCTTGTGAAGGGAAGGAAGTACCCACGTCACCTGCTGGTAGGATGGTGGAATTCAATAAGGCTTGAAATGGCATATTCTGTTGCATCGTCATTTGCATCTGCTGCTCTTGTTGGAGTTGGATGCGCAAATGTTTGATGGTTACTGCTTGTTCTTCCATTCGAGTTCCAAACATTTCTTTTAGTTGATCGACTTGCCTTTGAAGCTCTGTCTGATCAACTCTCAATGAAGACGGTGTAGCTACTGGAAGAGCGGAAGCAACAACTGTTGGAAGAGCGGAAGCAGCAGCTGTTGGAAGAGCAAAAGCAGCAGCTGTTGGAAGAGCAAAAGTAGCAGCTGCGAGACATGGATCACGAGTTGGTTCAGACGGAGAATGGATTGGCGAATGTGGAACTTGCACAGATGGTGGAGTAGGAATTGGAGGTGGCAATGAGGCTTCACGAGCCGGTGGATTGAGCACATTGTCACACATACGATAAAGCGATCCTTGACCACACACTCTTCCCTTTTTACCACTTGCAGCAGCTTGACGCCATAGCTTGTTCACAGCTTCTTGGGGCATTGTCTCTTCTGGATGAGCTTCTGACCAATTTTCACACAATTGCTTGAAACGGTCCTAATTAAGTATCCGTAAAAACAAAGTCAATCCTTGTGAATTATATACAAATGCGGGGATCAATAAAAGAATGTATATATAGAACATACCAAACAAGTTGGAGGTCGATCGCCCGTCCACTGTCCAGTTTTGCCACTATGATACATAGACTTTAAGAGTTGTTTTTGGGTCATTCTTTTCTTGTTCTCACTCTCCTGAAAACACAACAGTGGAAAGATGAAGTTTAGACTAGTATGTATGTGAACCAATTATCCAATTTGAACTATATATAGAAAGTCATAGTACTTACAAACTTGCACACGTTTTGAAAAACCGATCGAGAGCCACCGATATATATAGATGTGCCATCGGGGCCCTTCGATGCCCTGTTACGCTTGTTGGTATCACTAGAGCGCTCGAAATCCTTACTTTTCCACTCTTCTTTCATCTTAGTCCAATTCTCTGGAGAAACAAATGGTGGTTTTCTATCATCCTCCCGAGCATCAAAAAGCACATTCCGAAGATGGCTGCTACACTTAGTTCTCCAATTCGCTTTAATCCTTGTCGCATGACGATCTTTCCAGCAGAAGGTTTTCTGCACATGTGATTGGTGAGTGTATACATGTATATATATAAACAAAACAAAAATTAAAGAAGACAACTAAAATACATATAACTTCCGTAACATATATATACATACTTCAAACTCAGCCCACCATAGCTTTTTAACATCATCTGTAACTTTTGAAAAGGAAGTCCATGGTCCTTCATAGAAGGAGTGTATAGTTGTTCTAATAAATCCTAGAACTTCTGTCTTCTCCAAAAACCTGAGGTAAAGGGCAACAATTAATTATCACGGAAGAAAAAATTAGAGTCGAATCAACAATTGAAGATACTAAAAGAAAAGCATTTATATTACGAATCTCCCTTTGGGCGGATTATAAGTCTGTTTTGGGCATCCTTGACTAGCCCCGGTGGTCGATCTTGATCATCCTCGGAGACGTCAGAGTCAAATCCAACACGTGGAACTTTGTCTAATATGTCCTCATCTTCTTCCAATAATGCATCACCACCATCTGTGTTGCCTGTAGCTACCTCTTCATGTCTTGCATCTGATCTCTGCTCAACTTGCCCCATCCCATCAAGATTTGGGCGAGACAAACCCACCAAATCAAGCATACCTGGCGAACTTGGCTGCCCTGGAGTAACGGTGGAGTTGTTGGGTCGAGAATGGTCACCGGAATTGCGACCTATCAACCTTCGCATTCTGAATTCACTGTAAACACAACTTATGGTTAGTTATGAGTTGAAAAAATTCAAAGAAATCCTTGAGGGAGGTGAGTTTATAATTGAGGTAATGGGAGATAACTGTCAATTACCACTTTGTTAATTTTTTGTGCTCCAATTTTTTGTTTTCTATAATGGCGAAGGATCAACTGCCATTAATTCCCTTCGTAACTTTTAAAATTTTTTATTTGAAATTTACACAAAAAATTCACTTCCCTCCATTTCTAAATATTTTGATCAGAAATTTCCCTCCATATTTATTTATTAATCTAAAAATTCCCTCCCTTTCTAAGGATTTTAGTCAAGAAATTCCCTCCATATTTATGTATTACTATAAAAATTCCCTCAATTTCTAAATAATTTAAAATATTTTACATGTGCATCTCCCAATAGAGTAGGGATGACGCCTTTGACATTCTTAGATTCCAACTATAGATACCAAGGTTAGTACGTAGTTACATGTTATTTTTAATATTAATACAAATATTAAAGTATACGATACAATTTAAGGCATAATTGAAACTAAAAAAGATGATTGGAATTGAAACAGAGTAACTAAAAATCAAAGCTTAATTGTAAAGGGTTAAAGTTGTAAGGCACATTTTATCATGCACTTGGCATGTAGGACAACCACATTTGAAGTAAATATGAATAATTGGGAACTCAAAAGTATAAAGAAACCCAGTAGCATAGCACGAAGATGGTTGGAACTTGAAATCAAAACATTTTAAATCAAAATATCACATGTAATAATAAGGGATCTAAAAAATCTAGAATTCTTCAAGATTTATTTGTGAGGAATCAAAGTTCTAAGAAACATTTTATCAAACACTTAACATACATGTCAATTTCTAACAATTAATCTAAAATAGGAATAAACGAAAATCGAGGGCACTTATAGATTGAGGATGACATAATTGTCACTTTTCTCCGAGATGTGGATGGACTAGCCGAGCTTGCGGTGGGCTACCGGAGCTGATCGAACTCTTTTGTCTTCATCCTTAGTGACTAGTGAGGAAGGCTAATATTATCTCATCCTATTCCACCTGCTTTCAATTTGATGCATGTAGACAATTGAAATAGATGAGCAACATGTGTCAAATCCAAAGCAACACATGTCAAAGAATACATATAAATATGATATAAATATGATATACATATATTCGAGTCCATAACAGATTAATTAATATCCTTTTTATCTTAATATGCAAATTACTACACTTACCTCTAAAAATCTTCTTCATCTTCATCGCCTTCTTCCTCACCATCATCTTCTATTTGCACATTTTCTTCATTTGAACTTGAATTATCAATAAGTTCATCATCATCGTCTGGTATTTCAATATCCACATCAAACTCTTCAACCTCAACATCCACACCTGCACTTGGATCTTCTAGATTTTCTGAATCATCAACGGCTGGCACTTGAACAGTTTCTTGAGGTTGATATGCTTCTTCTTGAGTATCAATCCATACCTTCTCGATGGTGCCCCGAGCTTTAGCTTTACACACAGCCCACCAATTTTTTCGATCTCGTGCTGCACCAGGATATTCGGCATAGAAAACTTGAATAGCTTGTTGTGCCAAAATGAATGGATCATTTTTCTTGTACAACCGTTTATGATTCACATCTACGAGATCATATTTTTTGTGAATGTTCATGCCTGTTTGTGGATCAAACCAGCGACATTTGAAAATCACAAGACGTTTAGGAAGAGTGCCTGGGTACTCCAATTGGATTATCTCTTCGATAAGCCCATAGAAATCAGTCTCATCTGCATTGTAGTTTGATCCTTTGATCCAAACCCCACTATTCATAGTGGATTTTCCTTCCCCTCTCTGCAAAGTCTGGAAATTGTAACCATTCAGCTTATACCCTGGCCATGCTACTGCAATTGCTTTTGGACCATGTGCTAAACTTTTTATTAACTCATCATTTACATTATTCTTCTCATCTTTTACCTGTTACAAAATAAAATAAGTCAATTAATTAGACTAGAACCATCAGTAAAACGCATGTGGGTAGAATATATACTTACATATGCTTTAAACCATGGTGTGAATTGCTCATCGAAACTTCTGTCATTTGCCCCGCTAACTTCACTGTCAAAAATGCTAAAGGAAAAGTTTTATGTTATATAAAATAATAATTTACAAGTATAAATTTTTATCAACTAATTTATAGTATAAATTGATGTATGCCAATACGTACTTAGCATAAGGTTCAACTTCCGGGCAATTTAACAATATATATGTCTCAAGTACGTGCTTTTCTGTTGGATTAATAACCCATCGTGTGGTTGATTTTCCATATCCTCGCCCAGGATAGTTAAAGATAGAGAAAGGTGAATAAGAGCTTGAAGACTGACATTCGTCGTCTTGTTGTGGCTGCCTTCTCATACATGTAGGTTCAAAATAATGCTCAGCAAATGTAGCTATTTCTTCAATAATATACGAGGAGCAAATTGAAGCTTCCACATGTGCTTTGTTTCCAACTTTATTCTTCAAGTGATGAAGAAATCTAAAAATATAAAAAATAATATGGTTGTAAATTTAAAAAAAGGACATAAAACTATATTGATCATGAATAAGCCAAAAAAATTACCTCTCAAATGGATACATCCAACGATATTGAACTGGGCCGCTAACTTGTGCTTCAAAAGGCAAGTGTATCAACAAATGTTCCATTGAGTCAAAGATTGAAGGAGGGAAAATCATGGCTAACTTGCATAAAATTAGAGGAATAGCATCTTCTAGCTTTTTTATTTGCGCAACTGACAATGTAGGTGAGCATAAAGAGTGGAAAAACTGACTCAACTCGGTGATAGTCCCCCAAACACTTTCAGGTAGCATTTCTCTAAAAGCAATTGGAATCAACCTCTGCATAAATACATGACAGTCATGACTCTTCATCCCAATTAGTTTGCACTCATCCATTTTCACACACTGCCCAATATTAGAAGCATACCCATCTGGAAATTTTAAAGATTTTAGCCATTCGCAAATGTCCCTCTTTTGATTTCTGGTCAAAGTATAAACAGCCTTTGGTTTCGTCCCCTTGTAATCATCTTCTACTTGCAAGCTCGGACGATCACAATACAACCGAATATCTTTTCTTGCATTCAATGTATCTTTGGACTTTCCACGTATGTCCATCACTGTATTAAAAACGTTATCGAAAACATTTTTTTCTATGTGCATAACATCAAGATTATGACGAATCAGATGTGTTTTCCAATATGGAAGTTTCCAAAATATACTTTTTTTTGTCCATTTATGATGAATCTTGTATCCCTCTATAGTTGCATGTGGAGAGTCATTCACAAATGGCAAGTCTTTCACACAATCAAAAATCTCTTGTCCTCCTAAACGATGAGGGGCACTTGACTTCTCAAGGTAATTTTTGGAAAATGCCTTTTTATTTCTTCTAAACTTGTGACCAGCTGGCAAAAACCTTCTATGGCAATCAAACCATGAGTGCTTTCGGCTATGCTCCAACCAGAATGCTTTAGTATCTTTCATACAAATAGGGCAAGCCATCTTTCCTGCTGTACTCCAACCCGACAACATCCCATATGCTGGAAAATCATTAATGGTCGAAAATAAGGCAGCACGCATAAGAAAGCTTTCATTGCGAGAAATATCAAATGTTGGCACTCCTTGTCTCCACAACAACATCAATTCTTCAATCAACGGTTGTAAGAAAACATCAATCAACTTCTTCGGATTATTTGGGCCAGGCACAATCGTTGATAAGAACATGTATGGGGTTTTCAAGCACATTGAGGGTGGAAGATTATAAGGGGTTATGATGATTGGCCAACATGAATACACTTTTCCAGATTGATTAAAAGGAGTAAATCCATCTGCGCATAATGTCAAACGGACATTACGAGGCTCGGTTGCAAAATCGGGATGTGTCTTATTAAAGTGCTTCCATGCTTCACTATCAGATGGATGACTCATTAATCCCTCTTCAATCTCGTGCTCAGCATGCCATCTCATGTGTTTGGCAGTAGTCATAGATGCATATAACCTCTGTAACCTTGGTATTAAAGGCATGTAGCGCAATTGCTTATAAGGAACATCTTTTTTCCCTCCCTTGGGTTTATACCTGTCCTTGTTGCAAAATTTACAACATCGCAACTCAATATCATCCTTCCAATATAACATGCAACCTTGTGGACAAATATCAATTTTTTGAACAGGCAATCCTAACTCTCTTATAAGCTTTCTTGTCTTATAGTAATCACTTGGAAATTTATGATCCGGAGGCATGCACCTTCCCGCCCATTGACAAATCTTGTCGTAGCAATTTTGAGACAAGTTAAACTCAGATTTAATTTTAAGAAGTGCTGACACGGCAGACAACTGAGTTTCAGTTTTGCAACCATCCCATAAAGGTTCATCTGCAGCTTTTAAAACATCCCAAAATCTTTTGGATAAAGATATTTGCTCAATCAGACCACTATCAACATCTGGTTGGCTACTAGATGATTCAACATTTGCGCTGCTGGTAGAGGGTATATTAGGTGGTTCACACTGGTCGAGACTAGGGTTATCAGTTTCAGCCCAATATGGAATAAAATTTGGACCAGCTGCATCAAATACCATCCTTTGTTGGGAATTCAAGCTATCATATTCCCCCCTCATTGGAAAATTTTGGTGGAACTGAGATGTGGCTGAAGCAAAGTTTGGATCAACATCGTGTGACTCTCCATGACAAACCCAACGATAGTAGTTTGGAGTAAACCCATCCAGGTACAAGTGATCCTTAACAATTTCAGGGCTAAAATACTTTCGATTTGCACAACTATGACATGGACATCGAATTTCACGTGAACTAGTATGTGCCAATGCAAAATCAATAAACTCCTTTACCCCCGCAATAAATTCTGCTCGAATTCCTCTACGGCTAGGTAAAAGTTTATTATACATCCAACTTCGATCCATCATGTGTTGAACCTAAGAAAAAAATTAAACATAGTTGTTTAACGATTCTTCATCATTATTAATGGTATTTATTAAAAGGTTTACTCAGGTGTACATTCTTTATTTTACCTTTAATTAATAGGTTTAATTTTATTCATATATTCTTTTAAAAAATTGATTTCATGTTTTTAAGGGGTTGGCGGCGCAACTTGTTTCCCGTTTACCATCTATGTATATGTAATTCAAATTTTCAGTGAAAAAAAAAATAACATTAATTAATTTATTTTAAGGTTGTATTCTAGGGTTTAAGAGCTTTTTGTGTTACAAATTCCTTATTATTATTATTATTATTATTATTATTATTATTATTATTATTATTATTATTATTATTATTATTATAATATTCAATTTGATATATTAGTACCAATAATTTTAGAAATAATAATATACATATATATCATAATATTTTATCTACTTATTTTTGTACAACTTATTATTTCAAAATAAAAAAATTAATTCAATTTTAAAAAATATATATATAAAGGAATATATTAAATATTAATTTATCTATTTTTCATTGAATAAAAATAATCATATTATTAATTATTAATATTGTTTAAGTTGAAAATAAGGCATTTTTGTATATTTTTATCTATTTGTTCAATATGAAAAATACATGTATATATTTAAATAAAAAATATAATAAAATCATTAAAGTAATCTATAATCTAAAAATTAAATAAATATATTTTTTTAATTATTTTATCTAGTCGTTCACTAATTAAAAGTGCATAGCATTAATATTTAATATTGTAAAACATAAAAATAATATATTTTTCATATTGTGTAGTATGTTTCATCCATGTGAACTAGAGTATATGAAAATATAAAATTTGTTCAATTTGTTAAATTATATAAATTAAACTTAAAAATAGTCTATTTCATCTATTTATTTAATTATCTAAAATTTTATATTTAAATATATAAAATTTAAGAAAAAATTTACAATAATAAATGATTTACAACTTTAAAAAATGTGTTTTCCACAGTATTTTATCCTGTTTTTGTCGTAATGTTGAATTAATTGATGGTTTACAAACTTATACGCAATTAATCCATAAAAAAAATATTACTAGTAGATTAGATAACATTTTTAATACAAAATTAAACATAAATACTCTTTATTTATTTATAGAAAATTTCAATTTAAAGGGTTAAAAGAATGAGATGGAGTCGGAGGGGGATGAAATTAATATTACTATATGAAGAAGTATTAATAACACAATTATGCTCTGTTTCGACCAAAAAACACAATCATGCCTTGTTTATTCCCCATTTATTTGTTTTGTTTAATTTTCATAAAAAAATATTCATAAGTTCAAAAAAAAAGTAGAGTAAAATGATTTTTTTCTAAGTACTGCACGTATGCCCAAATATAAAATTTGTCAATGTAGATTGTATTTGATGCTTTTTTAGTGCATCATATTTGTTTTTTTAATTTGTAAGAAAAAATTGAAAAAAAAATACAAATACAAATGAGTAAGATGATTAACTAAGGGCTAAGGCTGATGCAGGCTTAGGTCTAAGCAATCCAAGTTAGTATCTAAAATGCAATTTGATCATTTTTAAATAAAAACAGACTAGCTAATCACTCAAAATATTAATTATTAACCTATAATTTAAGGATGATGACATGAAGTTTATTGCACACACTAAAAATAATAAGAGGAGTAATTACCTGCCTTAAACCGATTAACGTGAGATATGCAGAGTCAAAATTATATATAGCTAGCGCAACACGACCTCGAGTAACTCGATCTCTCCGATTTCTCCCTTAATCCAAACTCCAAAGGTATATGATCAGTATGACTGTATGAGCTGAGATTATAAGAAAATACAATTCAATATAATAAGAATCGAATTCTAAATTTGATTGAAATTGCATATACATAATACATATATAAATTTATTATTATATTAAAGACTTGTACGCACGCACCTTGTATATAATCGTAAATGAATATTGATCAACTGATTTACGAACAAAGGCAAGGAAATATGAGAAATGTAACAGCGTACGCCGTTGGCTCGTTGCTTCACAAGGATTAATTGAGAATTGCAATTGTATTGCTATCAGTATTCAGTAGTAGTATAATCTATCTATATTTATAGATTGAAAAGTCGAAACAGGTAGGTATTGTTAAGCTGTTGAGGATTTGGTGCTAGCTACTATCTTACTCAAATAAATATTGTTAAGCAGTGAGGATTTTGTGCTATATATATATATATTTTTTTTTTAAAAAGAAATTCATAAATCAAGGATATTTTGCTCTTTTTTTCTAGTGCGGTAGAAATGACGCCTAATCAGTAGGCCATATTCCAAACTTCATTTATATTTATATGGGTTAATAAAAAAAGATTTATAATTGCAAAAATAAGATTTAACGAAAAATAAATAAAACGGATTTTAAAAAATGGCCTACATTAACCCCACCGGCTTACATTTATAGTTTACAACTAGTATCCAAGGCCTTCATTTATATGGCCTACATTAACCACTGCTAAAATTAATCAGATCCAAGGCCGACGCTCCAGTTTAAATTTCCGTTGGAATTTCCCACATCCAAGGCCGTTGGAAGATATGGAGGTTGTTTTCACTTCCCGACGAGGATATCGGTTGGTTAATTATCCGATCATGGTGATTGTTGGTACGTTTTTTTTTCCAACCAATGTACTCGTCGGTATATTATCCAACATGTTTAATCGTTGGTCCAATATCATCATGATAAGTCTATGCGTCGGTAAAGCCTCCCGACAATAGATGGCATTGGTAATTTATCATCTCGACAAATGTATTCGTCGGTTGCTTACCCAACGATTATGATCGTTGGTATGCTTTCGTCGGAGATGCCTAGGTTTCTAGTAGTGTAATCAGTAGCTAGATTGACCAAAATGAGATTGACATGGAAGCAGCCCGCAACTGACCAAAATGATACTGACATGGAACCAGCCTAGCACCAATTGCCAACCATACCCAACCATTGAACCTCCAACTGCTCCCCCGTACTCCTCATTTATTTATTTATTTCCACCCTAGCAGCAATTCTGAGTATGCAATAAAGATCGCAAAAGAGACAGGCACACTACATGGGATCAGCAGCTTGAGAAAGACGGGGAAAATAAGAGAAAATTGTAGCTGATCAGAACATGAGAGTAGCTTCACAGAAAAGCACGGGCAATAGAGAATTAGAAGGGATGCAATGTTTTCCCTTCTATGTGTGGTTGGCTCTTGCTGTCATTTGGGGATGAAGTGGACAGGTTTATAGCGTTTTAGATTGCAAAACATACAAATTTAACCAATTTGTTTAAAGATCAAAGAATGTCTGGTTAAACAGGTTGTCGTGTTGAAGATATATTTACTAAGATTAATTAGTTTGCACCAAGTGGCCAGTTTGCTGATTAGTAAAGATTTATTTGGTTACACAACATATATCCTTTATTGCAACCAAACATTCTTCAATTTGGACAGGAATTTGTCAACAATTAGGTTAGTAGCTTGAATCAATTTGGGTTGCCCTTAGTAGACTCTTTCCTAGGCAGCCTAACTATTACAATTTGATTAGGGAGATGATCTCATCTGATACTTGGATACTGCAAAGACCTGATTATTTCTCTTCAGCTAATTCATTGAATTGTTAAAATCAAATCGATTTTACTAGAACTCGGAATTTCCAGCTTTAACTTTTAAATGAACCCTTGTAATAAAATGGCTTTAACTTTTAAATGAACACTTGTAATAAAATGATTTAGCCTTTGGGGGAAAATGCTTCATCTTTCCTAAAATCAATCCCTAACTCCCTACGTAGCTGATAATCTTATATTGGAAATGGTCTACTTAATTACACAAAAATAATCTTATATTGGAGATGTCAGCATTTCAGAAGATGTCAGCATTTCAAGAAGATGTCAGCATTTTCAGAAAATGTCAACATTTCCAGAAGATGTCAGCTAGATGTTTGCAACATCAGTAAAATCAGGAAAAAAAAAAAGAGATTAAGCATCCGAAAAGAAAAAAAAAGATTAAGCTTCACAACTACAATAGCTAGATGTTTAGTACGTGAAATAGTTCATATTTGTGCCTTCGGCACCAATTTTCTCATTACATATATCCCGTTTTATATATATTTTTCTTTTTTCCCTTTAATTTTCTATATCCTATATCCAATTCATTCCTAAGAAATCTATATATGATATGATCAAAGTTAATGCATCAAACCTTAAACATATCAATGGACTTTAATTCCTAAATAACCAAGTCAGAGTACGTTATTTCCATCATATTTAATGTAATATATATATATATATGCAGTATATTAAGATCTCTCTTATTAAAATCAGCCTAATTCAAACACCACACAAACCAATATTAGTAGCAAATCAACCTAATTCAAATGCCAGTGAACTATATTACGTCGAAGAGACGGTGATGAGGTGTCAGCATAACACAACACATATAATTTAGTATATCATATTTAAAAGGTGATGAGTTGCAGCATTTTGGTCTAATTGTTGCTCATTACACCTATAATTTACTATATTTGTCATGAGGTGCAACATTTTGTTCATGTAATGAACAAGAATCAAACCCACAAAAAACCAAATTTCTTCGCAGATTGGCTGTGTATATATAAAAACTGATTACAACTAATGCCTCAGAACATGCTTCAACAGTAAGTGATGCAACAAATTGGATGAGAAGCGAATTCAATACCATAATAGCATCTCATTTGCAGAAAAATCAGAGATTCAAAAAATTGGAAACAGATATGCAGCCTATGACCTTTAAACTAATTAACAATTAAGCCAAAAAAAGAGCAAACAAACATTCACCAGATTCCAAGTTTTGGTTCGCTCATTTAGATCAGATCTCCCAGCATTGGTAGTAAAATCAAAACACAGAACAAAATCAAAGAAAGAAAAAGAAAGAATCATACCAACGGCGGTGTTGATAGGCTTCCAGCTACCTCACAAGCCATGAATCAGTGCAGTACCAGCCAAATAGGGGTCCAAGAGTGACCCTAGGATGTGAAGATCTCCCAGCATAGCAACAGCGGGCGACCTCGTCCTCGAAGAAACAGAGGGAGGCGGGGGCGACCTCGTCCTCGAAGCAGCCGAGGTAGCAGCGGGCGCTGCGGAGCGGCTGTGGCAGAGGAGGTCGGCGGTATAGACGCTATACAAATTCGTATGAACAAAAGGTATATTTTCTATATATTCAAAAGCAAGAGAATGGAAGCATAGAAGCTATACAAATTATTAGATGTCAGCATAGTAGCCAAGACAGTTCAACACACGAAGATGTCAGCATCAAATAAGCAGACTCATCGGCGTCAGCAGCCCCTTCTTTGCTCTGGTTGTACCTTAAGTTTTAGTGAGCTCTCTAAATTCATCATTTTTTAAACCACACCTAATCCCGACAACAACACACAAAAATCACTCCTGAGTCCCAATAAAGCTCCAAAACAGCCCCTAATCCACCCCTTGAATTGTCATTTATTCTGCAAACTTGAATTGTCATTTAAACACTTAAGAATTGTTTGATTCTTTCACTTGCAACATAAGGATGTATACATCTAAACCTGGATTTTACTAGCATCAGAAGGTAAGCCAAACATATGAGCATAAGAGTGCTAGTGAGAAATATTACTGCACAAAATTTCTGAGTTCACGGACGTTGTATATCTTTAATAGTTAAATTAGCACACTAAAACAACATGTTCGCATAGTTCCCATACACGCAGTGTGCAACATCAAGCTTACACCTTAATGACTTCCTTAAACATAGAAAAGAAACATGGAAAATCAGGAGATGGTACATAACAACAACCATAACAGCAAATGTCAGCAGTAACCAAAACAGAACCATAACAGCTTTTAGACAGACATATTTTTTAAACTTCTTCACCAGTCTGTACATTAACAACAGGTTGAGACAGACATATTTTTTCATCAGTTTGATCTGTCAAAATCTATTCGTGAGTGCATTAAAATCACTAGAAATTGAGACAGATTTTTTGATCAGTTTTATCCCCATTTCATAGACCACTTCCAAGGTTTACAAATGAAAGAAGATGCAAACTAAACACATGACTAACAGAGAGAGTACCTGCTTATCAGCAAGAAGGTGGCGACACTGGTCTTTGAGCAGCGAAACACATAGCAGCATCAGGCTGATGCACATTTGAGACAGAATTGAAAAAGCCCCAAATATGAAAGGGCCAAAGATGGTGATGGTCGAGTCGAGTGATCAGAAAATCTCACTGATGCGCGCCTCAGGGAGGGGATGTCGTAGATTTGGAGGAGCTGGACCATCAGGCACCGCTTCCCGGCGCAAATCTGAAGCAGCGCCGCCGGATTGATCACTTCGCCGGCACACCAACTCGTCTTCCACTGAACTTCCTGCCAGAATCGCCTTCAATTGCCGTCGCTCACCGTCGCAGTGAGACAGCGATGTCGATGGAGGTCGGAGAGAGGAGGTCGGAGAGATGAGGTCGGAGAGAGGAGGTCGAGAGAGGGAGAATCAACGGAAGAAGGCGGCGACGACGATGAGGCAACGGTGGCGAGATCTCTGTATCGTCTTCCTCCTTCTCGTCCTTCACCAACTTCAGGGGAGCTGTCTCTCTCTTTCACAAATTGGGGAAAGATTAGGGATTTTCACGGGAAGGGTAATATCGTAAAATATAGATCCGAAATTAGAAAAGTGGACATTACAGCTATTTTTACAAAAGTTAGGATACTCCTGCAATTAGAGCAAAAAATTGTACCTTCGTCACGAATTTTCTCAAATTTAAATGTATATATGAGTCCTAAATGCATGAAAATTTCCTTTCATAATGCATAATTATTGGTTAAATATGTGTTTTTTTTTTCCAACTGACCGGGTTAATTATAAATTTTTTGGGCTTGTGCTGAAAATACCAAATCCAAAAGGATTATAAATTTTAATTAATTTTTAAAATGATTTCCCTGGATATTAGAACTCTTGGCCCCACCCCCAAATATACAAATAAATAGATAAATAACTTGTGGCGAGAAATTAACTTGTTTTGTTTTGTTATTGGGGTAACATATAAATCTAGCTGATTAGGGCTTGTTTGTTGAACATAGGAAGTATGTTTTCTAGTAAGTTTTTTTTTTTGATAATCTGTTTTCTAGTAAGTTAGTTCTCATGAATTATAATTCCCATAAATTTTAAAAAGTTGTTTCGTTAAATTATAAGATATATAAAATTTAAATAAAGGAAGTTGATTTTTTTCATAAAAAATGTGAAATTGAAACTTACCTAGTCCCTTGGGTAAGTGAAATTCCCCCATTTTATATATAGGAATTGAATTCTTGAATTTTTTTGTATTAAAAAAAGCAACCAAACATCTATATTTGTCCTACTTCTTGAATTTTTAAAGTTTTTAATTGCTAACCAAACGAGCTCTTAGTCATATTTACTTGTGAGATCTAGCTAGCTAGCTTAGGTAATGTATCTTTTATTATCTTTCTGGTTTGATATATTTAGCACGTGAATTGTTTGTATGCGGTCACAATACTGGTTTACAGAGTCAGTATGCATTTTTGTTTGAAAGTAGTATACTAATTAATTAATACCGACTTCCAGAGTAAGTAGCCATTTTGTTAATTAGCTCAGAAAGACGTAGGGTGTCGATGGCCTATTTTCAGAAACCGACTCTAAAAGTTGATATCATGCATGATCGTGCATTAGACGAGATTTTGGTCGTGCATATATTAGTCTCCGGCCCTTATCTTTATCTACTAATTCTTTTAATTATTTTTTTAGAGTATATATGTGTTTTTTAGTAGGTAATATTTTCTAATTAGGGTTTATAATCTTTAATCTTTAAAGTCTTAGGGTATATAGGTTAAAAACCCTAATTAGAAAATTTTACTCAAAATTTAATTATTTGAGCTATTCTTTAAATTGATTTCTTATGGTGTATAATTTTTTGGTTGGGAGTCTTCTTAAACAGGTTGCTTAACCTAAATGACTTAGAGCATGGTTACAAAAATCGTTCCTAATTATAAAATCGTAACTAATGGATCTACCTTAATTTGTACATAGTAAAATTTTTGCTAT
This sequence comes from Persicaria maculosa, assembly GCA_963922045.1. NCBI lineage: Eukaryota > Viridiplantae > Streptophyta > Magnoliopsida > Caryophyllales > Polygonaceae > Persicaria > Persicaria maculosa. The sequence continues at coordinate 49,478,905 of OY998258.1, read as the reverse complement.
GTATCAACGTGAAGATGAAGAACGAGAGGGAGAGAGGAGCCGGAATAGCGATCAATTAAGATTTTTTCATCAGTAGCCTCAAACTCAAGCGCATAACATCGACGATCCCTGTAGGCTCCCTGGTACGCCAGCCTAATCAAAATGGCAACGTACACTCTCCTGATGTATATACATCTTGACCCCATAACCACGCATAAATTTTCCGATTACATTGGAGTATTGTTGTTGTTGACTTATTGACAGGAAAAATAATAAATAAACAGAAAGAGAGTTTTATTACTTTATGTGTAAGTCACAATTTCCATATATATATAGTAATTTCGGTTTAAACCGCAAATTACAGTATTTATATCAACACGTGTAAATTACATCCGATAAAATAATTAACTAAGAATATAATGCAGTTCAACAATATCCCAATAGCAGAAAACAAACATATGTGTATGTATGTACGACGTAACTAATTAACATATATTTTCATGTAAATATGAGAAGACCTAATTGGGGAGACCTGGTCCCGGGATAAGCGTAGGTGGGCTAGGGGTTGAGCGTGCAGGAGGTTTGTCTTTGGAGAACGTATGGATGGGTGTCGCGTCGTACTCTGCAAGCCATCTCGTTGCTCCACCCAAGGGCCTAGCTGCGAATCCAACTTGCGAAGCACATAGAATGCAAATTGCGACAAGGATCAACGCAGGAGCAGCTTTGCTAGTGGTTTCCATGGCTGCTTAATTGGATCGTAGCTAGTGTGGCTTTATATTTGTTCTTAATTAGCTATATATAGTTGCAAATGGAATTAATGTACGTTGATGTGTTTGCTTGACAGAGTACTTATAGACAACTAGTATAGTAACATCCAAGGAAATTGCATCATACTAGCATGCAGTAGCACGGTTCAATTCAAAACCGGGGTCTAAAATATAACTTCCAAGGAAATTGCTTACTACGTAGTAGTACCGTTCAATTCAAAACCTAAATTGCACCCAGCTGGATTAATTCTTTCTATTGGTTAGCTGTTATGATGTTAACATGCAGTCTGAAAGTAAATCTTTTGACTAGCTATTAATTAATTATTTGCAAATTTCCTCTAATTACATTTATTTATTTAAATATATTAAACATTTATGTTTAAATGTGGAGCTCAATCTTTTATAAACTAGTAAATATTGATATAAAAACCAAACTAACTCCACTTAACAAATTATAAACATATGCTAAAACCGATGCTGATATATATATATATAGTTGTCATATTACTGTCACTTTTTTTTCTTGAATAAATTTTTTTTTCCTGACAATAATTTATCTTGATTGCTGACAACTTGTCGAAAATTCATTTAAGAGTTATTAGAGGATTATGATCTCCCCAAGTACAAACCTGCAATTTCACCATTGGATCCCAATTTGATCGAAGCTCAGCCTGGACACTAGACTTGTCTCAATTTATGCAGATACCTACATCACAACACCAGGATGCGACCATTCATGTGATCAAATATTTGAAATCCACTCCCTACTATGGCCTCCTTTTATCTGCTTCTAGGGATTTCAGTCTGCAAGGATTTTGTGATTCTAATTGGGCAGCTTGCCCATGCATGTTCAAGACATTCTATTAGTGGGTGTTTCATTTCATTCGGCCCTCTTCTCTCCTCGATCTATGAGCAAGCTGCCCAATTAGAGTCACAAAATTCTATTAGTGGGCGTTTCATTTCATTCGGCTCTTCTATTAGTGGATCGTGGCTTGACTATATATCACAGTGGACAGGAAAAGGGGTAATCTGAGGAACCTCAAGCTCATAGAGGAGATGATCGAGTGAGCCATGGGCAAGCCCTCTTCTCTCCTCTATGAGCTTGAGGTTCCTCAGATTACCCCTTTTCGTGTCTGTCCACTGTGATAGTCAAGCCACGATCCACATTGCTAATTAAGAATCCTGTTTTTCACGAAGGAATGAAGCACATCGATTTAGATTGCCATTTCGTTCGTGAAAAGTTTTTGGATGATTTGTTTTCACTTAGTTACATCATCTCAGCTGGCTGATGTCTTCAACCATTACATCCAAGTTTGGTCTGATTTCCCAACCTCCAACTTGAGGGAGTACGTGTTGACATGTAAATTTGATATATAGGAAAGGGCATATTAGTCCTTCTGTATAGATGGTCAAGCATACTATAAATAAGATTGGTGATGTATTGTGAACCAATTTTTCAGATCAATAACAAAATCTGTTGATTTTTAGTTACAAATTCTCTCTTCTTCTTACTTCGTTTCTTTACTCAAAACATTTCTTTTATTTAAACTCTTAGAATATCATTTGTTTAACAACTCCAGTTTTGAGATATATGGAACAATGGTATTGTTTTTCTCGATTAGATATTTCGTAATTGTATCGAAACGGGAACTAGAAATATCGATCCAATTCTAAGCTTGTTAATTAGGAGTGAACACTAGTTTAACGTTGTTCTATCTATACTTGCATTTGCATGTGAATGGAAGAAAATAGAAAAGTTGATGAAAATATAGAAATTTTTGTTTGTATATTTGTATCAACTTACATCAACAACAATATCCTTAGCATAGCACATATTACAATAGGCAAAAATAAACGTAAATATATAGACGATGTATAAGATTGATGATCAATCAAAGAAAAAGATCGATGAATAAGTCAACATTAATTATATATTCAGTACGTAGCCCCATTTCCATTGGTGAAACCTTAATATTACGTCCGTCCTTTTGATTATCATGTGTAAAAGTTGCGCGCGCATGCCCTATGGTGGAGACCCGGGGATAGAGGTGGTTGGAGAAGGAGTCGAGGTGGCAGGTGGTGAAAACTTGCTGAGCATATCGAACAGCGTTATGTCAAACTTCCCAAGCCAGTCGGGAGCTCCAGGCAAGGGCCTAGCGCCTACTCCGACTTGGGAAGCACATAGAATGCAAACCGCGAAAAGGATCAAAGCAAGAGCAGCTCTGTTAGTGATCCTCAAAGCCATATGGTTAATGTATGGTATTGCTTGATTTGGCCCGGCTGGGTTTGGCTTATATATAATGTTTGGATTGGAATAAATGAATAATGTGTTGGTTGTGTTGTTGAAGGTGAAGAGGATTTTGGTGGGATAAATGTTAATTACTCCGTAGTATTTATACAAGTACAAAAACATTAATGTAACAAACTTTGTAGGACTTTTTAGGTTTAATTCGTTCAAAGGTAATTAGTTCAAATTGGCTTGTAAATGGGTCACATGAAAGTTTGACTCGTTAATTTGACTATATATATATATATATATATATATATATATATATATATATATATATATATATATATATATATATATATATATATATATATATATATATATATATATATATATATATATATATATATATATATATATATATATGTATATATATTGGTCATTTGACACGCATTCTTAACAAAAATGGTTCACCAGCTGGCCATTAGTCAAAGTTGGTTTTAATTACATGCACGTACAATATCAAAGTCTTTACAAGCATGACTATAATTTTTGTTATACCATCGTAACTTCTATATTCAGTAATCCAACAACTTTCAGAACAAATTAATATATTTTAATAAAATTGACAACAGACTCAATTAGATGGTGTTTCAATTTCTTGCCCTAAAATTAAAACATATTCAAAACTTATAAGATAATATTTGACTTATTAATTTGCTCGATCTATATCTTTCATCCATATTTATCGGCCTGTGAGATCTAGCTAGGTATCTTTCATTTTATCTTTCTGGTTTGATATTAGCGCGAATTGTTTGTCAAGTGTACAGTCACAACACTTGCTTACAGAGTCGGTATGCATTTTTGTTTGAAAAGAATATGGTAATTCTGGCTTCCGGATCGAGTAAGTAGACATTTTGTCGGTTTAGAAAGCTCATGTCAATGACCTATTTTCAGACAACCGGCTCCAAAAGCCAATATCGTGCTTGTACACTAGACGATATTTTGGTCGTGTGTATAATAGCCTCATCTTTTTATGCTAATTCGTCATCAATTTTTTTTTATGCTAATTATTTTTAATTGTTTTTTTAAAGTTTATGCTTTTTTGGTAGTTAATCTTTTTTTTTTAAATTAGGGGTTTTAATCTTTTATGATTAAAGTCCTTAGGATATAGTTTAAAAACCCTAATCAATAAAACTTTCCTCAAAATTTAATTATTTTACCTATTCTTTAAATTGTTTTTTTATGGTATATAATTTTGACCAGAGTCTTCCTAAATACCTAGGTTTCTTAACCTACATCACGTATGGTTACATCTAGCCCAATTAACACAGAGGAAAAATGGAGAAACTTATAGGAATAGACAGACAATGTGATACGTTTGGAATCCCCGATCCTTCGCCTGTGAGCTCAACATCAAGAATCACGTCGTATATTTGCCCGATCTTGCAATGCTCTTTGATATCTCCTGATTTGAACAAATTAATCAAGTAATTAATATTCTGATTATAGCGAGGAACAACACTTACTGAAATTCCAGCAAACAGACATAGCGACAGAAGTAAAGAGAAGCGAGAAGGAGCGCAAGGGTGCGCGGAGCCGAGACGCGAAGACAACGGGAGCAGGTGCCGAGAACGCGCGCGAGGGCGCAGGAGCTCGGGAGCGCCTGGGTGCTAGGCGCCGCGTGACGCTGAAGGGTGTCCGAGGTCTACAACGACGGATCTCCTTCTTCCTTCTTGCAACGAATGCCGGTTAAGGGTTTGTGTTTGGTTTTGCCGATTGCAAAGGTTTGTCTTTGGATTGTGTAAGAGCCGATTGTAACCAAGAACATGTAAGAACTGGAAGCTTTTGGGATTGATAATTGAGGAACCTTTTATCCAAAAGGTTTCCTCAATTCTATATTCAATCTAATTAAGTCAAAGTACATAAGTTTGTTTAAATAGAAAATAGAACCAATTCTACCTTGCAAGGGTAGAGCTTTGGTTTGATAAAAGATAGAATTAAATCCCTGAAGATAAGTAAACCTAGGAAAGATAAAACTTAGTGGACAAGAATTACATCCAGGATAGATATAATTAATTCCACATTATTAATTCTAAGTTGCATAAAATAATGAAACTAATTAAGTAATAAAATCCGGCCAACACACTAGGAGGAACTCGGCATGGGCTTTAGGCCCACTTGACATAGGCCAAGAGTACTCGACATGTCTGTGTGTGTCTCGAGTGGCCCATGTTAGTGCCGAGTGTAGGCTTGTCATGGTGGGTGTTGACGAGTCTTCATGAGCTCCGTTGGCGGACGCAAGCTCAACTTCTGTGCTGGTGGTGTAGTCCTGAGCAAAGTGATCCAGGGTGGCCTGAACCCTTGCTCCATTGTTCCTTGGTAACGTACAAGAAGTGCCTAGTTGTATCTTGAATCTTCTTGGCCCTTGCACGAGTGATAGGACCATCGAACGACACCTTCATGTTGTCTTCAATGCCACCATGAGTCACCGACATTTGCACTGCATCACAATGAAAGCAAGATGAACTAGGGAAAATCCTACCGAGCAATGTAGTGGTGAAAATTAAATACACAAAAATCCCAATTGACACGAAATTGAAGTTCGATTATATTAGAAAGAAAGTAGACACGACTGGTTTACAACAGCCTCAGCACTAGAAAGCATCATAGGAAGCAGAAACACACAAGATCGATTGACAGAATGGGTCTAGAAGATCGAAGGCTTCCCAAAAAAAATAATTTCATTCGGAAACTTGTCATGGATGTAATCGCTACAAAAATGAGACTGACTGACAAAGGGGTCGCGGTCCCCCTAACTTGTAACCTATGCAACCAATGTGATGATGATTCAATTCACTTATTCCTAAACTATCAATGCACAAGAGACCACATACGAAAAATTGATCAACAAATAGGAGAATTGATAGAGAATACACAAACAACAACAAATAGAAATATAAAGGAGGTGACCATCGATATTTTTGGAAAGCTAAACAAAAACACACAACTACCTACAATTTGGTTGTGCATACGGACAATTAGAAATAAGATTATATTTGTGGATGATCAGAATTTTAAAAGCCAACAAAATCAAGAGCAATATAAAAGGTACCACCTATCACAATAGAAAGAATCTAAACAACTCTTCTGGGAAGAGGAAGGAAGTAAGAAAAAGATAAAAAAAATCGACCCAAAGGAAAAAGAAGAACTTGAGATGGAAAAAACTGGTGGAAGTATATTTCAAACTCAACTTCACTAGTATAGAATAGACGTCTTTCAGGGGGTTTTTTACAAAGCTGACGGGAGTTTTTCAACTCCTTTTATTTCACAAGCTGATAAATATCTCTCATGAGTTTTATAAAAACTCCCGAGAAAAAATTCTCGGTCATGAGTTTTCATAAAAACTCCCGATAAATAGTTGAATCGGGTATGACGATTATACTTTTAACTCTCTCGGGAGTTTTAAAAAAAACTCCTGAGAAACTTTGTTTTTTTTTATTAAAAAAAATGGTGATTTTTTACCCGGTTCGATACTGAATCGAGTAGAAAGCCCCCACGATTTTTTTTACTGTCTTAACAATGGAAGCCAAGGAACATACCCGTTGTTTGAACTAGATTCATCTTAAACATTTCTAGAACAATCCAACTCTAAAATAATCAATGAACATGAGATCTCTCCAATAGAACCAAATAATGAAGTCACAGGCTAAGTATTAAATCATACAACAAAGCTGAGTAACATGCTAAGTATTGTCATACAACAAAGTTGTACACATTCAAAGACTGCATGAGCTATCAAGCGTACATTCATGTGTTCTTCAAAGCGTATATTCATGTATACTTGAATTCGCAAACTGCGTAAAGAAATAATAGAATAATCAAAGTATGCACAAAAATAACTTAAAGTTATAAGCAATTCTCTTATAAAGGAATAAAAAATTAAATTCGTGGTTAGTTAGACATATATTTTATCAAGTATTGACTAAGAGCTAGTTGCTTTAACCTATGAAGTATCTTGATGAAATAATAGAATGGCTATCAAGTATCTTCAAAATAATAGAATGAGAAAAAAACATTACCTCAAGCATGCTATCTCTTGCTTCTTTTTGGCAAATGTTGAAACAAATGCAACTTCTTTCTTGTTTGCCTTTTCCAACTAGTTAATGACAACATAATAACTAATAAGATCGGGAAAATTATGATCTAATAACCACATGCATATATGAATAAAAGAAAAAAACATAAATCTAGACAACTGAAGTAATTAACACAAGCAAAACTTTGAATGCCAATGTAATTAAGTTTAGACCCATTTCTTGTTGCAATGTCATTTATAAAATCATTTCTAAGATTCTTACCACTAGGCTTGAGAGATGTATGGGTTATATTGTTGGCCCGGCCCAATGTGGTTTTGTGCCGAGTCGCCTTATGAGTGATAACATCTTTCTTGTCCAAGAGTTGTTGCGTAGGTACAATGTGAAGAGGGACACCCATCGGTGTTTCCTCAATGTGGATATATCCAAAGCCTACGATACGATCTCTTGGGACTACTTGAGGTTTGCTCTTCATGCGATTGGCATCCCAAAGAGGTTCATTGCTTGGACTATGTAGTGTGTCAATACCACATCTTACTCCATCAAAATCAATAACGAGATCCATGGCTTATTCCCGGGCAAAAGAGGCCTTCGTCAAGGTGATTCTATCTTTCCTTTATTGTTTGTGCTAACCATGGAGTTTTTCTCTAGACTTGTAAAATTGGAGACTAGGAAACCAAGCTTTCGCTTCCACCAAAATTGCGAGCAAGTGAGAATCGCCCACCTTGCTTTTGCCGATGATGTGGTGAAGTTTTGTCGAGGAGATGCGGACTTGGTGAGGGTTCTTATGGGTTGTCTTCAAAAGTTTGAAGAAATGTCGGGGTTGGCGGTGAACTTGGAGAAATCGAGTATCTTTCTAGCCTCGCCTCCTCCAAGCGAGGGGGAGGAGATGATCAATGCCATAGGATTCAAATGTGGTGTCTTTCCTTTCCGATACCTTGGCATCCCTATCGCTCCGGATGGACTCCGGGTGACTCACTACCAACCTCTCATTGATCAAATTGAAAAAAGATTGAATGCTTGGTCTAGTAAATGCCTCTCTTATGCAGGAAGGAAGGAGCTGATTTCCTCAGTTCTCCAAGGGATCGAGGGCTTTTGGCTCTCTAGAGGCCGTGTTGAGATCGGTTGAGAGCCTTTGCCGTGGTTTTCTTTGGAAACAACCCAAGGTTCGATGAAGCAAGGTGTGTGCACCAAAGGAGGAAGGGGGCCTCGACTTCTTGGACCTCAAGAGTTGGAACTTGGCCTTCATGTGCAAGCACTTGTGGAGAATTGTGGAGAGAAAGGAGAGTCTTTGGGTAAGATGGTTACATTATAAATATCTCAACATAACTAATGTGCAGGATTAGGAGGCACATAGGAGGGACTCCCCTCTCATCAAAGGCATAATCGAGGCCAAGAACATGGTCTACTCCATGGGCGATGAGTTGGAGGATAGGTTGAGCGAGTGGTGCTTGGGTGACAAATTCAAAGTATCGAAGGCATATGAGGCTATTAGAAGGAAAGAGCCAAAGGTTAGGTGGCATAGGGAGGTTTGGGTTGCTAATAACACCCCAAAACACTCTTTCATCCTATGGCTTGCAACCCTCGGTAAGCTCTAAACAAATGATAGACTCTTTTACCTTGACATTGACTTTGCTTGCAAGTTCTGTAGCAATAACACCCTTGAGACCCACGAGCACCTCTTCTTCCAATGCCCCTTCACTAAAGACATTTGGGAGAGAGTGAGGAGCAAGTTTAAGATCTCATATGAGGTTGACTCCATTCATAGGGCTTTGAGATGGCTCCGGAGATACGTCAAAGCCAAGACCTGCCTTAACTGTAGGCGAAGATACGCCCTTTCCACCACCGTCTACCTTCTTTGTCATGCTCGGAATGCCCTTGCTATGTAGGGTAATCAGATACATGAAAATGCCATTGTGAAGCTCATCCTCATCCATGTCTACCATCTTGCCTATAACTCCTTCCCCATCATTGATGTTGAGAACATGTTGGCCTAAGTTTGACTTGAGAAACTATGTGTTGGTTTTGATTTTAGGGTTGTGTCCTAGGGCTTGCGTGCCTTTGGAGCCTATGTGCTCTTAGGTACAACCCTCCCTAGGTTTGATTTGTGAGCTCATGTGTCCGGTTGGGGTTGCGTCCCCTTGGAACATGACTCGTTTTGTGTTTTTATGGCATTATTCTTGGGCCTGCGTGCCCAAGGTATGCCCTTGTGTGTTTTATTCATGCTTTGGTATGTGTCCTAATGGTCTACGTGCCGGAAGGAACATACACCTTAAGACTTGGTTTTTACTACTAATCCTTGGAAAGTCTAGGCTGCGCCCCAGCTTTTAAGGGGTTGTAGTTTGATGTAAGGCCCTTGGGTCCAACATTCTTTATTCTCTGAATTTACGCGCACCCCAAACCCGGACATAGTGTCGAGTGGGTTTTCTTGACAGGGTATCTGACACTATTTTCATCTTGGTTAGAGTGCCAATGTTCCTCTTAACATTCATTTATAAGTCTTTGCAAAACTGTAATGTTAGAAGAAAAAAAAAACTGAAATATGGTGATAGATTACATTCTGTCCAGTGAACATTTTATTCCATATAAGAAAAGGACAAGGTAATTCTTCTTGTCTTCTTTGATGTTTTGCCTCTGGTCTCTAGCTCTTGTGAATCCTCTTTGATGATTTGCCTCTGATTTCACCAACTGAAGGTTTTCTTTTCTTTTGACGGCGACCACATCTTTTATGTATCATTGGTGGGTGACATTTCTATCTTTTGATGTCCTCTGGTACAACCCACTGTTCTTCCTTTAGAACATGATATATTGTCTCATGATAAGTCAATTTCCAAGCTTCAATTTTGTAGTAGCTGCTAATATAACTCTGAACACTCAGCTTTTTGTCCCTGATGACAGCAAGAGCATGTACACAAGGTATCTTTTCATAATCAAATACCTTACATGAACAAGATTTCTCCTTTAAATCAACCATAACCCTTTTCATCCCTCCGACAACCTCAAACTGGAATTCATTGAGGTGCTTGATAGTGTACTTTCCTGCATCACTGCATCTTATGTACACTATATCACTTATCTTATTTGGAAGCTCAAAGTTGTTGTTTTCAGCTTTATTTATGCGGTCATTGAACCATTTTGTTAGCTTCTCTCTGATTGCATTCAGTAAGCCTATAATTGGGAATGATCTATCCAAAGGAAAGACATTATTTAATGATTCTGCATTGTTTGAAGTAATCATATTGTACCTGTCACCTTTTGAATAAGCTCTTGCCCATTTATCAAACTGTACTTCTTGAAGATATTTTTCCATCTTGTTGTTTGTATTACTGATGCAACCAAAGTAGCTATTGAAATCTGCTTCTGTATAACTCTTTGCTGCACTTTCAAACCACTAACAAAGTATATTCTTCTTGAATTTTGCCATTATATTTTGCTTCAAGGGCCATCTGCAGTAATAATGCTTAGCATTTGGGTAAATCAACTCTAAAGCTCTTGCAATGCTTTGATGACAGTCAGAAATAAAAACCAGCTCTTCACATGATGGGATGACTGTTGCTAGCTTGTTGAAGAACCACTCTCAAGACGCGTTGTTTTCTGAGTCAACCACTGGAAAAGGCAATAGGGTATATTTGATGGTTTGCATATTGTGTGCAGAAGCTTTGAGAAGAGTCCCTCCGCATTGTCCTTTTAGAAATGTACCGTCTACCACAAGCACCTGTATAATTGAATTGTATTCAGTAATTATTTGGTGACATTAATTTTTTCTTATGAAATGAATCTGTTACTTTCGTAGGATTGGAAATGCTCGGATACATGCTCCTAAGGAAATGAACACATACTTGAACTTTGAGTTGTTGTCAACTTCAATGAAGCTGACAATTCTAGGATTTACTTGCTTCAGGACCCAACAATATGATGGCACTAATTCATAGTTTCCTTCTGCTGTTGATGTCCACTAAAATAGCCATGTTTCTATGCACATTTTAGCTCCTTATTCCATATACTTTGCGTATTTCGGGTTCGGAATATGTCAAATTTATGTAATATATGCTTATTTGCAAGAAATAGAGGTCTACATAAGTTTTGGTTTAATATTACAGAATTTGGAGCCATTCCGGGACAAAACCAAGAAGAGAAGACGGAAGCTAGAATTTACTCGATTTCGAGGAAAATTCCTCGATGTCGACAAAAGCTGGGAACCAGAGCCTGCTCGAGGAGAAGCCTGATCGAGAAGCTGAGAAGAGACTCCAACTCGAGTTACGACTTTTGCTCGATGTCGAGGAAATTCCTCGATATCGACTAAACCCAGCAGCAACACCTGTCCGAGCCAAGGAATGAAGAAGCTACTCGAGTTAGCCAATGAAGCCGAGATTGACAACAAATTTACTCGATGTCGAGTAAATTCATCGACATCGACCAAGCCAGAAACACCTGTCCGAGCCAAGGAAGGAAGAAGCTACTCGAGTTGACCAATGAAGCCGAAGTCGATGACATTTCTCCTCGATGTCGAGGAAATTCCTCGATATCGAGCAAAAGATTTCCGGGCCGTGACGCTGTTGGGCCTGTCCGAGTCGAGCTTGGTTGTTTTGGATGCAAGGAAATCCGAATCTATCAAGTATATCAAGATCTATCTATGGAGAGAGGATTTATCTACAACATGAAGATATTTAGATATATTTTCTTTTAAGATAAATGTTCTTTTTATTAAAGTTTTATCTTTAGAAATTAGATATACTCTCCTTCCTTGTTTAGCAAGGATCGGAAGCCTATAAATAAAGCCTATAGGGCTGAGTTTTATTCATAAAATTTGAGAGAGAAGTAGTTCCACAGAGAAGTTTTAGGAGTTCAAAGGTTTTAGGGTTTTGGTGTTCAACGAAAGTTGGAGTGCCGGGATTGTAAAGACTTTGAATATAGTTTATGCAAATTATTTCTTTTCAATCAACGATGTCTGCAATGGTGATGAGGCGCGAGTAGTCCACCTACTTCTAGGGAGGGTGAGCCCGATGATAGCCCTGCGTGTTTGAGGTAAAGATCCGACTTTTATCTTGTTTTGAGCATCTACTACCTTTTATGTGTTTATTACCCATTCAATGGAGATTCATGCTAACAAATTGGATTGTAAACCTAAAATTGGTAGATACTATTAGGATTTCTTGAAAGAGTTTCTTAATTGTTAGAAAAGGCGAAAGCTTGATCCTTCGATGCGATTTGCATGATTATCGTTATTTATCTTGCCATATGCATGTTTGGTTATCGTCGTTGCAAACCTCGATCTTAGAAGTTTTCTTTCATACATAGTTTATTTCGAGTTTTACAAAGCCTTGTTCTTTATTTTCTTTCGTTTAAAGTTTCTACGCGCCTTCCTCGATCTCGACCAAAATTGGTCGACATCGACTTCTGACATTCGATCAAAAAAGATCATTGTAGCTTCTGGTTTCTGCAGGTCCTCGACGTCGGCAAAGTTTTCCTCAACATCGAGGAATTTACTCGATATCGAGTAAAACCTGTGACTGCCGCCCGCTTTGTTTCGACTTGTCCGATCTTCTGTCGACTAACCCTAGTCGAGATCGAGCAATCTGTAGTCGACTTCTGCCGTGAGATTCCTCTGCTTCCTAGGATCCGCTGACCAGCTTCCTCGAGGATCGAACCTGACTTCCTTTTGCTACATCGGGAGGGAGTCTTGAATATTATTTGCTGGGATTCAATCGGTTTGCTTTATTTTATTCGTATATGCACTCTCGATTTCCTCCTCTCAACAGCTGTCCCCATTGACATGTCAGTTTCTAAATCACGAGTCATCCAAGATTTCCAGTAGCTAACATTCTGTTTGAAATCAATCCTCATTGTTTTTCTAATTTGGCTTGTAGTTGGACCCTTTTTCTCATCTGTAAAACTGTACATATTATGTAAAACAGTGAATAAAATATATATAAAATGAAGAATGATTACATTGAATAAAAATATAAAATATGTAATGAAGAATTGAGTGTATTATATGTCACCTGTGTTTCATCCTTCCAGTTATAAGTATGTAAGATGGAGGGCGTTGCTTTCCTATTCGTACTTCTATGCTATATGTATGCTCATTAAAGTATTTATTAATTATAAATACTGTTGAGCCACCCACTATGGCGCCATGAATTTTCCAGATGCAGCTCCCATCTACACAAACTGCTGTGTAATAACATGGTGTTGACTTCTTCAATTTTTAAGCAAATGCTTTTTGTGAAGCCAACAATTCAATAGTATTTTTGAGATCTTCCTTTGTTCGGAACAGTTGTCCCAAAAATATAAGAATTTCCCTCTTTCATTCACTTGTAGGTGCTGCTGTATATTTTGTGGACATTGTATTGCCACTGATGTGACTTTCAATCCATGTGTCATCTCATTTATCATTCATATCAAAGTCATCATTTATGCATTCTACATCTTCATCTTGCACATCAAAGTTATCTTCCATGACATTTGTATCCTAAGCAGAGCTGTAAGTCTGTAATGCCAATTGATTTTCATCATTTTTAGATTATGTAACATGTTCTTCAATGATTTCCTTCGCAGCTATAACATATAAAGGCAATATCCAATTCACATCCTTCAATTCATTAATTTGCAAAAAACTCCTCAAATCATTGTCATTCTCAATCAAAAAAGGCTCAGCAGTTGTCTTACATCGATGCAAGTGACTGAATTGAAGAGTAGGAGACAAATTGTCACTGGTTGTGAATCTGTTCAATATCTCACTCTTCATCTCTGACAGAGTTGCGGTTTGCCCGATGAAAATGACCTTTGATGACACATCCCTAGCAAAAACTAAATCACCATCTTGCAATTTCCATTCTCATCCAACTTTTACTGTTAACAGATTGGCACCCATTGTACCTGTTCATCAGTGACATCTATTAAATTTCATAAATATACTTTGATGACAGAAAATATTTTTTGTTATCACATATAACTATTCTTATACAGTGATTACAGGTACACAGATGTACTCAAAACTCAGCTATCAACATTTAGGTTACAATGCAATTTTGGTTACAACATATTCTTAAATATATACAATATTGACATGCATTAATTTTGATTAAATATTAGAAATACAATGATTACAGGTACACAGATATATTCAAACCTAGCTATCAACATTTAGGTTACAATGCAATTTTTGTTACAGTAGTATAGATCACGAAACCAGCATCTTATATCAAACTACATCAACCATGCAATCTAGGTTATAGTTCTATAATCAGAAAACAGCAATGTATATCAGAATCGGCATCTGAGATCAAAATTGATGATAGGTATTCATATTATACAAAATTTCAGATTCTGTTAATGCAATCAATTGTTATCCAAATTGTGCTCTAAATCCGTCACTCGGACAACAATTTTGCTACTAATTACAGTACTATAATCAAAACAGTTGTATTAGACAAGATTACAGATTATAAGAAAATTACCTCTTTTGAAAATCGAATTTGGGATGACAGGGTTGTATTTGAACAGATTTCTCTTCAGATCTGAGTGTAGAGCTCGAAATCATCGATCAATGGTGTTGAAATCAACAACGGTGCTCGAGATTGAGATGGAGATCCAAATTGCAATAGCCTCTGCTAGTTGCATCTATTTTTACGTGAAATTGAAGAAAGAAACGAGAAACAGGAGATTAGTGAGGCAGGGGCAAAAATGTCATTTTGGGAAATTCCCCTAATTTTACATCAAAAATATCCTAGGTTCTAATTTTTACCTAATATATGGACGCATCCCAAAAAATCCGGGAGAAATTAACTTGTTTTATTTTGTTCTTCGGGTAACATTTAAATCTCGTTGATTAGGGGTTTTTTGTTGAACATAGGAAGTATGTTTTCTAGTGTGTTAGTTCCATGAATTATAATTTCCATGACTTTTAAAAAGTTGTTTGGTTAAGTTATAAGATATACAACTTACCTAGTTCCCCTGCTGGGTAACTGAAATTACCCCATTTTATAGGAATTGTATTCCTGAATCTTTTTTGTATTAAAAAAAGCAACCAAACATCTATATTTATCCTACTTCTTGGGTTTTAAATCTTTTTTAAAGACTTTTTAAGTTTTTTAATTACTAACCAAACAAGCTCTATAGTCATATTTACTTGTGAGATCTAGCTTGCTAGCTAGGTAATGTATCTTTCATCATCTTTCCGGTTTGATATTAGCACGTGAATTGTTTGTATATGGTCACAATACTGGCTTACAGAGTCGGTATGCATGCATTTTTGTTTGAAAGTAGTATACTAATTAATACCGGCTTCCGGAGTAAGTGACATTTTGTTAGCTTAAAAAGACGGTGTCGATGGCCTATTTTCAGACAACCGGCTCTAAAAGTTGGTATCATGCATGATCGTGCATTAGACGAGATTTTGATCGTGCGTATATTAGCCTTCGACCCTTATTTTTTTCTACTAATTCTTGTAATTATTTGTTTATATAGAGTTTATGCTTTTTTAGTAGGTAATCTTTTCTAATTAGGATTAGTTTATAATCTTTTAAGATTAAAGTCTTAGGGTATAGGTTAAAAACCCTAATTAGAAAATTTTCCCCAAAATTTAATTATTTTTTTTAGCAAAAAGAAAATTATATGGCATTAATGCAAATCCTCATCAATTACAATGGCTATTCTCTAATTGATTTCTTATGGTGTATAATGTTTTGGTTGGGAGTCTTCCTAAACAGTTTGCTTAACCTAAATGACTTAAGAGCATGGTTACAAAAATCGTTCCTAATTATATATAAAATCGTAACTAATGGATCTACCTTAATTTGGTTCATAGTACAATTTTTGCTATGTATCAACGCAAAGATGAAGAACGAGATGGGAGAGAGGAGCCGGAGTAGCTCAATTAAGATTTTTTCATCAGTACCCTCAAACTCAAGCATAACATCGACGATCCCTGTAGGCTCCCTGGTATGTATACGTATGTTGTCAGTACGCCAGCCTAATTAATAAAAATGGTAACAATAGCACACTCTTGACCCTATAAGCGCGCATAAATTTTCCGATTACATTGGATTATTGTTATTGTTGAGTTATTGATAGGAAAAATAATAAATAGAAAGAGAATTTTATTATTTTATGTGTAAGTTACAAATATTTCCATATAGATTATAGTAATTTCGGTTTAAACTCGCAAATTACAGTATTCATATGAACACATATATAAATAAAATCAGATAAAATAATTAACTAAGAATGCAATTCAACAATATCTATCCCGGCCATAATCAGAAAACAACCATATGTGTATGCGTTTTCATGTAAATATGAGAAAACCTAATTGCGGCCACCTGGTCCCGGGACAAGCGTAGGTGGACTAGGGGTTGAGCGCGTAGGAGATTTGTCTTTGGAGAACGTATGGACAGGTGTCGCGTCGTACTCTGTAAGCCATCTCGTTGCTCCTCCAAAGGGCCTAGCTGCGGATCCAACTTGCGAAGCACTTAGAATGCAAATTGCGACAAGGATCAACGCAAGAGCAGCTTTGTTACTGGTTGCCATGGCTGCTTAACTAAAATTGGCTCGTATATAGCTAGTGTGGCTTTTTATTTGTTCTTAATTAGCTATATAGTTGCAAATGGAATTGTTGTTGTGGTGAGAAGTGTGTTTGCTTGACAGAACCTACTTATAGACAACTAGTAACTTCCAAGGAAATTGCATGCATCTAGCAGTAGCACCGTTCAATTCAAAACCGGGGTCTAAATAATTTCCCAGGAAAGTGCATAGTACCGTTCAATTCAAAACCTAAATTGCACCCAGCTGGATTAATTCTTAGTGGTTAAGCTTTTATGGAGTAATTAATTAATTGGAAATTTCCGCTCTAATTGCATTTATTTAAATATATTAATCAGTTTTTTTACTTGAATAAAATTTTTTTTTTTTTTCCTGATAATAATTTGTCTTGATTGCTAACACCTTGTTCATTTAAGAGTTATTAGAGGATTATGATCTCCCTAAGTACAACCCTGCAATTTCTCAATTGGATCCCAATTTGAAGCTCAGCCCGGACACTGGTTGTCTCCTCCCTGGTCTTGCAGTTTACATGCGGCTCGTGGGAAAATTAAATTTCCTCACAATACGAGGACCGGATTTGTGTTTTTGCTACTCAGCACTAGCTTGTATCAATTTATGCAGGGACATATATCACAACACTGGGATGCGGACATTCATGTGATGTGTGATCAAATTAAATATCTGAAATCCACTCCCTACTATGGTCTCCTTTTATCTGCTTCTAGGGATTTCACTCTGCAAGGATTTTGTGACTCTAATTGGGCAGCTTGCCCATGTTCACACTACGCCAGATGGCCTTTCGGGCGATGGACCAAAGTCGTCGCCTGAAAGGTGATTTTCGCCCTCTGACAACTCAGGCGACGAACTTCCGTCGCCTGAGTTGTGGTCGGGTGACTTTCATCCTTCCACCATTCAGTCGACGAGTATCTGTATGTTCGTCGGTGGAGTTAACTCAGGCGACGGAAAATGTGTTCGTCGACTGATGATGTTGTCAGAGGCCAAGGGCCATCCAGGCCCGCCCATTAAGACTCAGGCGACGAGTTTAGTGTCATAAGTTCGTCGCCTGAGTCGGTCCATAGACATTATCAACCTTCGTCATCGTCATTTTCATCTTCGTCATCCTCTTGTTCATCTTCATCTTCATCTTCATGTTCATCTTCATCTACATCTTCATCTTCATCATCATCGTCTTCTTCTTCTTCTTCCTCCATTTCAAGATCAATGGCGAGGTTCAAATTTTCGAAATAGATCACCGGGCCAATCTCCTGATAAGCTTCTTCCACCTCATTGGTAAGATCATCTCCGCAAGTTGCTAGAGTTTGAGGATCATACACGTTTCTATGGGACATCACATTAACTACTTTCCAAGCATCACCCGCCTTTGGATCATCCACGTAAAACAATTGCCTCGCCGAGCGTGCAAGACAAAACGGGAAATCCTCATACCAACTGTTGTTCGTGTCCATAGAGAGCAAACCCATATCTACCTTGGTGCTTCCACTATTTTCAGGGTCGGTGTCAAACCACTTGCATTTAAACAACACAACTGGCATACAAGTAGCGTATATCAGCTCTACCACTTGTTCAAGTACCCCATAGTACTTAGCATCTGAAGTTTCCACCAACACAACTGGCATACAAGTAGCGTATATCAGCTCTACCACTTGTTCAGGTAGTTGTCTCCATCTCTGTTCAACTTAGAAACCTATACAACATAACATGTTAGAGTCCTGTTTTGGGAAAACAAACATGCAATTTGTTCAATGAAACATCACGGCCGTTCTTACCCATGGCCATGGGTAGAAATAACTGAGAAAATCTCTTCTACAGTCCCATTCTTCATACTCCGGGTAAGCCTCACTATACAGGTTCCCATGCGATGTCAAGTAGAACTCAACTTCCTTGCAGTTGGTTAAAACCTGCCAGTGAGCCTCTGCAATCATAGGTTCTCCTAACCTTTCTCTCGTGATTTCACCGTGAGGACGCACGAGGCTTGAAACGACAGAAACATCATAGCTCAGCTCCTCCATAGCATTCGTACCTTCACAGCTCTCATCTCGACCCCCGAGATACAAGTTGCAGTATATTGTTGCCTCGTTTAAAACGTAACGCTCTGAAATACTTCCCTCCGGGTAACAGTAGTTCTTCACTTGAGCCTTATATTTGCCAAGTTGCCTATAAAACAAAGGAAGAAGTTTTGGAGGGGTAAGATGGACGTGAAATTGTGAGATGAATTTAATCTATAAGTAGCATACCTTTCTATTGGGTACATCCAGGTGTAATGTACTGGTCCAGTTTCTAACACTTGTTGCGGTAGGTGAACTAGAAGGTGTACCATGATTATGAAAAACTGCGGGGGATAAATCATCTCCAGTCTGCAAAGAATCTGAACTATCTCATCCACCATCTGGCGAACATCCTCCTTCCTCACCTCCCTAGCACACAATTTCTGAAACCATTTCGCTAGCGCAACCAAAGTCTTGGCAACACCCAACGGCAGGTATGCACGGACAACAATGGGAAGAAGACGCTGAAACATAACATGAATGTCATGGGTCTTTAGGCCGTGGAACTTTCTCTCTGCAATTTTGACCTTGTTGTGCAAAGATCCAGCGTACCCATGGGGGTACTTCACTGCACCGAACCATTCGAATATATCTGGTATGTCCTCCCGTTTCACCAGGAATGGCGCATGAGGGAGTGTTTCATCTCTCTTCTGTGCCTGGCTTCTCCGCACCCCTCTCTGCTGCAATGTGGCTCGAGCTTTGGGACCATCCTTTGTCTTCCCTTCTATGTTAAGAGTAGTGCCGATGATGTTGTCGAAGACGTTCTTCTCGATGTACATAACATCGAGTGCATGTCTCACTCTAATGTGAGGCCAGTAAGGCAATCTCCATAACTCAGACTTGTTGGTCCAACACATTCTGTTAGTCACACTGTATGGGGCCTTGAAAGCAGGGTGCGAGCTGAGGACGGGGAAGTTGATCCTGTAAAGACCGGAATTTAATTAATATTTACAAAATATCCGTAGGATAATCCGAATATTATCCTCCCTTATGATTATGAAAACCCGGAAAATTTAAAAATTTTATGCCTAGCTTTACATGGATTTAATGACGGAAAAAATATGCCCAAGCCACTTTTCTCGTATCTTATAAACGTAACGGATTTTAACGCTTCGCGAGCTCGGGTTTTATATTATGTTAAAGAGGTCATCCACCCAAATTGCCCAACATTGATCCACCAAACCCTTGACTTGTGGCTTGCTTGTGAATGTAGACATTCAACCACTCCCATCTCTTCATCCCATCACCCCCCATGCTTTGACTCATGAAGCCAACCACCCCTCTCCTCTATAAGCCTGACCCCAAGACTCATGAGGAGCTCATCCAAAGAAGCCCCACCGTCACTTGAGAGGAGAGAGAGAGAGAGAAGGAGAGCCTTGCTCCATTTTAGGTCCATTTTGGACAGCCTTCACAAGAAATAGCATAACTCCCTCCATACTCATCCAAATTGAGCAAACTCGGTGGCCATGGATCCGTCTTGAACCCAGATTTCCATACATATCTCAAACACAAAAATCCAAGGTCTTTTGCCCAGCCAAAATCGTCCATCTTTGAAGCTGCAGAAAACTGTTTTTGAAGGGTCTTGAGAGTTTGACTTGATTTCTTGGTAAGAACCCTTCCTTTCTTCCAAAATTGAGTTCCAACATGTTTTATAACTCCTTTTCTTCAACTTTGAGTAAGAATCTAAATCATGTTTTGGGATTTTTGGTGACAAAATGGCAAGGTGTTTGAAAGGTGTTCCGAAGGACTCCCGAGGGTGTTCTTGAGTCGTTTGTGTGGGATTCTTCGAAGGTAATCCCTCATCCGCCTTCCCCCTCTCTAGGAATAGATCTTGTGTGCTTGGAAAGGGCTTAGGAAGTGGAGCCTCTATGTGTTTTTGGTTACGTTTTGTAGCAAACATCAAGAGACAAAATGGATATATGTGCCTCTGTAATTTGGACTTTAATTCCAATCCAACGGTCTGATTCGGCTGAAATCTTAATATGATGTTCATGGGAATGTTATCTATCTGTCCTTCAAAAATTACGGCAATCCAACGGTTGAATCAAGAGTTATTATAATTTTAGTAACCAGTGTTTATAATGACTCGGTTAGAAAACTTGGTTAAGGGAATGCTAAGAATATGGTTAAATATGTGATGGCATAACCGAAACTTAGAGCATATAAAATACAGAAATGAAGTATACCCATAACTTGACTTATGATCCGATAAGAAGAAAATCGATTATGTGATAATACGATATAGATTACAACTGGTTAAGTCCGGATCACTTAACCAAATTGTGTAATCTATAGAATCGTGAACCTCATGTGGATGTATGTTGATTATTAGGTTGGGTACCATGCATTAGAATACCACCTAATGAAAGCTTAATGAAATTAATAGGCTCTTGTTGATTGGATCCTTGGTTGTGCACTTTATTGCTTGCTTATTCTCCGGACTCCAGGTAAGTCCCCTGGACTTACTCATGATGGATTTATGTGATACTCTTTGTCTTATCGAGAGTCTTCATGCATCACGCGACCTAGTAACATGTTAGGAATATAAACTGGTAATATGACGTAGGATGAACTTAGTAAATCCAACGATTCATATGTATGCTATGTGTCTATGGTAGGACGGCCGTCAAAATCTGAATAAATGACTTATACTCGATGGAACACGAATGAAATGATGAAAGGCTTATGATGAGAAAGAATGAGTATGTTTGAGAAGGATGAGTATGTTTGAGAAGGATGAGTACGTTTGAGAAGATATTATGGTGATTATGATGATGATACGGGCCCTTGTGTGTTTATTTCGCATTTATATATATCTATACACTTGCTTATGTGTTGCATTTTAACATTCATGTAGTTTAAGTATGCCTCTTTATATGGCACGGAGTGTGCATATTTCCGATGATTGACCCCGATTTATTTCTTGTTTTTTAGATTCAGGTACCCCTTACCCGATATGACTTACTGATGTGGATGGTTGTCGGGACAGACCTTTTGGACGATTAGAGTGAGGGAGGTGCTTGACATTCGCACTCTTTTGCTCATACGTTTTATCGTTTTGACCCGGCGTGGCCGTGGCATTTTGTTGTATTTATGATTTCCGCTTTTATCTCTGTTCGAAACGTTTTCGCGATAGTCTAGGACAGGTGAAGCCTCCAACGGGCTTACGATCTTTTCGGGGTTCGCAATCCCCATCTTTTGAAAACTAAATCTTCCGCTTAAATGAACCTAATAATAACTCGTACTCGGTCGTAAGATCCAAAGCTCACGGAAGAAGATCAAACTTCTTCTATAACGTTCCCCGATAATCTAGTATTCCGAACCTTATTTACCTTCTAAGTAGGTTTATGGAGGTTAATTCGGGTACTTAAATTTCGGGTCGTTACAGATCCTGTTGAAACAGATGGAAACATAATGAGAAAGACATCGGACAAACGTATGAAAAGGGAAAAGAGAGTGAAAAGAGAGGTAGTTCTCGTACCTATCGATCTGTGAAAGAATTTGCTCCCCGTTCCAAGCATAAGGGCGTGTTCTGTGTTCTTCACTTCCATTGAATGCCATACCATCGGTTCGCCACGGGTGGTTTAGTGGAAGCCATCTACGGTGCCCATCGTAAACCATTCTCCCCTGTTCATGCGTTGCAGAAGTACCATCCAAGCAAATAGGGCAGGCTTTATACCCCTTCGTCGCAGCTCCAGCCAACATCCCCAAGCCAGGAAAGTCGCTTATAGTCCACAACATTGCTGCTTTCATCGTGAAAGTGGATCTTGAGTATTGATCAACAGTATATACTCCAGTCCCCCATAAGTGGCGAAGCTCATCGATCAACGGCTGCATGAACACACTAAGACACTTTCCTGGAGACTTTGGTCCCGGAATCAACAACGCTAACATGTTGAATTCCTTCTTCATGCACAATGACGGAGGCAAGTTGTATGGCATCACTATGACAGGCCATGTGCTATGGAGGGTTGACTTATTCCCAAATGGATTTAATCCATCGGTTGCAAGTGCAAGTCTCACATTCCTCACGTCTTCAGAGAAATACGGGTAGGTTTTGTTGAATTCTTTCCATGCCTCACCATCTGATGGGTGTTTCAACCATTCCACATCTCTCACCCGCTCACCATGCCATCGCATAGCCTTTGCAATGTTCGGCTCCATGAACAATCTCTTCAGTCTAGGGGTAAAGGGAAAGTACCGGAGAACCTTCCTGGGAACCTTGCCTCTCGTACCCTCCCTAGTACACCACCTAGGTGTGTTGCACTTGGGGCACGCTTCGATCAGCTCGTACCCAAATGCAAGGTCCCTAATCACACTCTTCATCTTCGCTCCATCCGTAGGATGTTTATGTCCTTTCGGCAACATGCGAGCAATGTGTGTGCACATGGCGTCCATGCTCCTATCTGTCCACCCAAACTCTGACTTCATCTGCATTGCATCCAGACAGGCATCCAGAACAGTCATATCGCTGTTCTTACACAATGGCATGTTTGCTGCCTCTACAAGCCTATTATATTTCTCGTAATCATCATCAACAACATATTGGAACGGAGGATCGTCGGGGACAGAGTGCACCTCATATCCAGCATGAAACGAAAAAGCATCGTGTAGAATGTTCATAGTAGGACCATCAACGGAGGAAAATGCCCCTTCCTCCAGGATCTGCGTTCGTCGTTGCTCATTTGTCCTAGCAACTGGGGCTTCGCCATGCTTTTCCCAAACAGTATAACTAGGCCACATTCCCATGTGGGCCAAATGACTGTGTATTTCATCTATTGGGTGCCATTCATTGTTGCGGCATCTCCGACACGGACATAGGAAATGAGTCATTCCATTCGCATTATCTCTAAGATTCTGCATAAAGAGAAATATTCCATTTTGATACTCCCCGTGAGCGTGAGGGAGTAGCATCCAACTTTTGTCGCCCATTATCGTCCTATCATTATCAATCCATTCATATGAATTCATCACATTCTCAAATAAAATTGCACATAAACAATCCATTCTCATCATCTATGTCATTCTACACCACATTCTAAAATAAAGTTGAACATAAACAATCCATTCACATACACAATCCATTCATACCTCAAACTCAATTTAAAATCAATTTTCAATCATAACATTCTAAATTCCATTTTCATCAAAAACTCAAATACAAATTCCATTTTCATCAAAAACTAAAATACAAATTCCATTCTCATCATCTATGTCATTCTACACCACATTCTAAAATAAAATTGAACATAAACAATCCATTCACATACACAATCAATTCATAACACAAACTCAATTTAACCTCCATTTAACCTCAATTTCAACTCCATATATACATACACAACTCTTTCCCCTCATAAACTCCATTCAAATAACTTTTTTACCATCCAAACTCCATTAAAAAAGACAAGCTCATCATCAATCCAAACAAACAATGTATATGCATATATTGAACAAAAAAAAAACAAAAAAATTTAAAATTTGTACATACCTTCAATGGAGGTGTGAAAATTGTGAAATGGGGGAAGAGTTTTCGAGCCCTCTAGGGTTATTTTGGGAGAAAGGATGAAGATGAGAATGATTTATTTGTACAGTACAACCGATTTTAATTGTTTTTTACGGAAAACACATTCAGGCGACGGACATATATATATCTCCGTCTCCTGAGTGAATAGTAATAAATATGGGGTCAACTACCCCACTTTTCAGGCGACGGATATATTTAAATGTTCGTCTCCTGAGTGAACAATATTTAATATACGCCACCAACCGGACTTTATTACTTTACTTTTGAAAAAGTCCAACGTTCAGGCGACGGACCATTAGAATTTCCGTCGCTACAAAGGCCCATTCTGACAGCCGCCATTCGGATACCTGTTCGGGCGACCGATCTTGAGCAAAGTTCGTCGCCTGGATTTATTCCGTCGCTTGAGTTCAGTTCAGCCGACGAACATTGAGTTTTTCTGGTCGGCTGAACATGGGTTGGAGGCGATTTGGGCCTCCCAACGTTCAGGCGACGGGCCTTAGTAAATTCGTCGCCCGAACCTGATTCAGGCGACGAACTTTTTGAGGTCCGTCGAGCGAGACGCAATCTGGCGTAGTGTCAAGACATTCTATTAGTGGGTGTTTCATTTCATTCGGCTCTTCTCTCCGGTTTCCTGCAAGTCGAAGAATCAGGTCACGATCTCATTGTCTTCAGCTGAAGCTGATCGAGTATAGGGCTTGCCCATGGCTTACTCATCTCCTCTATGAGCTTGAGGTTCCTCATATTACCCCTTTTCCTGTCCATTGTGGTAGTCAAGCCGCGATCCACAATGCTAAGAATCTTGTTTTTCATGAACGAATGAAGCACACACTATGCCAAATTACATCTCAGACGACGGACGATAATCGTCGCCTGATAGGCATTTTTGCCGCTGATGTCTCAGGCGACGGACAAAGGAAACGAGTCGCCGCATCTACGGTAACCCATTCGTTATTGTGACACTTTCTACACGGACAAAGGAAATGAGTCGTCCCACTCCTAATCGCATACGCTCTGATAGCTTCCATAAAATTAAAGATTCCTATTTGAAAGTCCGCGTGAGCGTGAGGGAGTTGCATCCAACTTTTGTCACCCATTATCGTCCTGTCAATATCAATTTCAATATCTAAAACAAATTCTCAATCCACATTGTAAAATGCATTCTCAATTTCAATCTCAACCTATACAGCATTCTCAATCGAAAATACATTCTCATTCTCATCATCAATCCCAACCTCATTCTCAATCCATAAGTTCAATCTAAAATACACTCTCATCATCAACTTCAAAACCACATTCTCATTATCACATCATTCTCATCATCAATTTAAATCACAAACATATATTTCAAAACCACATTCTTATTATCATATCATTCTCAATCAAAAACCTAACATATAGACATATACGTAATCAACACAAATAATCCATTTTCCCATAACCTATCTTAATTGAAACCACATTCTCATTATCACGTCATTCTCATCATCAATTTCAATCACCAACCTAATTTATAAACAAATCCTTACAAAATATAAGATATTTGAACATACCTTACTTAAAATTGGAGGAATGAAGTTGATAAATGGCAAAGACCTGCCTAGAAGGTGATTAGGGGAGTGAAATGGTGAAGAGATAGATAGGGAAGACTCAAATGAAGAAATGGGGAGCCTTTGTAATTCGTGATTCAAAAAGAACATTCAAGCGACAGAGATAGCCCTAAGTTTCTCTCCTGAGTGAACATTATTAAATGACATCCAACCGCCTTACTTTTTTGGCATACCTCAGGCGACGGAGATAGCCCTAATTTCATCTCCTCAGTAAACAAAATTACATGTGCTAACTGGCTTGCTTTTGGCCCTAACTCAGGCGACGGACATGTCTTAAGTTCCTCCCCTGAGTGAACAGTATTAAATGCCATTCTACCGCTTTACTTTTTGGCATGACTCAGGCGACGAACATAGTCCTAAGTCCCTCTCCTGAATGAATATTAATAAATGAACCCCACCGGCCTACTTTTTTTGGCCAGCTGGCCTACTTTTTTTGGCCTAATTCAAGCGACGAAAATGCGTAGTTAGGCCCTATGTTTGTCGCCTGATCAATCCTATTCTGGCAGAGCTTGTTGGGCCCAATGCTCTAGCCACCAATGTTCTTCCTTTGTTCGTAGCTTGAATATGTTTGTCGCCTGAATCATCGTTCAAGCGACAAACATTGTTCCTTTTGGTCGCCCAAATAAGATTTCAGATGAGTTGGGAGGTCCCATTAGTTAGGTGACCACAATAAACAAGTCCGTCGCCTGAGTGTCATTCAAGCGACGAACGTTTTTGGATCCGTCGCTTGAATTGCAATCTGGCATAGTGACATCGATTTAGATTGCCATTTCATTCGTGAAAAGGTTTTGGATGATTTGTTTTCACTTAGTTACATCAATACATCATCTCAGCTGGCTGATGTCTTCACCAAATTTCTTTCTAGCCCCAAGCATTCGATCAACGATTACATCCAAGTTGGGTCTGATTTCCCAACCTCCAACTTGAGGGGGTGTTGACATGTAAATTTGATATATAGGAAAGGGCATATTAGTCATTTTGTATAGATGGTCAATTCAAGCATACTATAAATAAGATTGGTGATGTATTGTGAACCAATTTTTCAGAACAATAACAAAATCTGTTGATTTTTAGTTACAATTCTCTCTTCTTCTCCCTTCGTTTCTTTACTCAAACATTTCTTTTATTTAAACTCTTAGAATATCTGAGAGAGCAAAAGTAATTCTATATAGATCTGGGGCATAAACGTCATTTACAAGGTGAATCCTAAGCAAACCCTAATTCTCATTATATATATAGATAATCTACTAGGGTTTACGGAGGTTTCTGGACCAGCCGACACACTCTGACTTGAGCGTCGGAGGCTCCTCCGAGGAGAGAGCCCCGCCTCTTCCTTTCCTTCTATGCAGGTGATCGATCGATGCCGCAAAGGAAGGAGGTGCATATTTATGCACTTACATTTGGCGCCGTCCGTGGGGAATTCGATCAAAAAAGCCTTAAGATCGGATCTCCCAATCAACAAATCAATGAGGACCGAAAGAGGTCAGGGCATCGGTTCAGATCTGGAGCCGAATTTCTCCCTCCTATGGTGATGATGGTGAGATCCAGCAGCGTCGACGCTCCACTTCGTCTACACCGCTGCGATGCAACCGACGGCTCGAGCCAGGAGCCGTTTGTCCGCTACGATGCAACCGACACCGCCGACACTCCACTTCGCCGACCACACCAAGAGCGTCCTCTCCATCACCTTCTCTGTCGACAACCGTTGTATCTCGGTTTTGTCACGCCAAAGACGTCCCTAACAACGGTGATCGAATCACCGAGCATCTTGTTTTACTGAGCATCGAAAGCGCTACCGTAGAACCAACAGCGGGCCAGCCCGCGTCTGAGCCTCGCCGCACCACCGAACTACGCCGGTTGATCAAGCCTCCATCGCCACCATGGTCGCCGATTCCGACCTCCTATGTCTCTCTTTGTGCGACTCCGATTGGACCCGACTTAGGATTGCGCC
Organism: Persicaria maculosa; assembly: GCA_963922045.1. Lineage (NCBI taxonomy): Eukaryota > Viridiplantae > Streptophyta > Magnoliopsida > Caryophyllales > Polygonaceae > Persicaria > Persicaria maculosa. Next base: position 49,451,141 of record OY998258.1, on the reverse strand, counting down.
ATAGCCGCCGCCACCAAGCATCCCTTTCACCCAGCCACGAGAACACGCCGGCATCAATGGGTAGGCCGGGGGCACCCGTATCCGGATCCTTCTCCGTCGTCGAAGATCGAAGTCGGAGGCGGGACAGTGGCCAGGGATGTCACTGGGAATTCTCACACCGTCGATCTGTCTAAACCCTACGAACTACGAAGAAGCAGACGATGGGTTAGTTAACTTTGAATTATTTACAAAATCATCCCAGAGTTCTTGTAAATTGCAGCTCAGCCAATGCATTTAAGATAACTGTGGAAAAATGCCCAACTTTCATAAGGCAATATATCTCGCTTGGAAGTGCAGCGTATCGCGTCCGGCCGGTCCATCATACGTGACCCAAAAGCTAAGTTCTCTATGACCTATTTTGATGAAAGGTTTACTCTTTATTTAATCATATTACATGGTTAATTGCATATTGACTCCTAGCTTTGATCAGTGACGTAAAAATTCTTGAAATGCTTATATGCGCATCTATATATGTAGAACAACATTATATCAAAACCATAAAAAAATCAACGATAGCCGCTTAAGGCCAACTTAGCCGCTCAAGGCCAAATTAGCCGCTCAAGGTCAACTTAGCCGCTCAAGGCCAACTTAGCCGCTCAAGGCCAAATTAGCCGCTCAAGGCCAACTTTGCCGCTCAAGGCCAACTCAGCCGCTCAAGGCCAACTTAGCCACTTAAGGCCAAAACAACCGCTCAAGGCCAATGAGTCGCCACTCACGGCCAATAAAAGCCAATCTTTATGCCATAATAACCCCATTAAGGTCCAACAAAAATCAAAATCAAGCAATAAGAGTGTCATTTAAGACAAAATGCTCAACGTAATTAAAACCATCGAATCGTCAATCATAAATAAAAGCAAGGATGTCATCAACAAACGCTATCTCTAACTTTTAAGTAGTAATTTCCGTTTGATTAGTTAATAACGCAGTAATAATACTATATTGTATTGTTTGGTTGAGAATGATAAAGCTTGCCGGATACAACGAAGACAAAGGGCGGACATTACTGGCGGTCTTCGATCATAATGAGTGAAGAACTTCGAAATATTCGTCTTTCCTCATCACTAGATCGTGATAAGGAAACCCGAGGGGCAATTGAGAGAGCAAAAGTAATTCTATATAGATTTAGGGGCATAATCGTCATTTACAAGGTGAATCCTAAGCAAACTCTAATTCTCATTATATATATAGATAAACTACTAGGGTTTACGGAGGTTTCTGGACCAGCCGACACACTCTGACTTGAGCGTCGGAGGCTCATCCGGAGAGCGAGCCCCGCCTCTTTCTCTCCTTCTATGCAGCTGATCGATCGATGCCGCGAATGTATGCACTTACAATATCATTTGATTAACAAGTCCAGTTTTGAGATATGTGAAACTATTAATGGTATTATTTTTCTCGATTAGATATTTCGTAATTGTACCGGAACGGGAACTAGAAATATCGATCCAATTCGGGAAGCTTATTAATTAGGACTGATCGACCAATAATATAACTTTCTTCTATCTATCTATACTTGCATTGCATGTGAATGGAAGAAAATAGAAAAGTTGATGAAAATATAGAAATTTTGGTTTGTATATTTGTATCAACTTACATCAACAACAATATCCTTAGCATTAATATATATTACAATAAGCAGAAATAAACGTATGCATATATAAACGATATAAGATTAAAGATGAATAAGTCAACATTAATTATATATTTAGTAGCCCCATTTCCATTGATGAAACCTTAATATTACGTCCGTACGTCCTTTGATCATCATGTGTACAAGTTGCGGTGCGCGCACACGCCCTATGGTGGAGACCCGGGGACAGAGGTGGTTGGAGAAGGAGTCGAGCTGGCAGGAGGTGAAAACTTGCTGAGCATATCGAAGAGCGTTATGTCAAACTTCCCAAGCCATTCTGGAGCTCCAGGCAAGGGCCTAGCGCCTACTCCGACTTGGGAAGCACATAGAATGCAAACCGCGAAAAGGATCAAAGCAAGAGCAGCTCTGTTAGTGATCCTCAAAGCCATATGGTTAATGTATGTATTGCTTGATTTGGCCGGGCTGGGTTTGGCTTATATATAATGTTTGGATTGGAATAAATGAATAATGTGTTGGTTGTGTTGTTGAAGGTGAAGAGGATTTTGGTGGGATAAATGTTAATTACTCCGTAGTATATATACAAGTACAAAACATTAATGTAACAAACTTTGTAGGACTTTTTAGGTTTAATTCGTTCAAAGGTAATTAGTTCAAATTGGCTTGTAAATGGGTCACATGAAATTTTGACTCATTAATTTGACTATATATGTATATTGGTGATTTGACACGCATTCTTAACAAAAATGGTTCAACAGGCCATTAGTCAAAGTTCGTTTTAATTACATGCACGTACAATATCAAAGTCTTAACAAGCATGACTATAATTTTTGTTATACCATCGTAATTAACTTCTATATTCAGTAATCCAACAACTTTCAAAACAAATTAATATATTTTAATAAAATTGACAACGGACTAAATTAGATGATGCTTCAATTTCTTGCCCTAAAATTAAAGCATATATATTTAAAGCTTATGAGATAATATTTGACTTATTAATTTGCTCGATCTATAATATCTTTCATCCATATTTACCTGTGAGATCTAGCTAGGTAATTTATCTTTCATTTTATCTTTCTGGTTTGGTATTAGCGCGTGAATTTACGGAGTTACGGAGTCGGTATGCATTTTTTTTTAAAAAGAAAATGATAATATACGGGCTTTCGGAGTAAGTAGCTACACATTTTGTCGGTTTAGAAAGCTGGTGCATGTCAATCACCTATTTTCAGACAACCAACTCCAAAACCCAATATCATGCTTGTTGAGAATATGATCGTGGGAAATCTGACATTGATTAAAAATTGAATCCAAGACTTGCATATATATTGGTGGGCTACCCTATCTAATACCAATTGGTTTTATGATGGAATCCCACTCGGCTTGTGTGTTCGCTTTGGTTAACGCGTGTGCGCTTGACGTGCGTGCCCCATGTCGTACATGTTTTCTTTTTTTTAGAGTTTATGCTTTTTTGGTAGGTAATATTTTTAATTAGGGGTTTTAATCTTTTATGATTAAAGGCCTTAGGATATAGTTTAAAAACCTTATTCAGAAAAAACTTTCCTCGGAATTTAATTATTTTAGCTATATATATAATTTTGCTATTGTTAATGTGCCTTGAACGACTGTTGACCGGCGACGCATCGGCGGGGGGGGGGGGGGGGGGGCGACGCGCCCCTGGCGGGGGGCTAGGGGGGGCAGCGCCACCCCGCCTTTACGGTATGCGATGTTTATTGTAAACGGGCCTATCGTCTGTCTATTTTGGGCTTTCAGTCCAATGTCTGCTTAGGGTTCCATGAGTCTCTTTATATACTCATGGAACGCCGACCCCTGTAACCTAATCTGTTTTGCTTCCTCTAATAAGAAAACTGGTTCTCTGCCCGTAGACGTAGGCAACACACCGTTGCTGAACCACGTAAATCTCTGTGTTGTTCTTCACTTTATCATTCTCGTTCTAACAAACTGGTATCAGAGCTTTGATTGTTGATTTCCGCCGAGAATGATGTCTGGTTCTGTGTTGAAGATCGACAAGTTTACTGGAAGAAATTCTTTCAGTCTGTGGCAGATCAAGATGCGGGCTTTGCTGAAACAGCAAGGCTTATGGACACCGTTGGCCGCCGACAAGAAGGGGGCAGATACAACCACCGCTGAGTACGGCCTTTTGGAGGAGAAGGCTCATTCGACGATTATGTTGTGTCTCGCAGACGATATCATAACAGAAGTTGCTGATCAGGAAACCGCAAGCAAGTTGTGGCTAAAGTTGGAGTCTTTGTACATGACAAAGTCTCTGACGAACAAGTTGCTTCTGAAACAACGGTTGTTCGGGCTGCGTATGCAGGAAGGTACACAACTCAGAGATCATCTTGATCAACTTAACACTTTATTACTTGAATTGCGTAATATTGATGTTAAGGTGGAGGACGAAGATGCTGCCTTAATTCTGCTCGTATCCCTACCCCCCACATACGAGAACTTCGTTCAGTCGTTCGTCGTTGGGAAGGATACCATCACTTTGGAAGAGGTTAGATCGTCGCTTCACAGCAGAGAGTTGCGTCTGAAGGCAACTGCGTCGGTTACAGACAATCAGGCTTCCGGGCTTGTGGCAAACGGAGGCAAATCTAATGGTAGAAAGGGGAATAAGAAGAAGCATCGGCAAGATCGCAAATCAGGCCCTAAACCAAACGATGTTTGTAACTACTGCAAGGAGAAAGGTCATTGGAAGAATGACTGTCCGAAGAAGAAGAAGCAAGAGGAAGAGAAATCTGGGTCTGCAGCAGTAGCTGATCGTGGCAATACTTCTGAGGAGGATATTGTTCTGTTAGCTGATGATCACACACACAGGGCTGATGTGTGGTATCTTGACTCTGGGGCGTCCTATCATATATGTCCTAAAAGGGAGTTGTTTGCAACATATAGCCGTGCTGATGGGGGCAATGTATCCATGGGGAATGATGCTCTCTGCAAGGTTGTTGGGACTGGCTCAGTTAGGTTTCGAACAAATGATGGGAAATTACGCACATTGGAGGATGTCAAGCACGTGCCATCCATGACGAAGAATCTGATATCCCTAACAGTGTTAGACGACAAGGGCCTCAGGTACACAGGTTATGGGGGAAAGTTGCGTGTGTTCAGAGGCTCTGATGTGGTTCTGCAGGGAGTCAAGTAGGGAAAGGGAACTTTGTACACCCTACAAGGTTCCTCAGTTACAGGTGCTGCAGCGGCTATTTCTGCTGGGGTTCAGGAAGCTGATCTGACCAGGCTTTGGCATATGAGGTTGGCTCATATGAGTGAAAGGGGGATGCAAATTCTCTCGAAAGCATATCTTCTGGGAGGCCATAAGGCCCAGAGCCTTGAGTTTTGTGAACATTGTGTGTTTGGGAAATTACATCGCAGCAAATTTCCTAAAGCAGTTCATCAGACAAAGGGCACGCTGGATTACATCCATTCAGACTGTTGGGGTCCTTCACGTGTTCAGTCCTTGGGCGGTCACAGGTATTTTTTGTCTCTGATTGATGATTACTCTAGGATGACTTGGATATTCATGATGAGGCATAAAAGTGAGGCATTCAGTAAGTTCAGGGAGTGGAAGACTCTAGTAGAGAATCAGACTGGAAAGAAGGTCAAGAGGCTGCGAACTGATAATGGTCTGGAATTCTGTTCATCTGAGTTTGATGGGTTCTGCAGAGATGAGGGCATAGCTCGGCATCATACAGTCAGATACACACCACAGCAGAATGGTGTAGCAGAACGAATGAATCAGACTCTTCTGGCGAAAGCAAGGTGCATGCTTTCCAATTCTGGCCTTGAAAGGCGATTCTTGGCAGAAGCAGTTTCAACGACTTTCTATCTCGTGAATCGGAGCCCACACACAGGTATCGACTGCAAAACACCTTATGAGGTGTGGACTGGAAAGGCTGCTGATTACTCTAATCTGAGGGTTTTTGGGTGCATTGCTTATTATCATGTTGATGAGGGTAAGCTAGAGCCAAGAGCTAAGAAGGGAGTCTTCATGGGCTATGGTACTGGTGTGAAAGGGTACAGGATCTGGTCTGACAACAAGATTATACTTAGCAGAAGTGTAGTCTTTGATGAGAGTTCTTTGCTGAATTCTAGGAAGAAGACCAGTGATGCAGTTGAGAAAGAGGCTGTTGCTGAGGAGGTGGAGTTGGACTTCACTCAATCTGAGAGTCAGATACCTGATTTGGTCACAAATCAACCATCACAGTCAGGTACTACTGAGTCAGACACTGCTGAGACAGAGGCTATACCACTAGACACAGGAGCAGGTGGAACGACACATCGCAGTATTGCTCTAGATCGGCCAAGAAGGGCTGACATCAGACCTCCTGCGAGATATAGGTCTGATGAGTTGGTGGGATATGCTTTGCAGGTGGCTGAGGAGGTGGAGGATGATGCTCCGTCCACCTACAAGGTTGCTATTTCTGGAGATGAGTCAGCACAGTGGCTTGCAGCAATGGGAGAAGAGATGGAGTCTCTTCAGAAGAATCAGACTTGGGAGCTTGTCAAATTGCATGCTGATAGGAAGGTGATTACTTGGAAATGGGTCTTCAGGAACAAGGAAGGACTATCAGCTGCTGAGGGTATTAAGTACAAGGCACGAGTAGTTGCAAGAGGTTTCAATCAGCGAGAGGGAGTAGACTACAATGAGATTTTCTCACCAGTGGTCAGACATACTTCTATCAGGGTGCTACTAGCAATGGTTGCACATCAGGATTTGGAGCTTGAGCAACTAGATGTGAATACAGCTTTCCTACATGGAGAGTTGGAGGAGGAAATATACATGTCTCAGCCGGATGGTTTTCAGGTTCCTGGAAAAGAGAACCATGTTTGCAGACTGAAGAAGTCTTTGTATGGGCTGAAACAGTCACCAAGGCAGTGGTACAAGCGATTTGATAGCTATATGGTGCAGCTGGGATACAACAGGAGTTCATGTGATTGCTGTGTTTACCACAACAGTCTGGATGATGGTTCGCGTATTTACTTAGTATTGTACGTGGATGATATGTTGATTGCTGCTTAGAACAAGTCAGATATCCAGAAGCTGAAGGATTGTCTCAGTGTAGAGTTTGATATGAAAGATCTGGGTGCTGCTCGAAAGATTTTGGGAGTAGAGATCTATAGAGACAGGAAGCAGAGAAAACTCTTCTTATCTCAAGAAGGGTACATCAAGAAGATATTGAGCAGGTTTGGAATGTCTTCGGCTAAGTCTATAGATACTCCAATGGCGTCTAACAGTAAGCTGGGAATGTACACACTTCAGACTGAGGAGGAGAAAGAGTACATGTCTAAGGTCCCTTATGCCAGCGCAGTGGGGAGTCTGATGTATGCTATGGTCTGCACTCGACCAGATCTAGCATTTGCTGTTAGTGTGGTAAGCAGCTTTATGGTTCAGCCTGGGAAGGAACACTGGCAAGCTGTGAAGAGGATCTTCAGGTATCTCAGAGGCACTACTGATGTTGGTTTGTGCTATAGGAATGATACAGAGTGCTTGGTTGCTGGGTTTTCAGACTCTGATTATGCCGGCGATGTGGACAGTAGGAGATCGATGACTGGCTATGTTTTCACTCTTGGGAGTTCTGTGGTGAGTTGGAAAGCAACTCTACAACCTACAATCACTTTGTCTACCACAGAGGCAGAGTACATGGCGTTGACAGAAGCTGCTAAGGAGGGAATCTGGCTGAAAGGCTTGGTCAATGATCTAGGCCTACATCAGGATCAGACTTTAGTGTATTGTGACAGCTTGAGTGCAATATGCTTAACCAAGGATCAAGTTCATCATGAGAAGACGAAGCACATTGATGTCAGGTACCATTTTCTGAGGAATGAGAAGAGAATCAGGGTGAAGAAGGTGGGAACTGCTGATAATCCCGCTGATATGTTCACTAAGCCAGTTCCAGAGAGCAAGTTCCAACATTGTTTGGACTTGCTTAATATCACCAGCTGTTGAGTTGCCCTACGGGGCAGTCTGGGTCCTTCTTCAAGGACCAATCTGAGGCAGAGAACGTCTGGGCACTTTGTCATAGGTGCATCTGTTTATGAGAGGATTCAAGTCAAGGTGGAGATTTGTTAATGTGCCTTGAACAACTGTTGACTGGCGACGCATCGGGGGGGCGACGCGCCCCTGGCGGGGGGGCTAGGGGGGCAGCGCCACCCCGCCTTTACGGTATGCGATGTTTATTGTAAACGGGCCTATCGTCTGTCTATTTTGGGCTTTCAGTCCAATGTCTGTTTAGGGTTCCATGAGTCTCTTCATATACTCATGGAACGCCGACCCCTGTAACCTAATCTGTTTCTCTTCCTCTAATAAGAAAACTGGTTCTCTGCCCGTGGACGTAGGCAACACACCGTTGCTGAACCACGTAAATCTCTGTGTTGTTCTTCGCTTTATCATTCTCGTTCTAACAGCTATCAACGCAAAGGGTAAATTTAATTTACTTGGGTAAAATATCTCCGACCAACTCGGGCGAGACTTGAAAAGATGAAAAACGAGCTAGAGGGAGACTGGGCTGGTCCTGATATAATAGAGGCCCGGGGCGAATAAAAATTAAGGGCCCTAATAATTTGAAATTTATAACCATTCCAGCAACAAATTTGATTGATTTAATATCCATCCCATTTCTAAAATAAAAAATGATTCAATTGACAATAATAGAAAAAATAATAGAACACTTTAGTAGCAACGAACATTGTTTTGCATCAAAAATCTCCGCTAGCAGAAAACTTCACCCGACTTTAATACCATAAAAACAAAATACAAATACCCAATATAAACAAAATCGCTCTCCTACACCTATAACCAAAACTCATGAATTTCAATAAAAAAAACAACCCCATTATAGATCTAGAAAGTTACAAAACCCAAATTAAGTTTGCAAACCCATCTACTATATCAGTATATTACAAAGCCAAGAAATTAGGGAAAAACTACACCAAATTTCTAAATAGTACCCTCAATTTCGAACTTATCAAACTCTAAATCTCAAAAAAATGCATAACATAAAAATAGAGGCCTAGACTTTTCATGTAGATATCTTATTATTAATTTAGAAATTTGATGTAGTAGAGGCCTAAACTTTTGCTTCACTATATTAACGAAACCATAGAGAAGGAAGAAGAAAGGAAGATATATATGGAATAACAAAATATTTTCATTTAAAAAATAAAGGCACTTTAACTTGAACTTAAAAGAATCTAGATATAATATTTTATTTGGGTGGTCTTTTGTTACTTGTAAGCCTTTAATGTGTGATTTATTGTAATTTTAAATATAGAGGCTAATTAAGTTATAAAAGAGTTATTTAGTGGGTCATATTCTGTAATTTACCCTTTCAATTCAAATACGTGATTGTCTTCTTCCCATTATAATTGGATTGGGCTTGGACCCCATATGTTTTTGGGCCCTGGACAGGAGCCCAGCCTGCCCTTGCTCATGGGCCGGCCCTGGAGGGGGAGAAATGCCGGAATAGCTCAATAAACTTTTTCCAATGCCTCAAATTCAAGCACGTACAACATCAACGATCCCGTCGATCCCTCCAGGCTCCCTGGTACGTTTTCTGCAGTGGCGGAGCTAGAAAATGTTGGAAAGGGGGCGTAATATACGTGCGAAATATTTTTTTAGATTAAATCAATATAGTTTTTTTTATATAATACGACAATATATAAATGATATTATTTTAATATAAAATATCATCAGTTTATAATAAAACGATATCATTTTTTTCCTGTTCAAAAAAATAAATAAATGAAATATTGATTTTTTTTAACTAAATAATAATATAAAACTCAATATAATAAACATTAAGTCTCAATATTGGGGTTGTTATATTAGCCGAGTAGCTTGATCTTGACTCGACTTCTGCTCAATAAAAGCCCGGATCGAGCTTCATTTACTAAATGAGTTAAGCATGAGCACATGTTGAAGCTTGATTTAAAGATCAGCTCAAAGTGCTATGAGTAAAATATCAATCGAGAAGGTGTCAGCAATCAAGACGAATTATTGTTTGGAAACAAAAGTAAAAAAAAAATTGTTTAAGAAAAAAAAGCGACAACAATGACATCAGTATCAACATCGGTTTTAGTATATGCATATAAGTTATTTTGGTTTTTATATCAATATTTACTAGTTTATTTATAAAAGATTGAGATCCACGTTGAAACATAGTTGTTTAATATATTTAAATCAATGCAATTAGAGGAAATTTCCAATTAATTACGGAGTAATAGCTAGGCGAAAGATATAGTTTCATACTGCATGTTAACACCATCAAATATCTTAATCAATTAGAATTAATCCTCAATATATGCTTTGAATAGAACGTTGCTAGTATGCAATTTCCGTACCTGGAAGTCCCGGTTCAACTTTCAAATACATGCAACCCTCTCCCTGGTCAGTTTGACCCAAATACATTTGAATTAACAAAACTAATTGACCGTGTAAGTAATCTCAAATTTAGTAAATTACATAGTTGTCTATCAATAGGGTTGTGCATAACCGGGTATCCGACACGAAAACACGAAATGATTCCACGTCGGATACCCGTGTTACACGACACGAACCGTTTATTGAATATTTTTTAACCTGAATTTCTCAATTGATATAATTAGATATGAGATTGAGTTTATATCTATACTATTATAAAAGCTCATAGGCAATAATAGGTAGGGAAAAGACGGAAGCCGTTAAAACTGACAGAGGTATTACGGACACGACACGAACCGTTTATTGAATATTTTTTAACCTGAATTTCTCAATTGATATAATTAGATATGACATTGAGTTTATATCTATACTATTATAAAAGTCCCAACTCTCGAATGAACAGTAAAATAACGGCGCCGTAATACCTCTGTCAGTTTTAACGGCTTCCGTCTTTTCCCTACCTATTATTGCCTATGAGCTTTCATAATTACGACATTGCCACCGCACTCCATCGCCGCCTTCTTCTATCCCATGGTCCTCACCCTTCGGCTCCGTCGCTGATGTTTTCAAGGCAATGAGAAGAGCAGGGCCAACCACCGCCACCTCACCATATAGCCAAAGCCAGCGATTCCCTTCTATCGATTCTCCAATTGAAGAGGTAAGTCTTCCACCTTCCTATCATTCTCTTAACCCTAAAATTTCTTTGATTTAAGTTTAGGCCTTTTTTTTCTCTCTAGCGTCTCTATAATTTCACAATTTATGTTGATCCTGTCGTCTCTATTCATCTTCCTTTTCAATTCAAATACTCGACCATTTTTTCTTATGTTTGATTCAATTTATAATTGCTGAACGATGAATGGTGAAATACTTTGATCTGCCTGGATTTGGGTGGCCTAAACCCTCGGATTCGTTTCTGTAGAGAAACCTCCGTGCGTCCAACTGGAAGGTGAATTTCTTTCCTTTTCTTTGATCTCTTCATTCTGCGATTAGAGGTTGAAAGTCTTGTAATTTTGATTGTCTTGGTGCAGATTTCTCTGTGAATGGTGAAGAGGAGGATTGATAGGCTCCCAATTACAACTGCTAAGCGGGCAAACAAGCGTACAAGTGGGTTATCTTTGTCTCTATCTATTTTGTTTCAATTGCATTTCTATTCGTTCTTGCCATTCGTTTTCTATATTAATGGTAGATTTATTTGTTTCCTTTTTGTTGGGTCTTTTGTCTAATTTCATGCCCTATATATTTTTGGCAACAAATTCTCAGCTAAGATCTGCTGATACAAACCTGCAATTCACCTCACTTGTTTGATTTTCTCCTTTTGGGTCTAATGATTTCTACTAAGTGCTGTAATTAGTCATCAATTCTTGAATTATCTTGTTATAAATTGAACTCCTTAATGGACTGGCTTGGTTTTGCACTCTTGAATTGGCATTTGTTTCGTAGAAATTTAGCTAAAAGAGAAATTCAGTTATTTACTAGCTTTTGTCATGATTTTTACGATTGATGAGTTCTAGATCTGGAAACCCTTTATTGAGTCAATTGATTTTTTTTTTTCAGCTGAAAGAGAATAAGAACAAAACTAAAAGAATGTGTACTTTGGATTGATGTGCTACCCACGTGCCTTTGTTGATGAAAGAGGGTGGGGATTGTTTTTCATGTGATTGAGGTTTATTTAATTGTTTACATACTAATTGCCCACGCACCATGAATTCATGAAGCCAGTTGTGAACACCTATATAAATCACTTACCAAATTATAAATTTTTGTTTTATCTGACCGGTTCATATTGTTTATGGTCGGTTTAAGCATTTCATTCCCATGAATTTTTTTCTTCATATATAGTCATATAGTCTTGACTCTTGATACCCATATGTTTCTTTGAGGATGATTTGTGGGTTAATGTAAAAATGGAAGAGATCCACTCAGACACCGGTTAGTTTAAGATTCTGGTTTATACGAATCATGTGTTTTTGACTAATTAATTCTATTTGTTCAGTATCAACATAAAGAGCACAATGCCTTGTAGGAGCTTCTTTGCTGATGTGTGATCTTCTTCTGTTTCTTCTTGGGCTTGTTTCCCCCTTTTTTCTTTGGGTTTTTTTTTAATCCCTGGTTAGGTTTTCAATTAATTGCTTATTGGAGTTGGTTTTTGAGCCACCCTTGAAAGTGACTCAGCTTTTTTTTTGGGGGGGGGGGGGGGGGGGGTGTCAATTGGGAAAATTTGAGATGGGTTTTGACCAAAAGGTTGAACACTGCAAGAGGAGAATCCACATTTCATGCTTGTTTGGAGTTCAATTTTCAAGTTTCTAAAACGGCTTCTGAATTGCAGGAATAGTCAGATTCATGTAATCTTACTGTTCATCCACTTGTTCCTATAAAAGATAGAATTCATTAAAATTAAAAACGGTTGAATGGCAGGAACTGTTAACAAACTTTCAGATTAAGAAAAAATAAAATTAAGTATTCATGTAAAAATTGGTTACACAACTCTATTCAACCTTCTTAATGGAAGGTTCAAGTTCATTAATAGTAGTATCACTTACAACAATCAACCCTACACCAAAGAGAAGGTGATTGTGCTTATCATGTGTTTGCTCTACGACATGAATACTTCGTTTTTCTCGAATAAAGATACACTCATTGGTGAGGTTTGTCTTTGATTTTCAGTCATAGCAATATACATGTTCAATTGATAGAGATTGGTGATGCACGGATGGTGTTCAATTAAATGTCTGATATACCCAACTGAATTATTTACCTACTGTACGCTAAATTTTTTTGAATTATTGATGAGCCTACAATTTTCTGTTGTTTAGCAGTCAAGAGCTCAAGAGTACTGTTAGATGTTCAAGACTATTTATTGTTGTTTTTCTTGTTCGATTGCAATTTCTATGTGTGGAGATGGTCTTTACTTGGCAGGTGCTTAAAAATGTCCGCCCGTTTTTCCATCTTTTTTCTGTGTTTACTGTCCAGTATTTCTTTCCGAAAAATTCCTCAATGCACATGATTTTCCAACAGTTTGAACAAAGAGGAAGCTTGTGCAATTTGGAAGACGAAGCCACTGGCGAGCAAGTGAAGTGTGAAGGGCAGTGTCGACGGGTGATCATTTGCACTGAGGAAGGGTATGTCTTAGATCTTTTGTTTTTTTGAAAATTTTTTAATTTAGGGTTTAGGTGTTTAAATTTGGAGATTAGATTGAGTGGAAGTTTCGAATTTAGGGTTAGTTTGGTTTGAGTAATGGGCAATTAAATTTCAAAATTTAGGATTGAAATACATGGTTTAGGTGTTCAGTGAGTTATTTTATTACGATCTCCCCATTTCTCTGAAATGAATGTAACTAACAAGCAAATGTAGTGTCAATTTACTGTTATTAAAAAGGTTGCAGACCCCTTTTCCTCTGCCTCTGTGTGTCAATTGGCATTGTTGACATTGTGAATCCATGGAATTGTAATGTGCTGCTAAATAGAAGTCAGTCTGTCAGCAACTTGAAATGGTGGAGAATGTGAGATTTGTAAATAGATATCAAATCTCTTGAAATTCATAATGTCTTATCTTTCTAACAGTAAGAGTTCCCTCTAATCCATAAAGTTCTCAAATTTCTATTCCTTTGAATCTCACTCCTTTCCACATTCCATGTTCTTGTCAAACATAAGTATACATTGTTGGTTTTAAAAGCTCCATGTGGTTGCCTGCTGTGAATTTCTTGAGCAATTGGTTGGAGAGATGAAGTTGTTACTTATTAGGATTTAAGAGTCACATTTTGTATCATTAGGGAACAAAGGCACCCTTCATTTTGAAAAAGAACTCCATTCATGTCTTTCACATGACTGTAAAAGTAAATTAGAATGCATCTATTAATGTTGTGTAGTAATTTCTTTCTTTCTTTCTTTCTGTTATATGTTTCATATTTAATAAACTTATGCATATCCAATTATGTATCAAGACTTGAGTTTTGGATGGACCCCACCTTTTAGAGGTTTGTGGCATAAACATTTAGTTTAATAGCGTTTTCAAATTCGATTGTGTTCTTAGATAGTCTAATCGAAGTGAAACTCACAAACTGGTGTAGTGGCATAGAAAGAGTGACATTATTAATACAAGTAATTGTTTCAAGTAGTCAATAGACGAGATAGTAACTAGAAATTAAGAAATGTTGTAAGGATGGAAGCTATTTACTTTTGACCTGATTGTTAGGTTCATCTTCTTAAGGTGTGAGAAATAATGGTTCCAAACTATTGCTTTCAGAATATTCAGAAGCTGAACCTAATTGCCCGATCACCTAGAATGAACTCACCTTAAGGAACTAAAATATATCCAACCAATGAGAAATATTATTTATTCTGCAACTATAGTAATGCAGATGAAAAACGGTAAAATAAAAAGAAGCAACAGTTAAGCCTCTGAAAGGAGAGTTGGAACATGGATCTTTAATTAATAAAAAAATTCTCTTTCAAGTTCTAGAACTTATACTGAGTCAAAAGGTAGAATTTTTGGATTTGGGATAAGTTGTTAATGAATTGATTTAGTTAGTGTTTGTTTTCCATTGTGGATTGAATTCAATTGATCTAATTAAAGTTTATTTTCAATTAGAAAATTTAAACCTTTGTTATTTCTCTTTGTTTTTTTTTTGCCGACTATATAGATTCTATTGAATCACTCTGTTTATTTTATGATTATTTGCCTAATTTTTTTAGATTTAAATGGAAGTTAATATAGTTAAAAACCTAATAATGGTGATTACTATCAGAGCTTGACCTGATCTTGTTACTAAAACTCACCTACAAGTTTACTCCAGAAATGATGATTTATTTGTTTATCCATTTATCTCAAATCATCTATTTTTTTAATTCTTAAAACCATAAGTTCATTTTGTCATTTTATCTTGAATTAGCCATATTGGTCTAAAAATTGAACATACTTCTTGAATCTTTCTATCATTAACTATAAAAATATAATTGTTGTGAATCTATGCTGAGGTAAAGCTTCATGTCAATTATTTGTTGTTTTATTGTATGACTTATTTTCTTTGATCTGGATTAGAATTTTGCTCAAATCTTGTTACAATTCACTTTGATAAAAAAAAAATGTAATGATTAAAGATTACCTTTGGTTAAGAATGTAAAACTGTTCGATTAAATGTCCATAACAAAATTTCTGATTATTTGCCTAGGTTTTTTGGATTTAGATGGAAATTAGTATAGTTTAAACGTAAATCTTTATTCTAAAAATTGAAAATAATATTTTGTATGTTTATTTTGAACAAAAAATTACCATACTCTCTTATTATTTTAATTAAAGTTGAGTGACATGCCTATAAGTCAATTTCTAAGAAGAAGCTTGTGACTGAGGATATGAGGAGGAATATTCAGATCATGCAACATTTGAATGGTTAACCTAACATTGTGGGGTTTAAGGGGGCTTATGAGGACAAGGCTTTAGTGAATCTTGTGATGGGATTGTGTGCAGGTAGAGACCTGTTTGATAGGATCATTGCGAAAAGGCTTATGAGAAAGTTGCAGCTTCAATCTTAAAGCAGATTGTGAATGTTGTTCATGTTTGTCACTTCATGAGGGGGATGTATAGGGTTTTGAAGCCTGAGAATTTCTTGCTTTCTTTCAAGCAAGGATAAGAATGCCCTCTTGAAGGCCACTTATTTTAATACTCTTAGTGTTCATTCAAGAATGAATGATGTTGTAGGCATATTATAGATACCTTGAATTAGTTCTTGCGTTCTGGGTGTCAGGAAGGATTTATGAATTCACAGATGAATCATTAGTTTTAAAATCCCACCCTTTTTTCGACATGTGATGATCTCATAAGGATGGGAAGGATAGATAGATTTTTTAGTGTGCTAAGGATGTAATAAACTAAATCTGCAATCACAAGCTTTACTTAGTGTAGTAAAGTTGAGTTGATCGCGTGCGAAGCACGCGATAACACAACTAGTGTGAACAAAAGTGTATGAATCAATGCAAGCAATCTGAGATTGAATTTATATATGAACAAAAGGCAAAGTGCACTACATAGTGAAAGTGCACACATTTACAGGAATATCAATTAACACCAAGTATTTAAAAGAATCGGTTCTTCAAACAATACACTCATGACAAACAGAGATTCAATTCTCTAGATTGAAGAGTTAAAAAAAAAAGAGAAAGCCCAAATCAAGAACTAGAGTTTTGAGTAAAAAAGCAAAATAAGAACTAAATAACCAATTTATTTTCAATATATTCGTAAGAGAGGAGATGCTAAGGCTGGAGGCCGGATCTGGAGGAAATTGGTCGGAGAAGACAGATTTGAGGTTGGATCTGGAGTAAACGCATCGAAGAAGACAAGCTTGAGGCCGAGTCTGGACGAAATCCGTCGGACAAGATAGAGTCAAGGCCGGATCTGGAGGTAATTCATCATAGAAGATAGATTTGAGGTTGGATCTAGAGGAAACTAATCAGAGAAGACAAACTTGAGTTTGAGAGAGACAAGGATCGCCAATTCGCCATTGGATTTGGAGTCTCTCTGAGAGAGTGAGAGGAGAGGCGGCCAGATATGTAAAAATATAAGTTTGGGTTTATTTTGGACTTTTAGGGGAAGGGGAAAATAAAAAATAAATAAAAAATTGACACAAGTGGGAGACGGGAATTGAACCTCAGACTACATGCTCCCAGCGTTCCCCCATTACCAACTCAGCCATCCTCCTCTACTGTCTAAGTCCTCTCCTTTAATACTAATATTACTTATCTACAGATTTAAAATACAAAAATAAAAAATAAAGGTGTCGTGTCGGATATCCGATAAGAAAAAAATATCGATCCGTATACGACACGTTTATTCTGGTGTTTTTACAGTTCATGTTATAAACGTGTCGTATCCTTGTCGTTTCGTGTTTTTTCGTGTCGTGTTATAGACATCACACCGATTTTATTGACCGATGTTAAAATTTTTTTTTAGGAAAAAGTTAAACGCGCGGGATTGAAATCTGGAGTACGTAAAATCCCGCCCATCTCAAATACACGCGGGCGAATTTAACACTTAGAATTTTTTTGAAGTTTGAGTTTGTTTCTTACAAAAATTAAAACACAACCCAATATTTCTAACACTTGGAAAAAAATGGAATTATTTACAAAACAAAAGAATAGATCGAAGGCTTATTTACTATGCTTGGAAAAATTAAAACCCAATTACACATTTGGACTCAGCCATCCTCTTCCAAATCGCGGGCTCCTTCCTGTTCACCCCCAACGCCTTCCTCCTCCAATCCGCCAATCTCACCGGCCTTGGAGCTCGATGGTGGCTTCGGTGGGATTGTAGACTCTCCGGCGAAATCCCTTCTTCGTTCTCGTAATTTCCCATCTCTCAACTCTTTCCGTAACCACGAAACTCCTCTTTCACTCTCTTCGTCGTGTCTCCGGTGCGTGGCCTGTGGTTTCTGTCAAACCGAGCTTTGCCTCTATTAGTGGTCGTCTCTCTCACCATCGAAATCAAGCCGGGCTGTTAACATTCAGGTATGCTTTTGAAATCCCAACTTCAACAGTCGAAACCCTAACTTTCCGCCTTCAATTTTCAATATTTTTGATTTAGGGTTTATATGAACTGGTTTGATTAAGTATAGATAGCTAAAATTGATATCTAGTTTTGATTTAGCGTTTCTTTAGGGTTTGAAGTACTCTCTAATTTAGGTTATGAAACTAATTTGGGGCTGTTCTTTTTTTTTTTTGGTGGGGAAATCACCTCAATGTTGTAGCTTGAGCGAACAAAGATTAGATGTGGAACCCCATCAATTCCATGCAATTCTGCCATAAGGTGAAAGTTGTCTCATAAAATAAAATTCCAAATAAACAGGAAACAACAAGATCCATTGACGTTCCCTGGCTTTCATTCAACAGAAGAAATCTTGTAACTGTCATAAATCTTATGTTTATGTTCTCCAGCAAGAATCCTAAAAAAAATGCATTTGCCCTCTTCTTCCCTGCTGTTGCATTCGACGATGGAACAATTTGCCAATTTGACCTTTATTGCTGCTATCCTTGCCGTTATCAATTTAGGGTTCTTTAATTTAGATTTAAGAGAATTTGTATTCAAAAGCAAATCGATATCGATCTCAGAGTCCAATTTACCTGAAATTTAACCAAGTAAAACTCCACATGCACTCCTCAATTCTTAAGATGGCATACTGACCATCAACATAGAACCAAATAAAGAGTACCTGTTGGTTTACAAATTCAAGTCAACTACCCAATTCAGCAAGCTTGAATGATCCCCAATAACGTAAAATCTAACTTAGCTCTTTGAAACCTTTAGTTGGAGATCTTCAACGATCGCATAATTTGTAGCTTATTTAATCCGAAAAAAATAATGAAATCAAGCACAGATTGTCCACAGTTCGACCAATCGCTATTTATGTGAGAGCTTAATGATGGAGGCGATAATACCCTTACTGCAGCAAGGAAGATGCTGATTTTTTTTTGTTGAAGTTGGACGAGGACGATTCTGAGTCAAAGGTTGAGGTGAAAGAGAAGAGAATTGTGATTTGTGGAAGGGGTTCTGAAGTAGGTGTGCCGTGTGGGGGAATGGGATTGCAATGTTGAAATTTGGAAACAATTACGGAGTAATAAAATATCAATGATTTTTTTTGTTTAAAAAAAGGAATGAAAAATGAATACACGTGGTCCAATCAAAATTTTGAAGCTGGGAGTGATATATAAATTGAAGCAGACGATCCGCGTTGTTCCTAAATGAATTCACAAACCATTTAATACAGCCATGTACTGGCGCTCTTGTCGGTTTCAGTTGCTGTAACGATGTTGAAGTGTATCTACTTTGCTTTTGTTTACCTCATTTTTTACTTCTAATCCTATATTATTTATTTGCAGGCTGAGTTCAAGAGAATCGTTTCACCTTTGAAATATCAAACAAGGTGTCTTGCCGCCTTTCCAGATAAACAAGGATTTTTGGTAGGACATTTCTCGTTCTGTATTGGTGACCATATATCCTCATCCGGATCATCTTACGGAAGAGGTATAATTCCTTCTTGATGAGGGTCAAGCATAGGAGTTATTTGAGTTGTCGTTAAAAATGGTATGCTTACCTTTTCCTCTCTTTCTCTCTCCCTTGCAGGAAAAGATTTACCAATTAATACTGAAACAAGAAGAGGAGGGTTCAAGAGTGACACATTTTGATATAATTGAATATCTTCAGGTTTGTATTGAGGCTTACCCATTTCTTTTGTATGTTTGTTGGTAGGGGAATGCACCTTTATAATGTTACCAAACATTCTGTTGGAAAACCATTTCCTCACTAAGCTCCTCATTGCTATGTATGCTCCCTATATATGGTATTATGTGGGTTATTTGTGCGTGCAATGGATATTATAAGGGTGTTTGTATCCCATCAAATTATCAATAACTTAGTAAGTGATAAAGAGTTTGGGTTTCTTTCTGCCTATAAATAATGCTTTACTGCTATTAGAATAAGTAATCTAGTATCTTTTTTCATTGACTCATAACCGCCCTTATGTGAATAGCTGAGAAAAAAATACAATTGGATATATAAATAAGCTGATATATATCCAATTTATGAATTATTTACATTACACTTATATCCAAGCTATGATTTATTTAAAT
This sequence comes from Persicaria maculosa, assembly GCA_963922045.1. NCBI lineage: Eukaryota > Viridiplantae > Streptophyta > Magnoliopsida > Caryophyllales > Polygonaceae > Persicaria > Persicaria maculosa. The sequence continues at coordinate 49,431,460 of OY998258.1, read as the reverse complement.
TACCGTTCGTGTTTTTTTTAGTAACATAGTTTATATTCTTCTTTTTCTATTTGTTTTATAATTTTTAGCAATGGATAAATCATGGATGGAAGAAGATAGGTTGAGTGAGAAGTATCAATTGGGGTTGGACGCTTTCTTTGCTTATGTTAAAACTAACTCTAATAACGCTAAGAAAGTAAGATGTCCTTGCTCAAAATGTGTGAATTTTAAGAAGAGGACATTTAAAGTCATGAGAGTACACTGCGATGAATTTGGATTCAGTTTGGGATACACAAATTGGATTTGGCATGGAGAACCTACTGCTAGTGTTGACACGAACAATGATGTCCACAAAGCTCATCACCCTCAACTCAGCTCTGAAACTGTGGAGATGTATGAAGCAGCTGGGAATGAAGGTGATGATTATGATGCCGAATCTGCTGACTTCAATCAGTTTGTTGAAGATGCACAAAGACCCCTGTTTGATCGTAGTGATCACACGAAGTTAGATGCGCTAGTTAAACTTCACTCTCTTAAAGCAAAGTTCGGCTTGAGTGACACTTGTTTCAATGAAGTACTAGAGGTTGTATCGTCCTTGATTCCGAATGGAAATGTGTTACCGCAAACTCTGTACGAGTCAAGAAAAACACTAAACAAGCTAGGTCTTTCATATCAGAAAATACATGCATGTCCCAATGATTGTATACTTTATAGGAATGAGTATGCCGAGTCAAACTCTTGCCCTACTTGTTGTCTCTCTCGTTGGAAGATGATGAGAGATCAAACAGAAAGGGAGGGACAACCAGCAAAGGTTTTATGGTATTTTCCCATCATCCCTCGATTACGCCGTTTGTTTAAATCTGCTGAAACAGCTGAATTGATTACATGGCATGATGAGAATCACAGTCAAGATGGCTACATGAGATATCCAGTTGATTCCCCTGCTTGGAAGTTGATTGATTACAAGTGTCCGGAATTTGCAACAGAAGCTAGAAATTTGAGGATGGCCTTGGCAGCGGATGGCATTAATCCACATAGTAGTATGAGCAGCAGAAGGAAGTTTATGATGTTATCTTTACTAATTTCTGGCCCAAAACAGCCCGGCATCGATATAGATATCTACTTGGTGCCGCTAATTGAGGATCTGCAGACATTGTGGGTAGGGGTCCCTAATGTGTACGATGCTTATCGAAAGGAACACTTCACCCTCAGAGTTGTACTATTGTGGACCATCAACGATTTTCCTGCATATGGAAACTTATCCGGCTGCTCCACAAAAGGGTATAAGGCATGTCCAATCTGCGGTGATAAAACTACCGCAATTTATCTACCACATAGTCGAAAGATGGCTTATGGAGGTTACCGTAAGTATCTTAATCGTTATCATCTGTATCGTAGGCAAAGAAAGGCCTTTAATAATGAGCAAGAGTTGGGAGATGAACCATTGCCCCAATCAGGTCTGGAAGTGTTGAAATCGGTTGAAAATATTAATTATGTGTTTGGGAAGAAAAAGAAGAAGAAAAACCCAGAAGTAGAAGCTACTTGCTGGAAGAAGAAGTCAATCTTCTTCAATTTGGAGTATTGGGCGTGGTTACATGTTCGACATTGTCTCGATGTGATGCACATCGAGAAGAATGTCGCAGAAAGTTTGGTTGGGACGTTGTTAAACATGCCTTTCAAGACAAAAGATGGTGTTGCTGCCCGCCAAGATATGGTTGATATGGGTTTGAGGCTTGACTTGGGTCCACAAGATGGAGAGAAGAGGACGTACATACCTGCTGCCTCATTTACTTTGTCGAGGGCTGAGAAGGTCAAAATGCTCACTTCTCTAATGTGCATGAAGGTTCCAGATGGGCATTCTTCAAATATATAAAATCTAGTGTCTATGGTTGATCTGAAGTTATATGGATTGAAGTCTCATGATTGCCACATTCTAATGCAACAACTGCTTCCTGTAGCCATTCGTTCGGTCCTTCCAAAGCATGTAAGGGTTACTGTTATGAGATTATGTTTCTTTTTCAATGCTTTGTGCACTAAGGTGATAGACGTGTCAAAGCTAGACAAGCTGCAGTCTGACCTAGTGTTGACCTTATGCGAGGTAGAGAAGATATTCCCTTTATCATTCTTAGATGTAATGCTACATCTGACTGTTCATCTAGTTAGAGAAGTCAGGTTATGTGGCCTGGTGTTTTATAGATGGATGTATCCATTTGAACGATTCATGAAGGTTTTAAAGGGGTACGTGCGCAATCGCTTCCATCCGGAGGGCTGCATTGCTGAGAGCTATCTTGCTGAATAATCGGCTGAGCTGTGGGGTGATTTTAGGCAAGATTGTGGGCCAGTTGGTCTTCCTAAGGATGTATGTACCCTATCGGGCCCAATTTCAGCACCTAAATTGAGGCAGTTGGATGAAGAAGAGCTAAATGCAGCTCACCTTCATGTGTTATCCAACAATGACGAGGTGGATCCATATATACAGTAAGTTTCTCCGTTTCACACACGTCTTCTGTAGAGTTCTGGATAGATATTTTCCATTGCTAATAAAAGTGCATTTTATGAAGCACACACAAGCAACTTCTGGAGAAATTATACGAAGGAAAAAGAAAGACTAAAAAGTGGCTTCAAGATGAGCATAATCGTACCTTTGCTGATTGGTTTAAGAAAAAGGTACATCAATAAATATTTTTTAATGAATTTATATTATTCATAGTATTCCGTGATCCTGCAAAGTGTTAATACATTTTAAGCGCATAACAATGGGTGTTGGGCATGTAGGTAGAGGCTGAACTTGAGGAAAAGTCCATAGACGTTTCAGAAACAGTGAGATGGTTGGCCGCAAAACCAAGTTTCACCGTTTTCACGTACAATGGGTGCCGATACAATGGAGTTAAGTACTTCACAAAACAGCGAGACAATGGTCGTGTTGTCCAAAATAGCGGCGTTTCTTTAGTAGCTAACACAATGCAAGTGGCAAGTGCTAAAGATAAAAACCCGGTGACTAGCGAGATGACATTCTATGGGGTTATTCAACAGATCTGGGAGCTAGATTATTGTGACTTCAAAACGCCTTTGTTTTTGTGTGAATGGGTAGAGAGCGGAAGAGGAATTAAACACGATGAGTTTGGTTTTACGTTGGTCAACCTAAATAGGTGGGGTCATACAAGGGATCAGTTTGCTTCTGTTTCCCATGTGAAACAAGTGTTTTATGTGGAAGATCCCCTGGATCCAGATTGGTCGGTTGTGCTTAGGACCCCCAACAAAGACTATCGTGATTCCTTATATGAAGATGAGATAGGAGAGAGTTTTATGGATCATCAACCATTTTCTATGGAGATACCTTTGCCTTGTGATGAAGAAGATAACGATGGGGATGTGACGTATAGAAGAGATAATGTCGAGGGAACTTGGATCGAGCAAAATGTTGGTCCAACGGAAGATTAGAAACAAGTAACGATGATATGCCTTTTTCCTTGATTGATGCTTGCTTATTTGATGTTTAATTACATGCTATCAGTTCCTATAGGCCTTTTTATATGTTTGCTTATCTGTTCCTATATGCATGTTGTTATCTGTTCTCATTATGCTATCTTCTACTGTTTTTATTTCTTTGCAGTTGACTAAACAATGGTTTCCAAGAAGTCTAAGGGTAAGGGTAAGGTTGCAAGTGAACCAAAGGAGAAGCCCAAGAGTTAGAAAGCGTCAAAAAAACCTGTTAAGGATTCTGTTGAAGTTGCTGAGGAGGCGGTTTCACTTGCTGAGGAGGCGGTTGCTGCTACTGATGGAGAGAATCACCCTGCCTCAGCTAGTGCTGCTACGAGGTTCTGCACAGATGTACAAGGTACTTGTGAGGAAGGCAAAAAATAAGAAAATCAAAGTTGAGTACGACCGATCAGGCAACCCATGTGGAAAAACTTGGGCAACCCTTCAATCATACATTGGAATGCTTGCTCGGCAAATGGTGCCAATCACAATTGCCAGATGGCCCAAGGTTGACAAGGAGCTAAAAGAGAAGCTTTGGAAAGACATTCAGGTAATTTGTGTGCCTCATTTAATTATTAGTGTTTAATCTCCATAAAATGTTCTTATATGTTGTGTCGAATGATATTTTCTCTGGTTATTACATTACTTGCACTTAAAATTCTATGCTTTATAAACATTTTGACCTTTTTGTATGTGTGTGTGTGTTTGCAAAAACAACATCTTGACTTTGAATTATTTGAATAAAAGTTGATCAAATTGTATACCAAAAACCATGTGTTCCTTAAACATATACATAAAAGATAATAAAAGACGTGACAAAGAGCGTGATCGGGAGTTGATCGAGACAAAGAAATTGCTTGCTGAAAGCCAAGAAAAGACGCAGGAGTTAATCAATAAAGCGATTGCTAACTTTTCTTCTCGTTTGACATATAGCCAAGGTGGAACTCCGCTAGCAGATGCAAGAGCGCCAATTACCCCTGTATCCGACAATTTCAGCACCTATGATGCCCTACACCATGCCGAATCTGGTCTTGATGTGAATGCTGATGCAGAGGATGATCTTTTGTTTGGTTCTCCACCCACTGGTCAGGTAATTAGACATATAGATCTGTTCACTTGGTATTTGTATATACATTTGGTTCTCCACCCATTTTGAATGATGAATTCATTTCATTTTAGGGTAATGGCATTTGTGAGTTCGCATTGGAAACCATCACCAACATTGTTGCCTTTGGCACTGTCATAGAAGGTGAAGGGATGAGAGATAGTATCCATGGACTCCCATGGCCAGAAGGGTGTGTACGAGTCTCAATTGCTGGAGATGTTCAAGGTGACCAATCACTTCCTTTCCCTATACCGAATGCCAAGATTTTGTTGGTTAAGGATGCCATTGGTAGTCATGTGCCTTGGCCTGAAAAATGGGTCATTAGAAAAAATTCAGCTAAACCAAAGAAAAAGCCAAAGCAAGCGCAAAAATTATTTGGTAAGAGTGAGTTACCTCTACATGTCCCCAAGTCATGCCAGCTCTTATACAAACATGCTAAGGACACCATGGCTAAAACTGGTATGTCTATAACTACTGAGCTGGAAGAGGATGTTTTTGGTGTACCTAAACGACTTATTGTGTTACGAGAGAATGTGCTTGATCTGTTACAACTGAGTTGGATTGGAGCTGGAGTGTTGGATGCTTACATGGCGTAAGTAAAGTTTTTCTATTCTAATATATTTACTATTTTAGTTCCATACTTGATCACTCTAATTGAAGAAAGTTTGCCTTAAATGAACAGGTATCTCTATGAATGTGTTGCTGCAAAAAATGAGACAGACTTGTATGCTTTTGTTGACTCCGGGGCTACAGCCACATACACAAGAGCGAGTTTTGTTCCTTACTTGGTGACACGACTAAAAGAAGGAAAGAACGACCGCATATTCATGATCCCTCATAACCCCGGGTGCGTTGTGATCCTTTTTTATAACTATATACACTTTTGATCCCTCATGACAGCATACATGATCCCCCACAAACTTTCTATTGGAAAATCGTCAAAAGTCCATTTGGCTGTCTATTGATTGTATGCATGCATTTTCTTTGAAATATTTAGGAAACATTGGATCTTAACTGTTATATGGGAGTCAAAAATCTTCATAATTGACTCCATGCCCAGACCATCTGTGTACAAGGGCTGGGAGAAGGCAGTGCAGAGGTAATTAATTCATGCTTATATGATTTTCATGGTTTAACACATTAGTGATAGCTTTTATATCCATATGAAACTTAATTTCAGCATGTGATATATATATATATATATATGTAGTGCTGTTAAACAATTCAATGAAGAGACTAGTAATGGTGATGGGAAAATGCCAAAGGTCACACACCTCAATGGTGCACCTATGCAGCCGGGTGGACATGCGTGTGGGTACTACGTGATGTACCAATGAAGGAGATCGTAGAGGATGACAATATTTCATTCTCCACCAAGGTATAAATATTGGATACGTGATGTACCAATTATTGATTGAATAAGTGCACATTGGATCTTTTTTGCTTACAATTATGGTGCATGCACTACTCTATAGACACGTAACAACATGCTTTATTTGTGATAACAGTGGGCTGTTGCAAGGAGTCGTAAATCCTATAGCCAACAGGAGATTGATGAAGTTCGGGTTGAACTTGCTGAATTTATCGAGAGCTTGTTGTAGGTTGATCTAATGCGCCTAGGTTAAGGAACTACCAAGCTTCTGGAAGGTTTGCCTATTTTTTGCATGAATTCAAGGCTTTTTTTTGGGTTTCTAATTGCCTAGCTAGAAGCACGTACAAAAATATTAACTAGATCAGGCCAGCTAGCCTTTAACATTGGTGCCACCAAGATTGAATATCCTATTTTGTTGATTTTATAATTATTTTAGGATGTGCAACCTCTAACCTTGGTGTCCCAAACATGCCAATTTTGTTGATAATACTAAGTAGCCAAATGTAGTGCATTGTGTGGCATTTGACCTTTGTTTATGAAAACATGTTCTCTTTGGTTGGCCTGGTGTATGTGTATATATACAGGTTCTGAAAACATGTTTCGGTTTGGTGTATGTGTAAATATATTTCGGTTGGTATGGTGTATGTTTCGATTGGTCAGGTTCTCTTTGGTTGGTCTGGTGTGGTTTGGTCTATGTGTATATATAGACAGGATATTGGGTTTATGAACCAAATTGCTTTGGTTCATAAGCTAGCACATCGGGTTTACGGGCAAAAGACATCGATTTATTGTAATGAAAGACATCGCTTGTATGAACTAAACACATCGTCTTACGTACTAAAAACATCAGTTTTACGAACTATACACATCAGCTTTACGTACAAAAAACATCAGTTTTACAAGCCAAGCACATCACTTTTATGAACTAAAAACGTCATTTTTACGACCTAAAACACATATGATTCATTAATAATTTACGATGTCTTTACTACATATAAACAACGGTTTTAAAACCAAAACTGATTTCAATATATCCAAATAACATCGGTTTTGTATATATTCCATATAGCCAAATTTTGAGTGGAAAAATAGCATTATAAATTATAGAGAGAAAGTGAATATACCTATGTAGGATTTCTATAGAGGTGATGTCTATTTCATATTAAAACATCATTTAATTTCAAAATATCGATGTCCATTGGCTTAATTGTGTTATGATGCACATCTTCATCGGCCTAAAAATACAAAATAACAAGGATTATCAAGAGCCAAGTCTATCAAAAAAATGTTAAAAACAATATAACTGATGTTATAAAGTATTACAAATATCGGTTTTATATTTAAAAACGATGTTATAAGTTTTATAGACATCGGTCATTAGCCGATGTGAAAAACTTTTGACTTTTTACATCACCCACATAGACATCGGTTTTTTTTGAAAGACATCGGCTATTAACAGATGTTAAATCACAAATTTCTAGTAGTATATCAATCAATACGTTCGGTCATAAAGCAAACAGACTTCTCGCCACATCAACAATATATTCCAATATGTTTTGATGTGTTGGAACCTTTGTCCCACATCGAAAAACACAAGAACCCGAGTCTTGCATATAAGTTAGTGAGTCACTCTTCCTATCGCCAATTGGTTTTAAAATGGAACCCCGCTAGTCTTGTGTGCTTGGCTTGGGTGCGCATGATGCGGACGTGTGGGCACCCCCCACGTTACTTACATGACCCACCGAGATTCAACACGATCCGTTGCAACTATAGCTCAGAACAAATAACAAAGCCACATGCACCGTACCACACAAGCCAAATTACGCAACCATGTCAACCACTAACAAAGCTGCTCTTGTGTTGATAGGATAACTTTAGGTGCATTTCATTGTCGCATGTTCATGTTTTAGAGTCAATTACACATTTCGCTATTTTAGTGGCTGGTGAAGTTCGGAAACTACGCTATTTTATTGGATTTTTTCATATTTGTAGTTCCGACGTGGTGAAGAGCTCAATAGAGATTAAAATGGAGTAAGGGAGCTAGAGGAATCAAGAATTAAGAAGGAAGAATGAGCCCAAGATGAGGAGCCAGATCTTGAACCTTCTTCACCAGATTTGCATCCCCCATCCAATCTTGAACCTCCGATTGTGACGCATCTTGCGGTGGTTCCTTCGATCTTGAACCTTCTTCGTCAAATTTGCATCCCCGTCCTTTCAGGTCTGTGAATTTCGGTTCATACTCCGCATAAACCCCATAAGAGGGTAGAATTTGTTGTCGAGCTTCTTTGTAAACTACATCGTGGTTGCTTCTTGCTGCTTCACCATATTTCACTATTTTAGTGGCCGGTGAAGTTCGGAAACTACGCTATTTTATTGGATTTTTGAGGTTTTGTAGTTCCGACATGGTGAAGAGCTCAATAGAGATTAAACTGGAGTAAAGGAGCTAGAGGAATCAAGAATCAAGAAGGATAAATGAGCCCAAGACCAGGAGCCAGATCTTGAGCCTTCTTCACCATATCTGCATCCCTCGTCCGATATTGAACCTCTGATTGTGATGTATCTTGTGGTGGTTCCTTCGATCTTGAACCTTCTTCACCAGATCTGCATCCTCCGTCCTCTCAGGTCTGTGAATTTCGGTTCATACTTCGCATAAACTCCATAAGATGGTAGAATTTGTTGTCGAGCTTCTTTGTAAACTCCATCATGGTTGCTTCTTGTTGCTTCACCATGTTCGTACTCAGCTTGTCAGTCCTTTGGTCGGTCATATGCCTTTTCTCATTGATTTGTTGTTGTGTATCAAGGATGAATTGTTAGCGCTTGTCACGGAACTGCTGGAACTTTTTCAACCATTACACTTTTTCAAGGAGAGAGAAAAGGGATTGGGGACGAACGGCAAACGGGTAAGGCGAGGACGAGGGCTGTTTCCGGCGACTTTTAGCACTTTCGGTGGTTAGAGACTAGTGTGAAGGTGTCGATTGGAAGAAGTTCAAAGCCGACGGCGGACATCTGAAGGATTTTTATTTGGGAGAACCACTGGCCATAGCAAAAGGTAGAAGGAAAGTCAGCAACAGAAGGGAGTTGTAAGGGCATTGTCGGCCATCCCGTCTGTCGAACGATTTTTCGAAGGCCTTTTTGATTCGAAGAAGACCAATGGGTTGCTGCTTCTCGGTGGTTCTGGACGATTTTTGAAGGCCCTTTTGATTTGAAGAAGACCCTGGTTCACCTCTGGCAAGGGCTGCTCTCTCGTTGCTGCTCCTCGGTGGTCTCGGACGGTTTTCAAAGGCTCTTTTGATTCCAAGAAGACTCATGGATCACCTCTGGCAAGGCCGGCCCTCCTGCCACTACTCCTCGGTGGTTTCTCAGCCCATGACGGCTTTTTAATCGAAATTCCGAAATGGAAAACCTAGACCTCTTATTCAATTGAAATTTCGAAAAATCAAGTTGAAATTGCGAAACCCAGACCTCGGTGATTTGTTTTAGCCTAATAAGACCTCTTATTCAATTGAAATTCCGAAATGACTCACATGAAGAAGCAAGATCTAAAACCAGGTATCTTTGATCCTTGACCTGCTTTATTCGAAACAATATCCTAAACATTTTTTGTTAAAAATTGAAACATGATTCAATATAATGGTAAGTTTATTCGGTTCTATTTGTCGAGGGATGTGATTTTTGGATCTATTAGGGTTAGGAGTAGTCGGCAAATTTGGGGCAATGGCTCAAGTTTCACGTTGATTGAATGAATTAGCGGGATTGTGACTGAATTGTTAGAGATGAATGGTTGATTTTGTATGCTTTCATGGATTTAAGAGGTATTCGGGAGAAAAGCCGAATTATTCATATGTATGGATATATTTTGTGCTTCATGAGATGGTTTTTTTTTATGTTGGTGATCATATCAATGAAAAATGCATCGATACCATCAAATAATCATGTGATACAATCGAATAATACAATGATATCATCGAATAATTTTTAGTTATTTGTTAAATTGACATAAGTAACCGAATAGTAAAGTAACACAATCGAAGAATCAAGTGATACCATCAAATAATCAAGCGATACAGTCGAAGAATCAAGCGTACCATCGAATAATTAAGAGTACCATCAAATAATCAAGCGATATCATCGAATAATTTTTACTTAAAAGTTCAGGGCGTTTTCAAATTCAGGGTGCTGGATGATTAGAATAATCGATCGATATCATCACATAATCCAATGATACGATCGAATAATTTAAAGAAAAATAAACCGAACCCCGCAATTGGTGTGCATTCGCCCGCATTCAGCAAGTGGGAACAAAAGGTGTGGGTTCCATTGATTTTTAATTAAAGAAAAAAAAACATAAATTGTCTATTGATCTCACTCATTAATTTTATTCAATCAATAATCCTGTTTGTTAACATGATACACGTTAAGAGATGTGTACAACATAGATGATTGAACAATGAAAGTAAAAAATCACACGATTACATGCATAAATATAGATATATCGATCGATGACGAAATAAATAAGAATCAATCAATGAAAGAAGGAGATGGATATGATAAGATTAGTAGCCTAGGCCCATTAATTAGTTGATGGAGCCCCTACTCTGGAGGGCCGGGGATGGTGGTGGTTGGATTAGGAGTTGAGGAGACTGGAGTCGATCCTTTTGAGAGAACCATATGGAAGAGCGATGCGTCATAGTTTCTGAGCCATTGTGGGGCTCCGGCCAATTGCAAGGGCCTGCCGGCTAATCCAACTTGAGCAGCACACAGAATGCAAACCGCGAATAGGATCAAACCAACAGCGGCTTTGTTAGAGGTCATCAAACCCATTCTTAATACCATTACCAGTGTAATTAATTATGTGTATGTTTTTGAGTGACCGAGATGAGGATTTTGGGGACCTATTCATTTATTTATAGCCAAAATTGGCTGCAGTATTGTTAATTGGACACGGTGTCCATCTCTTTACGCGCTTGCAAAGCCCAAAAGTGATCGAGCTTCCTATTACGTTGCACGTACTTGCATTCTTCCACGAACTACTGGTAAATCTTCCTTTAATTTACATGCAAAATACAGATTTTTTTTTTTTTTTGTATTTTTTTTAGTTGATATAGATGTCTGAAATAAAAGCCATATTTCTTACCTTTTTACAATAATTTTTCTCCCTTTTAATATTTTTAATTAAAAATGATATATTTAAATCCAATTTTATAGTTTTCTTTGACTACATATGTTAAAAATATACTTCAATTCATGTTAAGCATATATAAAACAAAAACAAATATTTTTTTCTCTATGAAATTTTAATTAAAAAGGGTATATTTAAACCATAATTTATGAGTTTTTTTGCAATATATTTTTAATATATATAATATGGATCATGTGTACACAAGTCTTATTGTGTATCATGTACACAAATCTCGGCCTTTGGATCAAACCAAATCAAAGGCTCACAATAATCAAAATAAAGAAAAGAGAAAAGAAAAGAAAAGGGGGGACTGTAAATAGTGACGGGGGAAGTAATTTTTTGGCTTTTTTTTGTTATTTTCGGCCATTTTAAAAAAATATTTTTATTTTTTTTTTGTGTAATTTATTTTTATCTACCTATAGACACCCACTTTGCATATGTTTCGCGGAAAAAAAAAATTCAATAACAATTGAGCTTAAGAGTTTTCGTTTTGTTTGTGCCCAGTTTTATTATTCGGTGGAATTCGTGGGTTTTTTGATATTATTCATTGAATTATATATGTTTATTCAGTGGAATGTAGTGTTTTTTTTGTAGTTCGAAATCATTTGGAGCCACATTGAGCTTAAGGATTTTTGTATTATTCATGCCCATATTGATCATTTAGTAGAATTGGTGATTTTTTTTATATTATTATTTGAATTATGAATATTTACTCAATGGAATGTGTGTTTTTTTATTACCAATTTCTTTGAATATGCTACCCTAAACCCTAAAGACTTAACCCTAAACCATACTATTTTTTTTTGATATTATTATTTGAATTATGAATATTTACTTAACATTTTAGGGTTTAGGATTTAGGGTTTAGGGCCTTGGCCCTAAACCCTAAACCATACTGTAGGGTTTTCCTTTTGATTACAGTGTCTATGACTTTATTTTTATAGTGGTGACAGTGGCTATGACACTGTTTTTATTTTGATTACAGTATGACCATCTTTTTATAGTGGTGACAATATCTATGATTTTTTTTTTATGATGACAATAATAGTTACATTTTTAATTTTTTTTATTGTGGTGACACTACTTTAAAAAAATCTAGAAAACTATAAATTAGAAATTTGATAAGAATTGTCATCACATGTATTTTGGCATCTCATTAGCCCCTATAAGGTTTATACTTCCCTAGTCCTAGAGTTTTCCTTTGGTTACGGTGTCTATGACCTTGTTTTAATAGTGGTGACAGTGTCTATGACCCTATTTTTATTTTGCTTAAAACGTCTATGACCCTCTTACCCATTCCTATATTAGAGGAGAACTGTCAACGCATGAATAGCGGCTTCTCATTAGCCCCTATAGAGTTTGTGCTTCCCTTTTCCTAGGGTTTTCTTTTGATTACAGTGTCTATGAACCTTTTTTTATAGTGATGACAGTATCTATAAAGCTGTTTTTATTTTGATTAAAGCGTCTATAGAGTTTTCCTTTTGATTACAGTGTCTATGACTTTATTTTTATAGTGGTGACAGTGGCTATGACACTTTTTATTTTAATTACAGTGTCTATGACCCTCTTAACCATTCATTTATTAGAGGAGAACTGTCACGACATTTATTTTGGCTTCTCATTAGCCCCTGTAGTGTTTGTGCTTCACTTATCATATGATTTCCCTTTGATTACAATGTCTATGACCATGTTTTTATAGTGATGACAGTATATATGACTTCATTTTTTTTTATAGTGGTTACACCAGTAGTTACATTTTTAATTTTTTTTATTGTGGTGACACTACTTTAAAAAAATCTAAAAAACTGGAAATCAGAAATTAGAGAAGAACTGTCACCACATGTATTTTGGCTTCTCATTAGCCCCTATAGGGTTTGTGTTTCCCTTTTCCTAGGATTTTCCTTTGATTACAGTGTCTATGAACCTTTTTTCATAGTGGTGATTGTAACACCCCCTTCGGTAAATGAGGGAATGTTCCAGCGCCAGTAGTTACTCGAACTTTAAGGTCTTTGTAACCACCTTAGGCTTATAGGGACATGCTACCATGCTCCCATAAACAAGATGATAACTAAAGAAAATATAATTAGCGGGAGAGTTAAATATAATAAATCATGCTTTTATTAAACTCATGATTCAAATTACAATATTTGAAACATACATTACAGCGGAAGACTTTGTAAAAATAAACATTTACCAGTTATACAATATTTTCTTCAAATCTTGAAACTTAAAATGTCGTCTTGAACTTCTTCAACTTCTCTTCAAAGACTCGATCTAAACCTGCGAACTAGAGGCTGAGGTATTGTCCGGAGACAATGAACCCCTAGCCGTCCAAATTAACAAAGGACGGTTAGTTCGCGAGAACTAGCAAGTGACGGCTCGAAAACTGGGACTACTTTGGATTCAAACTCAGTGACCATAATAAGGTATGAATTGAATCCAAATGAGATTATTACTAATGAGAATATTTTATGTAGGCTTTATATTTGATGACTCGACTTCTGTGACACGGATAACCCCGAAGGGTTGAATAAGAAAGTGATGTAGGTGACAAGCACCTTAGGAACCATACCCCGATTACGAATGGGATACGATATAGCTTTAGAAATGCGTTTGTGATCACCATGAAAATATTTTTATTCAGTTCGGACTCGATATCAGATTATGAGGTACTCCATGTGGCCCAAATCCGTCCCGCTAGTAGTTACCCAGACGTTAGGGAGAGCCTACTATTAGGAGTGGGAAAAGGGTTGACTTCGTGTCCCCCGATATCAAGTCTATAAACAAAAATTAACTTTAGCTAAATGAATAATATTATTCACTCACTATCTCACATTGCATAGCTTATATATAGATATATTTTAACACATCACACGGATATCATATTTGACCTGTTTACTTTTATTTTAACATTAACTATATTATACCGGCCGAGTCTGGATAGGACGTCCGACCTACCTACGATTTCGTAGTCAGATTTCATCTCGAATATTGTATCTCGAGAATGTTAGTTTCATGAAACTGTTTCGGTTTAAGACGCAACATGGTCTTAACCCATTTAATCCAAACTCAACTCAGTAGTTAACCCAAAGTTGAGACACGCCCAATTCCCATTGGGTTGGACCCCGTATCTTCATTGATACGCACACTATATTTTATTTTATCATGATTCAATTGAGTTTTACATCTCACACACATCATCACATATTAACTAGTGATTAATAGCAATTTATCAAACTAGGTGATCGCACAAAATAAAATAATCCATCTTAATAAAAGTAAAATGGATGCCAATACCATATACTATGCATGGATGCATCAACAGGATAATATGCTCCATACCTACTTATTTTGCATGAAAGAATGAATGATAAATCATGCATTTTATAAAATGGGTATCTACGTTATTATTTTATAATAAGATCAAATAATAACATTACCCAATTACATGCCAAGTCCAAAATAACGGTTGAATAAATTACACAAAACAAGTGATTTGTAATTTATTTTAATTGATTTGGCATGCATATGTCAAGGCAAGAAAACAACAAGACACGAAGGCACGCAGATGAGCATAAAAGGCTCGGAATGTCACTTGCCTTTTTCACCTTGTTGGATTTCGATACCAACTATGGACTTCAAAGGGTTGATGACGGAGTTGAATAAATTAACAGCAAATCTACACACATGAATTACGAGGACGAGAAAGAATTTACTAATTGGTATTTAATACGCATAATTGACTTATTAATTCGAAATAAAAATCGAATTAATTATCGAGTTGGAGATTATACCACTTTGATCTTCTTCAAGTCCTTCACGCAATGGGTGTGTCGGAACCTGAGATTACCGCTGCGAGTTTTTAAGAGTTAACGCGAGTTAAAATACGTTCTGAAACTAAGGGCTAATTTTTATAATTTTAGAAACTGAAATAGGGCATAATTTATAGGAATAGAAAATATGGGAGGTTTTATGAAATTTCCACAACTTCTTCTTCCTCCCGTCACTTGCACGTACAGTGTCCATCACAATGTGAATTCCTCACCTATGGCTATGGTGACTCGGCGGTGGTGGCTCGACACGGAACGGCGGCGGTGGCTCGACACGGCTCGAGGGTAGTTCCGGCGAGGGTGGCGAGGCGAGGCCGGCTGCGATTGCTGGCGGCGAGCGGCGGCGGAGGTGGTCTGGCGATGGCGGAAGGGCTGGATGAATTTGGGGGCTTCGAAATCGGGATGATTTCAAGAAAATTTTGTAAATATAAATGTTTCTAGATGTGTTTAGAATGCAAAACAGTAGGTTAGAAGCTTGGATTTTGACTAGCAATGGCGGATTGAGTCCAACGTCGAATAGGGGTTTTTATAGTCCGAGCTTGAAATGTGAACGGAATCGAGAATTGAAGGCGTCATTGAATCAGAATTGATGAGAGGAATGAATATTCATAATCAATTCGGTCTTTCAATCTTATCTACCACGTCAATTTGACGAAACTACGAAATTAGAGTTTGTGAATTTGGATGGAATTGAGGATGAATTCGACCATTAATTCAAGATTAGTCCACGTTTTAGATAAGGTAGAATTGATTAGGTATTAATAAAGCCGTTTTGAAGTCGAGAAATTGAAGGGAGTAAACCTCCATTGGAGAGTTCCTGCGCAGTAACGTGGAAGAGGAGGAAGAAGCGGTTCAAGTGTGAACCGGCTTTCCCCTTTTTTTGTTTTCGGTTCAGCTAAACCGGTTCAACAAAAAGTTGGTTTGGTTATATTTGTATATATAAGGCTATTTAATTTTGAAAAAATAGATAAATACCATAAAAGATAAAATCCGACAAACACACACACACATATATATATCCTTTACAAAAATAAAAATAAATAAATAATCAAATAAATAAATAACTTATGATAAGTGATTTTATTTGAATAATTATTTCAAATGAAATTTCATAACATAATTATTGTACTAAAAATAACTTTCAAAATTTATAATCCATATTATTAAATCATAAATTCATTATAACCTTTTAGTTATAAAATATGTTAAATACAATAAGTCGTATTATAAATCATACTTATTTATTTAAAAATGATATCACATTGGGTATTGAAATAATTTACGTAAAACACCTTTTAATAATAATGAACTCACATCATTATAAAAGTAATTATACTACTAATAACAATGACAATAATAATGTTTATTTTAGTTAAAATAATAATGTTAACCAAATTTTATGTTGTAATTACTAAGAACCAAATAGTAAGGTATATATTTCATAAAGAATTTGTAAAATTCTTTTATTTCAAAAAAAAATTCACATTTATTATAATTTTTATATTTACAGAAATACCCAAAAATACTTTGGGGTATTTCAGTGATAGTGTCTATAAAACTGTTTTTATTTTGGTTACATCGTCTATAGGGTTTTCCTTTTGATTACAGTGTCTATGACTTTGTTTTTATAGTGGTGATAGTGGCTATGACACTGTTTTTATTTTGATTATAGTGTCTATGACCCTCTTACCAATTCATGTATTAGAGGAGAATTGTTATCACATTTATTTTGGCTTCTCATTAGTCCGTATAGGGCATGTTCTTCCTTTATGATATGATTTCCCTTTGATTACAGTGTCAATGACCATGTTTTTATAGTGGTGACAATATCTATGACTTTATTTTTTTATAGTGGTTACACTAGTAGTTATATTTTTAATTTTTTTTATTGTGGTGACACTAATTTAAAAAAATCTAAAAAACTAGAAATTAATTAGAAATTAGAGAAGAACTGTCACCACATGTATTTTGGCTTCTCATTAGCCCCTATAGGGTTTGTGCTTCCCTTTTCCTAGGATTTTCTTTTGATTACAGTGTCTATGAACCTTTTTTCATAGTGGAGACAATGTCTATAAAGCAGTTTTTATTTTGGTTACATCGTCTATATGGTTTTCCTTTTGATTACAGTGTATTTGACCGTGTTTTTATAGTGGTTACAGTGTCTATGATCCTATTTTTATTTTGCTTACATCATCTATGACCCTCTTAACCATTCATATGTTATAGGAGAACTGTCACCACATGCATTTTGGTTTCTCATTAGACCCTACAAGGTTTATACTTCCCTCGTCCTAGGGTTTTCCTTTGGTTACAGTGTCTATGATCCTATTTTTATTTTGCTTACAGCGTTTATTACCCTCTTACTCATTCATATATTAGAGAAGAACCGTCACCATATTTATTTTTGCTTCTCATTAGTCCCTATAGGGGTTGTGCTTTCTTTATCATATGATTTCCCTTTGATTATAGTGTCGATCTATAACCACGTTTTTATAGTGGTGACAGTATCTATGACTTTATTTTTATTATGGTGACAATATTAGTTAGATTTTTAATTTTTTAACGGAGATTACGCGAGTTAGAACAACTTCTAAAACTGCGGGATAGTTTCTAAAATTTTAGAAACTAACACAGGGGCATATTTTATAAAAACAGAAATTTTGGGAGGTTTGGCGTAATTACTCTTCTTCTTCCCCCATCTCGACAGTAACTCACGCTGCTCCAACTGTGATTTTTGGCGATCTTCCGACGGCTCGTTCTCCTTACACAGAGCTCCGTTTGATGCATGTGACCTATCAAACTGACGAGTGCAATCTCTACTTCAGCATCGTTGTGTTGATTTTGTCGAAGGATGATCTGACACACCGAGACGAGTGCTTGAACAGTGGCTGACAAGCGGTTGTTTCACGAAGCTCCCAGGTGTCCAACAATGGCGGTTAGCGATTATGTCAGCTCTGAAGGCACTAAAGGCCTGCTCGGACTCACAAAACAACACGTCGTCGCCGTCGTGAAGGGAGTAGATCCCAGCTGCATTTGCTTCTTGATTAACTCTCCCTTCCTTGCCAAGAACAAAGACCAAGGCAAGTATCGCTCCCCATCGATCGCTCTCGACCAGATTGACCAGACCCGTGGTTACAGATCCGTGATCGGTGAACTCCGGCTTCCCAATGGAGTAGCTTCTCCGGTAAGATCGTAGCACCGGCGTCTCTGGAGCCGTCTCCGACCGCACACAATCCGACGCCGTTGGCGGATTGGTCCGCTCAACGAAATCCGCTGCTCCCTGGACGGTTTCGTTCCTGAACAAAGTGGAAGTCGACGGAAATCGGCCTGCATTGCCTGATCTCAATCTCAATCTCTCTCCCGTGGATGCTCCGTACTTTCTCCATTGCCAGATCTCACTTCCGCTTGTTTTAATTTGGTGAGAAGGGGAAGAAATAGAGGCAGGGGTAAAAATGGAAATAATAGACACTCACCTAATATTTCAACCCTTTTGTCCTAGAGCTTAAATTTTGGGCACCAAAAGAACACTTACCAAAAAACCCCAATATTTTTTGTCTCTATGAATTTTTAATTAAAAATGGTGTATTTAAGCCATAATTTATACAAATAATTTCACCCTCTCGATACCCATTTTGACCTGAAATTTGAATGGACGCAAACATAAACAAACCCGACTCATTCTGAACAAGACCCGAATCATCTTTATACTTACTTAAATTTTCTTATTTTCAAAGACTATAATAATAACGTGAATTCCATATAATGAGACCTAGTATAATTAAATAAATGAAGTTTAATAGTCAATAGTTTAGTTAAGAAAAAAATAATCATCATTTTAGAATAAAACTAAATGTGACCCGACCTGATCCAACTCAACTCTACCCAACCAAAAATTCATTTGACCCGAACTTACACGACACGATCCGAACTCGATCGAAAATATACGTGTGTTTTTTTTTTTTTTTTTGGTAATATACGTGTGTGTTTGTTAAAGGTCATCAAACCCATTCTTAATACCAGTAATTAATGTACATGTGTGTTTTTGAGTGATCAAGACGAGGATTTTGGTGACCGGTTTATTTATTTATAACCAAAATTGGCTTTTCCATCTCTTTACGCGCTTAATTTGCAAGCCGAAAAGTGAGTTTCCTATTACGTTGCACGTACTTGCCTTCTTCCACGAACTACTGGTAAACCTTCGTTTAATTTACATGCAAAATACATAATTTTTGTTTTTAATATTTGTTGTTTATTTCGTTTATTAGACTTTGATTTTTTTCACTTTGTCGACTTCATTGAACGTACATATATTAATTCTGTCGTGCTACGTCGATCAATTTAGGTGTAGAATTCTTATATATGTAACATAGGGGTAACTCACAATCTTTTTTAATAATCACAATTAATTTTAATAATAATTAATTAACATCTTATTTAGTTACAGTCTGATAACAATTGAATTGAATACATCTAAACAATTAATATTATAAACGTTATAATATAAGTAAAAGATCATGATTTTTTTTGCTAAGTGTCCATTTTGAATATGACATTTTGTAAAATTTTCACTTTCATATTCTCTTTTGTAAAATGTTCATTATGACATTTTACTCCTTCCTTCTCATTTTTAATTTAACTTCCTTCATTCCATTTTTATTTTGATCATTGACCGGTCAAGATCAATGACTTTGGTGACACATGTATCGTGATGACAATTTTTTTTGGTGACAGCTTAGTTTTTAGTTTTTTTTAACGACATTAGTATCACCACCTTTATCAGTGGTGGTGACACATGTGGTGACAATTTTTTTTGGTGACAGTTTAGTTTTTAGAGTTTTTTTACGGGATCATTGTCATCACCCTTATCGCTGTCACTACGCTTAATTATCACCGTCACCGCCCTTATCGCTGTCACCACTGTCACCATTCTTATCACTGTGGTGACACCTATGTTTTTAGAGTTTTTTTTTACGAGATCACTGTGGTGACACTGTCAGTGGTGCCACATCCGGGAACAACTTTTTTTGGTGACAAAGTTATTTTTAGAGTTTTTTTACGAGATCACTGTCTCCACGCTTATCGATCAATGGTGACATTGTTGGTTACACATGTAGTGACAACTTTTCTTTGGGTGACGGTGACATTTATTTTTAGAGATTTTTACGAGAACACTGTTACCAACAGTGTCACCACCTTTATTAGTACACTGGTTTTCACCCTACTCCAACTTGAGAACTGTCACCAACATTTGATCAGTGGAGTTGTTTAACCTCAACAGATGAGAAGAACTGTAACTTAGCTGATATACTCACCAAGCAACTCGGAGATTATAGGCTCATTCAGTGCGCACTTATACTTCATTTATTCAACCAATCTTCATCTTGCTCTCATGGTGGCATTTTAGTTATTTTCGTCTCTTTTCTGTCCATCTACAATAAGCCTTTTGGCACAAGACTGGCACGTGTTTTGTACAGCTATATAAGCTGAGATTTATGGACTGGTAGGTAGGGTTTCAAGATTGGCAAAAGAGCAGCTTTGCTACTAGCCGTCAGGGTTCATACCCATTTTGGTGTTAATGAAAAGAGTGCTATCAAAGACATTGTTTTTGATCATATTTTAGCTAAATTGTAGCTTTGTTGCTGCTTTGCTGCAGAGGTATTTTGTTCTTGTTTTAGTATATATCTTCACAAATGGTCGCTGGTGTTGGAGTCTCAGTATTGTCTTGTGCAGTAGAAAGTCAAGTTGTTGCGTTCCACACTTAGAAAAGGGATTACCTAAGTTAACCTAACGATCGAGTACTTTATTGAGATGTGTACATCTCTACCCCAAGATAATAGAAAAAAACAAATTAATTTGTTGTTTGAGCCATCACAAATTTATAGAAACAAATAAATTAGAAGAGCGGGATCGATCAAGTGCAGGACCAAACCAAACGGACCGCCAAAAAAAAAAAAAAAAAGAAGAAGAAGAGAGAGGGAGAGAGAAATGTGTTATAATTCAAGTGCACTAAGTCACAGTTTCCCATATATAGTAATTTCGAAATAAATTGAAAATCACGTACATAGTACTAGTTATCAAAATATATGTAAAACAAATTAAATCTGATCAAATAATTAACTGAGAATTGATGCAACAAACCGCTGATATCTTGCGTGCAGATTCAGACTATGATAAACACATATACGTACATTAACGTTGTAACGAATTTTTCCATATATGCTTATGATAAGCCCTAATTGGCGCGACTAGGTCCCGGGACAAAGGTGGGTGGATTAGGGTTTGAGGACGTAGGAGGTACGTTTTTTGGAAGCATAGGGAAGAGTGTCGTGTCGTACTCTGAAAGCCATTTCATTGCTCCTCCCAAGGGCCTAGCTGCGAATCCAACTTGCGAGGCGCATAGAATGCAAATTGCGACAAGGATCAACGCAAGAGCAGCTTTGTTTGTGATGGTCATGGTTGGCTGTGCGTGTTGCGTCTTGGCTTGTGGATCGGTTGGTGTCGCTTTATATTTGTTCTTAGGTGTGTACGTATATACTAGCTTGTAACGGAATTGTTGATTTGGTGGGAAGCTCTATTGGCTGAATCACAGTATTTATACACAACTATAGTAGTTACATTTGAGATGACTTTGACAGTCAATTAATTTTGTTGTTCAAAGGTAATTGGGTCAAACTAACTTGGCAGAGGGTCACGGTTTCTTTGGTTTGACCTGGTACGTAATTTCTCGCTAGAAATATGGCTTCTTTTATATAGAGGTTCCTCACAAAAGTCAACAAATATTTTCTTTGAGATATGTAAGTATATAGTGTATTGTTAACAGATAACCATATATATTGTTGGTATTTAATCGATCGAGAGGACGAGCGGTCTGGTGACGTGAAGATTAATTTGCGTTGCAAGGAATTGCAGAACCATTCAATTCAAAACCTAAATTGCATTGAAGATTGATTTCCAGATTGAATTCTGAGCTTTTATGGGTTTGAAAGAGAAGACTGTACGAAAGTACTTCTTTTCTACTTGGAAATTTCCTCTAATTCTTGCCTTATTCTGCATATATGAGTTTCATATATGTATCTGTACATTCTCGCGTTCCCTATATACACCGCAAATACTTCGTCGGATCCAACGTTGTAGCAACGTTGGATTAGACATAGCTATAACGTCCAATCCGACGTTAATAATTGTGTGCTAATTTCACTTTTCGGATGTTATAATAACGTTAAATTTGACGTTGTAACGTTGTTTATACGGGTCAGATCGGGCCTAATATAAGATATTAAAAAAAACAAAACAAAAATTTGATTTACAACTTCCAAGGACGTTGTGTTTTTTTTTTGTGAGTGTGGGTCGGTAGATGTGAAATTTTTTTTTTTTTTTGGCGATTTGCAAAAATAGACCAAAACAAAAATAGACCAAAACTTTGCAAAACTAGACTAGTGCATTGGAAATTGGCTAAGGGTAGAATATGATCTAGTTTTGCAAAATTTTGGGGCAACCGGATGAAAAAGTAGCAGGTGAAGGGGGGGGACACTGTAGCTACACTGTAGCTGTCAGTGACATTTGGCACCAAAAGGCATCCTCCGTTCATTTCAGGAAACTGTACACTGCCCATCTTACCAATAGAATGAATTGGTCCTACCAATAGGCTAAACCTGTCTTTCCATACCTGGAGATATTTTGGAGAGAATCTGGAGGGGTTCACTGTAGTTGATTTGGCGGGTTGTCAGTGCAGTTTTGGCGCCAAAACAGGTTTCCTCCTTTCAGGAAAGGGGGAGCATTTATGAGGGGAAAATGCAATGATTGCATTGATGAGTGTCCCCCAAGAACATATACAACCTTGAGAGAAGGATCTGAAACACCATAACATGCTATGCAAAAAGTGAGACGGAGTAAGAGAGAAGCGGAAAGGACGGGGAAAAAGATACCCGTTCATCCCAGGAAATGATACAGTCCCCATCTTACCAATAGAATATTTTCGTCCTACCAATAGTGTACAACTGTCCTTTCATACCTCAAAAAGTGCAAGAAGTTTGTCCGGTGGCAGTGGCAGCGATGGGTAAGTGATCTTGTACCTATTCTTTATAGTTGTTCCTTTTTCTTAAAACAGAACTACCCCCAGGTGACGGTTTCACGAGACCAGTTGCAGAGAGTTCGTAATTTATACTCTCTATTTGATCAATTGCAGAACTTGCAAATTAAGATTACAAATTTATACTCTCTCTTTTTGATCAATTGCAGAACTTGAAAATTAAGATTACAAAATTCAAGCGCTATTTTTGCTTCCTGCTAAATTATCACTTCTTGATGTCTAGATGATCATAAGGACACATCTTTGTGTTTGCACACAAAGATGTGAGTTCGACTCTCACATAGGCTAATACGGAGTATGTGTTCATGAATATCTCTGAACTTATACAATTATGAACCTGGCAGAAAATATATATACTAATGGTATGACAAATTTATGAACATGTTACGACAAATTCATAAATCTCTCTGAACTTATACGATTATGAACATGACATGAAATATATACACTGGTGGTAGGACAAATCTGTGAACATGGTAAGAAAAATTCATAAATCTCTCCAGACTTGTATAATTATGAACCTGGTAAGAAATATATACATTAGTGGTAGGATAAATTTGTGAATCTGGTAGGGACAATTCCCCCTTTTCTTTTCCACTGTCTCACTTTCCCCCTTTTCTTTTCGAAGTTTAGGTTTTACTCAATTTTCTTTCTCCAAATGATGATCATGACCTTGTCAGCGATGACTGGGTACTTTTGAGTGTCAATCTTCACTACTTGGATCTTGTCTTTCAGTGCAGCACTAACTTTATCCAAGATAGGGACCATAGCTTGAGATTCATCATCACACATGATATATCCATGTATAGCTTTTGCATCTGTGGTTCATATAACTTCAGTTTCTGCCTGTGGAGCCTGCCTTCTCCTTTTGCTTTTATGAGATTCGTCATCATTCATTTTTTTCATAAAGTCAAATATGCATTTACATTTTTCCAACAGTATAAATATATCGTACCATCAGTGTGCTTCTATCCTACCATTAGTGTCAAGTTATACAGGAATTACTGGGTTTCCATTATGATCCTACCAATATCGTTATTTCCCACCAGATTCACAAATTTGTCCTACCACTAGTGTATATATTTCCTACCCGTTTATAATTTTATAAGTTCAGAGATATTTATAAATTTGTCCTACCAGATTCACAAATTTGTCATGCCGGCCACTAGTGTATATATTTCCTATCATGTTCAATCGTATAAGCTAGTCTAGAGATATATGAACACCTACTCCGCATTAGCCTATGTGAGAGTCGAACTCACATCTTTGTGTGCATACACAATGCTTTACCAATTGAGCTAATAGGCTATTTACAAATACATTAAGCTATATATATAGTCGATGGTTGTTATAACAGCATCACCCCTTATTGCCTCTACTGACAGCTATAACTAACTGAGACCTTCAACACCTTACCGATGTCACCTACTAATACACTCTACACTAGTCACTTCACCACCACAACAAACAAATAGTGTATAAAGGATGGTAGCATTACAAGAGAGGCTTGAAAAAGAATTTTGAGGAATATTAAGATATGGAGTACAAAGATAAAACTCACCATACTACAAGGGGGTTCTGATATTAAGATATGTATTTATTATTTGTAAAAAGCATAGGCTAGAGTAATCGTGAATAAATTTTCATTGCTGCTTTGGAGATGCTGCAACTTTGCTTGTTCTAATATGAAAACATTTGAATGTCTTGATTCACTTAGTCTTTGAACCCATAAGTGGAACGATTGTATGATCCACTAAATGGCTTGTGCTTGTAATGCTTTGAACTGTAATGGTAGGATAACAATTGGTATAAGAGATACACCCTAATGGTAGGATAGTTTCACAGTATTGGTAGGATAAATATACGATATTGGTAAGATGATAATATAAGTAGAACTAAGTTAGAAAGTACAAGAAAACTTGACACTAATGGTAGGATAGATGCACACTAATGGTAAGATATATCGGGGACTTATGAACACACACTTCGTATTAGCCTATGTGAGAGTCGAACTCACATCTCTATGTGTAAACACAACGCTCTACCAATTGAGCTAATAGGCTATTTTCAATGAGTACTCCTTATCTCCAGTAAATCCAAGCCCATTCTACCAACTGATCAAGCCTATCCTACCAACTGAACAAACCTATCCTACCAACAGAACAAATATATCGTGCCAACTAACCATAACTATCCTACTAAATTGATGCAGACACCCAACAGCAAAGGCGGTACCGCCCTTAGCCCCATGATACATCACTGTCCCAAAGAATTTGATCACTTACAATACAACACAAGCTAAGAAGAAAAATCTAGAGGTCATAATCCTTCATACGACGAAGGAAGCTGACAGAAGTTAAAACAAAGATGTAAAATTTGTGGATTTAAAACATCTTCCCAGTTAACGGTAAGCAAGCCACTACGCTGGAAACTGTCAAAATAGGTTGCAAATTCTACTATTTTTTCCCTTGACATCAGATCTTCAAATAAATTATTAGAAACTGAAACTAACAAGTAACAACTCTTATCTCTCCTTTAATTATCAGCAGGCTAAGATACAAAGAGAGGGCTTTTTGGTATCCATACCCCTATGGCCCTTTCAAGATAACAGCTACCGATTTGGGTATGGAATTTTCAATTTGGATAGTTGGGATTTGGTTGAATTTGATACAAAGATTAAAGAGAGGGTTTTCCTTCAGTGGTTCTTTAAAGTCAAATTCCAGTATGGGGATGGGAATCGGGATACTAGTACCTATATGGGCAATATGTGTCGAAATTATAGAAACCGGAATGGGCTATTACTGATTCTCCTTCTTGGATCAGGAATGATACCAAACAGACCCTAAGGTACTCAGAATGTAAGAGAACTCCCAATTCAAGTTTGATGGACGGTTTTTAGTCGCGTAAACCGTATCAAAATAAAAATCAAACCTACAAACTAGTATAGCAAGTAAGTAAGAGGTCGATCCCACAGAGAATCAAGTATTTCTCAGCAAAGTGTATTTACCAATTTGTAGAAAGGGGGGGGGGGGGTTTGGTTGATTGAAATAAGAAAGAAAACAAAATAAAATATAAACAGATTGATGCAAAACAATTTAGAGAAGATCGCTCTACCTACAACTATCCACTTTATTGGGTTGAATTGATATTGTAACTTCCTCTTGTCCTTTTAGTCTTCCTATGAATGCCCTTATCCCAACCTAATATAGTCATTAGTCCAACCAGTCCTAGAAACCCTTATCAATCAAACAGTCCCTAAAGAAGGATTTAACCCAATTGATAGCTGTAAGTTCAGAGATTAAACAGGGTATTTGCAGTGCCTAAAGAGGGATTTAACAACCCATCCAATTTCCTACTCATTCAATTAGTTCAACCAGCCCTAAAGGAACAAGTTTGCTACTTAGGTTAAGGTTCACAACCGGGAATCTACAAAACCTTAGCAATCGAATTGATTCTAACTAGTTGCGCGGGCTAGATAGAATAAAACAATCAAACATGCAAGCACAAAGAAGTTGAAACATTCAATATAGGAAATAAGGAACAAGATTCAGAAACTCACAATCAATCCAAATAAAGCTTCAAATTGCAAGTAGAACGAAGAGAGTTTAGCCGCCCATGGCGAACATGGCTCTCTCTCTCTCTCTCATTGTCTGATAGAACGTAGAATAGAATAGAAGTTCTCGAAAAATAACTAAAATTGGCCTTATCAACAATCTCAAGTCGGCCATAAAAACATCCAACACAAACTAGGGTTTTCTTAAATGAAATGGTGTTGCGTTGGCAACCCGTGCTGCGACCGCGACATATATGCTGCGGCCGCTGCATTGGTCTTTCACGGAAAATCAGTCTTAAATTTGCTCTTGTTGTCAACAAGAAAGTTGTAGATCTCTAAAAGAGCTTTCCAATGCATGGTCATAATAGTCAATCGGACAACCGAGGCCTCCAGAAAGTGCAAAAAAAGTTCAGCATGTCTGGCGACAACTTCTGCAGACGTGTTCTTCGTTTAGTTTCGCTTCTTCTTCTCAAGACCTCTTTAGATCTTCATTTAAGCTTCTTCAATCAACTAGACTTCCTCATCTTAATGCATCATCAACCCATTTCTCCTTCTCGGATCCACAGTTACCTGAAATAATCAATAAAAACGTGTAGATTTAGACTCCACAACATAGAGAGCAAATATGCAAATTGTACTCAAACCGTGCATGATATGCATCATAACTAAGCTAAATGCAACCTATTATGCCTACCTAAATGTATGCTATCAAAGTTACACACTAGTTAAAGGAACGATATTGGATCTTCACATGAGAAGGAGAGAGAGAGACCTTGCGAAGGGCAGTGGTGAGTTCGCCGCGGGTGAAGTTAGCGGCGACAGTGGTGGTCAAAAGGATCCTGTTTCTATACTGGTAAAGCGCCTTGTTCCTCTGGATGTACTCCGTGAACTGAACTCTCCAAGAAAAAGATAAACCATATAGATCGATCAAATCGAAGGATCTGAAACGAGACAACCAAAATTAGGAGAGAGAGGGGTACCGGTCGCCGGGTTCGCCACTGGCGCCCATGAGCTTGTGAGAATCGAGGAGCATGACCTTGTCCTCGTTCGATTTGTGAACCAAGACGTTGTGAACCGCCGACGTATCAGCAGCAATCACCACAAAGAGCAAGAGACTGGTGGTCGGAAGCGGGCTTGAGACGGGTGGTCGGAACACAGGTGGTCTCAGACTCGACTCCCGCCGCCCCCGCCCTCGCTGACAACAAAATCTGGCAATATCGTTTGTTGATTCCTCTGTCTTCGTCTTCTTCCGATTTCTAGGGTGGATCTCCAAGCAAGAGAAAAGGCAAAAATGAATCTCTGCCTGCGGAATTAGAGAACTTGTATGGAATTGGAGAATCTTTGCTTGCGGAATTGGGGATGAGATTTGTTCGTCCGTCTCTCTCCCTCCTTCTTTTTACACTTCACCTCCTACACCCGGTAATGAACAGTTATAAATCACCGGACCTTTTTTTGCTTGGGGTAGACGGGTTTAGATTAGACATTATTGGGCCTGCTAGGTGTTTTTTGCAAATAGGCCCAAAATTTGGTCTATTTTGTACCATTTCCTCATTATCAAACATTTCAATATAACATACTGATCCGAACTCAAACTTCATTGTAGTACGAGGGTATGTAGTATAACAAAAGATAGAAGCATCACGGATTGGTAAATAATGGATTGGTAAATATTGGTAAATAATGGTGTATCAATTTTTAAATATTTATATCTTTTTGATCGGGTGTAATATTTGAACTTCTAATATATATCAAATCGAAGCTATTAACGAGAAGAACATTTTTTTTATTAGGAAAAAATTCGGGCGAGCGAGCTCTACCCGGCAGCATCCTTACGGATGAGGTCTAAAAGACCAGAATCGTTGTAGATATCGACACCCCAAGCAGAGTGGCAAAGGTATGCAACCTTATCCGCCACTCTATTGCCTAACCGGGGAACATGAAAGAAAGACACTTCTTTCACAGTCGATAAAAGGAGTTTAACATCTGATAATATTAGTTCGATTTCCCACGGACATTTAGCTGTTTCTTTTAGGTGGTTTATGATTATGAGGGAATCACCTTCAATGTGGGTTTTGTCGATACGGAGTTTTCGAACCTGTTGAATTCCCAATTTAAGAGCAAGAGCCTCCGCTTTCAACGTACTTTGTTTGCCAAGTTTTTTATAGCAATTGTGTATAGGGCGTCCATCCCAATCCCAGATTACGGCTCCAGCCGAGCTTTCATTATTTGGAGTTGTGGATCCATCAAAATTTAGCTTGAGGATTCCCCTAGGGGGTTTACGCCATGTAGTTTCGGCATGCTTTAGTTTCTTCCTCGGGTGATTGGAGTGACGTGCTTGTATGGGGGAGTCATCATCTAAATTATATTCTAAGCGGGAAGTTTTGCTCCAATTCTCCTTATGAGTTTTAATAATGTGTAAAGCACTATCTCTATGAGGTACAGGGACCTGTCTAAACACACATTGGTTCCGAATGTACCAGGTCGTCCACCAAGACAACGCAAGCTCCACTTTGGACACAGATGAAAGGTTGTTTCCAATTAATGAGATTATTGGTTTTATATCTCGTGAATGATTTATCATGCTAGATATTGTTGAGTGTATGTGTGTCGGTAAATGGAAGAGAGAATTTACATACTGGCATTCTAATAGAAGATGAACATCGTCTTCTACTGCGTAGTTGCACAAGCTGCAGGTGGAGGGAAGATAAGACCCTCGTTGAGCTAAACTAGATCCAGTAGGAAGGTCATCCTGACATATTTTCCATAAAAAATTTATAACTTTAGGTGGAATATCCAATTTCCAAATCCATGAGTTAGGGTCTAAATTTAGAGCAGATTGAGACGTGACTAGTTTATATGCACTCGACGTGGTGAACCAACCAGCTCTATCAGGCCACCAATATAAATGATCCTCAAAGGGCGAGACGGGAAGTGGAATATCCAAGATTTCTTTGACTATGTCTTCGGGTAACACATTGTTAAGTTTTTCCGTCCACCATTTACCACCTAAAATATAATTACTAACATTTTCTTCTATGTTATTAATTTGGGGACAATTCTCCCTCGCCTGAATAGAGGAAGTTGTAATCCAATTATCCGTCAAAAATTTGATTGAAATACCATTTCCAACATACCAAATAAGTCCAGTCTTAAATTTATCAATGAGAATTGTTAGTTTGGCCCATTGCCATGAGGAATCACTTAGTTTCTTGTATTCAAAGATGTTAGCCAAAAGAAGATACTTATGTCTGATAAGACTAACCAAGACATTATCTTGTTCAGCCAGAATTTTCCATAATAGTTTCATTTGCAGGGCTTTATTCATCTCGTTTGATTTCCTCAGCCCTAACCCCCCCCCCTCCCCCCCCCCCCCCCCCCCCCCCGCATTTTTTTGGTCTGCAAACCCGATCCCAACTAATAACCGGCCGATGTTGTAGATCCTTATTCCAAAGGAACATTCTGTTAATCCGGTTCAGCTCCTTATGTATCGATGAAGGTAACATGAAATTTTGCGTTGTATATAATGGCTTGGTTGATAGGTTTGTATTAATTAGGATTGCTCGTCCTTGTTGTGATATAGCGTTGGCGCGCCATTTATTAAGTTGTTCTTTAGATTTGCAAATGATGTCTTCAAAAGTGTGTTTGTTTACTCTACCGTTGATAATCGGACACCCGAGATATTTTTCCAATGAATTTTCGTTGGTAATTCCTAAACAACTTCTTAATTCTGAGATCCTAAAGTTTGAAATGCCTTTTGTGGCTTGGAAGCTAGATTTGTGATAGTTAGCTTTTTGTCCAGAAACATTACAGTATGAATCAATTATTTCTCTATCTTTCTGTCCCGCCGCGACACTGCCTCTAGTGAAGATAATGATGTCATCAACAAATGATAAGAAGGGAACTCGAGGACCGTTCCTACCGAAAGTAAACCCAATTGGACTATTACCAACATTTGTTTCTGCTGAAAGGTTCCGAGCTAGGATTTCTGCTCCCAAGATAAACAAAAAAAGGGATAAAGGATCCCCTTGGCGAAGGCCCCGAGAGGGGAAAAACATATCTGTAGGGCCATTGTTAATTAATACCGAGAAGGAAACATTCGTTACGCATTCCATAACCCAAGTGATAAAGGTAGGGTGAAATCCGAATTTTTCTAAAATCTTTTTTGTGAAATTCCAATTTACTCTATCGTAGGCTTTCTCCATGTCAAGTTTAATTACCAACCAACCCTCCCAACCCGTACGTGATATGAAGGAGTGGAAGATTTCGTGGGCAATTAGGACATTATCTTGGATTGCCCGGTCAGACACAAAGGCTCCATGTAGAGGCTGAATATTTACCTATAATTACTTTGATTCTTTCTGTTAAAATTTTTGAAATGATTTTATATATTGTAGAACATAGACTAATTGGGCGGTAGTGACTTGTATTAGTAGGGTTTTCTCGCTTAGGGAGAAGAGATATAAACGTATGGTTTATTTGTTTTAGGAGCTTGCCAAAGTGGAAGAAACTTTTTACAGCTCTAACGGTGGATGTGTCAACAATGTCCTAGTATTTCTTGTAAAATTCGGTTGTAAACCCATCAGGGCCTGGCGATTTATTGTTGCCAAGGCTGAAAATAGCAGCCTTGATTTCATTATTAGATGGGTGTCGAATAAGATAAGCATTTTCGTTAGGGGTAATTGAGGGATGGATTAGATCTAGCCTTTTTCTGTAGGAGTCCATCGTCAATTGCTTCCTTTTTGAATCTTTTTTCAAAATCACTCTTGATTTCATTTTTAATATTCTCCTCACCTAATATCAAGGTTCCTTCGGCCAAAATTATATTGCGAATTTGTTTCCTATGTCGCCGACCCGAAGCAACCCGATGAAAATATGTTGTATTCGAGTCAGAAAGTTTGAGATGCTTTGTCTTGGCTCTTTGTTTCTAAAAAAAATTTTGGTAAAGAAGGAGTTTTTCCTTTTTAGTAATAAGACATTTTTCTCTATTATTGGTTATCCTGTTGTTACCTCCTAAAACCGAAGATTGAATATTGAGAAGCTCAGCTTCCACTTCATGTAACTGGCGGAAAATATTTCCGAAGGTTCGTTTATTCCATTCCTTAGCTTTTTTCTTCAGAATCTTATGTTTGAACATCAGTTGATACATAGTCGAGCCCATACAATTTGCTCGCCAAGATTGTTTAACGATGTTTTGGAAATCCTTCCGTTGGCCAAGTATTCTCAAACTTGAAAGGAGGAGGTTTGAAATCCGATCCACACTCAAGAGTTATTGAAATGGGGCAGTGGTCAGATGATGAGAAGGCTCCGTTGTAAGTGATCAGGGTAGGGAATTTATGAATGATCTGACGATGGACTAGTACGCGGTGAGGTTTTTCGCGAATGGTGTTTTCAACATATGGGTTCTTTCTCCAAGTAAAAGGGTTTCCGAAAGTAGGAAGATGAAGCAAAGCGCGGTCATTTTTAAATGAGAAAATTTGTGCCGAAGGCACAAATTTTTGCTCTAATTAGAGGAGTGTCCTAGTTTTTGAAAAAAAGTGTAAAAGTGTCCATAACTCATAAAATAAGAAAAGAAGATGTCAGCGTAAATTTTCTCGTGAGATCTCAGAGCTCAAACCTCCATGGCTAACTTATACTCTTCCTTCTGTCTCTCACCTCCGTCACCGCCTCCCTCACCACCACCGCTCCACCGCCACAGAAGCCCGCAGCCGCCGTCGATTTCACCATTGAACGACTTCGACCCTAATTTGTTTCCCAGGCGAATCTTCAACTGCCATTGACGCATCTCCTTCTGCGCTGTCCAGAAGGGGACCTGAACGGGCGGGATCTGGGCTTGGATAGGCGTGGAAGGCGCCGATCGGGCTCGGGTTCGGAGAAGTGCCAGCGAGGTTCTGTCAAGTGTGTCGAGAGATCTGTCAATTTGCCGGAGAGGTGAGTCTGTATTACATTCTAGGGGTTTATTTTTCTGTTTGTGAAATTCGGAATTTCTGCTTCCATGGGAGTGCAGACCACCAATTTCTTTGTGTATTAGGCGTTTTCAGTTCAACATCAGAAAATAGGTTATCAGAGGTTGTGTGAAATTAGGCGTTTTCAGTTCAATCTGTTTGTGCTCTGCACAACAGAAATTAGGGCGTTTTCAGAGGCTTGACAGTTTTTGTGTTCTGAATTCTGATAGGTTTCTGATGTTGTGTGAATTGTAGGAAGTCCTGCATTTTTATTGAGTTTTTGGAAGTTGTGGTTTTAGTAAGTTGTAATTTTTGTGTTCTGAATTCTGTGATTTTTGTGATTTTGTAAGCTGTGATTTTTGTGTTAGTTTACAACCTATGTTAGTTTCTTCTGGCTGATATATTCCTCAAAATTTCCTTTTCATTGTGCTGACATGTTCTCTTTTTGTGCTGACATGTTCTCTTTTTGTGCTCGAATCTGCATATTTAGATCTGAATTTAGGGATTTGATCGAATCTGAAGTCGACGGACTTGCAATTTGTTCGAATCTGAATTTAGGGATCTGAATATAGGCCTTTGCTCGAATCTGAAGTCTGCATATTTAGATCTGAATTTGGGTTTTAATTGAAAAGATGTAAAAGAAGCCATTGTTGTTACTGCATCTTTTTGCACTTTGTAGATAACATGCCAATTGCATGTAACCGTGTACATGGTAGTAGAAGGAAATACATGCATTTATTATTTTCCTAATTACATCAATTCCTTTTAATCCTGCAGCTTTGCCCCCTTACTTAATTAGGCATAATTGGATTCTCTGATTTCTGTAACGTAGCCCCCTTTCAATTTAGGGCCATTCATCTTTCTGCATTTCTTCTTTACAGTGCTTGTCTGATATACTTGTGAAGAATTATGGTATTGAAAAACATCAGCTAAATAGTGCTGGATTGGGTGATGAGGTTATTTTTTCTTTCAGAAAGAATCTATGTGTTTCGTCATCAAAAGAATCTATGTGTTTTCCTTCCCTTGTTTCGAATATTGAATAGAAGATTTTAAATTGTTTACGTCCACTTTTTTTTGCAGGGTGCAAAGGCCATCACAAACTGTTGAAGAAAAATTCAACCTTGCGCATTTTGGAGCTCAATGACAATCTAATAGACTATTATGTATGTGTGCTAAATCAATATTCTCTTCTCTTTACCCTAGCTTAATTTCAAATAAACGCATGATGCCTCTTTTTTCCCCATGTTTGTGGTTTGCAAACTCAATTTTTCACACTTAATTGTTTGTTCACAGCAGTAGCCATAGCCATAGCCATAGCCATAGCCATAGCCATAGCCATGTTCAGCTGTTACTCACTCCTTTATTATTCAATGCTCATTCAAAAAATCCATTCATCCTTTATTGTTCAATGCTCATTCAATTGCTTATAATTGACTCAAATTGCTTCAATGAAATATTATTGCTTGAAGCTTGAACAAGTACCGTATACTTCCCATATTTCATGTTATTTGAAGCTTGAGCTGTTTGTTGATTCATCATCATATATCATGCTAAAGATTCATCTAAAACTAATTAAAAAAAATGGTTTTTTTTTGTGAATCCATGAATTATGTCAGCCCTTTTAATTTCTTTATTATTACAACTCAAATTTGCAATCTGGAATGATGTCAGCACAATATTTTGCTCAACCTAATATTTTTTTCGTCCTGATTCGGCCTAATATTTTGCTTAATGCTTGCTGATTTCTGTTTGAATATGAATTCTGCTGACATGTGCTCAGCACAAATTTTTTTTTCTGTTTGAATATGAATTCTGTTCATAAATTAGACCAAATTTTATTCTGAAAATTCATGGTGCTGACATTGTATCTTTTTGTGCAATTTAAGTAGACATACTCTTTGAAATTGGTGTTTGTGTATGTTTGAATGTGTTGTTGGTTGTGTAAGCCCCGAGCCACTTGAATTGGACACAAAATGGCTTAGTTACACCTAGTCAAATGATGTCTTGTTGCGTGTAGTTCCTGATTATTTTTGCGTCTAATTATTTGATGATGACATCTAATAATTAGAATATTTGATGCTGACATCTAATAATTAGAATATTTGATGCTGACATCTAATAATTAGAACATTGCATATGTTCGATTCCCTGCAATTTCGCATTTGTTCGATTCCAAATATGAACTATTTCAAGTACTAAACATCTAGCTGATGTATTTGTGAAGCTTAATCTCTCTTTCTGATGCTTAATCTCTTTATTTTTTCTGATTTTACTGATGCTTAATCTCTTTAGTTTTAATTATTACCTCTTTTCATGAGTTAATTTTATTTTATGGACATTGGGCAATAATATTTAACGTCCTGAACTTTTCATTGACAGGGGAGAGATGAAGACGCTGCTGGATTCTCTGGTTCTTCTCTGTCTTCTAGAAAGCATCATTTTTCATCTGCTAATCACGCAGATTTAATGGGCAAGATAATTTTTAATTTTTCTGTTGGGTTTGTGAGTTCTTCATCAGTAAAGAATGTTGTGCTGCCTTGATGAATTATGTCTTGGCAGATCATGAAGTGTCATTCACATTGAACCTGTTTCCAGATGGTTATTCTATTGGGAAACCTTCAGAGGTAGTTCAAACGAATCAATTATGTAAATGCTAATTTATTTCCATCATGCTAAATTGTTGTTACTTTTCAGATTTTCTTTTTTGTTCATCTATGAGAGCTTATCAATGTTGGCAATTCAAAAGATTGATTTTTTAAATCTAAATCTGTTTGGAAACTTATCATTGGTGGCCAGATCAAATATAAATTGTATTTGGTCATACAATCTCTTTTGGAAACAAGGTATTTAAGAAAGAGTAATGAAATGTGTCCCGCATTCATAGTTTAGGTGACAGGTGAGTATGCTATGTATAAGAAGTTAAGTAAGAACATGGATACCTTGCTATGTTAAATGGGTTAATAAGGAACAGGCATGGCTTGTGGTCAAATCAACTGATTGTTTGTGAATTCCAGGACAATGGATATCATGCTTCACTTCAAGGTGCTGCAAAGTTATTGCACCCATACGATAGAGCCTCAGAAAGTTTATTCTCGGTTAGTTTTTCTTACTAAAGGCATGATTTGTTGCTACAACTTAGCATGCTTATGGATATTAATTGCATTTTTTTTGTCCTTCCATCTTAAAATACATGATGTTTTAGGATAGTGCACACTTTATTAAGAAAACCTACTTTCCCACAAAAGCATGAAGCAGTAGGGATAATCATTACTTATATATGATAACATTAACACCCTCCGGACGTAGTCGGCGAAAAGGGCGTATACATCTTGATCCCCCATACCCTCATCCGATCTTAGATAAACCTTGGATTGTTGATATTGTTGCATCATGTTTTTTGGGACCAGTCCAATACTCTAAAACATGTTTTTTGAGATGCATGGAGTGCGAGCTAATAGGCAAAAGTCTTCTTCCTGGCAATATATCCACTATCCAGAATACATGCTTTCAGCTTCTCTAATTTATGAATCCGATCTTGAGTGATACAATTGTTTTCCGAGTTTGAAGTATTTTGATTTTTGAAACTTTACCCTTCTTGCAATTTGTATTTTTCTTTATCTTCCTTCATCTTCTTTTAATTGTTATCTTTCATAGGAATCTCAGTTATATATACTTTTAATTTTAATAATTTTTTAATGAAGGGAATTGAATCTGGCTGGTTGCCTGGGGGATGTTCTGGATGACATACCCTGCAAGTATGTTAAATTTTGCTTATGATCCTGAAACTGGTTTGAATTTGAATAATTTTTTGCTGGTGAGGTGAAGAGTACGCTGCGCTATATGATCAGGAACCGCTTTCCAAGTGAGAATTACCCTTCAAGCGAAGGAAGCGAATCTGATCGCTTAGTTCATTGGTGTCATGGTGCTCCAAGAGTTGCTATTGCCCTTGCAAAAGCAGCCCAGGTAATGTGCACATAAGAAGTTTGTGCTGAAACTCTCGGTTGGTTGTTAACTTGTTAATGACATGATTCGAAAAATTCATGTGAAAACTTGCAGAATTGGGCAGGTTTTTGGAGACAAGGAGTTCCTGCAAGTTGCAATGGATGCTGCAGATGTGGTATGGAATCGCGGACTACTTAAACGAGTTGGAATCTGTCATGGAATCAGTAGGAACACCTATGTTTTCCTCTCGCTGTGCAAAAGAGGGTTTTGCACTTTCAAAGTGTCCTATATTTATAAATATTGACATGATAAGCGAGCAGTGAGGTTTTGCACTTTCGCAAGATCAGTTCTTTCTCTTTCCACCCTATTTGTTTTTTTTTCTACAATTAAACACAATTTGATGATTGATACTTCTGTATTTAGAGGCAAGAGGCTCCCTATCACTTTTTAGCTTCTATGCAGTGCCATTACATCCACCTTGATTCAGCCAGCATTAGCTTCTTCGGGTGCCACAACTGGTCTTAATATGGCTGAATCATTGGTACAGGCTCCATCTAGATCTCATACTTCTCAGCAGGTAAGAAGATTATTGCATATTTACATGGTTAGGATATTTTTACTTACGTTTTTTATCAACAAAAACTGTATATCTACTTGATTCTTTTTTTTGTTTATTGCCTTTGCTTCCTTGTATGAAAATCCAGAAGCGTGAGGAACTGGCTGTTTTGCAGTCTATGAGACTGATACCAATTACACCATCAACACCAAAAAACAATGTAAGCACTGTATCCAAAAGAATTAGTTTTCTGCCTTTTGACTGCTTGACAATCTTAGTTTCGGTAATCGTAGTTGCATCAAAAGGGATGGAACTCAACCTTAGTAATAGAGGCAATAAATACAGCAACCTATGAAATGAATAGAAGTAGAGGAATTCTTTTCCCATCAGTTATCTTTTATATTTAATTTCTTTTTATATCTATTTGGATCTAAGAAAAAGGAGAGGCCAATCTTAAAGCACTTCACACGAACATTTTGGTGTAACAGCACTTCAAACGAGTATATCTTTGACTTTGCTCCCAAAAATCTCCTTTGTGAATTAGATTTCTAGGGTTTAATTTGTGAATTCAATTTCTAGAGTTTTATTTGTGAATTTTTTTTCTAGGGGTTAATCTATGCCATTTCTATATTCGTGTCCTTACAAAGAAGTTGGAAGAACGACAAGAATATGAGTTGCTAAAGTTTCTATTCGATTTCTTGTTCACATTTATGAGTTGTTGTGTTTTTTCTCGATTGTTTCTCAATCTGAAATTGTTGTTTGATATCTTGTTCGACTGCATTTCTATTTGATTATTTTTCTGCGTTTTTATTTCTGTGTTGCTGCGTTTCTCAGTCGTGTTTCTGCATTTCTGTGTTACTTAGTCTCAATGTTACTTAGTTTTGATTGTTAACATATTCTAAACATATGGATAAACTAGAGTGTTAGTTATTTAGTGATGACTGATTCCTTCGTCCTTTTCTCCCAGGAAGAGCTAGAAAGGGAGGGGATAATGGATTTTGATCGTTTAATACGTCCATATATTCTTGAAGATTTTTTGCAGGTTGATATATGTAAAACTATAATGTCTTGTTAGTCTTTGTTGAATATTTTTCTAACCACATTTCGTTCTAGCAAGCATCTTTTCATTTCTTAATACCTTGACATAATCTTTCAGGAGAAATTTGGTTCTTCTTGGAAGGTTATTGCTTCAAACTTTTTGAATTAGTATAAGAAGTCACATTATGAGGTAACGGTAGGCCTAGGTTGAATAAATGATATGTACGTTAGTCGGATCATCTCTACTAGAATAGTTGCCTCTATAACTTGCATTGCATTTTTTTCAGTTCAGGAAAGATTGCAACACTGAGAAAATGATAGCTTCCAAACTTGAGGAATTTTCCAGAGAAATCATTATTCGAATGTGAGGATAATTTGAGGCGGGATCTGTTTGATCTTCTGCAGGTTGTCTCAAATAAAAGATGAAAAGCTTGCCATTTTTTATTTTCATGTCTCTGTAGAAATGCCCAAATAATCTCACCTTTCACTTTCTCGTGTCAGTCTTTGTTTTTCAGCTGAATAAGGCAGCCTTTGTTTTTCAGGTGTGTGCTCCATCATGCCATGATTGCTCCACATTGCGCGCCTGGTGGGAAGAAGACGAAGACAGAAGAGGCCGCTATTTCAGTAGCATGATAGGATCCACCAAGTCAGCACCCGACAAATGCCTGCCTTCAATAGCACATTTCATTATTCGCGAGCATTTTGAATCCTCATCACTAGTGGGAAAAGTCATGTTGTTTTTTTAACAAGTAGGTTTCGACGTTTCTACTTGGTACATAGATCTTTTTTCAGTCTACAAAGGATTCTAATGTGTCAGTGATGTTGTCAGTTGGTACATAGATCCTGGAGGACATGTAAATGGAAATGATATAAAAATTCAGCTACTGTGTCAGTGATGTTGTCAGTTGTGGTTTCATTGGCCGTAGCATTACTATCCTTTAGGTTCATCTACGTGATCGCTACTCATCTCACTTTCTGAATCAGGCATTTCATTTTCCATTTCAACTCCATTAACAGTGCACTGATCGTATCGTTGTTCTGCATCCAACGACTGCTCGGCCTCAACAAATTTGGGCACTAAATCACTCTAAGGCGGAAACGATCTGCATGCTTAGCTTTTCTGCGTCCAACACCTGCTGAGCTTCACAAAATATGTATATTAATTCCCTCTAAGCATGAGGTTGAGCTTGAAAATATGCTTGAAAATATTGATATAAGCAATACTTTATAATAAAATTATACAACTTTGATTCACCAAATTACCTTACTGTATGGAAGTTACCAAATTTAAAATAACAGGTAACTAAAATATTATAATAATGATAATTAAAGGGTACGTAAATATTTGCATATCATAATTATATATTTGCATATCATCAATTTATAATTGCATATCATACTTTTACATTTTTATATTTGCATAATATAATCATACATTTGCACAACATCAATTTGTATTTTCACAACTTATATTTATTTACTAAAAATTAAAATCTAAGTATTAGATATCAATATTCTTATATTTTCCCAACGTGAACTAATTTATGCATATTTTAATCTTATATTTGCATATCATCAATTTATAATTGCATATTATACTTTTACATTTGCACAACATCAATTTATATTTGCATATTATAATCATACATTTTCACAACATCAATTTTTATTTCCCCAACTTATTTTTATTTACTAAAAAATAAAATCTAAGTATTAGATATAAATAATCTTATATATGTACAACGTGAATTAATTTATGCATATTTTAATCTTATATTTGCATATCATCAATTTATAATTGCATATCATACTTTTACATTTTTATATTTGCATAATATAATCATACATTTGCACAACATCAATTTGTATTTTCAATTCACAACTTATATTTCTTTTTTATTTTATTTCTAATTGTGTGTTTACATGATCTCTTGTGCAAATATAACATGCTCAATTCCAATGTTTAATTAACTTGATTTGGCATTTGTATAACATTCATTTAGTCATTTAAAGGGCGCTTTCTTTATTTTTCCTTGTCATTTTTTGTAATATTCTTGATTGATAAGTCATCTTTTTGAGATTTACACTTGCATAGCTCTTTACTAGACTTATTGCTAGGAGGAATATGATTTTTCACATTATTTGCTTAAAATTAAGAGGGAATAAAATCTTGCTGACATCCGGTCTCAGCAGTTTCAATTTGCATAACAGATTGTTATATTTGCATAACAGATCGTTATATGTGCATATCATCAAGTTATATTTGCATAACATTAACTTATATTTGCACAACATAAAATTCTTATTTTCAACTTTTTTTTTTAATTCAGAGTGCTTGTTTTTTAATTGGATTTGCGACTCTAGGTTGATTTGTGACTCTCACCCATGTCCTCATCCATTGTCTCTCCTTTGTTTATCTTTTGAAAACTTTAGAAATTCATTAAATGTTGACATTTAGTCGTTGATGTGCAAAAGCTTTATCTTTTACCATTTCTTTTATTAGATGATTATAGAAGTTTGATATTCTCATCTCATGTAATATGATATCAATTTTGGGAATGATCTTATTTGTAAACTTTATCTTTTATTATATGTTGACATTTAGCTTAAATGTTGACATTTAGCCATTGATGTGCAAAAGCTTTATCTTTTACCATTTCTTTTATTAGAGGATTGTAGAAATTTGAGCTTATCATCTCATGTAATATGATATCAATTTTGAGAATGATCTTATTTGTAAACTTTATCTTTTATTATATGTTGACATTTAGCTTAAATGTTGACATTTAGCCGTTGATGTGCAAAATCTTTATCTTTTACCATGTCAGCGTCAGCAGCGTCAGCATCTCGAATGTCAGCGTCGACATTGTCAGCGTCAGTGCTAACACGAAAAAAAAGGCGTTGACACGAAAAAAAGCATCCCTAACGTCAGCGTCAGCAGCTTCGGCAGAATCGATGTCGGCGCCAGCCGACATCTCCGATGTCAGCGTCAGCATCTCCGATGTTGACGTCGACAACGTAAGTGTCAGCATCTCCGATGTCGGTATGAGCAATATCAACGTCAATGTTTCTGACACGAAAAAAAAACATCTTCAACGTCGGCGTCAGCCAATATGAGCGTAAGCATCTCCGATGTCGACGTCAGCCGACATCAGCGTCAGCCAACATGAGCGTTAACATCTCCGATGTCGGCGTTAGCCGAGATCAGCGTCAGCGCTGGCACGAAAAATGTTGGTGGTGTTCACAATGTTAATGGTAACAGTGTCAACAATATCAATACTTACACGAAAAAAAGAAGCGTTGACACAAAAAAAAACATCTTCGACGTCAGCGTCAACAACGTCCGCAACATCGATGTCGGCGTCAGCCGACATCTCCGATGTCAGCGTCATTAGCGTCAACATCTCCAATGTTGACGTCAGCAACATCAATATCAGTGTCAGCATCTCCGATGTCAACGTCAGCAGTGTCAGCATCATTAGCATCAATGT
The DNA here is from genome assembly GCA_963922045.1 of Persicaria maculosa. Taxonomy (NCBI): domain Eukaryota; kingdom Viridiplantae; phylum Streptophyta; class Magnoliopsida; order Caryophyllales; family Polygonaceae; genus Persicaria; species Persicaria maculosa. The sequence goes on along the minus strand of OY998258.1, from coordinate 49,389,904 downwards.
CATCATTTTCAATGTTGGCATCAACAATGTCAACGTCAGTGTTGTTGATACGGAAAAAAGCATCTTCGACATCGGCGTGAGCATCTCCGATGTCAGTGTTAACGGTGTCAGGAATGTCGATGTCAACAACATCTCCGATGTCAGCGTCAGCAGCATCAGCATGTCGAATGTCGGCGCCGACAATGTCAGCGTTAGTGATAACACGAAAAAAAAAAGCGTTGACACGAAAAAAAAAAAAAACATCCCTAGCGTCGGCGTCATTGTCAGTAGTGCCAGCAATGTCAGTGTCAACGGTGTCAGGAATGTCGATGTCAGCAACATCGACGTTGACATTAATGCAATTTTAAAAGCCTCTTAGGTCAATCAATGGTAGAGTGATGTGCTTATGTACAAATAAGATATATTAATGCAATTTTAAAATACAAATGCATGTGCATATTCTTTCCATAAGGTTGTTTAAGCTTGCATAACATAATATTATATTTGCATATCATAATATTATATTTGCATAACATCGGGTTATAGTTGCATAACAGAAAGTGCTTACATGTAATTTTTTTAAAAAAAAAACAGGAAAAAAAATTAAAATCATACATTTTCACAACATCAATTTATAATTGCATATCATCAATTTATAATTGCATAACATCGGGTTATATTTGCATAACATCGGGTTATAGTTGCATATCATCAATTTATAATTGCATATTATAATCATACATTTTCACAACATCAATTTGTATTTCCCCAACTTATTTTTATTTACTAAAGATTAAAATCTAAGTATTAGATAACAATAATCTTATATATGTACAATGTGAATTAATTTATGCATATTTTAATTTTATATTTGCATATCATCAATTTATAATTGCATATCATACTTTAACATTTGCACAACATCAATTTATATTTGCATATTATAATCATACATTTGCACAACATCAATTTGTATTTTTCCAACTTATTTTTATTTATTAAAAATTAAAATCTAAGTATTAGATATCAATAAAACTGAAATGTGCAATTTTAGTTTGAAAAAGTGCAAATATAAAACTGAAAAGTACAATTTTATAACTCAAATACAAAACTGAAAAGTGTAATTTTCTAAATTTATATTTGCACAACATAAACTTATATTTGCACAACACAATAATATATTTGCACAACATAAACTTATATTTGCACACAAATATAAAATTTCGAAAAGTGTAATTGACACGGGAAAAAAAGTTGCAATTTTAGTTTGAATGTACTATTTAGAACTAAAAAGTCCAATTTTAGCTTGAAAAAGTTCAAATATAAAACTGAAAAGTGCAATTTTATAACTTAAATACAAAACCGGAAAGTGCAATTTTATAAATTTATATTTGCACAATACAAACTTATATTTGCACAACATAATATTATATTTGCATACAAATATAAAATTTCAAAAAGTGCTGACACGGAAAAAAAATGTGCAATTTTAGTTTGAATAAGCAATTTAGAACTTAAATGTGCATTTTAATATAATTAGAATGATTCAGAAGCTTTTATTATAAGCATATTAAGTCATATGCATGTCTCAAATATGAACGACATTGTACTTCTTTAGTCACGTAATTTGGGTGTGAGCAATCTAGACTCGGTTGCCAGGGTTTCCAACTCTCTGAGCAATCTGAAGGGAATAATCCAAACTCATTCGAAGATCAACAAAAAATCTAATTAAATCTAATTATTCCAAGCTTTAGCAAGACTGTTATCAGCTGAGAAATGAAGCTCTAAATCTCCATTGATGCAATTGGAGAGAGGAGAAAGAGAGCAAACGGAGTTTGTTATTTCTCAACTGAATGAATGAGAGAAAAACAGTTACAGAGGAACCTTAATATAGCCAAAGTTCAACACACAAAGCTAAAACCAAACTATTTACTTATTACAAAAACAAATCGGGTTCAACCAAGACAAACTTCCACTATCGGTTCGCAAATGTTCCTCCAAGCCACCCCTGGAGCAGGCCATAAGAAGATCATTACTAGCATATTTGTGTTTTCTCAATTCTGTCATAATGTGTAAGCTGCTGAATTGTTGATTGATTCGGTCAAGTTCAGTGGTAATGCACATGGGTATACATACACTTTCTCTTGTTTCATTCCTAAATTAATTATGAATATATTAATGGACATAGCGATTAAAGAACAAAAGAATCCAGAATTGTTTATGTGGGTTCTCAGAAGCTACATATTGCAGGCAGTGAAGAAGGGAGAGAATGTGAGGAAAAATGACATGAAAGCTAGGTGAAGCCAGCCTTAAGGTATCCAACTAACCTAAAAATGTTAAGATTCAAAAACAAGTGGATTCGCCTATTAAAAAAAAGACAAGGCCAGTATAGATAACATGAACAAGAGGGGAAAAAAGGGAAATAAAAGAGTTGTACTATTTCTTGGGAGATCTTTAATTTAGACATTATGATAATCTCAATGGGGATAGTACAAGTTCCCCAAAGTAGCCAGTAGGCCCAGTACAATGCCATACAGCAGAATATGAAACACTTGTACTACTTCCTACACATTGCAACTAGTACTTCACATTTTGCATCTATCTCTCCACTCACTCTGGGCCAAGGCCATGGGCTATGGGCCGGCCCATTTGTAATGTGACCATTCAATAACAAGGAAGAAAGAAAGGTCATAAACAATGCACTGTGATGGTGCATTTTTTTATAATCATTAACATGGTAACAAAAGTAACACACAACCTATGTAGTTGCTGTTCTTGGTTGAAATTTTGAACTGTAAAATTAGATTCCTAATTCCCTAGAGGGAGCAGGCAACAACAAGAGTAGTTGCACTTGCACTAAACACAACTACCTATCTTTATTACTAATAAATAAAACACCCCAACCTAGCCCCATAAAAGCTCTTTGTTGCTATATATATTCAGCAATCAAGCAAATGGTACTATATGCACCGGGATTTTACACATGTATTGGTCAGTGAACTGTGCATTTTGGTGGTGGTGCTTGTCATGTCACTGCATCTGATTTGTAGAAGAAACTTCCTCCTCCAGCAAAAAGAGTGCTGGTTGCCTGGTTCACACTTTGCTGCATACCCAAACTTGGATGTGGAGTACTTCCTATAAACTCCTGTGAGTTTACCTGTCCCAGCCCTTTGGTGTAAACCTACCATCAGCATGGAGCACTCCCTGCATAGAGTTATCAAAACAAGATTACCTTAAAGGCTTAAAGCTCTCTCTATTGATCCATGGAATGGATCCATAAGGCGGGTTTCGAATATACGAAATAATCAGCAACTTACATAAGATGGTCTTCGGAGTAAGTTGAATGCCACTCACAAGTCCTGGACCATTGCTTGAGACCATATAAAGCACATTGAGCTGTATATACAGCAGCTGCTGCGAGGAGCGATGGCTGGAACTTGAGCATCTCAATCTCCACCAGTGATAGCTCAATCAAGTAAAACGACAAGAGCTCGAGCTTCTCGTTGGATTCTGCAGCCTTGAGTAATCTATTCAAGAATACATATGAGGTTTGGCAGTGACATGTTGAACTGCAATTTGTTCAGCATCAGCTTTTCCTGTCAAACACACCGATGATAAGAGAGAGCTGATGAATAGCAAAAGTGCCCAGTTGAGTTGAGAGTTGATAAAAATGAAGTACCATTTCAAGCAATTCCTTTCTTGTGTAGGCCTTGTCTGAAATGAAAATGAAATCATCCACAATAGGCACTGAAACCTCCTCATATTTTCAAGACAAAAGCATTGCTATTAACCCAACCAGTTGGAGCTTCTTTCTCACCACTGATTGCAGAGCTAGAAATCTATCTATAAGGTTTACTGTCAGGAATAAGGTCTCCCCCCTCAGATCAAACTTGTAGTGAACCTCGATCAGCCAGTCTATTAGTATAGCTCTCATCTTCTCATTGATGTCGAACTGCTGAGACATGTAAGACACGAGTAACTGAGGCACCGAATACGAAAACAATCAAAACGACACAATAATATGTCAAAGGCCTGATTTTATTCACTCCATGTCAGCACCATTATTACAATGGGTGGTGGTAGAACTTTGTCTTATTCATAAATCTTTAAAAATAAGAGCTAAACTAAAGAAATCATTTATAGGATAGTAGGACATATGTAAGTTAAAAACCAAGGGATATGAACCTTCAATTGCTTGAAAATCAGACTCTTAAGCTATCTGTCAGCATAATTTAAAGCATTTACAATCTTGACAATGGAAGATTTTTGATAAGTGAAAAATCAATTATAAAACTATACGACAAGGTAAGACACATTGAATTGCAAAAGCCCGTATATCGATTGTCGAGCTAGATTTAAGCAGAGCATGAGTCCATCCAGCAGTCATATAAAATTACTCAAATGCTATTGCAACATGTGCAAGTCTTTATCAAAAACGACAAAAAAGGACGAAAGTCTCACAATAAAGGGTCCTCATATGTGGAGAGGTAAATCGAGCAGAATGTGCTTTAGTGTGATCATAGAATGGTGATACCCATATATCCAAACAATGGTGTCAGCACCTATAGAACAGGACAAAGCCATTCCATCAATTGAATATAACAATCACACATCTTCATCCTAATCAATGCATCTTCATAATTTCAGCATCAAACAAGGAATAGAGCGAGAGCAAGAGAGAGAGGAAATACCTGATAACACTATCAGATGCTTGAAGCCTTGACCAGTGTTACTGTTAGCGTTATTGTCAGAACCCCACTGTCATGGTAAAGTACTGAAATCAAACATCTTATCTTTAGATAGTTTCTTCTCTTTACACACAAAATTCAATTTCATGAATTGGAAAATATCAACCTCGGAAACATTTTTTCCAATTTAAATTAGTCAACTGACATAATTTAAAGGGAGAAAAAAAAGTGAGAGAATTTTTAGAAATGCAGCTTGTATTAGAAATCAACATTGTTCAAGTCAATGGATCTGAAGGATAAAATATATGAACGCATGACAAATCATGCGCGCCCAAACAATAATTTAAACCGGCATTTTAGATTGAACGTGTTAAGGTCGTGTTTGGTTAGAGCATTTTTGGTGAAAGAAAACATGGGTGAATATACAGACTTCAGACATGGGAATCAATATCATAGCTTAAGACCTGTCTAACATTCAACAGCTGACCACTGTCGATCTCTCGACTACTTACAGCACCCAGTTCATTTTCTGTTCGAGCTTGTTCCTCAATCCGATGCATCTCTTCCATGGTTGTGAAGTATGCATAAGGTCCCCATCCTGGAATCAGTCGTCGCGAAATCATCAAATACCGAGTCAACAAAATTATGAACTTATATTAACAGCAAAGATAAATTGATTGATTGATTATACTATTATATACTAATGTCATTAGCACAATATGACAAATACGTCGAAAACAGCTGTCAACGTGCCTTTGTGATGATATGGTGGAGGGAAAAACTGGTGGTAGCATAAGAAGGCGACTACTAGTCCTGCACCACAAGGAACATATAATAACATTGAGTTACTGGCGTGTTTCGCGTGCCAAACACGCCCTAGACAGATTGAACAAGAGCAAATGTATACCTAATATGCTGCCTGTGAACACATCTTGCCAGTGATGCCAATAATCATCCACCCGAGAAACTTCAACGAGAGCTGCAGCCCGGAGCGGTAGGAGGATGATGCAGAGCTTTGCGATGTGTCCTTCGCGATCAAATGCCTTGATCTTTCCGGATAAGTAGAGTGACAGAAACCCGAGACCTGTAAATGACCCTGCACCAAAAAAAAATGGTTCTGATAAGCTATGGATTTCAGTTTCTTGATTTGAATAGTTATGGATTTCTATGTGCTTACAAGATGAGTGACCGCTAGGGAAGCTCTTGTGTCCCTCCTTGATAACACTATCTTCCCCATGGCAAATGACGTTGCCTAGAGCGTCATAAAACTGAAAATTGGGACAGCAATTCAATCTGGCTAGGTAGTTCAAAATGGAATTCAATAGATAGAAGGAACTAAAACAGAAGTTATGAAGCATTTCAGTACATCTATGCCGTCAGAGGCTTGAAATATAATATTACCACTGGTTCATGTGTGAATACAAGAATAAGAAAGCAAGATCACCAAGGAGAGGATTCAAACATAATATTACAAATGTACTTAAATCCAAAGGAAGCAAGGTTTTCTTATTTTCTCAAATGAATAGCCTAAATTATAAGCATTGACAGAAGCAAGATTGCATACCTATCCTTGTCTCTTTTAATAGTCATAAGCTTTGGTTGTGCAGTTGGATCCGAGAGCTTGTTACGAAGTCTAATAAACCAATAAAGCTGTGTCAATAATAGAAATAAATTATAGTTGTTGCATCATCAGTTCTGTTTGCACGCACTCCAGCTGCTGACACATTTTAATCATTTCACTAGATGCAGGATCTCTATTAACCTATTCAATATATATAAACAAGAAAGTTTTCATGAAGGACACAACCTGATAATAAGTTAAAAAGTTCATTTGAATGACAGTAAAATTGGAGGAAAACAAACTTACATTCAAGAAAACCCCCTTCTGTCAGCACCAATTCGACAGTCCCACCCCTTCTGTCAGCATATGAAGGCGGCGATGACACGTGCACTTTGAATTCTTTAGTATATCTCTAGATGGACTCTCACCTAAAACTCAAACTCTGGAAGTCTGCAAATATGATCTGAGGGAACATTACTGATTCAGAAAACAGAAAGACAATCACTTGCAAGCCCAATGAATCATTATCTCTTTGCAAGCTCAATGACTCATTCTCTCTTTGCAAGCATTCTCAAAGCTAATGTGTCTTCAACAAGTCATAATTACAGAGATTTTGTATCACTAATCTAAACAAATCTAAACAACATTCACTCTGTGTCAGCACCCTTAATTGTTAAATACTTGGAATCTGCATATGCTCAGACTGCTGTAATTTACGAAGGCAGAACCGCTCTTCAATGAGAAGGGATCGAGTTACACCGAAAGGGAGGCAAGATGGAGAGCAACATGAGATCAGATTTGGAATCCACAACACTAGTGATAGGAAGAACAAATTCAACTCTAAAACCTAAATTTCTAAAACGTGGAAGGGGAAATCAAAAATTGAACTCAATTAAAAACCCAAAAGACAAAAAATCAAAACCCTAGAAAGAGGACATTTAGGCAGGGAGAAATTGAACATGTTACCAATAAAATCCCCAACGCAAAAGAACTTGGCGGCTGCCCAGCTCTCGTAATCGACTTGGGACGCTGAAGCCCTTGTGAGGGACACCGGGAATCGGCTCCACGACGGAGCATCGGCGTCGTCCCCAAAGGCTAAGCGCCTTCTCTCTATCTCCGCTACCGTTGGCATTTTCTACTGGTGGAGGAGGCGACGATTTCAATTCCGCCGGCGGTGGCGAGGGAGAAAGGGCTTCAGCAGCTAGCAATACAAGGGAGCCGATGCTGTGCCTAGTGACTGCCGGTTTGACAAATCACTCAACAGCGTCCATAGTTTGTCTAGCTCCAATCTCTGAAATCGCAGATCGAAATCGCGGAGAGAGACGAGAGCAGAGATCTCGAATTGGAGCGACGCGAGAACTCACAAGAGAGAGGGTGAACGCGGGAGGAAGGGATTCGAGGTCTCGAGGATCAGCAGGGCATCAAAACAGGGGATGTCAGCAGCCTTCGGTTACGTTAGAAGAGAGTGGATAGTTTTGTAATTTTTTCAAATATATGGATGCTTCTCTAATTTAGATAATTTTTATGGATATTTCACTAACCGCCCCTTTTTAAATTGTAGGAGCTTAGTGAATATAGCGGAACGAAGGTTAGCACCACCCAGCTTGTCATCACTACAAATAATTTCATTCAGATCACCCATAATAATATAAGGAATGGACGAATCACTCACAATGGATGATAATGTATTCAATTTATTTTAGACTGAGGCCATCGGCAAAAATAATTGCATATATATATGGTAGAAAATAGAAAGGTACGAAAATATAGAAATTTTATTTTGTATATATATCAACTTACATCCCAACTATAACAATATTTTTAGCATGCATATATATATTAATATATTATACTACAAATAGGCGAAAAGCAACGTACGTATGCATATATAGATATATATAGGATAACATTGTAGCCCCATCGGCGAAAACTCAAGTATTGATCGGTTGATGATGCCTACAACTACAAGTACGCAGGTTCCCTACATTGCTGGAGGGCCGGGGACATAGGTGGTTGGAGAAGGAGCTGAAGGGGTCGGAGGTGTAAATTTTGAGAGCATATGGAAGAGCGTTACGTCGTATTTTCTAAGCCATTCTGGTGCTCCGGCCAACGGCCTTGCAGCTAATCCGACTTGGGAAGCACATAGAATGCAAACCGCGAAGAGGATCAACGCAAGAGCAGCTTTGTTAGAGGTCATCAAAGCCATGCTTAATGTGTGTATAATATGTGTTTGATTGATTTGGGATCGGCTTTTATATAAGCTAGCTATACTGTATGGATGGTAATATGTTTTGATGGGATTAGTTAAATGCATGTTATTTGTTGTTTATATACACACAAAACATTTTAACAAACATTGTATGACTTTAATTTAGGGTTCGTTCAAAGTAATTAGGTCAAATCGGCTTTTAAATGGGCCACATAAAATTTACATTGATTTCACTAGCTATTGGTCAATGGTCATTTGACACGTCTTTAATTTGTTATTTACATGCTTGCAAATGGTTAATTTGTCAACAGTAAAAGTTCGTTAACGTGCAAAATACCAATTTTAATTTTTTTAAAAAAAAAATTAGATTATATACTTTTCTTTTGTTTGTGATATCATCGAAAGTTTTGTATTCAGTTATCAAATTGAAAACACAAACAAGACAATATAATTAAACTGAAACTGCATATAGGTTAGTGAGTGAGTTCTCAATGAGTCTTTTTTTTTATTATGAAATAATTCGAGATCAGATATACTTGAATATCGAAGACCGACAAGTCAGCAGACGGAAACCCCTCAATACATACAAACGAAAGCGAAAAACAAAAGGCGGAGCAATACAACAAGTGAAAACACACCCTATAAGAAAACGAGTAAAGGAAAACTAAATCATACATGAAGGGGACGAAGACTACGGACGAAAGTCAAGCACTGTCCAAAAACAACACCGTTGGCCGGCGATACATCAGGAATCCATGTGGGTAGTGAAGACGAACCTCCAGGAAGCTCCTTCCCGTATACGGAGTCGCCCCGTACACACTATCTCGATCCCAGCCAGTCACTCGTAACCCTAGCCAAACATGGACAACACCATTGCACATGAAAATGGGTCCAAAAAACCAGTCACTGCTAACCCTAGCCAAACATGGACAACACCATTGCAAGGAGGGAGGGACGCCACCGCCGGAAAAAATGAGTCTCCTACAACAGTTGGTGCACCACTAAACTATTTTGATTATAATTTTACTTTAAAAAATATTTTAAATATATATTTACAATATTCCACATATTTACATTTACATATTTATAAACTTTTATTAGAGAAAGTCATGTTTTAAAAAAACTTAAAATTTATTTTTGAATATAATCGATCTTTTAATTTTATAAAATGTTTTAAATGAATTATTTTTATAATAAAATTTTATAAACATGCAAATATAAGTATATGGAATGTAATTGTATTTTTAAAAAGTAAAATTACAACTAAAATAATTTAGTGGTGCACCGAGGGGTGCACCTTAGGTTGTAGAAGATCCTTACTCGTTTACCGTAGACATTATTTCCTCCATCAATTAGGCATTTTCATTCCGCGCCCTATTATTTATTATTATTTTTAAAATTAAAAAGTTGTAATATATCTACTAGCTATCTAACAAAAGTTTAAATTACTATCTTCTTTATTATAATTATAACCCGTCATTTTTAGTCTTTTATAAAATGACACTCATACAAAACCTCTCAATTTTAATATCTTTTTTATTGGCATAAAAAAGTACTGTCTATATAATAAAACCTAATTAATTAAATGTCCATTATCCAAGATTTATTAGTTAAATGTCCACAGGTCATTCCCCCCTAAGTGTTGACTGCTTCTAACTATGACAGTAAGCTAACATTCCTAACTATGACAATAAGCTGACATTCGTAATTTTTATGCTAACAACATACTGCTGAGATTTAATTAATTAGGACTCATGACATTCTAAATTCATCGAATTTTTTATGTTGACATCAGATTGGCTTGGGTAGTGCAAATTAAAAGAGGTGGACATCACAGTAGTTACAAATATAAAGTGTTTGCAACTAGAGTACACAAATATTGCTAGTACGTACTTTGCAAGTTTTGTCAGCTCATGAATTATATATAATTTAAAATATGTAGCACTACCTGATATTGAAAGGCTAATTTTGTGCACGTTGTGTTTGTCAGCTGTTCTTTGTCAGCTCGAGCCTTTATTGATCTTCTTTGTTTATCTTCTTGCTTTCGAGTTCCCTCGCCCGCTATCGTAACTGGAGATCTAGTTAAGCGAGAAAAACCTGCACAAAAGCACACGCTTGCTCAGTTAAATTAAGGCCCAATGATTCTAGACAACTGATTTTTAAGTTGAAACTTTGTTTGCAAAAATGACGAGGAAAAAATCAACATTTTTTCACAAACAAATATAGAAAATCAACATTTTTTCACTAAAAAAAAAAAAAAATTGGCCTCTTTTCACTAAAAAAAAATCAGCTTCATTTCACCTCGCAAGGGCTTCATGTGATGCGCCATCTCATCCAGCATCATCAATAACAATCAATTTGGCCGCAGAAACCAAAGTCCTGCATGGGGTGCAGCCTCTTGAACTAAAGCCAATGCTACTAGTCACCCCTTAATTAATGGGTTAGCTACTAGTCATAGATCTAATTTATAATGGGGTGATTACCTCGATGTCCAAAATTTTGGGTTTTATTAGGAAAATGTCCACCACCCTCTCCATATTAGCAAAATGTCCACCCCTAAAATAAAGTTACTGAAACCCCTGTGCCACCCTCTGTTTCAGCAGTTTTTTTTTTTGCTTTTTTCCGCTTTTTTTCGTTTTTTTTTTTCGCGTTTCCAGAGTTGCTGAAACCCCTGTCTCACCCTCTGTTTCAGCAGTTTTTTTTCGCTTTTTTTTCCTTTTTTTTCGCTTTTTTTTCGTTTTTTTTCTCGCGTTTCCAGAGTTGCTGAAACCCCTGTAACACCCTCTGTTTCATCAGTTTTTTTTTGTTTTTTTTTTCGCGTTGCTCAAACCGAAGTTGCTAAAACCCCGGTTTCAGCACTGTTATTGATGCTGAAATCCCGGTTTCAGCAACGTTGTTGATGTTGAAGTGATTATTGTTGACACTGCTGAAAATGTTATACATACAAGCTACTGAAATGCTGAAATACTGAAAACAGAAAAGCTGAAATGTTGTCATATATGCTTGTAAGATATAGTAGCTCATACAATTTAATAAGAATTAATTTCAGCAAGGCAAATTTTTTTTGCTGAAACTGCCAATATCCAAACTCTCATTAGCTAATTAAAAACATTAGCTCTACCGGCCTTTTACATTAGCTAATTAAGAACATTGGCTCTACCTGCTGAAATGCTGAAACCGGGGTTCTCCATGCTCTCTTTGTTCTTCCCCGCTCTACCAACGTTGTTGAAATGCTAAAACCGAGGTTCTCCGTGCTCTCTTTGTCCTTCCTAACTTCCTTGCTCGCTTGCATTCTCACCGAATACACCAGTACACTAGTCAATATACACCAGACATTTGTATTCACAATAATTTGCTGAAATTGCAAAAAAAAGGTCTAGAAAAAGGCTCAATTTGATAACAAAGACTCAATATACACCAAACATTTGTATTCATAATAATTTATATATATATATCTATAAATTAATTAATGAAAGAGAAAGAAATTGAAATGGTAAAGCATTTCAGCAATTGCGGAAATGCTGAAATTCATCAAACCACCTACCTCCACCATGGAAGCCACCGTCCCACTACACACCATCACCAACAGTTGCGACTAGTAACATCCACCCTAATCAACCACACAGTCACACCACCATGCCAACAACACTTGGCTCCAGCAAATTCAAATAGAGTGGCTTCGTCCCGCACCTACCAATGGCTCTTAGGTGTTCTCGATCCCAATAAAGTCTCTCAGATCCACCTGAATCCAAGCTTACTCCAACACAAGACAGTCGCACTTCATCATCACCAAATAACCACTGACAACCAACGACATAGATGAAGTGGAGAAGCCGCTGTTCCAGAATTCGGGGGCTACCTCCTATAAGGCATCAAAGACGAAGATGACGACGATTTGAGGCACCGAATTCGCAGGCCAGATCGTCTTCCTCCGCGATCGGCGATCGTTGCTCCCATGGAAACTTGCTTGAACTCGTGCAGAGCAGACCAGCCAGCCGACCAGGTCGTCTTCCTCTACGGCGGTGCGCTGGGAGATGACGGAATCGACGGGGAAAGAGATCTCGGAATCGGATCTGATTGCAAAGACGAAGATGACGGAATCCACCACCGTCGTCGCCGCCGCCACCTCCTATGCGAAGTAAACTGGACCTCCGCCGTCGAGCTCGAGGAACAGGCTGCAGGTCGCCGTCGAGGTCGCCGCTGGTCGCCGGATCTTGAACGAGGCGTTGTTGAAGATCCAGCCGATTTGGATGAGCAGGAGAGCGAGAGCGGCTCGGTGGTCGGCGGAGCGAGGATCCGGCGCCGCTGGATCTGGAAAGCGCGACCTCGATCTTCGACGAACGCTGGATTAGGGGAAAAGGAAGGAGAGAGGAAGGAGATGGAGGAGCTGGTTGAGGATTGGGGGGTTTTTACCTTTTGGTGCTGAAACGGCAAGGAGATATGAGATTAGGTTAAGATAAGAGGGGTAATTTTGTCCAAATAATTTTTGGTGGACAAATCCCCAATTTGCCACACTTAGGAGACACTCCCTCAATATGGTCAAAAATTTGCGCTTTTGGCGCAAATTTTCTCATTTATAATTTAGTTTAGTTTTCCTAGTAAGTACTTTTGAATTTTTGTATGGGTGTTGATAGATACACCGCAAATCCAAAGGTCAAAAATGCACGTCCTTAACAACGTGCAACCCTTCTGACTAATTAGCGTTTTAAAAAAATTAATTAACCCCTTTTAACCATGCACTTCCTTAAGTACGTGCATGATTTGGGGTGTATATAGCGAACACGTTTTTGTATTTAGGGTGTCCTTGATGAATAACCGACAGTTGTCTATCTCTTGATTAGAGTTTCAGAATTTTGGCCAAATATCATGAGGTTAAGGGTAGTTCGTGTCGTGTACGAAAATTTGACATATTTAATCAAATGCCCCTGGGATTTTCATTTTTCTTTCACGAGCTTGAGGTTTTCAATTTTTTCCGTCAAATGCTCATCCATCTAATTTTTTAACAGTTTGGTTGAAAATATTGGCAGCTTGCGGTAGGGGTGTGCAGAAAAACCCGACACGACTGACCCGATACGAAAACACGACAACACGATACGAAAAATCATGAAACCGAAAAGACACGACACGAAAATGACACGAACCGCTAAAACACGACAATAAACGGTTCGTGTTCGGTTCGGGCAAATCCCCTTGTCGGGTACCCGACACGAACCGTTTAATATTTATTTTTTTTAAGGTTCGGTACTAAAATTATAGTACTAGTATTATATAGTCTCCCATGTAACATCTAAATGAATTGGCTCATTTGGTTTCAGACATACAGGACTTTTTAATTAAATGCAATAGGCATTTGTTCAATTCCTCATTCCGGCAATTTTTTGGGGTAAGGCTGCAGTTTTTTTTAATTAAAAAATATCCCTTTTTGTCTTGTTTTCTTTTTAGTATTGCAAACCGTAAACCCTAGCTGATGAGTTAGAACTAGAAGGCACACAAACTCACTATTTCTCTCTCTCTCTCTCCAATACTCCAAATTCGGTCTCTATTTTTCTCTCCAAATCCACTGAAATCGTGAAGTCCCCAGAATTGCACTCTCTCTTTCTCTCCAGATCCAATATCCCTTTTTGTCTTGTTTTCTTTTTAACTATTGCAAACCGCAAACCCTAGCTAATGAATTAGAACTAGAAGGCGTGGCAAGTGAACCATGCTCTGCCCTCTCTCTAGAATTCTAGAGAGAGGGAGGAAAATCAAAACAAAAAAATCAGGAAGAGCAAATCGTGATCTTCAAACTCTTTTGTTTCAACAAGAAGCTCAATCAACAACAACAAAAAAAACCCAAACGCTCAGCTATCCTCCATCTTCGACCGGAGGTACCAGTGCTCCATAAGTCTACTCTTTCTGGTTTCGAGTTTTATCCGGACAACTATGGCTTCAGCCGTAGGTCCAATGTCATCGCCGTCGTTTTCTCCCGTGAAGTGAAGGAAAATTTGTCTATAAATCTCTCTTCGGAGAGCCTAAATCTCTCTTCGGAGAGCCCATCTCCCTGAGCCAGTGTTTGGTTCGGTGGGCACCGCCCATCCCCTCGGGTTTGCTCCGCCTCGGCGCCATAGGCTCGGACGATGTCCTTCAATCCTCTGTGTTGTCCACCTCTTTCTCAATCTTGTCCCACTGGGTTGCGGTGGTGGTCGGGAACGTGTTTAAAACTATCTTCGACTCTCTTTGATCTGATTTCGCTCAAAGCCTAACTCAATTTTGGAGCTTTAGTTGTTCTTGGGTTCTTGCCCGCAAATCCTTCCTCCTCCATGGCCAATCGGCTATCCGGCCTTAATTCGGAGTCCCTCAAATCACCGCTCTGCACTTTCGCTCCACCCTCGTCGTCTCATCCGTTCGACTTTGGCCGGGTGGTATATCCTCCTTTTGACAGCTTTCCGCTCCCGGATCTGCGCGTCTTGCTGGCGTCCTTTGGGGTTGTTTCTTACCGGTAGTCTTTCACCGGTTCTCGATCGTCTATCATCTGCTCCCTCCCTCCGACGGGAGCTTTGCGGGTCGCTGTCTGTTTTTTTGTTGCCCTATTGGTGTGCCGACTTTGCCTTGGTGGCGGTCGGTTGTTTCTCCCTCCGTCGGTGCTCGGCCTGGTTGCTGCTCTTTCCCTTTGGCGGATGTTTGTGCATCGGGTCCCTTTCGGGTTTTGACTTGGGCCCTAAGGTGACCCGGGTTTGGATTTGGGTTTACTTGGGCCCATTGATTGCTGGCCTTTACTAATATGGGGTGTACATTTTAATGAAATCTGAAATTATAAGAATTTAAATCTTAATAAACTATATAAATACGTAAATAGCAATAACTAGCTATAAATTATGTCCGGAGTCTTCTCTCGCCCTTTGCCCTACTCGCGGCAGTGCTTCATTTCCTCGTGTTGTTTGGGTGTCCGTCTGTTGGTTCGTGGTTAGTTTCGGTTGAGGAGCAGTTCTGCCGCCCTGGTTGATCGAAGTAATCGTGTTGGTGGTGTTTGTGGTCTCCGAAGATACCTCATCTAGGTGGGGGGAACGTCGTGTGATCCACACTTCCCCAGGAGTCGTCTTTGCCTTACGAGGATTTCTTCTTTCCGTCTTTCCGGCGGCGAGACATCGTGTCAGCAGGTGCTGTCCCATGCGCTCGCTATCCACTTCACCACGCCAGACTTCCTTCCTCTCGATGTTGTGTCCGCTTGTTTGCTTAGGGTTCGGGGGTTTTTCCGGGTTTGCTTTGGGTGTTTGTTTTGATGTAGTCTGTGTTTGTATTTCTTTTAGATCTTCGTGATCTCATCCTTAGGGATGCTCTCGGGTAGGCTAACCACCACCCGAATTTTGTCCTTATCAAAAAAAAAAATTAGAACTAAAAGGCACACAAACTCACTCTTTCTCTCTCTCTCTCTCTCTCTCTCCAATACTCCAAATTCGGTCTCTATTTTTCTCTCCAAATCCACTGAAATCGTGAAGTCCCTAGATCTGCCCTCTCTTTTTCTCTCCAGATCCAGCGAAGGCGGCTCGACTTGACTCGGCGAAGGTGATAATCCTCTAGATCCACCGTCTCTCTTTCTCTCCAGATCTGGTAAAGCCGACCCAACTCGACAAGGGCAATAAGTGTCCCGATTTGCCCTCTCTTTCTCTTCGATTTCTCCCGATTAGGGTTTGACCAAGTTTAAAAGTTTTCAATTTGGTGTAGATCTATCATATACAGTTGTTAATTGTAGGTTATTTGAATATTTTCAAAGTGGTTTGGTATATGGTTGTTAACTAGAGAGCTTATATATATCAAATTATTGATTCATGCTTGTTTTCAACTCAGTATCTACTGGCTCGCAACAACATCGATCTCAGTTTTCAATAGGTTTTAATTAACAAACGGGTCGGGGCGGGTTACACGGGTATCCGACACGGAACCATTTCGTGTTTTTGTGTTGGATACCCATTCAGATCGTGTTCGGATCGGCATTTTCAACCTTAACGGTATCGGGTACCCGACACGGTTAACCGTTTCATGTCGGGTACCCCGTTATGCACACCCCTAGCTAGAAGCTGCCAAGTAGGTGGGATTCTCAGGGATTGTGATGGAAGTGTGATGGATATTTTTCAGTAGCAGGCAGATAGTGGTTCAGCTATCCAAACCGAAGCAGCTGCATTGTGTGCAGGTACAAAAATGGCTTTGAGAAAAGGTTTACGCAGAGTAATAATTGAAGGTGATTGTCTGGAAGTAATCAAGGCTATAAATGGCGACACAAGACCTAGATGGGAAATATGGTGGCAGATTGAGTTAATCAATAAGTTGCAATCAGAATTTGAGCACATAGAGTTCAAGCATTGCTTTCGAGGAGCTAATGGGACAGTAGATTTCATAGCTAGATCTAATGTCATTTGTAATATGGATAGTCTCCCTTATAATAGGGAATTATGTAACATCATCTGAAAGGATGATCAGGGTGACGTCCTATCTTAAGAACCACCCCTTTTTACCTACTAAAAAACCAGTTTGGTTGAAAATAAAAAGAAAACAAAATTAATAAAACTTTTTTTTAAAAAATACCTAAATCGATCCATATAGGAGTTGCAAGAGAGACCAAAAAAAAACCATAAAACTTCGCTACCACTAGTAACTAAAAAATATAATCATACAAAACGATCGGCACAATAATAGTGTCATAGAAGGATGCAAACCTTAGAGTTGGCGAAGTAACATGATTCCAAAAATCAATTGAATTTGAACACAAACGACACAAGCAAATCTCATATATAAATGGCCAAAATCGATGAATGATTCAAGTCTTTGAGAGCTAGAGCTCTTTTCTACTCCACCTTGATTCACCACCCACCAAGTTGGTTTTCGATCTTGTGGTTTTTCCTGACTCACCACCCCCTTTATTGCTATGATAATGATTCTTTATATATTTGTTGTCTTTGTAATTAAAAAAACAATGATTTCAAATATTGGGCATACATAACGGTTCTGTCAAGCATATTTTTTTAAATGTCTTATATATGTATGACACAATTACAAAGACGACGACTTTAATTGGGCATAGCAGACAATGATTTTGTCAACCGTATTCTTTGAGATAGGTCTTCTATATGTATGACAATGGTTCTTTATATGTTCGTTTTCTTTGCAATTACAAAGACAACGGCTGTAGATAATAGTCGTTGTGCATCCTAAAAAAACTTTAATTTTTGCAAATATAAACAACAACATTATTTTAGAAACTATTGTCTAGAAGACATTGTCAAAGACTTTTTTTGTACCAGTGAATGAAGTTAAAAAAAAACAATGAATGTCTATTTCGTGGACATACAAAAGAGTAAATGACTCTCCCTCTTAACTTCAAATTGAGAATTCCACTAGTATATTTTTTTTATTATTAGGTAAAAATTCAAGGTCAGACAAACATGAACCTCAAAGACGGATAACCGTCGAAACAAACATAATATGTACTCCCTTCATGTGAAGTATAGATTTTTTTACTTTTTTCACGTTTTTTTTAATAAGCTAAAAACCCTGTAAAAAAAATTTATGCATTATTTTTAATATATTCATACTTATTAGTGATGAAAAAAATTAGAGGTGACAATTGGGCTGATCGGGTCGGGTTGAGGTATACCCATTTGGGTTCAGTCATATGTTGGGTATATTGTTTATTTGGTCGGGCTTGATTCGGTCAGGTAAGTTTTCGGGTTGCGTAAATTGATGAGAGGGTTTCTCAACCAAATAAATTTATAGGCAAGACCCCGCTATATGATAGTGGAGTCATGTTCGTTCTGCAGAAGAGAAGTCAGCGGTTCTAGGTTTAGTTTTGTTTTAGGGTTCGGGGAATAGCCGAAAAAGGTACGTGGCTATCGACAAGGATGGAGTGATCGATGTCGACTGGTGAGGTCGATGTCGACTAAGACTTGGTCGACGTCGATGGCTGGAGGAGGGGAGTGGTGGTCGGTGTCGAGCAGGGGCGTTCCTGTGTAAACCTGAAAACAAAAAAAAGGGTAGTAAAAGTGCAAACTTCAAAGGTAAAGGTTCACCGCAACAATAAACACATGTGTAGATCATGAATCACATAAAAAAGCATGTTTTGCATCAAAGAATCAACTCTCGCTAATTCCAACAATTTAGGCAAATTGACTTTCGTAAATAAACCTAATTTCTTAATTAGAGTTTAGACTTGCGAATATAGCTCCTAATTACTATCCAAGTTTTGCAACATGAATTGCTTAGATTCTCATCCAAGGGTTGAGCATAGAGGTAGATGATGGTACAAACACATAAAATCATGGATTAATCGATTAAGCGCATATGCCAATCGTTGGGCTTACCCAAACCTTAGAAGATGGGAATTTAGAACAAAGACATGGGGAAAACAAACAACTTTAAATTAAACAAAACCTACAAAACCTTCCAATCGTTCTTCTTCTCCCCACGCAGTCATGCACCGCCCACAAAGGGCTTTTCTTGGATGATCAAAACCTAGGCCTAGCGCCTTAATTAATAGCAAAGCTAAACTTAATCCCCAAGCAAATTCATACTCTAATCATCATATAACATCCTTTAGTAATCATGTATCTTCACCTCATATATAGATGATATTCATACTCTAATCATCCTATAACATATCATACTTTCATAATCAAGAACATATCAATAATCACGCTTCTCAATCATATGATATAACATCATGATTTCATATAACAACACATCATAATCTCTTATTTAAGGACATATATCAACATCACACATCATAATTCATGTTTCACATCATGCTTCATAATCAACATATAGCACATCATCGCAATACCTCATATCAAAATTTCCACTTAACAATTATATCATTATCATAACATGCTTTCCATAAATTTTATTCGAATAAGTTATTTAGTCATTCATCAAGTTAGGCAAGGTAAGTCAATTTCCCAAAATTTGCCAAAACTCTTTTAAAATCTTAAGTTAGATCAATCATTATTCAAAACAACTTTCTCAAATCATACTTGGCCTAAAAATCCACTTATAAACATTACTCTTTAACCAATTTTTTTTTTAAATCAAAAAAATTCTCACAAGGTTAGGGCATTTCCAAAAGGGACAATTAGTTATATATCCTTTTAAACTTTCTCAATTGCTTATATATCCCTTCCAATTTTAAAATAGGTTATTTATCCTCAAATAGTAATAAAAATTATTTATATATCCAAATTTCATTTTCTTCCTATAAATTATATTTAAAAATAATTCATTAAATAAAAAATACCAATTTTAACCTTCAATTAAAGAAAAAATAGAAAAATAAAATATAAAACCAGAAAACCTTTTGAATTGAATTTAGCAAGAAGACTAATTTTCTTGGGCCATCGGATGTTAATCTTAATGAGCTTGCGACCACTATGGCCGAACTGATGCGAGCGGTTGCCGCATTGCAACATCAGTCCGCTCGCGACAAACCACCCTTTATGGACTTAGCAGAGACCGAAGAGGACCACAACTCTTTTGCTCACGACGCCTCTTAACGGCGTGCCGAGAGCTATAGTGGTGTGTGTGGCCCCCGCCGTGGAATCCCATGTCATTTCCTTACCGACAATTGCTTTCAAGCGAATGAGCAGCCGCATCCTCGCCATGCCCATGGCTTTCGACAGCAAGAGGAAGAGCAACCCCAACGCCGAGTCGATCGAGTTATGAAAATTAAAATTGTTGATTTTGCAGGTACTTCCGACCCCGAACAGCAACTCCAATGGGAAAAAAAAAAGAAGAAGATGCCCTCAGGTACTATCGGTACCCAGAGGAGGAGAAAGTTGAGATAGCCACCATTTATTTCACCGGCATAGCGCAATCTTGGTGGCTCCAAATGTGTCAGATTGCGAGTATGAGATGTGAGATCCCATCGCCACATGGGAGGATTTGAAGCATCTCACGTGAGCCTGCTTTGTACTGTTCGATTATGAGCAACGAATGCAATTCCGCCTACACCGTCTCTGACAAGGCTCCCTTTCCTCGGAGGAGCTCTATGCTGAAATGCGTCGTTTGATGCAACGAGTGGGCATTCATACCCGGAGAAGATTATTTTGTCAAAATTCGTATCTAGCCTTAATAGAGACATTGGTGAACAAGTTGAACGAAAAAGGTACTCTTCAATTAATGATGCACTTCACTTTGCTACTATGTTATATAAACAACATCGTGTAGGACCCACATTTTCGTCTAGCTCCAGCCGTAGGTGGTCTTCATAGCCCCTAGGACCACCCCCCACGTCGGCGCCGCAGCGACCATCGTTGTCGAGCTGCATCTGACCTGATCGTACCACGTCCATCCGCCCCGGGAACCCGCGTGGCTCCCAACAGCCGTTCATTAGGCCTAAAGAGGCCCCATTTAATGCCCCGCGATAGGACATTCGGTGCTACAACTCCTACAAGTGCCAAGGGCGCTGTCACTTTGCCCGGAAGTGTGGCAACACTCAAACGGTGCTAATGACTGCATTTGGTGATTACATGGTCCAAGAGGATGATGAGCTCATTGGCTATAATACGATGCAACCCATTGATGGTGAAGAACCACAACCGGAGGACCAAGATTCGGAGGAGATTAAGTGTAAGCCTGTTTCTGGAGATCAGGCACCCCGCTCTTCTCAACATGAAACTATCTTTTATTCGCCTTGTTTCATTCAAGATAAGGTTTGTAGTCTAGCCATTGATGGTGGTTCTTGCTACAACATTATTGATACTCAAGTCGTTGAGCGCTTTAAGTTGCCTATTATTGATCATCCTATCCCTTATCAATTGAGTTGGCTAACTTCCGCAGGTAACCTCATGGTTAAAAATCAAGATAAAATCGCATTTTCTATAGGTGAATACAATGATGTGATAACCTACAATATAGTTCCTCTAGAGGTTTGCCATTTGTTATTAGGAAGACCTTGGCAATTCGATCGCAAGGTCATTCATGATGGTTTTACTAAAACTTATTCCTACAATCTGCAAGGTCGTCATGTTACTTTGTTTCCGCTAACCCCGCATGAATGTTTACAATATCATGTTGAGCAGGACCAACGACGACAAGCCCGTCTCCAAGAAAATTCGGCTCCCTTGCAGCTAGGCCTCATAGTGCATCCTAAGAAGAAGAAGGCATCCCCATCGCAGCCGCCAAAACACCTCTTGTTAACCTGTGCTAGTGAGGTCAACATTGCTATTAAGGGAAGTAATCCTTGCTTTCTACTCTTGTTCAAAGAGTCTTACTTGTTTTTGGAGTCGTTGCAAGATTTACCCTCTTTTGTTGCTCCACTTTTGCATGAATTCAATGATATCTTTCCCGATGACATCCCACCAAGCCTACAGCCATTGAGAGGCATCGAGCATCAAATCAACTTCGTTTTGTACGCTCTTCTTTCTTCCTTAGATGCTCGTTTACTTGGCTTCTCTTTGATTTGTGATCTTTATGCTACGTGTGAAGATTTCAAACATATATATATATATATATGCTGAATGTGCATCTAAAGGAAGTGTGAACCATTATTTTATCGAAAAGGGCTATTTGTTCAAATCTGCGAAGTTATGCATTCCTAGGAGCTCTATTCGATTGCTTTTGGTTCATCAGTCTCATTGTGGAGGTCTTATGGGACATTTTGGGACTGATAAGACTTTGGATATGCTTAAGGAACACTTTTATTAGCCTAAAATGAAAAAAGATGTAGGTAAGTTTTGTGTTGCTTGTATCCAGGGTAGGACAGCCAAGTCTAGATTGAACCCCCATGGCCTTTACACTCTCTTACCTATTCCTATGGCCCCTTGGGAGGACATTAGTATGGATTTCATTGTAGGATTGCCAAGAACTAAGAAAGTGAGGGACTCTATCTTTTTGGTTGTCGCCGAGTTTAGTAAAATGGCTCATTTTATTGTTGGTCACAAAACCGATGATGCATCTCATGTCGCTGATTTGTTCTTTGTTCATATTGTGAGATTACATGGTATTCCTTGTACAATTTTTTCGGATAGAAATGCTAAGTTCCTAAGTTATTTTTGGAAGACACTTTGGGCTAAATTAGGGACTAAGGTCTTATTCTCTACTACTTGTCGCCCACAAACTGATAGTCAAACTGAGGTTGTGAATCGGACATTAGGAACACTTCTTCGTGCTATTTTGCAAACTAACCTTCAACGTTGGAAAGATTGTTGCATTTTGTCGAGTTTGTTTACAACAGGTCCATCCATTCGGTGACTAGAATGAGTCCATTCAAGGTTGTTTATGGCCGCAATCCGCACACACCCTTGGACCTTACTCTGCAACTCCTCAAGGATCGGGAGAACTTTGATGCCCATGACCGTGCTACATTTGTGAGGAAGCTACATCAGCGGACGTCCGAACAACTTCAGCGACGTGTCAAGAATTACATCCGGCAACACAACAAAGGACATTGAGAGCTAGTGTTCCAGCTGGGTGATCTGGTGTGGGTTCATCTCGAGAAGGAGTGCTTGCCTACACAACGCAAGTCCAAGCCGGATCCTCGAGGTGATGGTCCGTTTTGAGTGCTTCGACGGATCAACAACAACGCCTATGAGATCGATCTCCCCGAAGATTATGGTGTGCACGCTACTTTCAATGTTGCTAATTTGTCTCCTTATGTTGATGATGATTTTGAGCCTCCATTCCATGATTCGGGGACTAATCAAGACAAAGAAAGGGAGAATGATATGAATTGGAATCGATCTAAGGAGCTTCAGTCCGACATCACGCTTCATGGACATGGTCCTATCACGAGGGTTAAGGCTAAGAAGATGTCGAGTGCACTCTTCTCCATCCTAATGCATATAACCACCTATGCTACCTCACATTGGATGTCGACGCAAGAGTGAAAGGCGAGAAATCTCAGATTAGTAACCTTACCAGCCCATGAGGACTCGAGCCAACTTGCACTTCCAACAGACAAGTGCGCGAGCGTGTGACATGGACGCACGAGCAGGAAAGTGTGGTGTACGGGCGTGCAAGCTGATGAGAAATGAAGTGTCCAACATAAGGCAAGTGCGCGGGCGTGCACCCCAATCGTGCGGGCGTGCACCCCCCATGCGCGGCCATGCACGATGGTGTTCTTTCAGCACGAATTCCGTATTTCATATCTTGCGTTTTATGCTATTATTTTTAGGATTTTATTTCTTTATTTAGCTTTTATTCTAAAAAAAAATACTTTGTTTAAATAGTTATTCAATCATCAATGAAAGCACACTCAATTATTTTTTTTCCCAAAAAACATGTTTCTTGAGAAACCCTAACGAACGTGAGAAGCGTTCATCTTCTTCGTGAGATTCGAAGAACTAAGGACCGTGAGAAGCGGAACTAAAAGATCGATTTGCTTGTGAGATTCAAGTAGATTGAGATATCATCGATCTAAAGGAAGATTCGTGAGATTCGAATTATTTCGCAGCTCGCGAGCCGAGCTCGAGCACCTATTTGGGCTCGTTTTCATATTGAGCTCGAGCTTGAACACTAGTTACTCAAGCTTGTTTGCACGTAAATCAACCCTAGTTTTATCCAAGGTAGCTAAAATGGATGTCCAGGGCGTATGGTTTCATATTTTCAATCGGATTGATATTTGCACGGAGAATATTTTGCCAAAGGGAAGAGTATGGCCACAACTTTCTAAGTTGTCATGGAAACCAACGACTTTGAAAGTCGTGATCATGGAGGATGTTACCTTAAATTCGACCCAACAAGCTGTTAAAGAATAAATTAGATTAATTCAGTAATTATCTAGTTAGTTCCTTGTATGTAGGTGTTTTCAAATTTGTAAAGTAGGTACTCAAAACCTAGCAGATTGATGGAGAGATTCTCTCAACAGTTAGCTGCTGTAAATGATATATATACTGGTATATCCAGAGGAAATATATATAACAAATTAAAACCAATCTTCAAGCCTTACATGGTATCAAGAGCACGATCAATTTTCACCCCAATTCCAGTGTTTTTTTCCTCCCTCCATGGCTGCCACAAACAATCACCAAATCCCAAATGATGTTGAACCAACACGTTTGTTCATCATCGTCCAATTCCATAATGCGATTAAGTTGACTTCAACGAATTACATTTCTTGGAAGGCTCAAATTAAGTCCACACTAATCGAATATGGGCTATTCAAATTCACGGATGGCTCCCATCCGGCACCGGCTACAACCATCACAACCAACAATGTTGAAACCCCCAATCCTGCGTATGCAACATGGATGCGCCAGGATCAACGGTTGTTCGGTGCGCTTGTCGGCACTTTATCAGCAAGTGTCGCTCCTTTGGTGACCCAAGCAAAAACTACCCAAGAAGCATGGAAAATCCTCGAGGATACGTATGCTAACCCATCAAGGGGGCATACCAACCTACTCAAGGAAAAGCTCAAGAACATGAAGAAAGGTACTCAAACCGTGTCCGAATTTATGCAACAGATCAAGATGTGTGCGGATGTTCTCGCATCTCTTGGCAAACCGCAAGACGACGAGGACATAATCGATTATGTCCTCAACAGACTCGATGCCTCCTTCCAACCAGTCATTGATGGCATTCATGCGAGAGAGACAACAATCAAGTTCGAGGAGCTTCATGAGAAGCTTATAACAAGGGAGCTTCAGAACAAGAGTGCAGTCCCATTATCGAACCTACCGGCGACGGCATTGACGATGCAAGCGAGGCCTGCCAAGTCCAAGTCCAAGCCTGTCTCACCCAACCCCTCTTGGCCTACATCAACACCCACCAACCCAACATGGCAGTAGCAGCAATTCCGCCCAACAAACCCATCTTCTAGCCCCACCCGCCCACCCTCGAAGCCATTCCTTGGGCGCTGCCAGTGGTGCCGTGAACGGGGACATGTTCTCGCTCATTGCACCATTTTTCGCCAATTAGCTCCACATTTAACTCCACCCCAACCTTTTCAACCTACCCCAACCGCACCATCCCCACCACAAGCCCATCACAACACAATCAATCCTAATTCCCAACAGTGGCTCGTACATAGTGGGACGTCTCATCACGTTACCAACGATCTACAAAACCTTAGCCTTCACTATCCGTTTGATGGTCCAGACGAACTCACCGTTGGAAGTGGCAATGATTTAAACATTTCTCATATTGGAAAACTTAAACTCTCAACACCTACAAAAACATTTAATTGTAATAATGTTCTCCATGTTCCGAAAATTTCAAAAAATATTATCTCTGTTTCCCAGTTCTGTCGTCAAAATAATACTTCTGTTGAATTCTTACCTGATTGGTTTTTTGTGAAGGATCTTCCAACTAGAACGCCCCTTCTTAGAGGTCAATGTATTGATGGCATCTACTAATGGCCAAGGTCAATATTCACTCAACTTCAAATGGCTCAAGTGTCCTCCGATCCATCTTGGCATCACAAGTTGGGTCATCCGTCCGCGTCAATTTTAAAATTCCTGCAAAAGAATTTTCAATTAGGCAAATCTTTTATTGATTCAAGCTTTTGTAATTCATGTCAAGTCAATAAGAGCCACAAATTACCATTACATGAGTCAAGTATCAAATCCACACGTCCCTTGGAAATAATTTTTTCAGACGTATGGACTTCTCCGATCACTTCCTTTGATGGAGTTCCCTATTATATTCTTTTTATAGATCACTATACTAAGTATATATGGCTATATCCATTGAAAAACAAATCAGATACAAAGCTTACATTTATAAATTTCAAAGCCCTAATTGAAAATTACTTTAATCACAAAATAAAAATTCTTTTTTCTGACAATGGTGGAGAATATATTGCCTTAGCTTCATTTTTAGCCTCATCGGGCATCACTCATCTCACTTCTCCACGTACGCCACAACATAATGGCTTTTCCGAAAGAAGACATCGTCACATTGTCGAAACGGGTCTATCTCTCATGAGTCACTCAAGTATGCCTAAAAATTTGTGGCCATTTGCCTTCAAAACAATTGTCTATTTAATCAATAGGATGCCAACTCCAACACTTCAAAATCACTGTCCATTTTTCAAATTATGTCAAACACAACCTAATTATCACAAATTAAAATATTTTGGGTGTTTATGTTTTCCATGGCTTAAACCGTACACTTCACCCAAACTCAAACTCAAAGTGCCTATTATTGCTTAGACCCACAAACAAATAGAGTCTATACTTCTAGAGACGTTACGTTTGTGGAAAATACCTACCCATTCAAATCTATTAACCCAAACCCATCACCCGTTGACATTGGAGCATCAAATTGGTGCAATATCTCTCTACCTATCTCACCACCAATAACCCATATCCCAACTAACCCATCCAACGTGGAGATTATATCTTTGGGCCCACCTCCATCCACCTCATCTCCTAATAACACCTCCTCCCCAACAACACCAGTCCCACACTCTCCTAATTCAACTCCCCCAACAAATTCGACTCCACCGTCCCCTAATTCTAATCCCTCACCAAACCCGACCCCACCATCTCCTAATTCTGTTCCACAACCTCCTGATGCCAATCCGATCCTACCTAACCCCAGGGATCTCTCACCTCAAACAAACTTGCCACCACAACCCCTTAACCCACCCTCTCCCCACACAGAAACCCCATCTACCAACTCACCGTCACCCAATCCTCCCCCTAATCCTAGAGTTGTAGATCCTCCTGCTCCCCCAATGCATCGGTACAACACCCGATCAAAGAAGAATAACCTCAAACCCATTACCAAGCTTAATCTCCATGCCCAGCTCCACTCTCCAAAAGAACCTCAAACAATAACCCAGGCTCTAAAGGATCCGGACTGGCGTCACGCTATGACGTTGGAATTCAATGCCCTCCGCGACAACCATACATGGGACTTGGTCCCATCGCAGGCCGATCATAACATTGTCGGGTGCAAGTGGGTCTTCCGGCTAAAATACAATCCAGATGGTTCATTGGATAAGTACAAGGCGAGGCTGATTGCAAAGGGGTTTCACCAACGACCAGGTAGCGACTACACGGAGACGTGTAGTCCTATTGTTAAACCAGTCACAGTCCGTACAGTCCTTTCTATAGCCGTTCAGTTTGGGTGGCCCCTACACCAACTCGACGTCAACAACGCCTTTCTCCAAGGCACTCTTCAAGAAGATGTCTACATGGAGCAACCACAAGGCTTTGTGGACAAGCAATACCCTCGTCATATATGTAAGCTCAATAAGGCCATCTACGGTCTTAAACAAGCACCCCGAGCATGGTATACAGAACTCCGTACCTTCCTACTGCTCTTGGGATTCGTCAACTCGATTGCAGATGCATCATTATTTGTATATAATCGGCATGGGTTAGTGGTCTACTTACTGGTTTATGTCGATGACATAATCATAACAGGGAGTGATTCTGCAGTTCTAGCATCGGTCATCACAAACTTGTCCGCTCGGTTCTCACTCAAAGATTTGGGTGCTCTCGCCTACTTCCTTGGAGTCGAGGTCCACAAGCATCCACAAGGTTTGTTTCTAAATCAACACAAGTATATTTGTGATTTGCTGGAAAAAGTGAATATGGTAGACTCCAATTCTGTTTCTACGCCAATGTGTGCTACCACCACTCTTACCAAAACATCAGGCCAAGCTCTTGATTCGCCGACGGAGTACCGAATGGTGGTGGGCAACCTTCAATACTTGTCACTAACCAGGCCGGACATTGGGTTTGCGGTGAATAAATTGTCTCAGTTCATGCATTCCCCTAGTACGACTCACTGGAGTGCTCTCAAAAGGTTGTTGCGATACATAAAAGGGACAGCCGCCCATGGTATTGTCATACACAAGGCAAGTTCTCTATCACTCCATGGTTTCTCTGATGCAGATTGGGCTGGTGATAGGGACGATTACATATCCACAACTGGCTACTTGTTGTATCTTGGTAAAACAACAATATCATGGAGTTCTAGGAAACAAAAGTCTGTTGCAAGGTCGTCGACCGAGGCGGAGTACAAGGCCTTAGCTGATTCTAGTTGTGAATTACTATGGGTGGTGTCTCTACTAGCAGAATTAGGGGTGTCTCTGCAGACTCAACCAGTTCTTTATTGTGATAATATGGGGGCAAAAAGTTTGAGTGTTAATCCTGTCTTTCATTCAAGGATGAAACACATTGCTCTTGCTTTCCACTTTGGTAGGGAACAAGTGCACAACGGTACTCTTCGAGTCTCTTATGTCTCCACCGAAGATCAGCTGGCCGACGTTCTCACAAAACCGCTCCTCAAGGCTCGGTTCCAGACACTCGTCACCAAGCTAGGACTCTCCTCGTCGGTGTCCTGCTTGAGGGGGCATGTTAAGAAATAAATTAGATTAATTCGGTAATTATCTGGTTAGTTCCTTGTATGTAGGTGTTTTCAAATTTGTAAAGTAGGTACTCAAATCCTAGCAGATTGATGGAGAGATTCTCTCAACAGTGAAGGTTACTGGTATATCCAGAGGAAATATATACAACAAATTAAAACCAATCTTCAAGCCTTACATCTTCCTATTTATAGACAACGGTGAAGGTTTTCATTTCAAACCAAGTGAACATTATTACGCCTTAAGAAGTCATGGCCAGTAAGCAAGGCCTCAACCATCACTTTTTGAGATGAAGTGAAAGTCTTATTACGACTTTAGAAGTTGTGATCATGCATATGTGGATGGTGAGATATTCACTATGTGTATAATAGCCCCTATTTTCAATTAATGATATTGCGGATGCTTACTGCTAAAGAACATAAACATCGATGTTAGTGTTTAGATCTTGACGGAGATTAATTCCCCAGATACTATCGAGCTAAAAGCCTGTGGAAAAACTCACAAGTGCTGCGGGTAGGAGTGATGCACAAGACTATTTCTACCACGACCCTTTGTGGAGCAACCTTAGCAGAGTAGAAATTTTTTTACCTAGTTGTGGACGCTCCTCTTTCTGCCTCGACCCTTACTTTGTGGAGCAACCTTTGAAGTCCCAACGTCTTTGTCACTGCCATTGTCGCTTCCAGAGGTGTCATAAGCCTCGGTTCTGTCTGTGGACTCTTCCTCCTTTTGCAGCTTACCTGCTGACCCTTGTTTTGCAAGCTGATCACGGAACTCCCTCAGTTTCGCCTTCTTTGAATTCAAGATGGTCACAAACTATAAGCAGAGAATATGTATTAGAACAGAATCATGGGAAAATACAAGTTTGTTAACTTCAATGGACAACTACAAGGCTTACTGTAGTACTGGAAATTGATGCTAAACACAAAAAAAGTAGAATAGAAGATGAGATCAACAAATCAGGGTGATAGAGATGCACCAATTGCTCCTCAGCAGAAAATAGCACAGGACATGAGGAGGTTCAGCCCAGGCCCACTGATGAGCAATCAGAGAAGGGGCATCCTGAGCTTTTACCAGCACTTGCTCTCAAGCTAACGAAGGTGTATAAAAGACACAGAGAAAGGGAGGATCAATACAACCCATGGATAATTTCCTGTACAAGATGCACCTGTCTCGTGGATTAAGCAGTTCCCTGAGATGCCCCCTGAGAAAAGATAGTAGGGGGCATCTCAGGGAATTGCTTACTCCACGGGACAGGTGCATCTCGTAGAGGAAATTATCCATGGATTGTATTTGTATTGATCCTCTCTTTTTTTTTTCCTTCAGACAACCACTCTTCATCATATTCTGTGCTTATTTATGTAAGTTGATTGCATCTCCAAATCTGTTTGTGTGGCCCTTGGATTCCTAACTCTCTAACACAAATCATACATTTTGCTATACATTTTGCTTTTTTATCCAGCAGTAAAAACGAAAAATGAAGCTAAGCAGACATCACCAAATGCAGTCAGGAGACTCAGGAATCATTTCCATCACGGGAGGCAACTAGATATGTTATCTTGTTTGTGTCTTAACCGCATTGGATTTTTTTATCCAAACTGCTGAACTAGTTTGATAAATATGTTTGCAATCACCATATAAAAACATGTCCGAGTGTCCATCTGGGTTGGACTAATGCAACCTATTTGCATTATCGAAATTCTTATACAATGCATCTTATAAAGCCTAAAAATCAGAAATGTACTACCAGAACATCTACAAGTAAGCATGACTTGCTGATTTGATTTAGAAAACATACAGATTGAAAAAAAAAAGGTTATTAGTTACTCAACTAAATCACATAGATTTCATTTTATCCATAAATCAGAATAGTAAAAAGTAGGCTACTTACGTGTCTGTATGCAAAATTAAGAATAGAAACAATCGCCTCATTTGAGCACCTATACAAAAAATCTAGTATGGCCTCTACAAGGGTGGTAAAAGTATGCAATCAAAATTGTCAAATGCTATATTGAACACAAATCACATTGCTAAAAATGATGAGAATTAGTTCATACCTTTGCATAGGCTTCAGACTCGAACTCCTCTTTCTCTTTGCTTAACCTTTCACTCTGTGCCACACATTTCTCAGCTTCGTCTTTCATCTTATCAAATGTTGTAGTCTTTCTGACCACTTCTTCCTGTTGATATCTAATGGATTTAGCAGAGTGTTGAAGCGATATCGGTAGCTGTTCTTGTTTAACATAAATAATAGTACTAGAATTGCAATGAAGTAATCACACTTACCAAAGGATACTAATCTTAAAGGATAATGCATTTTGCCTACCTACAACTGCCATATTAAATTGAAGCAAAAAGTTTAAATGCTTTCTTCTGTTATTAACTAGTACTCCATACATTATAACAAATACATATACTCTGCGTGATTCACCATAGAAACTGCCAATTGAGAGCCTAGTTGAAAATTGTCATAGGCATCAGTTAATCAAAACCAAGATACAAGGACCTTAAACTGCAATTTAACCCAAACAATCCAAATCACAAGCCTAGGACTCCAATTTCACACCAGCAATCAAACTCCGAATCACACCAACAATAGGCTCTGGAGCAACATGCGTTAATCAGCTATAGTATTTTTTCTATTCCATCCTCCAAACTGGTAACAAAGAAGTTGTAACATTTGAATTGAAGCTCAAAGATCAAACTAAGTCCAGGCTTGTCTCACCGCTGGAGAAAGCCACTTTTTTGGTCATATTTAGATATGGCTGACCACAAAGCATCGACGTTACTGCAACTAACCCTCAAGGTAGATCATCCTCGTCCTGATATCACAAACAATTCGAAGAAAACAACAGACAAAGAGAAACACATGCAGAAACAACTGACGAGTTAGCAGACTTACACTTAACCGGATATTGGCATCCATGAGAAAATCCAAGACCTCTGCTGTGGTCTTCTTGCTATCAGGAGACGGCTTACACCGCCATCTCCATTCCAGCT
This sequence comes from Persicaria maculosa, assembly GCA_963922045.1. Lineage (NCBI taxonomy): Eukaryota > Viridiplantae > Streptophyta > Magnoliopsida > Caryophyllales > Polygonaceae > Persicaria > Persicaria maculosa. The sequence continues at coordinate 49,358,189 of OY998258.1, read as the reverse complement.
TTGTGCCTTCCTTCTCAAATGTCCATGATAACTGCAACAATCACAACATTTTATAAAAAATTGACACATGCATCAGTTGATGATCAAACAGCTAAAAATAGTCACAGTAAGTACAAATCCAGCCTCATTTGACCATGAAAAACTTAGCAGTTAGCACCATATGAAATGGTGAGCAATGAGCATCCATTATACAAATCCCATCTAAAATTTTAGCAGCAGCAGCACCACTACTGTTGGAAAACACCAATGAACTCACCTATAAGCCATATTTCTACACAAGTCATGAATAGGAACTCCAATCATCCATTTAGCCCCTTCTATTTATATGAATGATTTCAAATTTTAAACATAGTTTCGCTCTTGCTTAGGGTTTTTTCCCCTGATGATATGATCAAAATCAAAGGAACACGATCTTGAAATTAGAAGAAAAAAGGAATGGAAAGAGAGAACCGTAACTCGTCTAAAGCCATTGCCGGCGTCGGAGAAGCGGTAAACGGAACCTGGTTGTTGAAACCCTAAGTACCTCTCGGCGAATTCGACGTACTCAGACACCGGCTGATCCCACTGGCTCGCCCTCTCTCGCACGTCTTCCTCCGAACCTGAACAAAATGAATCCAATTCAACGAAAAACCCGACAAATTTCAAATCCGTTAGATGATGAAAGAGATCCGACAGGTTAGGTTAGGTTACCTAGGCAAAGCCAGGCATCGCGACCATCGGTGATGGAGAGGGAGAAGTGCGAGTCGAACCAGAGACCTTTGACGAAAACAGACTCTGAGTGGTGGGGGTCGGTGGCTCCGGCGACTTCGAGCTTGAGACAGGTGTGCCTCGCCGGCGGCGTGGCAGGGGTCATTCTCGTCGGGCGGCAACTTGGAAGTTGAAACTGGAGTGGACGGAGTAAATGGGCCCCTCTCTCTATGCGGAAGGAGGGGAAGTATACGGTCTTCCCGCCCTCATTCGTTCAACCATCCTCTTACATTTACACAACACATTCACACCGATAAGTAGCCAGCCCAATGAGGTTGGGCCCACTTATAGGCCCATAGTCAATTCTAGGCCCACTAAGAAGGGTTTGTTGCTTTTACATTTTCAGAACTCAAATTTCTCTTGTTCCAGCCAAAAAATATGTTATTATGTACTTTTGTGCATCAAATAGAAAAGGGCATCAAAATTATAAGGTCATTATGGTAATCCTTCAAGATTTTTTCTTTTTGTCTCAAATGGATAGGCCTTCGCTGAAAGTGCATTATAATATAACCCTCCAAATTAGTTTATCTACACTCCTGTTATGAAATTATAATTATATATGAGATGAGATTTTACAAAATGATTTTATGTTACTGTAATTTCTTTTGAAAATATTTTTATAATTAAGGCTATTTTGCATGGATATACCAAAAAAAAAAAGGAGTTTGCAAAAATGCACTACCATTGGGGGAAATTGAAAGGGGTTGCTTTTGCCCAAAAAAAATACTTTGTGTATCGGTTGAAGGTTACAAAACATTAAAAAAAAAAGACAAAGGGTGGCAGAGGAGAGAGATGAAAAGTGTGGGCGGTGTGAGGCGAGCATAAAAAAAAACTGAAATATTGGTTCCTACTAATTGCATTCTTTGTGTTAATCCTCATGAAGACGATGTCCATCTCTTTCTCGAGTGTCCTCTTAGAAAATATGAAACCCTTTGTGTTCCAAAAGTACAACAAATTCTACAAAATGTCCTCCAGACCACCAGGAACCTATCAAAAATACTGGTTTTGCTTGGGGAAAAAATAGACAAGGAGGAGAAGAGAGATCTGGTTACTAAATGGTGGGCTACTTGGTTCTTAAGGAACCAAGTCAGGTTTAGAGATCAAGCAATATCAAATCTAACAGAAATCCAAAGGTTCATCCAATTTAACAGAGATAATTGGCAAAAGGCGAAGGAGTTTGAAGAAGACGAGGAAGATTCTAAAACGGTTAGCGCCGGGAAAAAAAACAGCAAAGTAAATAAAGTTAAATTTTAATGGTTCAGTCATACCTAGAGAGAACAACCATATTGGCTACATCATAAGAGATTGGTTGGGTTTTCCTGTCTCAATAGGTTACAACTCATATGATGCTAAAACAGCTATTATGACCGAAGCCCTCGCTCTTCGAGATGGCATGGTGAAAGCCTTGGATCTTAGAATCAAGAAACTGGAGGTGGAAGGCGATTCGCAAATTATTATTAACATTCTCAACAAAAGAGGAAAATGTCCATAAGAGATTGAACTTTTAATAGGGGGTATTCTCACTCTTTGTTAGCAATTTTATGAAGTAAGTTTCTCGCATGTGCTTCGCAATGGTAATAGAGTAGCAGATAAGGTTGCACACCTTAGTCGCTCTTTGCGAGGTAATGCCCTTTTCACTCATCCAAATCTTCTTCATCTCATCCGTCAGGATGCAATCGGTTAGGCCTTGCTCGGCCGAAATATTTCCCAATAAAAAAAAAATTGAAATCGCTTGGAGAAAGAGGTGATCTCAGTTGCATTAAATGTGAGTAGGGACATTTAATGTTCTCAGGGTTCCCGCGAAAATAAAGGGAGAGAAAGAGATGGGAATTGGAGGGATTTGGGGGGGGGGGGGGCAACTGATATCGACGATATCATGGGGTACACACCAAGTTTAACTGCTTCAACTTTGTTCGCCCTCTCGTCCAACTTAAACTCCAGCTCCTCAGTTATCCCTAACTGGTCAGTAGTTCGGTGTAACTGGTCACCTTCACGTTTTAACTGGACATGTGTTCTATTTTCCTCACCAACTTTGGGTCTATGCACTTCGTCGTCCTTATCACCTGCTGAGTGGGGATCCAGCACTGGGTGATCTTCATGCGTGGCAAGGGGCCCATTGGTGAACGGCCTACAGCCCTGCTTCTTTGGCTTTACATATGTCAATGGCAAACGGTCTCCCTCTCTTTCCTCTCTTTCTGTCTTATCCTCACTAATCTCTTGACAAGAAGAAACCCTATCGTTGTTCCTGCCAAAGAATACTCAAACTTACAACTAGTATAGTTGGTAAGAAAGAGGTCGATCCACAGGGAAATCTACTCAATTCAAGTGCAAGTCTAATCGCTGCAAGTAAGAATATGAGGGGTTTTTGGTGAGAAAAAGATCCGCCTTTTATCAAAGCGGAAACAAGCAAACAAAGTAAATTGTGTTTAGAATGCAGTAGAGAGAATTAGGTTCACCTACAATTGATGAATATTGATCCTCGTTTCAGCCTCTTATTCTTGTCTTTTCCTACTAATTAATGTCATTGTCCATATCTTAGGTAAATTACTAGTCCTACGAGTTCTGGTAATTCTTATATCTAAATAACCCTGACACGGTTAAGATTCAACCTAGAGATAGCATCAAGAATATGAATTGACCAAGGTATATGTAATATCAAGCTACGAGTCAATATTCAACATATATTCAACTTCCTACACATCCAATTAGTGCTACGAGTCCTAAAGGGATATGTTCGCCACTTGGGTTAAGGTTCGCTACGAGGAATCTACAAAACCCTAGCAATTGAATGAATCTACTCTAACTAGTTGATCAGGCCAGAGAGAGTAAAACACATTCAAGGAATTAAGCGAAAAGAAGTCAAAACATTCAAATAGGAATAAGAACTAGATTAAGAAACTCACAATCTAAAAATCAAAGATCCAAACTGTAGGCAAAACCTTGAGAGTTTAGTTTCTCATGCTCAAACGCGCTCTCAACAATTCTCTAAAGTGCATAAGGTGAATAATAAAGTAACCTAGAAATATCAATTAAAAGCCTCAAAAGAGTCGGCCAAAAATAACATAGAAAACCCTAATTAAAGTTTGAATTTGATTCGGTAGTTCGGCAAGAGCCGCGGGGCAGCCAACCCGGGCCGCCCCGCGGCCTGCGATTGCGAAAATCGTTTGTCAGAGCTCCGGGCCGTGGGGCGGCTATACTATTCACATCAATTTTTTCCTCTTCGAATTTGGTCTCGATGTCTATACAAAAGGTCTAGATCTCGGAAAGAGTTTTCCACGGCATGCTTATAATAGGCATTCCGACCACTGAGGCCTTCAGAAAGTGCGTTAAAAGTTCAGTTTGTCTGGCGACAACTTCTGCTAACTTGTTCTTCACTTAGGCTCTCGAAGTTCGACTCCGCTCCCGTGCTCTTACTTTTCTTCCTCCACTTGTATCTTCCTTCATCCAAGAGTCTCCTCATTCCTCGTCGGATCCACATCTACCTGAAATTAACCATAAAATTGCATAGATTCCGACTCTACCAACACTTCAGGTAAACATGTAATTGTAACTAAAATATGCATTATTTACAACAAAACTAAGCTAAATGAATCCTAGTATCCATATATAATCATGCTCTATCATCTATTTATCTACTCTGCAACTTTGCTTTTTCACTCTCCCCCTCCCCCACTCTCTCTCTCTCGTCCCCTCTCACTAGTTCTCTCTCCTCTGCAGCCTTTTCCTTACTTTTTCCCTCTCTCTCTCTCTCTCTCTCTCTCTCTCTCTCTCTCTCTCACGTTGTCCAGCTGTCGAACAATGAAAGACCAACCTCCCTCTCACTGACCTGCTACCGGCTTCCTCTTGCACTTCCCTATCCGATTTTAACCAATTTTTTTTCGAATTGGGTTAGCCTTACAAAGAAATCAGATAATTAAAGGGGTTACTTTGTACAATTCCCTCTATTTATTTACTCATTTAGGAGAGTTTTTCAAATACTTGTCAACATAATATTGATCTAGCTTCGGGCATATCATGAAATTTTAATCTTATTTCACTTGGGTAGAAATATAACATGAAGTTTATAGTTAAAATTAAAGAATGAATCGCACAAATTGATGTGATTATAGACGGTAGAAATAAATTAGCAAAAGTCACAATATGTTATGATGTTGATGGTACTTTGTGGAACAAAAAGTGATGCAATTTGCTACAATAATGGAGATTAGTGGAAAGCCACCAAAGGTCCAAAGCAATAGTTTTACTGTAATAAATAAGACTAGCCAGAAGAAGTGAAGAACCATTGACCTTTACCTACCACAAAATGCATGTGCAGTTTGTTTTTATTACCTTGTTTCTAGAATTTCGAAAATTAACAAAGAAGATAAGGAAAATTGGAGAAACATACATATGCAACTTATAAGAAATTTATATAGATTTTAAAATTGAAAGTATATGGTATATAATAAGTCTAAAATTTTAGTTATATCGTATCAAATTAAGACTTGTTTGATTTCTATTCAAGTATAAAGTAATATTAATTATATGCTTTTATCAAAGTCCGACTCCAATCGATATATGGTGATCGTGTGTACAAATGCCTATACACTAGTAATCTAGCAGATAAGCACAATGAGGTACGTTTCATCCTAAAACCAATTAGCAATAAGAGTAGTACCTCACCAACTTATATAGGGCTGGTTAAACTCACTTAATTAACTTGTCCATTTTATCTCAACAGCTTTAAATTAAGGCAGAAATTTTATATTTTACAAATATGTTTTGAATATTGAAAAAAAAAACTCGGACCAATTCTAACTATTTCATTTTCCAATCTTTTAATTTGCCCCCAGCTATACCAAACCATTCAATTGATTCCATAATCTATTCTAAATCCACATATTAATACGCAACCACATAGATCACTTAAAACAATTTCATTACTATAAAATAAAATGAAATCAAAGTATCAAACAAATTCTTAATGTATATATACAACCAAACCAAAGGTCAAATTCTTCAATTTACATCTAGTTTGGAAGCTAGTTCAAAATCCAATTTGAAACATCTTACATATTTATGGTGAGTCACTAACTCACCATTTCTCTCTCTCTCTCGAGTCATCTCCCACATATATATGCTTACTTGTTACAAATCCCCTTCACAAAGTTCTCATAATCAATCAAATTGGGAGAAATATGAATCCTTTGTATTAATCACTTTTTTCCGCGTCTGCACAATTTGAGGCGTTGTCAAACACCCCGCCGGCCGGATTTCAACCGTCGTTTAATTTGATGTCGGCCAGCCCGTCCGTTGGATTGAACATGGCCACTTCCGCCGCCGGCCTTCCTCACCACCACCACCACCACCACCAGCAGCAACCGCATATGATGAATTCTCCGTCGAAAGCTCAGTCGGAGGCTCGCCTTAAACTCGTCCCGATCTTGGACCTCACCGTGTCCGGCTGGGTGGGTCAACTCGAACGATTCTCTCACTATGTTGGTAAGTCAACTCCCGGCCCCACAATTCATTTCACATATTCATTAATTCAATTAATTTTATCATCATCAATCATCAATATATATTATACGCCGTAACAAAATGCGTTGATTTCGTATAATAGTTGATGGGACAAGTTCATATTGTCCAATTTACTGGGACTCGTTGGCAAAATTAGTTCCTTTTTTTTTTTAACTAGAACTAATTGTCCCTTTTTATTGTCCCATTTGGTGGGAGTTGTTGTTAATTTGGTTGCCTATTTTGAACTGGAATGTATAATAGCAAGACAAATCGGGTTTGGGGATCCGAACGAGTGTCCGATGTTGTGCAAGCTATCGAACGAGTACCTGAGGAAGACGGAGGGATGCGAGTCGATGATATTCGAGTACTTGGCAAGTCACCCGGATGCGGAGGGCTTGTATGTGAAGTTGATCGAGGAGTTGGAGAGGTGCATTCTTGCTTACTTTGCCTTTCATTGGTCCTATTCGTCCGATTTGATCTCCCAGGTACATTTCCTTTCTTTAAAATCATTGTCGCTCGGTTTTTCGGAATTGCTAAAATTGACTAAGGGATTTGTTGTGGTTGAAGGTGTTGCGTGGTGAAGACTCTCACAAGAAGGCAAAGCTCAAGAACCTTGTTCTTGCTGCTACCAGGTAAGAATTCATGTAAACTTTACCTAAATTTTGGTAAGTAGAAACTACAAAGACTTGATTTTTTTTTATATAAAATTTATTCTTTTGTAAATGAAATTGGCCGGCATGAGATTGGTCAAGAGATGAAGCAATCATTTTTATCAATAAAAAAGAATAATTATAATCACATCAAATAATACTTTATTACAACAAATGAAGCCTTAACCAGTTAATGTTTACAAGTAAGTGAACGTGATCACCAATTTTTGTTAATCTATATGGCCGGTCAAGGAAGTTGCAAGTTGGAAAATATAATAACACCTCAATTCAAAAAATATTTATGATATCGTTCTTTTTTATTGTGCTCGCTTTTTTTTTATTACAATAAAAAATTGCAAAGTGATCCCCTGATTTACTCCACTTTGCATAAAATAATTTATGTTTAACCATATATCAATCATCTATATTTTTATCAGCAACTGGATATTCATATTAATATTATTATTATTTTTGTCAATTTTAAAAAATAAGGAATTAACGGGGAAACAATGTGGACACAGGAAGCAGAGATTCGAGAGGACGGTGAGGAACTTGAAAGTGACGAGAGTGTTCTCGACGCTGGTGGAGGAGATGAAGGCCATCGGCGGAGGGAAGCCATCCCCATCCAACGGCCAGACGGAGTCCACGTGTACGGAGGTGATGATTCCGGTGGCTCACAACAAGCGCAGCCCCGTGCTCCTCCTCATGGGCGGCGGCATGGGGGCCGGCAAGAGCACCGTCCTTAAAGACATCCTCAAAGAGTTTGTTCCTTTCCTCTTTCTTACCTTTGTCCAAATCCGACCCGAATACGATTTTGAGATTATATTGTGGGAATTATCTCACATTGAAATATAACTAAAGAAATTGAATAACATATGGTTTTTATATGATATATTCTCATCGGTTATCTTATCTCACATTGAAAAATAACAATGTATGTAACATGGACAGGTCGTTATGGTCGGAATCGGAAGAGAACGTGGTGGTGGTGGAGGCGGACGCCTTCAAGGAGACCGACGTCATTTATAGGGCCCTCAGCCTCAACGGCCACCACGGTGACATGCTCCAAACCGCCGAATTGGTACGCAGCCATCGACTTTATAAAATTCGCATCGACACACACCATATGACACGAAAAAATAATCTTGTCGAATGTATGTAGGTACACCAATCATCGACAGACGCAGCGTCCTCCCTCTTAGTAACGGCTCTAAACGAAGGGAGGGACGTGATAATGGACGGGACCCTGTCGTGGGCCCCATTTGTGGAGCAGACCATCACCATGGCCCGAAACGTCCACAGGCATAGGTACCGGATGGGGGTGGGCTACAAGGAGGCCGATGATGGCTCAATCATAGAGAACTATTGGGAAAAAGTGGACGACGGGGAGACAAAGCAGCCCAAGGGCCGGAAGCCCTATAGGATCGAGTTGGTGGGGGTGGTTTGCGATGCCTACTTGGCGGTGATTCGGGGCATAAGGAGGGCCATAGTGGTGGGGAGGGCGGTTAGGGTGAGATCGCAGCTCAAGTCGCACAAGAGCTTCGCGACTGCCTTCCCGGGATATTGTGACCTTGTTGATAGTGCAAGGCTTTACTGCACTAACGCCACTTGTGGTGCCCCTCGGGTAAGCCTTTCGATTTCCATATATGCATACAAAAGGGGTTCTATCTAAACTAGTTTGGGGTCATTTATAACTAGTTAGGTAGTTTTGTCTTACAATAGTTTGTCAATGTTGAGATTTTAGGTTAGACAATGTGGACTTACAAAAAAAAAATAGATTTTTTTTATAGTTCTATAACTAGTTGATTGTTGGTTATGTTGTAGTCTGGATAAATCTGGTTTAGATTATATCACAAAATCAATTGACAATGAAAGAAATAGTTGATCGAAATTTATATTGCCTTGTAAGGAATATTTCGATCCAAGTTATTTTGAATTTGCAAAAGCATAGAAAAAAAGTAGTGGATAGTTTTATAGACCAATCAATTGTGAGAAGATGCAGTTAACCAATTTTGTGGTGGCAAAATGAAAATGAGCAGTTGATAGGGTGGAAGAATGGAACCAGCAAGTTATTGGTTGATCCCGACGAGATCAACTGCCTCGAGGTGCTACGTAGTGTCAACGAGGATGCGGATTCAATATACGAGCTTCGTGATGAAGACTCTAGCCCGATTTCGAGTCCCTTCGACAAGCCGGTATCGGCCTGGAAGGACATTGTGTTGTTTCCTTCAAGGACTGACGTTCAGAGCCAGTTGAAGGCTGCCATTCAGAAAGTAGAAGTAGTCACAATACAATAGCTTTGTATAGATTTATACTAAATCCTTGCACTTAAATGCTATGGATCTTAAGGGGGGGGGGGGGGGGGAGTCATTTATTTCCCCAATATCATGAGCTTGATAAAAACAGGTTTGGAATGGAAATTGGTTCATGTACCACCATTGATAATGTTGAGTGTTGTTACAGTTGGTAACCGAGAAAGGAAAAACATAGTGAAGATTTCATTCTGACTTTATTGAACTGAATGAATCAATTGCATTGAGGAGTATGTATTTATAGACAAAGCTACAAGCTCGTAGTTTATTACACAAACACGCTCCCTTTCTAACAAACTAGAAAACCGAAACTTTGAGTTGAGCTGGCACCAACAGATCCTCTTCTTCCTGGTTTTCGGGTTGTCGTCGGATGTGGAGTCCAACAGCCCTCCCCCCCCCCCCCCCCCCCTTCCCCGCGCACAAGCTAGAGGGTGGAACAATCCGAGCTTGGAAAGAAGAAGCTTTTGTTGTGTAGAGGGTAAAACCTTGGTGAACACGTCTGCAAGTTAAGTTGTGGTTGGAATGTAAGACACTTCCAAAAGGTCCTCCATGATCTTATCCCTTGTGAAGTGACAATCCACCTCGATGTGTTTCGTCCTCTCTTGAAAAACGAGATTCTTAGCAATTTGGAGAGCAGAGTTTGTTGAGATATTATATTTTATGTAATTAGTTTTGATCTTCTCCTTGTAAAGCAAGTAGCATATCTTTGTAAGTTAGGATAGAATTAACCTAGTTTGCCCTAGTTTTGTGTATATATTCTGATCGATCAATCAATGGAAAGCAAGCTTTGCCTCCTACACTTTTCTACATGGTATCAGGCTTACCGATCCTCAAACCCTAAAAACATCTAAACCCCCGCCGACCCTACCCTACCCATGGCCGCCACCGCCCCTACCGCTCTTACCCCGGCCTCGCCATACTACCTCCACCCTTCCGATCACCCTGGCCTTGCTATCTGCCCTGTGATCTTGCGTGGTGAGAACTTCCCTGAATGGAAGATCGCCATGCTCAATGCTTTCTCTGCCAAATTCAAAGATGGTTTCCTCGATGGCACCATCAAATAACCTGAGGCTACCTCTACCGATGCGGCTTACTGGAAGCGCGTCAACTCTATGCTGATCGGGTGGAATGCTCAGTCCATCGAGCCCTCTCTCCGATCCAGCATCACTTACTTCGCTACTGCCAAGGAGCTTTGGGACGATCTCGATCAACGGTTCTCCGTCGGCAATGGTCCTCGAATCCTTCAAATTCGATCCGAGATTGCTCGTTGCCGTCAGGAAGGCCAGACGATCTCTGCTTACTTTGGACGTCTCAAGAAACTTTGGGACGAGCTCAACACCTATATCGGAACCACCGTCTGCACTTGTGGCAATGCTGCCAAGGAGCGCGAAGCCGAGCGCGCCCATCAGTTTCTGATGGGTCTCGACGACGCATCCTATGCGACAATCCGCTCCACGATCGTCGCGCAGGATCCCCTGCCCCCTCTCAACCGCATCTACTCTCTGGCTGTCCAGGAAGAACGCCTCCAGTCCATTGCTAAAGACAGGGACGCTCACTCGGACTCCCTGGCTATGGCTGCTCGGTCTCAGTCGCGCCCCTCCTCGGGTAAGACGGACAAAAGCGGCCTCCTTTGCACTCACTGTGGCCGATCCGGCCACGATGTGTCGTCTTGCTTCAAAGTGATCGGCTTTCCGGACTGGTGGAACCACGGCAAAGGCGTTGCCGACCCCGCTACAGGCACTCCTCCCCCTGCTCCTGGACGAGGCCGCGGCGCTCCGACACCGTCTCCTCCGCCTGCTCCGCCGTCCAAATCTCTCACTCGTGGATCCGCTATACACGCTGTCATGGCGAATTCGGCTTCATCTTCGGCCTCGCAGCCCCTGACTTCTGCAGATCGAGACGCCTTCGGCTCACTGGTCTCCGATCCCGATTGGAATCTCCTCTTCGAGAAGTTTAAGGACTTCCACGCTAAGTCCTCTTCCGATCGTATGTCAGGTATAATTTCTACACCTTGGATCCTCGACTCGGGTGCCTCGTTTCACATGACAGGTGACGCCGGCCTTCTCCATGGCCTTGCCGACATCCTGCCTTGCCATATCAGACTTCCCAATGCTTCGATCTCGACGGCGACGCAGGCTGGCAGCCTTCGCCTCTGTCCTGGCATAACCCTCTCTCATGTGCTTTTGGTTCCGGGCCTTGATTGTCATCTACTTTCATCTGCTTGCTTTTCTGCTGAGTTATCTTGCCTCATCATCTCCTCTGACAAGCTTTTTGTGATACAGGACCGCACTTCGAGGACGCTGATTGGAGCGGGTGAAGTCCGAGATAGGGTGTCCTGGCTGTGATGGCTTACTCCGCCTCCATCTCCTCCCCATGACCGCTCCTGCCACACTACAGTCATCGATTCATCCACCTTATGGCATCAACGCCTTGGGCATCCCTCCCGTCACTTGGTTCCGTCATTTCCGAGCATTTCCAATTCCAAAGTTGTTCCCAATAAAAGCGATCCTTGTGACATTTGTTATAAGGCCAAACAAACTCGCCTTTCATTTCCTATCAGTACTACTAGGGCTACTATTTGTTTTGATTTAGTTCATTGTGACATTTGGGGTCCTTATCGTATCCCTTCCAATTGTGGTTCTTCGTATTTCCTCACTTTATTAGATGACCATTCTCGCACTACTTGGGTTTATCTCATGTCTCATAAATCTGAAGTTGCATCTCTTATTCGAAAGTTTTGCTTCATGGTCCAAACACAATTCCATCGATCTATCAAATGCTTTCGCAGTGACAATGGTGCTGAATTCATCGCTCTTAAGCCATTCCTTCAAGAGCATGGCATTCTTTTTGAGTCATCTTGCGTCAGCACTCCCCAACAGAATGGTCGTGTAGAGCGCAAACACCGTCATATCCTTAACGTCTCTCGTGCTCTCATGTTCCAAGCCTCTTTACCACAAAAATTTTGGGGCGAGTGCGTTCTCACCGCTTGCTACCTCATAAATCGCACCCCAACCTCGCTTCTTCATGGCAAAACTCCATATGAACTCCTCTTTCACAAACCTCCTACCTTTTCTCACCTCCGAGTCTTCGGCTGCCTTTGTTACGCCACTCAAATCCCTCGCAATACCAATAAATTCGCTCCTCGCAATCGTCGGTGTGTGTTTTTGGGTTACCCATTCGGTCAAAAAGCATGGCGTCTCTATGATCTAGACACCAATGTCTTCTTCACATCTAGGGATGTCTCCTTTCATGAAACCGTCTTCCCCTATATGCTGCCATCTCCACCCTCCGCCACTCCTGTCGGACCATCCCCATCTCATCCCTCGCCCCCCTGCTACGACGAGGACAACCCAGCCCCTGCAGCCCCCACCACTGACAGGGGGAATCCACCACCACCCCCTCCTCCGCCCCCTCGCCGCAACGGCCGCCAACTCCAACCAAACACACGTCTTCGCGACTATGTGTGTTCTGTAGCTCGACATAGCCACCCTATCTCGCCGGATCCCTCTTCGATCTCGTCTTCAGGTACCTTGTATCCTTTAGCTAATTATGTGAGGTATGATAACTTGTCCCAGGCACATCGTCACTTTCTCGCAGCTGTCAGCTCTACCCCCGAGCCCACGTCCTTTCGTGAGGCCGTTCAGCACCTGCATTGGCGGGATGCAATGCGTCTTGAAATCGACGCTCTTCATCGAAATGGGACTTGGGAGGTTGTCGACTTACCTTCTGGCAAGACTCCTATCGGCTGCAAGTGGGTCTTTCGGATCAAGTATAAGGCTGACGGGGGCATCGAGCGCTACAAAGCTCGCTTGGTTGTTCTTGGTAATCGGCAAGTTGAAGGCACTGACTACTCCGAAACCTTTGCTCCGGTCGCAAAAATGGTCTCTGTCAAGGTATTTCTAGCAGTGGCTGCCATTAGAGATTGGGAACTCCATCAAATGGATGTCCATAACGCCTTTCTCCACGGCGATTTACATGAGGAAGTCTACATGACCATGCCTCCTGGGTTCTCTATTCCGGGCTCGTCAAAGGTATGTCATCTCCGAAAATCCCTTTATGGCCTTCGTCAGGCTCCTCGCAATTGGTTTTTCAAGCTTGCATCCGCTTTGAGGTACTTCGGGTTTGTTCAGTCATATGCCGACTACTCCCTCTTTTCGTTCTCTCGCTCCGGGGTGGTCATTCACGTCCTCGTCTATGTCGACGACCTTATTATTGCCGGCAATGACTCGTCCTCGATAGCTCGCTTCAAGGCCTTTATGCACTCCCAGTTCCACATGAAAGATCTTGGCCAGCTTCGTTACTTCCTTGGTCTTGAGATCACTCGGACTCCCTCCGGCATCTTCCTTTCGCAGCGCAAGTACGCCCTTGATATTTTGACAGAAACAGGTTTGTTGGCTGCTAAACCGGCATCGTTTCCTATTGAACAAAACCATAAGCTGGCCCTGGACACCAGTCCTTCGTTCGCCCAGCCGGAGCAGTACCGTCGATTGGTGGGACGCCTGATCTACATCACCATAACGAGACCTGAGCTCAGCTACTCCGTGCATATCTTAGCCCAGTTCATGGCGTCTCCAACCGATAACCAGTGGCAGGCCGCTCTCCGTGTGGTTCGCTACTTGAAGAGCAGCCCCGGCCAAGGTATCTTTCTGTCTCGCTCGAGTGATCTCCGGCTCAATGCTTATTGCGACTCAGATTATGCTACATGCCCTATCACTCGCCGTTCGTTAACTGGCTTCTTCATCATGCTTGGAGAGTCCCCGGTCTCCTGGAAGACGAAGAAGCAATCTATTGTGTCTCGGTCCTCTGCCGAGGCTGAATATCGCGCCATGGCTACTACCACTTGTGAACTTGTGTGGCTCAAGTCACTTCTTGCGTCACTCGGGTTTCATCATCGCCAACCCATGCGCCTCTGGTGTGACAATCAAGCCGCTTTGCACATTGCCTCCAATTCGGTCTTCCACGAACGCACCAAACACATTGAGGTTGATTGTCATCTGATTCGGGATCATGTTCAGGCCGGAACTATCATTACTGCTCACATTCGATCATCGCTTCAGCTGGCCGATATACTTACCAAGGCTCTCGGACATGCCTAGTTTCACACACTCCTTCGCAAGTTGGGCATTCGGAATCTTCACGCTCCAACTTGAGGGGGAATGTTGAGATATTATATTTTATGTAATTAGTTTTGATCTTCTCCTTGTAAAGCAAGTAGCATATCTTTGTAAGTTAGGATAGAATTAACCTAGTTTACCCTAGTTTTGTGTATATATTTTGATCGATCAATCAATGGAAAGCAAGCTTTGCCTCCTACACTTTTCTACAGAGTTGTTGTCACAAGGAAGAGTAACAGGTTGAAGTGAGTTAATACCCATATCCGAAAGGAACCGAACAAGCCATGTGTCTCAACAACTGCTTGAGCCATGGCCTTGTACTTGGCCTCAGCTGAACTTCGAGAAACAACTGTCTGCTTCTTAGATTTCCAGTTAATCGAAGAGGAACCGAGCAAGAGGATGTAACCAATAACTGATCTACAAGTGAAGGGGCAAGATGCCCAGTTAGAATCTGAATAAGCACTCAATTTCAGATGATCTAACCCATTTAGGAGAATGCCATTACCAATTATGCCTTGCACATACCGAAGAGTGTGAAGGGGAGCATCAAAGTGAGACTTGCAAAGGGAGGACAGGAACTGACTAAGCATATGAACAACAAAGCACATATCAGGTCGTGTATGGGTGATAAAATTCAGCTTACCAACCAACTTTTGAAATTGGGAGGGATCAACCAAGGGATCATCCATTGCATTTGCAGGTGCCAACTTGCAATGTAGAGGAAGAGGAGTGCAAGCAGGTTTAAGATCAAGAAAAATAAACATCATTAAGGAGCTCCTAAGTGAACTTTTGTTGAGTCAAGGCAATGCCATGCATTGTCCAAATAGGAAGCTTTAAGGCCTAGAAAAAAATGCAGCAAACCGAGATATTTGATACTAAACTCATGATCAAGGAGTTTCTTGAGTTGAGAAATAGCTAGAGGATCAGATTCTGTAATAAGAAAGTCATTAACATAGATAACCACCATTGAAAGATGACCTTGAGTAGACAAAGTGAAGAGAGTGTAGTCATTCTTTGACTGAGCAAAACCAAGAGACTCAAAAGTAATGGTCAATATCTGAAACCACTTCCTTGAGGCTTATTTCAATCCATAAAGAGAATTTCAGAGCTTACAAACGAGCTTAATAGGATATGGAACGCCCTTAGGCGTCCTCATGTAAACATCTTCATGGAGGAAACCATGAAGAAAAGCATATATTGTTCACATTAAGTTGGTGAATTGGCCATTTTTTAGAAGCTGCAACTGAGGTTAAGCCGCGAACAATAGCCATTTTAACCACCTGAGAGAATGTCTCACGGTAATCTATCCCATGCTTTTGAGTAAACCCTTTAGCAACTAGACAGGCCTTGTACCTTTTCAATGAACCATCAGCCTGAAGCTTCACCTTGTACACCCATTTACATCCAATTGCTCTATTCCTTGGAGGCAAAGCAACTAAATCCCAAGCTCTATTAGAAAGTAAAGCATCAATCTCCTTTTTCATTGCCAAAACCCTGTTAGGACCTATAAGAAGCATGAGCATAAGATATGGGCTCAGGATAAGAAGACACCATAGATAAGAAAGCAAAATGAGGGGGGGGGGGGGTAGAAATGAGTCCATGTTTTGATAGCATATATTATATTTATGTAAATATTGTATTGACTTAACTTCCATTACAAGACTCTGTAGCATATATACACACACACACACACACAATGGTTCAAATTTAAAATTGTTTTAGGGTGTAAAATTGGCTTAAAGTGTAAAATTTCTAAATTAGGACACGGTATTGTTCAAATTAGAAATTAATGAATGGGCTGGCCTGTTTAAATGGTTCAATTAATCATTTTTTGCTCCTGCTCCGGTCAATCCATCGCGAAGAAGAACATCATTGCTCTTGTCTTACAATAGTTTGTCAATGTTGAGATTTTAGGTTAGACAATGTGGACTTACAAAAAATAATAGATTTTTTTTATAGTTCTATAACTAGTTGATTGTTGGTTATGTTGTAGTCTGGATAAATCTGGTTTAGATTATATCACAAAATCAATTGACAATGAAAGAAATAGTTGATCGAAATTTATATTGCCTTGTTAGGAATATTTCGATCCAAGTTATTTTGAATTTGCAAAAGCACAGAAAAAAAGTAGTGGATAGTTTTATAGACCAATCAATTGTGACAAGATGCAGTTAACCAATTTTGTGGTGGCAAAATGAAATGAGCAGTTGATAGGGTGGAAGAACGGAACCAGCAAGTTATTGGTTGATCCCGACGAGATCAACTGCCTCGAGGTGCTACGTAGTGTCAACGAGGATACGGATTCAATATACGAGCTTCGTGATGAAGACTCTAGCCTGATTTCGAGTCCCTTCGACAAGCCGGTATCGGCCTGGAAGGACATTGTGTTGTTTCCTTCAAGGACTGAAGTTCAGAGCCAGTTGAAGGCTGCCATTCAGAAAGTAGAAGTAGTCACAATACAATAGCTTTGTATAGATTTATACTAAATCCTTGCACTTAAATGCTATGGATCTTAAGGAGTGGGGGAGCCATTTATTTCCCCAATATCATGAGCTTGATAAAAACAGATTTGGAATGGAAATCGGTTCATGTACCACCATTGATAATGTTGAGTGTTGTTACAGTTGGTAACCGAGAAAGGAAAAACAGAGTGAAGAATTCATTATGCTTTTATTGAACTGAAAGAATCAATTACATTGAGGAGTATGTATTTATAAACAGAGCTACAAGCTCATAGTTTATAACACAAACACGCTCCCTTTCTAACAAACTAGAAACCGAAACTTTGAGTTGAGATGGCACTAACACATCCTCTTCTTCCTTGTGTTCGGGTTGTCGTCGGATGTGGAGTCCATCACCCCCCCCCCCCCTCGCCCCCGCACGCAAGCTGGAGGGTGGAACAATCCGAGCTTGGAAAGAAGAAGATTTTGTTGTGCAGAGGGCAAAACCTTGGTGAACCATTCCGGAATGACTCACCGAAAAGGACTTGTGGGTAGTACCCATAGGTCCCCGGTTCGAACTCCGGATATGGCCGCTCTCTATTTACCAATTCAAGGCAAAACCTTGGTGAACATATTCGCAAGTTAAGTTGTGGTTGAAATGTAAGACAATTCCAAAAGGCCCTCCATGATCTTATCCCTTGTGAAGTGTCTGTTGGGCTAGAAACCACTTTCCAGCCGCACCCGGAAGCGAATTCGGGTAATAAGATAACCAACATCAATCAGCCAGCAAACCACGACCAACCGATAATATCCAATCCGAAAACCAAACAACCAAGCAACCACAAACACAGATAAAAGCACAAATATTGACACAAGATTTACGTGGGAAAAACCCTCTCTAACCAGAGGATCAAAAAACCCACCTTTCGCCCACCAGAGCAACCAATCCACTAATCAACAGGCCAATACAAGTGTTTAACAATCCAGTATCAGACCGAGACAAACAAACATAGAGATCTCAAACACCAATCTAAATACAACACGATCTAGAAAGGATTCATCTCCAAAACCTAGCTAAACACTTGTAATCAGATTAGATTTTCAAGGATGAGAAAATACCTATCAACAAACACCCGTTGTTGACTTGCCGAAGGAAGAAGACGGATCACTAGATCAAGAGATGAAACACCCGCTCAAATCTCCTACCTTTCCTCTCCTTTCTCCCTTCTCTCTATTTTCTTTCTCTCTCCTTTCTCCTTGTTGCTAGCGGCACACTTTCCTTGGAGCTCTCTTGCTCTTCTCGTGCTCCATAAGACAGGCAAATATATTGCCTTTTCAATTACAAAGAAGCCATTTAGGCTTCACTTTGGGCTGGACCAAAAAATGGGCCTTAGGCCCAACATTGCCAATCCACCTCGATGTGTTTCATCCTCTCTTGAAAAACGGGATTCTTAGCAATTTGGAGAGCAGAGTTGTTGTCGCAATGAAGAGTAACAAGTTGAAGTGAGTAAATACCCATATCCGAAAGGAACTGAACACGCCATGTGTCAGAACAGCTGCTTGAGCCATGGCCTTGTACTTGGCCTCAGATGAACTTCGGGAAACAACTGACTACTTCTTAGATTTCCAGCTAATCGAAGAGGAACCAAGCAAGAGGATATAACCAGTAATTGATCTACGAGTGAAGGGGAAAGATGCCCAGTTAGAATCTGAATAAGCACTCAATTTCAGATGATCTAACCCATTTAGGAGGATGCCATTACCAATTATGCCTTGCACATACCGAAGAGTGTGAAGGGGAGCATCAAAGTGAGACTTGCAAGGAGAGGACATGAACTGACTAAGCATCCGAACAACAAAGCACATGTCAGGTGGTGTATGGGTGAGAAAATTCAGCTTACCAAGCAACTTTTGAAATTGGGAGGGATCGACCAATGGATCATCCATTGCAGGTGCCAACTTGCAATGTAGAGGAAGAGGAGTGCAAACATGTTTAAGATCAAGAAAAATAAACATCATTAATTAAGGAGCTCCTAAGTGAACTTTCATTGAGTCAAGGCAATGCCATTGTCCAGATAGGAAGCTTTAAAGCCTAGAAAAAAATGCAACAAACCGAGATCTTTGATACTAAATTGAAGATCAATGAGTTTCTTAAGTTGAGAAATAGCTAGAGGATCAGATTCTGTAATAAGAAAGTCATTGACGTAGATAACCACCAGTGGAAGACGACCTTGATTAGACAAAGTGAAGAGAGAGTAGTCATTCTTTGACTGAGCAAAACCAAGAGACTCAAGAGTCATGGTCAACCTCTGAAATCACTGCCTTGAGGCTTATTTCAATCCATAAAGAGACTTCCGGAGCTTACAAACGAGATTATTAGAACTTGGAACGCCCTTAGGCGTCCTTATGTAAACATCTTCATGGAGGAAACCATGAAGAAAAGCATATATTATTCACATTAAGTTGGTGAATTGGCCATTTCTTAGAAGCTGCAACCGAGATTAAGCCGCGAACAGTAGCCATTTTAACCATTGGAGAGAATGTCTCGTGATAATCTATCCCATGCTTTTGAGTAAACCCTTTAGCAACTAGATGGGCCTTGTACCTTTTCAATGAACCATCAGCTCGAAGCTTCACCTTGTACACCCATTTACATCCAATTGCTTTCTTCCCTGGAGGCAAAGCAACTAAATCCCAAGCTTTATTAGAAAGTAAAGCATCAATCTCATTTTTCATTGCTAAAACCTTGTTAGGATCTATAAGAAGCATGAGCATAAGATATGGGCTCAGGATAAGAAGACACAATAGATAAGAAAGCAAAATGAGAGGGGGTGGGGGTGTTGGGGGGGGGGGGGGGAGGTAGTAGAAGTGATGTTCATGTTTTTAGCAGATTTTATAGCTTTATTTCAAGGGCATTTGAATTGCATTGGAGTTAGAATCGAGTCGCTTATGTTGATTTTCGTATGGTTTTCGATATGGATGTCTACACAAGTGTGTTTTGTGTTTTATAGGTTTTTGGAGCTATTTTAGAGGAGATGTGACACATTGGAAAACTTAAAGGAAGGCCGAGAAGATGTGGAAAATGCTGGAGAAACTACTTCTTTCGCATTTTTTCACTTTGATTCATGTTCTGACCTCTTCAAGAAAGTTGTAGTTCTCAAAAAATCTTTCTAATACATATTCATATGTGTTAATCGGACAAACAAGGACTCTGGAAAGTGTGTTACAAGACAAAACTAAAAAAGCTAAAAATGCAGGAGCAGTGTCCGCCGACGGCAAGTGGCGCCCGTCGATCCTCAGCACCTGCGGAAGCTGCCGCAACACTCTGTATATGAATTTGTTTATGTTTTCTGTAGTGAGTAATTTCCTTTCATTCTAGGGTTAGGGAGAACCCAACTATAGACATGCGTGTTGAATTGATGTTTTTATGATATCATTGGGTGTTTTCATTATCATCTACCTATGTGCTTACCCTTGGATGCAAGTCTAAAGAATTCTTATTGCAATTAACTTGAGGAATAAAATTGTGAACTTGAATATTAATTAGGGTTTTTATAACGTGAGTTTAATCATCCTAAGAAAAGGTAGAAACGAGTAGGTTGGTTATACACAAGTTGATTAATTAATTTACTTGTTGGTTGATGAAAGTCAATTCTTTTGACGATGAAAGCATGAACTTTTATGAGATTCAATGATTTGCACCTGTGTTTATAGTTGTGGTAATCCATAACTTTGGAAGTCTTTTATCTATACGAAGTTCTTTCAAAATATATCTTTTAATTAAAAATAGTTATTCAAGGATATCCGGGTCGGGTTGGAAGTCGGGTTGGGTCTGGTTTGAGTCGGATTCGGGTTGAGTCGGGTTTGGCTGTATTCGGGTCACTTCGGGGTTTGAATCAATATTGGTCGGACTCGGTTCGGGTTATGCACTATGCTAAATTTCTAGGTTCGATCGGGTTTCGGTTTGAGTGAGTCGGTCGGGTTTCTCGGGTCGGGTAAGATCTTACCAGCTCTAGATCTTGAATTTTTTTTCAAAATATTCACTAAAAAATAATTAATTAACAAAATATTCAATCTTTAAAAATATTTACACAAATATTCATTTTTTGCAGACTTTTCAGAAAAACGTGGTCTAGGACCGCGTCTTATTCATTAAGAATAAAATCTAAAATCGAAAAAAAGGAAGAAAAAAAACCAACAAAAGAGACGCGGTCCTAGACCGCGTCTCTGATTTTTTTTTTTATTTTTTTTTGGGGAAATTGAAACAGGTCGACAGAGAGAGGCCGGAGCGCAGGAGAGAGAGGAGGCGCGGGTGAGGGTGAGGGAGGCGGCGCGGGTTGGGCGCAGGGAAGCGGCGCGGGTGGGGGCGCAGGGAGGCGGCGCGGGTGGGGCGCAGGGAGGCGGCGCAGGTGGGGGCACAGGGAGGAGCGGAGCGCAGGAGAGAAGTACGGATCCGGGCTCTCGGAACTTAACAGAGGCGGGGGAGGATGGTGGGTGTGGCGGCTGGAGAAGGACGGATCCGGGCTCGGTTCGTGATGGTGGTGGCCGGCGATTTTAGATCTGTGGTGGTTGGAACGAGCGACGGTGGGGAGCTGCGAGGAACGAGGCCGACGATTTTGGATCTGTGGCTGCGAGGAACGAGGCCGACGATTTTGGATCTGTGGCTGCGAGGAACGAGCGATGGTGGTGGCTGGAGAGCGATGGTGGTGGCCGGCGATTGTAGATCTGTGGCGATTTTAGATCCGGCGGCGGCGGCGATTGTAGATCTGTGGAGAGAAGTTCCGAGCGACGGTTCGTGACGGTGGAGAGCGATGGTGGTGGCCGGCTTGATTTTAGATCCGGCGGCGGCCTCCTCTCCTCTCTCTCCTGCGCTCCACTCCTCTCTGTGCCCCCACCCGCGCCGCCTCCCTGCGCCCCACCCGCGCCGCCTCCCTCACCCTCACCCGCGCCTCCTCTCTCTCCTGCGCTCCGGCCTCTCTCTGTCGACCTGTTTCAATTTCCCCCCAAAATAAAAAATAAAAAAATCAGAGACGCGTCTCTTTTGTTGGTTTTTTTTCTTCCTTTTTTTCGATTTTAGATTTTATTCTTAATGAATAAGACGCGGTCCTAGACCGCGTTTTTTTGAAAAGTCTGCAAAAAATGAATATTTGTATAAATATTTTTAAAGATTGAATATTTTGTTAATTAATTATTTTTTAGTGAATATTTTGAAAAAAAATTCCTAGATCTTAGTCCTTTTTTTACGATGCTCCCCTAACAGGCTCATGAGCCTAATTTAGAAGCCCAAATAAAAAGCTGAGCTCAGCCCAGACCGAATTTATGAACCTAAAGCCTAGACCACATTTATGATTATCACTTCATAAACCCTAGCGCTTACCCTCCATCGACTCTCGCTTTCTGCGGCTGATTCTCTAAAGAGCTCCTCCATTTCTCATCAATCGTAGCTTCAATCATGGTAATCCCTCTGCATTTCATCTGTTTTCTTTTCCTCATCTTCTTATGCCTCTAATGGCTTCTGTTACCAACAAATTCCCCCTCTTTGTGCCTTCTATAGGCGGAAGTTGAGGCCGATGTGGCTGTTGCCGGACAGCCGAAGAAGAGGACGTTCAAGAAGTTCAGCTACCGCGGCGTCGATTTGGATGCTCTCCTTGACATGTCTACCGACGACCTTGTTAAGCTATTCAGAGCCAGAATTCGCAGAAGGTATTTTTGTCTTTTCCAATCGCTCCCGTGGATTCAGTAAATCCTAGATTGCACAATTAATCGAGCATTTTTATTGTCCCTATTTAATTGGTAGGTTTTCGAGGGGTTTGAAGCGCAAGCCCATGGCTTTGATTAAGAAACTCCGCCAGGCGGTACGTTTCCACTTTCCTCCCACTCACACTGAATCCATTCAATGTGGAAATGATTTTTCTTTAATTGTAATTCGTAAATGTGTTTTGAGGATTGACAAGCCCTGTTGTTTTTCATGCCATTTAACGATTGCTGTCTCTTGATTTTAAAACTGAGATTTTCCAAGTTAAAATTTGTTGTACCGGGAAGCAAGGGGACGTCAGACACACCCCTTTAACACACACGAATCGGGATGGACAAGAACTGTAAACCAGAGAGCCAAACTCAAGCAACCCAACTAACAATCAGACACCAACAGAAGATAAAATAACCAAGCACAAAGAACACCAGATTTACGTGGAAAACCCCAAAACGGGGAAAAAACCACGGGAGCCAGAAACTTCCACTATCAACAATAACAAGTGGGTACAATCTTCCCTAGACAAAGCTAGAGGCATACAACATCATCAAGCATCAACAAGCTTGGCCAAATCTCCAATTTTCATCACCCAATTGGTGGAAATCAACAAAACCCAAAAGAGAACACTAGCAAAGGGGATATGAGATTGGAGGCTCAAAACGACGATCCAACCGTACAAAATGAAGCCTATGATGAGGTGAACAACATACCAGAAAATCGTCCCAATCGGAGGTCGTTTGGTCGTCGATCGGGGCACTTCAAAATGGGCTGAACAAGGGCATACGGGATTCCTTTCCAAGATCTCTCTTTTCTCCCTTTCTCACTCTTTGTTTTCTCTCTCTTACTTTCCCAAATGGAAAAGGCATCTCCTTTTATAAAGGAGGTAGGGTAAAACTTCACATGGTAAAAACCATATGGTAAATAGTCCATTGGACTCTTCCCCCATATAGGAGGGAAACACAACATAGCTCCCCTTCAATCCTATATGGGGGGCTCGAGCAAGCCCGCCTTTGAGCGGCACTTGATGAGCTTCTCCTTTGACAAAGTCTTCGTCAGCATATCTGATCCGTTTTCATTTGTGTGGATCTTCATGAGCTCAAAATCTTCATCTTCTACTCTTTCTCGAAGCCAATGATATCTTCTTCGGATGTGCTTGGTTCGAAAATGGTAGGCGGCATTCTTGGCAAGGTGGATGGCACTCTGATTGTCGCAATAGAGAGGGTAGCTAGCTTGCTCCACTCCCAACTCCTCTAGGAAGTCTCTCATCCATATCAGCTCCTTGCCAGCTTCAACTGCAGCCATATACTCTGCTTCTGTCGTTGACAAAGCAACACACTTCTGCAGTCTCGATTGCCATGAGACTGCTCCCCCTGCGAATGTAATCAGATATCCAGATGTGGACCGGCTCGTGTCAATATCACCTGACATGTCTGCATCTGTAAAACCATCAAGCATAGGTTTTCCAGGACCAAAGCACAAACACACTCTCGAAGTGCCTCTGAGATACTTGAGAATCCATTTCACTGCAGCCCAATGCTCCTTTCCAGGATTACTCATGAACCTGCTGATAACCCCGACTCCATAGGCGATGTCTGGCCTAGTGCAAACCATGGCATACATCAGACTACCAAAAGCTGAAGCATAAGGCACCTTCTTCATCTCCTGTTTCTCTTTCTCACTTGTAGGACACTGATCAGAACTCAGCTTCATGTTCACAGCAAGTGGAGAATTCACGGGTTTAGCCTTGTCCATGTTGAATCTTTGCAACACCTTCTCAATGTATTTTTCTTGTGATATCCACAACTTCTGATTCTTTCTGTCACGGGTAATCTGCATACCCAAAATATTTCTTGCAGGGCCAAGGTCCTTCATAGCAAAGGACTTCTTCAACGCAGTTTTCAAACTAGCAATCTTGTTGGTATCCCGACCAACAATAAGCATATCATCCACATAAAGCAAGAGAATCAGAAAGTCACCTTCAGCGTAATTCTTCACAAACACGCAGTGATCGGCATGTGTCTTGTGGAATTTGTGGTCGATCATAAAAGACTCGAACTTCTTGTACCATTGCCGAGGTGCTTGTTTCAAACCATACAAGCTCTTTCTGAGACGGCAAACCATCTTCTCTTTTCCCTTGACTTCAAAACCTTCAGGTTGCTCCATGTAGATTTCTTCTTCCAAATCACCATGAAGGAAGACGGTTTTCACATCAAGCTGCTCGACCTCTAGGTCCATGCTAGCAGCCATGCCTAGAACAATCCGGATGGATGACATCTTCACAACTGGAGAGAAAATCTCATCGAAATCTACACCTTTTTTCTGCTCAAAACCCTTCACCACAACTCTAGCTTTGAACCTGGGAGGTGTGCCATCTTCTCCAAACTTCAAACGAAAAACCCATTTGTTCTTGAGAGCTTTCTTGCCCTTAGGCAATTTCACCAAGTCATAGGTGTGGTTCTCATGCAAGGAACTCATCTCATCCTGCATGGCATTGTACCACTCTTTCTGATGCACATCTGACATAGCTTCCTCATAGCATTCAGGCTCTCCTGAATCAGTCAACAACACATAATCGTTGGTTGAGTATCGGGAGGAAGTCTGTCTCTCTCTGGTGGATCTTCTCAACTCAACTTCAGGTTGGATAGGGGACTCCTCTTGTTGAGGTTGTGGAACTTCTGGTGGATCAACATCACAATCATCATTCTCATCTTCCTGCTGATTCTGAACTGAACTTCTCTGCACAACTTGAGGAAAAACGGGATCAAATGTGACTGGAGCAGGAGAGGAAGACGACGGTCGCTGGAGCTTCCAGTCATCAATAGTCTTGTCTTCCATGAACACAACATCTCTGCTTCTGACCACTTTCTTGTCTGTAAGATCCCACAATCTGTACCCAAATTCATCCTCTGAGTACCCTAGGAAGATGCATGGCTTTGTCTTGCTATCAAGCTTGGATCTCTGATCTCTAGCAACATGAACATATGCTAGGCATCCAAAGACTCTCAAATGCTGGAACGAAACATCTCTTCCAGTCCAAACCCTCTGTGGAACATCACCATCAAGAGGAACTGAAGGCGAGCGATTGATGAGATACACAGCAGTCAACATTGCCTCCGCCCAATAGGACTTTGGCAGCTTTGCAGTCGACAACATACTTCTGACTCTTTCTGTTATGGTTCTGTTCATCCTCTCTGCAAGCCCATTCAGTTGTGGCGTCTTCGGAACTGTTTTCTCAAGCCTGATGCCCTGACTCTTGCAATACTGCTCAAATGGACCCCTGTACTCTCCACCATTATCTGATCTGACACACTTCAACTTCAAACCAGTCTCTCGTTCAACTCTGGCTTGGAACTCCTTGAAAACTGTCAGAACCTGATCTTTGCTTTTCAACACAAAAGCCCACAATTTTCTAGAATAGTCATCAATAAAAGTGACAAAATATTGTGCACCACCATGTGACTTGCAATCCATGGAGCACACATCAGTATGAACAAGATCTAATGCATGCTTTCTTCTAGATGGAGGTCGAGTATGAAATGCTACTCGATGTTGCTTTCCAGCTAGGCAATCAACACAAGGTTTGAGAGAAATACCTTGCATATCCGGGAGAATGTCCTTCTTGGCAAGCATTTGCAAACCCCGCTCGCTCATGTGTCCAAGCCGCTTGTGCCAAAGCTCACTGGCACCATCATTAATCACATTTGCTTCTTCTTTGCAAATCTTGGCTTGCATCACATACATGGTATTTTGCTTCTTTGCCCGGGCTACAATCAAGTTTCCCTTGGAGCACTTCCAAACACCGCCTTGTGCATTTTGAACATACCCATCATCATCAAGTATCCCAGAAGATATCAAATTCAATCTGATATCAGGAACATGGCGAACATTTCTCAAAATCAAACTGCAACCAGTGGATGTCAACAAACAAATTGTGCCCATGCCAATAACATTGGACACACCATCATTTCCCATCCTCACACGGCCAAAATCTCCATAAGTGTAAGATGAGAAGTAGTCCTTGTGTGGAGTAATGTGATATGAAGCAGCTGAATCAACAATCCAAGTGCACTCATCACTTGCAAGATTCAAGGAACCTTCATCAGCCGCCACAAACAACTCCACTATGTCATCACTGATTGTAAGAGCAGCGGTGTCTTTATCTTCTTGATTTTTCGACGTCTCCGACTTCTCAGGTTCTTTGCCTTTGTCCCTCTTGAACTTTCGGCAATACTTTTGAATGTGACCCGGCTTCTCACAATAATAGCAAATGTACTTGCTTCGAGACTTCGATCTCCCTTTGGACTTGTCTCTGTTCTGCTGCTGTCGTTGCTTACTCCTTCCTCTGTTGTTACCAGAACCCTGCGTCACATTAGCCTCTGACTGTGAGGAGACACCCATCTCCTTCCTTCTAGTCTCTTCGTTCAAAAGACTAGCTTTCACACATTCCATAGTCAGCTTGCCTTCCGGAGCGGAATTACTAAGTGACACGACAAGTGTGCCCCAACTATCCGGCAATGAGAAGAGAAGTAGTAGAGCCTGCAACTCATCATCTAACGACATTTTCGCAGAAGCTAACTGATTCACAAATCCCTGAAATGTGCTCAAATGCACAACAATGCTCTCACCATCTTTGTACTCCAACTTCACAAGCTTTCTCATCAATGACGCCTTGTTGAGAGCGTTCTTCCTCTCATACATCCCCTCAAGCTTATACCATAACTCATAAGCATTCGTATCATTGGCAATATGCTGGAGCACACTCACATCAACAAATTGTCTGATCGTAGCTACCGCTTTTCGATTCAGAATCTTCCATTCAACATCAACGACATCCGTTGGAATCTCTTTGTGCACAATCGGCTCATACAAATCTTTCACATACAAAAGATCTTCCATCTTTATCTTCCAATCTGAGTAGTTGCCTGAATTCAACACAATCATTCCCTGAAAACTGTTCTTTTCCTCCATCCTAAACCAAATGCTCTGATACCAGTCTGTTGTACCGGGAAGCAAGGGGACGTCAGACACACCCCTTTAACACACACGAATCGGGATGGACAAGAACTGTAAACCAGAGAGCCAAACTCAAGCAACCCAACTAACAATCAGACACCAACAGAAGATAAAATAACCAAGCACAAAGAACACCAGATTTACGTGGAAAACCCCAAAACGGGGAAAAAACCACGGGAGCCAGAAACTTCCACTATCAACAATAACAAGTGGGTACAATCTTCCCTAGACAAAGCTAGAGGCATACAACATCATCAAGCATCAACAAGCTTGGCCAAATCTCCAATTTTCATCACCCAATTGGTGGAAATCAACAAAACCCAAAAGAGAACACTAGCAAAGGGGATATGAGATTGGAGGCTCAAAACGACGATCCAACCGTACAAAATGAAGCCTATGATGAGGTGAACAACATACCAGAAAATCGTCCCAATCGGAGGTCGTTTGGTCGTCGATCGGGGCACTTCAAAATGGGCTGAACAAGGGCATACGGGATTCCTTTCCAAGATCTCTCTTTTCTCCCTTTCTCACTCTTTGTTTTCTCTCTCTTACTTTCCCAAATGGAAAAGGCATCCCCTTTTATAAAGGAGGTAGGGTAAAACTTCACATGGTAAAAACCATATGGTAAATAGTCCATTGGACTCTTCCCCCATATAGGAGGGAAACACAACAAAATTATTTAGGCGTTTGTAAAGTGCATATCTGTAATATGATTCCATTCGATGGATCAAATTTAGGATAGTTGGTTATTAATGGCGCTGGAGGTCTGTGAAAAAAATGTTTATTGTTGGTATTGAATCTTATTTACGGTGGCGATTCAATACAATATATATTTATCTTGTAAAGATCGTATTGAATCTATCCTGGAATTTTCGGTTCGTTATGGCACAGATACTTGGTACTTGTAATTTATGATTGGATTAAAGGTTGATAGATTTTCTCATGGAAAAGTTGGATATCTGATTGCATGATGGATTTCTGGTTCCTATTTTAGAGTTGTATATTCAGGAACAAGCCATAATACATTTTGTTGTTCTTGACAATTCAGAAACTTGTTGCCCCACCTGGTGAAAAGCCTGAGCCAGTAAGAACCCACCTGAGGAACATGATTATAGTTCCGGAGATGATCGGAAGTATCATCGGTGTGTACAACGGCAAGACCTTCAACCAGGTTGAGATCAAGCCTGAAATGATTGGACACTATCTTGCTGAGTTTTCAATCTCATACAAGCCTGTGAAGCACGGTAGACCAGGTATTGGTGCTACCCACTCATCTAGATTCATTCCTCTCAAGTGAGATGCCTTTCTGGATGTTAGATACTCGGGTCTGTTCAACTTTGAGATTACTTTCAGTTTAGACCAAATTCTGTCTACCATGTTCGTCATAGCACGTCTACTTTTATGGCAGGGATATGAGCTTTTGTTTGGTTCGGCTGATTAAGAAGTATTTGGAAATTGTTTTGTTACTTGCCATTCTGCATTTGCCTTGTCTGTGTGGTTTCTACCAGATTTTGATTTTCACTTGTAATCGGCTGTTGTTTTGGAAATAGTTAGCTAGTTATTCTCAATTATAGGAAAATAGGAGGAAATTATACAGTAAACTTAAGAAGGAATTTTGAAGTTCAAATCCAATTCAGCTCGGAGGGTGGCATGTAGTATCAAATGATCATAATGAATCCCTGCAACCATAGCTAGAAGGACCTGTTGCATTACTGCCAGAGCAGACGAGTCCCTGTAGAGAGTTTCAACGAATTTCCAGTGCTCAAACTAAGCCCATGTATCGAGCATACGACATAATCATCACGAAGAGTGCAGCACAGAGTACTGTTGTTGCAAGGGCCACCTACGAACATGGGCAGAGATGCGTCGTCATGTATTTATGATTTATCTATGATTTGGAAATAAATGTTTGTGCGTGCCCATTTGAACATGTAAC
Organism: Persicaria maculosa; assembly: GCA_963922045.1. Classification (NCBI taxonomy): domain Eukaryota; kingdom Viridiplantae; phylum Streptophyta; class Magnoliopsida; order Caryophyllales; family Polygonaceae; genus Persicaria; species Persicaria maculosa. The sequence goes on along the minus strand of OY998258.1, from coordinate 49,328,725 downwards.
TATGCCCTTGGTTCCAAACACAAGGAAGGTTCACCCTGAAAATTCCAGTCACTAACGAGTAGATTGATAAACAAAGGGTTCCTGCACTCAAGAAAAGCTCCAACTACAAAGCAAAGGAGTATTGAATGTACAAATCAATGGACACTCAGTGAAAGAAACTGGCATCGAATTTGCTGTAGCAAATGATTAATGTTTACCCGAATAAGCTGATTTCGGTGATTGTCAAGCTACAAAAACAGAACAAATATAGCATTACATGGCACTCAAAGATGAAAATGAATGCTCCGGCGTTTGTATATACCTGTATGTTGATGTAATCCTCAGTGTCGTCAATGTATTCTCGAATCTGAAAGGCAAATGTTCAATGTCTATCACAGCAGCAGCTAAAGAGAGGACACAATGTAAAGCATCTTTAGCTCCTGATGACTCACCGTTGTCAGCTTGTTTAATAATCCATCTATTTGTAAGAAATATGCCTGTAAGAGAAGAACTGTATCTGGTTAACAGAGTTCAGGTAGCTCAATTTTTCGGGTTGTCTCTTACATCGAGCTCATTAACGTCAAAATGCCATATTTAAAGCACGTAATCAGTTTCACAATCAACCTCGAGTAACATCTCAAGCTCCCCGACGTCATTATCTGCACCAGATGTGCCAACGCTTGCGCTGCATACCCTTGACATTCTGGAGACTATGGTGGGTGAAGGGAACCAGTTAGCATCGCCTGACGCACTATCTGGGGAGCCAGGTGAGCCAACTTACTTTCTCGACAGATACAAGTGAGCCATATCATCGTCGTCACCAAGAAGTTGTTCTAGCTCTTCTCTCACCTGCAACCAATTGCAAAACAATACAATGCTTCATTAGGTTGCACTTCTTATACTATTTCGAAACAATGGCATGTTCCATGACAGATACCTTTTGGACGCGAGCAGTCAATCGCGTCATTGCACTCTTCAGCTTCCTAACACGATCCAAGTTTCGGCTACTAATCTGCAAGTTGTAGTTTTTTGGATTGATGGAGCAGTACACAGCTCGTATCAATTTAGGTGCACTAATTAAACAGTTTAGATATAAGCGTGTATAGTGAACTTGACGAAATACGACACCAGTTGATCAAGAATCACAAGAAAGACAAGCTAGATAGCAGCAACAGTACTTAACCTTGGCAGTGAGCTCATCTAAGGTTGGATAGGCAGCAACTTCGAGTTCGGATATGCGTGCAGCAAGATAACTACAGATGGCCTCCAAGGCAACTTCAAGCGCCACAAATTCGAACGTTGGAGAATCTACACTTACGTTCAATCAGGTTAAGATATAAAACACGTTACAGATTGATATGAACAAATCAAGTACATGATAAAGGCCAACTAGCTAGAATGCTAGCTAGATGCCCAGAGGCAAGATGGATAGAAATATAACGTTAAGAATTTCAAGTATATGTAGCAAATTGAAACCATGTAAAACTTAGAAACATGATTAGACATTATTATTACTGAGTTCGTGTAAATCCTGTCATGTTAAAGTGTAATTCAAGTTAGTTAGTTGTCAGAAAAGTTAGTTATGATTATAGCATGTTAGTGACAGTTTTAGTCCAAGTTAAACCACTACCTAGGATCATGTTAGTTGGTTAGTGGTGTTTAGTTTGTTCGTATGCAGTTACTAAGTTTGTAAGAAGTTAAGTTTGGAGGTTAATTCAATCAATCAAGGCTAACATTTGGTGTGTTTGCGTGTTGTTGATCTAACTTAACAAAGATAACATTTGGTATCAGAGCAAGGAGTTGTGCTCTTGCTGGGTTTCAGTTCTGGGGACGACTAGTGTGAGGTTTGAACATAGGGCAACACAAGTGTGAGAGACATTGTTTAAGAATGCAGAACAATGGTGCTGGAAATGTTGGTAATCCGGAATTACCAATATTTAAAGGAATTAACTACCACTTCTAGAGTTTGAAGATACCGAAACTCTTCAAATCTCAAGATGTTTGGTGGATCAAGGATTCGAGGACACTGAAACTGATGAGCCTGTTCAGCAGTTGAGGGAGAAGAGGAAGAATGACTCCAAGGCCTTATTCATGATCCAATCTGCCTTGGATGATGAAGTCTTCCCAAGGATTGCAGCATCCAAAACAGAACATGGAGCTTGGAAGGTTCTAAGGCAATAGTATATAGTAGACAAGAAGGTGATAACTGTCAATTTGCGGTCACTAAGGAGAGACTACGAAACCTTGGTGATGCAGGAGAATGAGACAGTTCAAGAATACTTATCTCGAGTTTCAGAAATTGTGAATCATATGAGATCGTATGGTGAAGATGTTAGCACTGAGAAAATCGTAAGATAGGTGCTAAGAAGCCTCACAAAGAAGTTTGATCATGTTGTGGCTGCCATTGAAGAATCAAAAGATCTGTCTGTGTATAGGTTTGAGGAGTTGGAAAGCTCTCTACATGCACATGAGGAGAGGCTGAGTAGGACTAGTGATCAGAAAGTTGAGAACCTGCTTCAAGTAAAGGAGGAAACCTCAGAGAACAAACTTGAGAGTGCAACAAGAAGACGTGGTTATAGAGGTAATCATAAAGGTAGAGGTGGTCACATAGGTGGTTATAGAGGACGTGGAGGAAGAGGTCACTTTTCTAGTCAAAGGAGAGGCCAAAGTAGTGAGTCAGGAAGAGAGTCATGGAGAGACTTAAGTAGAGGCAAGAGCAGTGAGTCAAGGTCTCACAGAAGCAATATTAAGTGTTATTATTGCAAAACATTTGGCCAGAAGAAGGCTTATTGTTGGGATAAGCAGGAGAATGAGAACAAGCCAGTGAATTACTCTAAGAATGTGGAAAATGAAGATAAGTTATTCATGGCCTTGACATCAATTGCAAACACCATGAGTGACATGTGGTATCTGGACAGGGGGTGTTCTAATCATATGTCAAGCTCTAGGAAGTTGTTTAAGGAGCTTGATGAGTCAAAGAAGATCAGGGTAAGAATTGGGGATGATAAGATGCTGCAAGTGGAAGGAAAAGGCACAGTAGCAATTAGAAGTGTACAAGGAGGGCCCTACTCTACACCAAAATTCCCACCCTACTGATCATTCTCCTTCATCAGCAGTTTCTATGCCTCAAGCCCCTCCTTCTCCACCTCTCAATCAAATACCAAACCACCACAGAATACCTATCCCATGGTCACTCGTGCCAAATACAGCATTGTCAAACCACTTGTCCGAGCTGATGGGGCCATCCCTTGGCCCTCTTGCTCCCTCGCCACGGCTGATCCTATACCCAAAGAACCCTCCACATTCACAGAGGTGGCCCGTTATCAGGAATGGCGCCAGACTATGAATAATGAGTTTCAAGCCCTTCTTGATATCCATACTTGGAGCCTAGCTAGTTCCATCCTCTCCCGATGCCAATATCCTGGGAGTGAAATGGCTTTTTAAGACCAAGTGACGCTCCGATGGCTCAATCGAGAGGAGAAAGGCGAGATTAGTAGCCAAGGGCTTTCACCAAATTCCGAGGGTTGATTTCAATGAAACATATAGTCCTGTGGTTAAACCATCCACCATTCGCCTCCTATTATCCTTGGCAGCCATGTATTGTTGGAGCACTCGACAACTTGACATACAAAACGCGTTTCTTCATGGATCACTTGGTGAAGATGAGTACATCTGTCAACCCCCAGGTTTGATCAATCCTTCCTTTCCCTCTCATATTTGAAAATTAAACAGATCACTCTATGGCCTAAAACAAGCACCCCATTCTTGGTTTGCTCGCCTTAGTGACTTTCTCATTTCAGTTGGATACAATTCAAGTCCAGAAGATGCGTCTCTGTTTTCTTACCTTCATGGGAATGATCTTGCCTTCATATTGATCTATGTTGATGACTTGTTATATTGATCACATCCAATCCTACTCTGTCTACTGCGTTTGTATCCTGTTTGTCCAAACAATTTCCAGTTCGCGATTTGGGACTAGCAAACTTCTTCTTGGGCATTGAAATTCCTTGAGATGCCAATGGCTTTAATCTCTGTCAATCCAAGCATATCGATGATTTGCTCAAGCAAACTGGAATGCATAATTCGAGACCGATCTCGTCCCCTGTGTCCAGCATCTTTGACGCTACTCCTCCTTCATATCCGTTTGAAGATACTTATCTCTATAGGAGCACAGTGGGCAGTTTACAATACCTTCAATTCACTCGGCCTGACATTGCGTTTGTTGTGAGTCGGATAGCCCAATTTATGCACGATCCATGCCTCTCGCATTGGCAAGCTGTCAAACACCTGCTGCGTTATCTCGACATCACCAAATCACTTCAGTTTCACATCTCGTCGACGCCATCTAATGAACTCTCAATGTTCTCCGACACTGACTGGGGCTTGGATCGAAGGACAGACGATCCATATATGCATGGGTGCCTACTGCACATATCATGGCTCGAATCTTGTGTCTTGGTGTTCAAAGAAACAAAATACTATTGCCCGGTCCTCTACTGAAGCTGAGTACCGAGCCCTTGCCCTTGCAACATGTGAACCGATTTGGCTTCAAAATATTCTCGCCTCAGTTAGAGTCTTCCTTCCTCGACCTCCGACATTGTGATGTGATAATCTGGGAGCCACTTACCTGCCTGTCAATCCGGTCTTACATCATAAAATCAAACACAACTTTCGATGGATTATCACTTCGTATGAGAGAGGGTTGCCAATGGGTCCCTCAAGGTGTTGCACTCTTTTTCTCAAGAATCAATCCCATCTGTGTCTCAAACAGATTGGATCGCAGGGGGGTGCACACAGCCTTCACCACCAGCCCAACAGAACCAAGATAGATCCAACGATGAGGCCCATGGTCAAGAAGAGCAATCAGCCGATGATGATCACAAAGAGAAGGCCTAGGAAGGTTCCTAGAATTCGCTGTCATACTTCGTCTTCACTCATGATATGTGTGTACATAAACACGGCTGGAATGCCGTTTTTGAGAAATAAATAAATAGTACAGTCTCAGCACCCACAATGGTGCCTCCAATCCACTAGTATGTGTACGTACGTAGGTAGGTATATATGGGTCTAACTCGATCTAATGCGTACAAGAAAAGAAAGTCAAATTATTACCGCCTTCTTCATAAACGAGTGCATCGCGCTCAGTTGATTCCACTACAGGAAAAATGGTTTATTTTCGACGCTTTTTAAAAGCGTCGAAAATTTTCGACGCAAATTTTCGACGCTATGAGATGTCGAAATTTTTTGACAACTGAAGGTGTCAAAATTGACACAAATCTCGACATCGTAAAGCGTCGAGAATGGCTTGACTAAAAAATTAAAACAAACGGACTAAGTACCTTCCCGTGTCTCTCTCTCTTCTCTGCTATCTTCGGTCCTCACCTCTCACACTTCAAAAAACCCTAATTGCGCCCATCGGAGACGGCCACCCACCGCCCACCGGAGACGGCCAGTCTGAGTAGCTCTCCTTTCTTGTTCTTATCTCTCTTCGGCTTCCCTCTCTGTTCGAGATCGACAGAGGTTCGTCTCTCCGGACTAGATCCAAATCAGGAGGTGAGGAGGTATCTGTCCACATCCGTCCAGATCCGATATCCGTCCACATCCGGAGGCGATTCGAGGTTTAAAAGCATCATCAGAAATCAGGAGGTGAGGAGGCTATTGAACACTAATCTTGAGTTTTCATCTTCGATTGAGCGATGGATTCCTCGATTCAGTGGGAAAAGGTTTGTGTGGTTGCTAGGATTAGGGGTTTCGTGGACCAGGTTCCGGCTATGGAGCCTTCAGTCTCTCTTCGAAATCTTCAATCCAAATCTTCCGACAGTGATAGAGTCTTAATTTCGCTTTCCAGAGACCAGTCGATGACGACGAGGTGAATCTAAAGTTTCCTAACTACATTGCATTTTCGTCAATTAATCGATAATAGAGACTAGGTTATTTTGAGTTATTGTTTATTAGCGCCTCTTAGAGCATCTTCCCCCGTAAGCCATAATGGCTAGGGAAAATAGCTTACCGAAAGAGAATATTCTATAGAATATTCTCTTTTGGCCTATTATACGGTTTTGTTGTTCCCACCGTAGGTCAATTTTGGCAGGCTAAATTTCCTATAAATACTAATATCATTTAGAACTTTAACATCTCATTTCCATCACTCTATTATATCTTTAGTACTTCAAGCAACTTAATATTTATTTTTTATTATAATTTTAATGAATCTATAATAAAAAAGATTAATGTCATTTTTAAAAATATTATTTATGCAATGATAATTCTAATATGTCAAATATTATATTCATATCGAAGAATTCTTTAATATCTTTACAATACTACAACTTTCATTTTTAATTAAAAATCATAACTATATAATATATAGGTTTATAATTGTATTATTTAGCATTTGGCCTTCCAAAAGAGAAAGCCAAATTTGGCCTTTCTTTTAGAAATAGGCCAAAAACAAAATGGCTAAAATGGGTTTTGGCCTAGGGTGGGAGCAAAATTAGGCCAAAACCCATTTTTTAGCTTACCATGGGAGATGGCCTTAGGAAGGAATTTTCAGTTGCCTCGTTCAATTAACATTAGATCTGGACTTGGGAAGCAAATCAAGCTGTGAAGGCTGCCTGGTAGTTCTCCTGTACTCTCCATTTGTTCTCTTCTGATTTCTCTGTAACTGTCAAGTTTCTATTCAGTCTTCCACTTCTTACTTCTGTTACTTCTTTTTCCAGTAAAAGAGAAAAATAGGGAATAATAGTTATTAGGTTACTTCTCTTTTCACATTGAAAAACAGGGGTAACAATAGTTCTTTTTCCACTGTCATGATTAAGAATGTTGCTACTCGTATCATCTTTCATATGGGAAACAAACTGAAACTGTAGCTCAACTACTTTTTGTACGTTGTTGATCCAAATAGTTTAAGTTGTGATACTTATGCATGATTAATATATTGTGGAAACCAAGTTTCTAATTGTTAACTTTTAGAATTTGTTGGACAATGTTTCAATGAAAGGTAATCATTTTGTCAAAGTCTTTGGTTATTTTTTCTATGGAGCAGTGCCAACAGAGGAGAAAGAAAAAAAAATTAAAAAAAATATAAAGGGCTTACCATGCTTTCTGGTTTGGTCTTCTCATACCACTGCTTAAGTGGCTCTATGTGACAGAGGAAGACATAAAGGGCTTACCATGCTTTCTGGTTTGGTCTTCTCTTTCATTTTTGTTTTTGATCTTAATGATTAACTCTTCTTGGCTTCTTTCTGGTGATTTTTCTTTCTTGTCTGACCTTCAACATCCACTCTTAATAATTGATAATTACAGAACGATACTCTACTAGCAGTTATGGCTACTGATATTTACAACTTAATGTTACTGCTTAGGCTGACTATCCCCGACAGAGATACAGAATGGTCCTTCGAAGCACAATGGGTACCATAGACGTCTACCTTGTCAGGTAGCATTTTAGCTTCTATAATTTTCTTAATTTGTTTTGGAGAACATTTTGTTTATTTGTCATTGCCAAATTACTATGCTAATGTTGAATCCTTTTGGATTGCTCGATTTGGTCTTCATGAGAAATAGAGCAGGGACTTGTGTTTTTTCTGTTAGATAGGCGCAATGTGATGTTCTTGAGGTATTTAGCTTCTTGTTTGTGAGGGTTTGTGTAAGCTATAGAAGCTTCAAATCAAAGTGAAGTATGACTAGTAAATGGTATCCATCTTATGCACGGTTCAGTTTTATGTTTGGTCTAAATAGCTTCATTTTTGTTGTCAAATAAGCTGGTGTTCACTTATATGGAAGAGAGTTGAGACATCTTACATTGTGCCCCTTTATTTTAGTTTTCGAATGTTATATATTGATAGCTTGTTTGATGTCGGTATGTTTTACCAACTTAATTTTTTCCTCTGTTTCAGCCAATTTGTAGAGAAGTTTGAGGAGCTGCATGGTGTTGATGCAACTCCTAATGTCCCAGCAAATGCTCTATCTAATGAAACATCAATGATCACAATGGAAAATGGAGAGCAAGGAATAGAGATGCAAGGTCAGGAAGCTGATAGGATATGTTCAGTTGCTAATGCTTCTCAGGACTTTGTAAGCGGAAAATGGAGAGCAAGGAATAGATAGGCAAGTTTTATACTAGCATCTGCTATTGTTTGTTTGATAATTGCTCCTATTTTATTGCTGGTATTTCGTATTTCTGCTTTTGAGTTCCCGTGTTTGGTGTGATTTTTGGTGATTAGCACTGAATAACTCATCAATTGACTGTGCCTATTTGTTGAATTTCATCTGGTTATGCTGTAGATCCTTGCTAGTATAGGCTATTTCCCTCATGAAGTGAAGTTTGTGTGATTTTTATTTGTGATTTGGGTCGCTGATGTCTAAATTAGCAATCATGGTGATTGCTTGTGCCTTATTTAACTGCTTGATTTGCTTCACAACCGTATTTCATTAGCAAACATGAGCTTTTACTCGTTAGCAATATTTACTTATCCATCTTTTAAATTATTTATGAATTAAAAAACTTTAATATCTACTGGAATACCTGAATGTCAACTCTTAAGAATGTGGATCATTTCTCCTTGTTTACCTTTACTAGGCAAATAAATTTTGTTTAGTTCTATTTAAATATTTCTTCGTACACTTTGTTTGAGTAATCCCCTATTAAATAAATAGAAATTATTGATTTAGAGTCAGACTTGCAGAAAGTGAGAGCTTGGCTGTTTCTACTCCATGGAAATCCACAACAATGGTGGTTTTGAGTCATTTTGGAGGGAGGCAAGATATAGAAAGAAAGTGAGAGCAGCTATGTTTGGCTCAAGGAAATTCGAGTACAAGACAGTGGTGGTGAGTCTAGTGTTGGGACAGTTCCTGTCTCTTCTCATCATTTCTACTTCGTTCACCTCCTCTAAGCTCGCTCGTAAAGATCCTTAGTGTTTTCTTTCTCTTTTTGTTTCCCAGAAATTTCTTTTGATCCTGCTATATATTTATGTAACTTAAATCGCTTTGCACAAAACATTAAGAAAAAGCATGGGTGATTGATAATAGCAAGAGTGGGGCTTCAAAGTTCATCTTGAAGTTTTGCCTTTTTATGAAATTGGATCTATGTTCTTACTGTATAGCAGGAAACAGAGTGGGGCTTGGATGATAAGGGAAACATTTTATGAGGTTGAATCCCCATGAAGCTGCCTTTATAGCAGCTGCTAAAAAAGTTGCTTTCAACTTCTATAGGAGGCACCAGACAAGCTTACTGTTGTACAAACTTGACGTTAACAGCGGAAAAATATTGACAGGTAGTTAGGATATCATCCTTGTTTAAGTTTTTGCTTGTTTGTCCATTCTTTGATGGATGATTGCTTTCTGACTTTTTTTATTCTTTGATGGAGGATTTCACTTGTTAGCTTTCAGTTGTTCTGCAGGTGTTTGCTGGGCTAGATCTGTAAGTGGCTTCCTCTCTTTCTTGTTCCTTTACTTTTTATGTGGACATTTGTGATTGAATCCTTTCAATTTTATAATTTTAGCAGAAATTTCTTTGCCTGTATCTTTCATGAATGATACATTCTAGAGTCTGATTTCCTGGAAGAGAACATCTCAAGAAACCAGTTCATCTTGAAGTTTTGCCTGTAGCAGGAAAAAATTTAGGAACTGAGCTTAAAAGAGGGCTCATCTTTGAATTGTTTGGTCATGTGAAAGAGCTCGACTTAAAAGAGGGCTCATCTTTGAATTGTTTGGTCATGTGAAAGAGCTCGAGTCGAGCATAAAACATTGGGTATGCAATAAACATGGGGTATGTATCGTATGGTTACAGATTTCAGTCTCTCTCTCTGTATCTTGACAGATTTTTAGCTCCTATAATGTAAGGTGTTCTTGTGTACACAGATACGCGTGTCGCTTAGTGCAACAAGGAATGAGGCTGCGTGAATGAGGTTGCGTACGATATCATTATATTCAAATGAAGTAACTGCACTGGAGAAACGCATGAAAGAAGTGCTGCAATGGTAGATTTTACGAGTGCCTACTTTCAACATCGTGATGTATAGTGGATTTGTTAACAGATGTACATCACACATATCTATACTATATATATAAAGTTGGGTGAAGCCCAATTAATTGCACATATCTAATATATATTTAACATTAGATTAAGAAATCAAAAACTTCATGTAGCTCATTGGTTTGAGGTGTAGTTCTTATTCTTTAGATCAGGGTTCAAATCCCCTTAACAACATCATTTTAACTTTTATTATTTTTATATCTTTTAAGTTTTATCTACTCCTTTTAAACGGTTTTCTATATAAGTGCAATAGATAAAAATACTCCGTAATAGAGAACATGAAAGCATGTATTTCTTATGTTTAATATTTTATTCAATGGTTTCTTATAAGTGCAATTGGTAAATAAAAAACAATGTAATTAATATTATTCAATGGTTTCTTATATAAGTGTAAAAAAAAAGATTAGATGTAGTTTTATTTATAATTGTAATCTTTTTTGCTTATATAGTTGAATTGGATGTAGAAGTTAAGTGAGTAAGAAGATAAATAGAGTCAAGTTAATATATTTGTCGAATTTCAAAGATAAATAAACATATTAAAACTTTTAGAGATAAAAATTATTAGTAATAAAATTACAATGATAAGTATATTAATTAAAAATATATATTTAAAATAAGTCCCGTGCGTACATGCTCACTAATTTGCTAAATTTTGCGTGTTGAATAAATTTAATACTCACTCATTGTGTGATTAGTGATTAGTAACGATCAAAAGGTGAGAAATGGTGCAACAGTCAAAAGGTGAGAAATGGTGCAACAGTCAAAATTGTAATTTTCCACATCACAATTACTTGTATTAAATGTGTTTATGACTTTTAAACCCCTCTCTCTATATATATAGACACGTGTTTATGTTATTATGTAATTTAAGCTTCCAAATGTGTTCGTTAATTGACATTTTTATAGTATTAACCATACTATGTGTTCATGTATGTATGATTGTATGTATATATGTATAAGGAGGAAAGTTTGTTGTTCCGGCTCTCAAATATTCATATATTGTATTTTTTAAAAAATTTAAAGTAAATTACAAGTAATTGTGATGTGGAAAATTACAATTTTGTTGTGTTAAATAATCTTTCGTTAGTCACCCAGTGCATACACATATTTGATTAAAAAAATATGTCCCGGGCGTAGCACGGGTCTGCCTTCCTAGTGTCTTTTATTTATTTCCTAAACGCTAAATTAAATTTTGTTTTACTTCCTGACTGCTAAAAACTTTTTGTCTAATTAATGTTTTAGTTAATGTTGATTACTTCCTAAACCGTAACATATGTGACCTATATATATATATATATATATATATATATATATATATATATATATATATATATATATATATATATTCGGTTAATGCTTTGGTTAATGTTTTTGTCTAATTAATGCTTTAGTTTAGAAAAGAGGAGAAAATAAATAAATAAATATATGTGACAATTTCGACACCTTAGGGCGTCGAAAATGGTTGGTAGGTAAAGCAGTGATATAAGCCATTTTCGACGCTTTAGGGTGTCGAAAATGGCATGCCAATCTCGACGCTTTTAGACGTCGAAATGGGTCCCGACATAATTTCGCGTCGAAAATTACAGATTGTCATTCGTGACGCAAAAAATACCGACGCTTAGCGTCGGAATTGGTTTTTTCGACGCTTTATAGCGTCGAGAATGGTCTTTAAAAACGTCCAAAGTGGCATGCTTTTCCAGTAGTAATTCTTTGACATTGTTGCCTCGACCAAACACCGTCAGTCTCCTCCGAAGTTCCTCAACAACCGGGATTACACTTTCATCTGATGGTTCTCCAACCAGTACCTTCCAATATTATATTGGAAGGTACATATGTTGGCAATATATAATTATATATTGGCAATATATAATTATATATACATATGTATATCAAAGATAAAATCATTGCATTAATTCTAATGGAATTTGGAATCCAAACACACTTAAGGTTCATGCTAAGCAAGGTCAATCAACCAAAACTAGTAGAAATGGAAATTTCATTTCATTTACGTAAAGAAGCATTTGCTTATACCTCATTAGAAGTACGTGATAATTGCGTTGATATGCTGCTCTTCCCATCCCAACCACAAAATACATATATCCACAAACAGAATTATTAATGCACTTAAAAGAAAAAAAATGAAGATAAATATTTAAAGTACATTTAAAATGAGATGGAATTGCGTACGTAAAGCCTGCTTTACCCATTAACTGGGAAACTATACACAAATTTACCACGTCCCTACAATACTCCCATTCCTCCGTTAAGGTTTTTTTAGTCATATTAATTTAATTTAATTTAATTTATTTTATGGTTCATCCAACGTTAATCAACTTTGTATTGTTCTGAGTGTTGACCGATTACAAAAGCTCAAGAACAGAAGTTGTCAGTGGTGGATATGGGGATGTTGCGCTGGATGAGTGGGCACACGAGGCTGGACAGAAACAGAAATGTAGACATTAGGAACGAGGTGGGAGTAGCGAGTATCGTGGATAAGCTGCGGGAGACTAGGTTGTGTTAGTTTGGGCACGTTCGGAGAAGTCTCCCTTCGGCGCCGGTGTGTAGAAGCGAGGGTTTAGATCTTGGAGCTACCCGTAGGGGGAGAGGTAGATCGAAGAAAAGTTGGATGGAGGTTATCAGACAGGACCTCAACCTTTTGAACCTCTCAAAAGATTTAACTCTGGATAAAGACCAATGGCGGAGGAGCATCCAGGTGGCTGATGTTTAGTGACCTAGACGGTTGCGGGGTGTCTATTTTATTGTTGCGTCTTTGCTCATTCTCTTAATTTACCTTTTTTCTTCATACCACCATTATATACATCTATTTTGTTATTTTTGGATCTATTGAAAATACTCTCTCGACTGAGTCGGAGAAAGAGTGCGTACATTCTGACCCTACAGACCCGCTTTATCGTGGGATATATTAGATCGTCATTGTTGTTGTTTTGTAATAAAGATAGAGCTTTACTATCAGAAAAGAAAGTGGCTAACGAATGGTGGGTCAGTAGGATTTAATGCTAGTATGCCATCCATATTAAAGGGAAGTTGGCTAACTAAAAATTATATCGGAGAAATCAAATCCTTAATATTATCAAATCGTTTCAAACTTGACACTTTGTAGCACCATGCCATTTAATCGTCCAAAAATATCATTTATTATTCATCTATATTTTTTAGAAAGATAAAAACAATATAAAATATTAATTTTTTTAATAAATTTTTTAACAATTTTATAGTTAGCAGTACTTTGAAATTGTTAAAAAATTAGATAGGTAACATCATTTTTATTATCGTAAATTAAATGTAAGTAAATAATAATGATATGTTTTTATCAAATAGAGGGAGTGTGTTATATCCTACCGTATTCCTATTAAGCCCTTTCTTTTCAATAAAACTAGTATTATTACCCGCGAGCTTCGCGGTTTGTTAATAAATTATTTTCTTAGAAATTCAATTCCATTGTTATATAATTAAATTGAATTACATAAATCATAGTAATAAGGTATTTGCAAATAAAAGTATCTTATCATTTCTAAATTAATTAAATAAATTTATACTAATATATTATTTAATTATTCAAGTCATGTTTCAACTTTATTTTATTAAATTATAAAGTTTGAAATTGATTATTTAAAATACTTATATGTAAAAACCATATATAAACTGCCTATAATATTAACTATAAAGTTAAAATAGATTGATAATAATAAAAATATTATTCTAACTATCGTTCATAATTTATATATATATATATATAAGATATGGTTTGATTTAGTATATATTAAGTTTTTTAATGAAAAAACTATTATAACCTTATATATATTGAATAAATATTTATTAGAATGTTATAGATCAATTTAATTAAAATCCATATATGTTTTTGGTATATTTCTTGTATGTATTGTATTCTCGTGTAGCTTGATCCCCCTTCTTTTAATCACTTTATTTAATTATCTAACCTATTTTAACCACATGTCATATGCATGTCCAACGCCTTAATTGATAAATTAATATATGTTTATAGATTATAATTAATTTAAATCAAAACAAATTTAATAAATCTTACAAATATTTAAAATATAATCATCAATATCTTGACTGTTTAAAATAGCATTCAAGTATATTATCTCTATACAGTTCATACCACGACTAACCGCCTTTGCCGAATGAAATCTATATAAATTAAATTAGATCAGTTTTTAAGCTTATCTCATCTTTTTTTTTTTATCATTTTACATTTAAGAAAAAATATAAAATATACATTCTTTTAGTTTTTTTAACAATAATTTACTTTCCTCCGTATAAATGAACACCATTGAATAATTTACACAATTGAATTTTGATTCCAAGATCATAGTAAGATAAAGTTTATAACTAACAAAAAGTACGCCACTTTTCATATGTCTGATCACTAATCACTGCCTAATAGAAATATATTTCTTTGTTTTATTTTTTTATCCGATTTGTTTTAGATATATTGATAATAAAAATTTTGATAAAAAGTTAGGTACAAATTAAATCCAAAAAAAATAAAAGTTTTAAAGATAAAATTTAATAATCATATAAATATTTAAAATATAATTATCAATATCCTGACTATTTAAAATATTATTCAAGTATATTACGACTAACGAATTTAAGTTTATCTCATGATCATATAAACTGTATAGATTAAATTAGATTAGTTTTTAAATTTATCTATCTTATAAATTAAAATATAAAATAAAGAATTTACATCCTTTTAATTTTTTTAATATTTTACTTCCTCTATATAAATGAACACGTACCACTGATATCAAACGAAATTACTTCATTTCTATATTCCTGTATTCCCTCTTTACATTCCATTAACGTGAAAATAGAAAAATGGTCTTTCAATAATTCCATTAAGTCGTTAACGAATACATTCCAAGTTCATATTAAGATAAAGAATATCAAATTGTTTAAAATATTATTCAAGTATATTATCTCTATACTATCTTAAATTGTATAGGCATATTTATATTAAAATGATAGATTTTGTAAATAACTAAGATATAAATTTAAATATTTATATTAAAAATGATAGGTTTTGTATCCACTTAAGATATGATGTTAAATATTTATATTAAAAATTAAATTTAATCTTCGATTAAAATAGACCTATAGGACGACACATGTATAAGTAGATGATGTAATCGTCTGACGTGTCTTAAATTTATTAGATCATCATTAATTGACGTGTCAAAGACCCAGACCAGATTGCACCAGAATACGACACGTAAGCGAATCGAACCAGAGCCCGCCACATAAGATTTCCACGCCTCTGTTTTAGTATTATATAAAAATTGCAGAGTGTGATGCCTCTCTTCCCGGCCAAAAAAGCTAACGGATAGTTTCACACAGATTCGCCCAAGGGTAAATGTTTCGAATTAAATAAAGAAAAATGTGAAAAATACATAAAAACCAAAACAAGAAAATTAATGGGAAATGGGAAATCACCTCCAAATTAAGAACAATAGCTTTGTCACGGCCCATGATGGTAGACGGGTAAGAAAGGAGGGGATCCAGGATCCGAAGATCCCTCGCATGGATTTGAACCCGCTGCATTATCTCATACTTGGTGACGTTCTCCAACAACGTCTCCTGACCCGAAGACTCGATCCGTATCCACTTCCGATACCCACCTCCCGCCTTGATCTTCACCTGCCCCGGTGTTTCCGGTAGCGGTGTCTCTGCCGGAACTACGTGGCTTCCTCTCCTCATCAATCCTCAACTCCAAAAAAATGTCTCCCCAGTTGAGTGAGTGTCTACATGAGCGCTGGTTTTATGATCGAAATTGTTGTTATTAATTGGGGGTTGGTTGAACATTTTTGAAAGGGAAATCGATCGAAGCTTAGTGTTTGGTTCTTTGTTCTTGTTTGTTTATTTAAGGACTTTCCGATTGCCAGCGCGGGGAGGTGTACTTGTTTATGGGGTTTGGTATGATGGAGAGGTTTAACTCCTTGCATAAAACTCCCCTGGTTAAATCGCTCAAAACTCAAATCCATGATTCCAATCCTCTGCAGTTTTTTTTTTTGTTTTTCATTTTGAAGGCCCAAACAATATTGTTATATTCCAGAAAAGATGACGAGGTTGATATTTAAGGGTCAAAAAGTCATTGAAATTTCATAAGGGCTTTAGACAAGATGTAGAAAGGGATATTGTCAAGATAAATTCACCCAAATTACCACATGTCCTTTTCATTTTTTCCGAACACATTGTAAAAAGGCTCAAAACTCTCTTTTCCCGAATCGAAACCTAAATTTGTCGAACGAATCGTTTTGATTGAAAACAGGCTAAAATCAATGAAATTAATCAAAATATCAATTGATCGACACATGAATTGGTATATCGCTCGCTTTACATGATTATCGAATGACGATTTTTTGTCTTCGTTCGAAAAAACTGTCGAAGGAAGGAGCTCGGCAGGTAAGAACGAGGTACATGAAGGAGCTCGGTAGGTTTAGACGAGGTGAATAAGTAACCTCGGCTCCTTTGAGTGAGGTTAATAAGGGAGCTCAATGGATATTGGTGAGGTTATGAAATAGCCTCATTGACTTAAGCCGAGCTTCATAAATTTCCTCGGCTTCTGTTGTTGAGGGTTTGTAATTTAGAAATTTGTTTTCACATGTATTGCATGAATTCATTAAATTATGTAGAGGTATATGTGATGGGTCTTGTTATAATGCAAACTCATATGCTTATAAGAATGAGATTGACTAAATGACTAAATTAGTTTAGAAAATGTTGTTTTCCCCACTTCTGATTGTAACTCTCAATGACTAAATCAATATCATAACTTTATTTAAAGAGCAAATTAGTTGTTCTTAAGCAGATATGAAATAGATTAATGCATATTTTAATGTTTTATCTTCCAATAATTGTTTCAAGTGGCCACTTCCCACCTATCCTCAAAATTAGATTTGATATGTTCAACTAATTAATGAAGTTAAAAATAACATAATTACAAAAATAGAGAGAAAAGAACGGAGAATAAAATCACACTACTAAGCAATGATCTGTGAAGAACTCAAGAAGAAGTTGAGAATCTCCACATTGGGAGTGATGAAAAATTCGTTCCATTGTATGTAAATTATTTCCAATGTAGCTTTAAACTCATTCTTGAATACAGGTTGCAGTTACACAGAATACCTTAGATGTAAATAAGAAAAATGCAATTAGTTGGAGCCGAATTCCTTTGCGAATGTTCCGTTCCTTTGCGAATGTTCGATGCGATAAGTGATGGGCCGAATTCCTCCATCAAATTCCGCATGAAAGTTCGAACTTCAACAAGGTCGCGAACATGTTGTTTGTGTGTTTCCGCCATCTTTTGGAGTTGTGGCTACTTTGTACCACTATGGAGGTCTTATATATAATTTATTGGCCAAACCCTAAATTTTCCCTCCCAATCCATTTATTTTTCCCTCCAAAACCATCCCGGGCTTTTGTAGGCGTCGTTGTGGTAAATTCAACATTATCACGAGGTGACGTGTTAAGCTCATCAAATTTTGTCAAGCTCACAACATTTCCTCACCGAATCAAGCCAAGGCTTTTTCATAAGCTCGGTAGAGTTTGTCGAGCATCTTCTATATCCTAAGAAAAAAAAATTGAAGTAAAAAATTCATGGGTTATTCGAAATCGAACCTAAGACATTGTGAAGTATGCGTAGGGGTAGAACCAATGGGATAACGATTTTCATTGGCTAACTTTAGATTTCAATATAATTTGTTCATAAAACAACCATCAATTTAACATGAATAGATGTATTCGTCGTGAATGTAACATCAATAGAGGTAATTTAATATTTCAATATTACTTGTCAAGATGACATATATCAATATTATTTGTTCATGAAACCATCGTGAATGGAACGTGGATGTAATTCCTAGTCGTTTTTCCATTTTGGGTGTTCGAAATCATAAGTGCTTGAAAGATGATGCATTGGGACAAATGAGCTTCGACGCAGTTACAAAAGACTGTGAATTTTCTTTTCTTGGTATCACCACCTATTATAAATTAGTTGGTTCTCATCAGAAATAATTAGCAGAATCAACAAAAACAACAACCATGGAATGGATACAAGAAAGAAGTATCCATAATCTTATAGAGATACTTCTTATGTAGCTTGATAGCAGTTTGTTTAGCACATTATCATTATGAGTGAGGCTCGACACGAGAGTGTGAGTGTGTTATTCCATTGCTTGTACCTTAACCGAACGATTCTCATTCACGGATCTCTTTTGTGTATTTCAAAGGACCAGCTGAGGCAACAGTTAATGTTGTATTGTTCATATTTTCTATTCTATTTCCATTCTATTCACTTCTGCTCAGATTCTCTAAGACACGATATGCAAGAAAACTCCTTTACTATGAAGTTCTTTTTCTATTGCTAATACATTAGATTTCCATATCATAACAATAGTCACTACCAATGGCTTGTTATTTAGATCAATACAGTTAATGTAGCTCCAAGTAATTGCATTTTTCTTATTTACATATAAGGTATTCTGTGTAACTGCAAATTGTATTCAATAATGAGTTTAAAGCTACATTGGAAATAATTTACATACAATGGAACGAATTCTTCATCACTCCCAGTGTGGAGATTCTCAACTTCTCCTTGAGTTCTTCGCATATCATTGCTTAATAGTGTGATTTTGTTCTCCGTTCTTTTCTCTCTATTTTTGTAATTATGTTATTTTTAACTCCATTAATTAGCTGAACATGTCAAATCTAATTTTGAGGATAGGTGGGAAGTGACCACTTGAAACAATTACTGGAAGATAAAACATTAAAATATGCATTAATCTGTTTCATATCTGCTTAAGAATAACTAATTTGCTCCTTAGATAAAGTTATGATATTGATTTAGTCATTGAGAGTTACAATCAAAAGTGGGGGAAACAACATTTTCTAAACTAATTTAGTAAATTAGTCTGTCTCATTCTTATAAGCATATGAGTTTGCATTATAACAAGACCCATCACATATACCTCTACATAATTTAATGAATTTATGCAATACATGTGAAAACAAATTTCTAAATCACAAACCCTCAACAACAAAAGCCGAGGAAATTTATGAAGCTCGACTTAAGTCAATGAGGCTATTTCATAACCTCACCAATATCCATCGAGCTCCCTCATTAACCTCATTTAAATTAGCCGAGGTTACTTATTCACCTCATCTAAATCTGCCGAGCTCCTTCCTTCGACAGTTTTCTCGAACAAAGACCAAAAATCGTCATTCGATAATCATGTAAAGCGAGCGATATACCAATTCGTATGTCGATCAATTGATATTTTGATTAATTTCATCGATTTTAGGTTGTTTTCGATCAAAAGAATTCGTTCGACAGATTTAGGTTTCGATTCGGGAAAAGAGAGTTTTGAGCCTTTTTGCAACGTGTTCGAAAAAAATGAAAAGGATTTGTGGTAATTTAGGTGAACTTATCTTGTCAATAGTAATTTGGACATCTTGCCTCTAGCCTCACTCTTGAAATTTTTTGGCAGAATTTCATAAACTGCCTTTTAAATACACTATTTTGCACAAAATCACCCCTTGAATTAATTTTTTTTTTTTATAAAACCACCCTTAAAAAGCTAGATGTTTGCAAAAGATCATATTCATCTCACCTTTTCTATTAAGATTGCTATTAAAATGTGAAATTACCATTTTACCCTTTTACTTTTAATACATTTGAAGGATAAAAAGGGGAATAGTCCTTCAACAACTTTCATTTTCCATTTGAGAAGAGCATCGAGGCGTGAAAGATAAAAACTTGGGAGAGCCTCAAACCAATTAAATCAAGGTGATGACCAACTTTGAACCAACTAACTTTGAATAGCCAAGAAATGAACTAAGATATTGGTGACGAATGGGCAAAATAGTAATTTTGTACTTTTAACATCAAACTTAACGTAAAAGGTGGGAGAAGTGGTCTTTTGCAAACATCTACATTTTAAGGGGTGGTTTTATGAAATTTGGCCTAATTTTTTTAGTTGGTGGGCATTGCATTCCATTTGCTCGATCTTTTATGGTGATACTTTATCAATTGGCCCCTCCAGTTTTAAAACTTCTAGCAATTTTTTTATTGGATTGCATTAGGATTTGTTAAGATGATGAGACTTTAAATTTACGTTAATTTCGCCTCGTAATCCCGAGGTTTGGCGTATTTTGCGTGGTAAACAAAGATTTCGGATATTTTGTCTGGTAACCCTGGGATTTCGAAATGTTTTGCCTCGCGCCCACAAGTTTGAATTTATCCATTAATTGTGTTTTAAATTTATAAGAGGATGAGTCTTGAAATATTAATAACTTTTGTGGAGGGATTTCATAAATACTCACATTTTCAACCATTCTTGAACGAACAGGAGACGAACCCACCTCGCGATATAACGAACAGGAGACGAGCGCTTGCAGAGGGAGGGTAGACCGGCGGGTAACTGGTAACTCCTGAGGGGCGGCGACTGGCGACGGAGACCGGCGGCGAGTGGGGCGGCGGCGGCGCAGGCGGTGGCAGGAG
The DNA here is from genome assembly GCA_963922045.1 of Persicaria maculosa. Lineage (NCBI taxonomy): Eukaryota > Viridiplantae > Streptophyta > Magnoliopsida > Caryophyllales > Polygonaceae > Persicaria > Persicaria maculosa. The sequence continues at coordinate 49,308,164 of OY998258.1, read as the reverse complement.
TTGGGCTTTTACTCAGATTCAACAAAAGAACAAAAAAAAAACCCCAATTTTTGAAATCCCAAACCCTAAATTTTCTAATTCGAAAATTTCAAGCAACAATTGGGCTCGATTTCCTACAATGTTAATCAATTTGAACACATGAAGAGAAATTTCGATGGTAAATTGGAGCTATTCCAAGTGCTTCGACAGAAAACTCACCTGTTTCCGGTGTTCGGACCCGCCACCTGGTGTCCGCCGCCGCCAGGTCCAGAGCTTGCACCGCCGTTCAGACCCCCCCCCCCCCCCTGTTACCGTCGTTACCGCCGATAGTCTCACCGCCGTTCGGACCCGCCTGGTAACCTCCTTCTTCTTCTTCTTCTTCTTCTTCTTCTTCTCTTCGCGTCTGTCTCTGAGAATCGCCTGTCTCTCTGAGAATCGTCTCAACAATGGTTGAAAATGTGAGTTTTTATGAAATCCCTCCACAAAAGTTATTAATATTACAATACTCACCCTCCTATAAATTTAAAATACAATTTGGGCGAAATTTCCGTTAAATTTATTCAATACTTATAGAGAGTTGTGGGCTCTAGCTATGGCCAGTTTGGGCGATCTGGGTTATCACTGGCCAAGAACATTTTCTTGTGGCCCGTATAGTAATTCAGTAAGCTTCACAAAGTCGCAAGTTAACCAAGAAATTCCATATTTGGCAAATGGTGCGGTGAAATGTGATTAGAAACTCCAGTTGAATGTTGAGGAAATCCCCCCATTGAGTGATGGAGGAGATCCCCATGAGTCAAATTGGATTATGAATGAACACCGGGACTTAGGCTTGGCTATCAGGTCTCGTTCAAGTGAGCTAGCTCAGATTTTAGGTTCTTGTAATATCTCAATCAAATGCGCTATGGCCTCGGGTGGTTTGTATGGATGACACCCAGGAGGTGATATTGGCGGGAGTGAGGAAAGCCGTGGAGAGCGCTTATGCTCATCTCGGAAGCAATGAAATTGCATGCCCAGTGAATCGGAACAGATGAACCATCTCCAATGGCTACTTGAGTGATTGAGAGTTGACAGAAGGTTGATAAGCCTGACTGAACCCATGTCAGCAGGTGATTCCAAGTTTCCAGAGCTCTCTAGATAACAAGGTTTCCGGCAGGGGGTAACTTCCGGCAGTGCAGACAGCATGTGGAGGAGTATGGCGGAGTGCATTTGCAAAGTTGCTAGTGAAGTGTTAGGCGTGTCCCATGGTGGGAGGGAGCACAGAGGCGCCGAAGCTTGGTGGGATGGTCAAGTGCAGCGGGCGGTCAAGGCCAAACAGGATGCGTTTAGGTTGTTGGCTTGCAGCAGCAATGACGCCAATAGAGTTCAAAGACGGATGGAGTACGTTCAGCAAAAAAAGGAGGTTGAGGCAACGGTGGCTAGAGCTAAGGAAAGGGTTTTCAAGAATATGTACAAGGCATTGGATGAGAAAGGTGGCGAGAGATTACTTATTTCCCTGGCGCGAGCCAGAGAAAGAAAGAGTAGAGACTTGGACCAGGTGAGGTGCATCAAGGATGAGATTGGTCAGATGCTTGTGGAGGAGTCAAAGATTACACAGAGGTGGAAGGACTACTTTTCTAGGCTCCTCAATGAGGGGCTTACAGAACAGGTGGATCCATCAGAGAATGGAAGTCGGCCTGAAGTCAGTTACTGTAGATGTGTCTCGCAAGAGGAAGTCAAAAGCGTAGTCAGCAAGTTGAGAAACAAAAGAGCGACGGGTCACGAAGAGATACCAGTTGAAGTATGGAGGTGCATTGGAGATAGGGGTTTCGAGTGGCTCTCTCAGTTGTTCAATGTTATCCTTAGGTCAGCAAAGATGCCAGACGAGTGGAGACTTAGCAAATTGGTTCCAGTGTTCAAGAACAGAGGTGACGCTCAGGAATGTGGTAACTACAGAGGGATCAAACTCTTAAGTCACACTATGAAGATTTGGGAGAGAGCAATGTTCTACAAGGCGCTAGGCGGCCGCTAGGCGGTGGGTGGCCGCCTAGCACCTAGGCAGTTAGGCGGGTGTCTAGGCGGACTTGGAACAAACTTAATTATTTCCTTATATTTTAACGCATAACACATGTAAATAATTCATATAATGTAATAATAATTCATAATATTACTCATAAACCCAAATTTATCGCGTTTAACTAACATTAAAGTAAATAAATGCAAAAGTAGACGTCCGATTAGCGACTCTAAACCTTCTAAAATCCAAAGCCATATGTTTGGCTCAAAAACAAATATATCCCAACATGGGTGATAAAAACCCTAAGTTGATTAATCACATGCTTAAAAGCTAAAATTGAATAATCGTCGGGCTAGGCGAGACTAGGCGTCCCCTAGGCGGGGCTAAGCGGGCCTAGGCGGAGCCTAGGCAAAACTTGGTGGTGCCTAGGCGGATTACCGCCTAGGCTTAAAAATTCCTAGATGCCCTGCCGCCTAGCGTCTAGGCGCCGCACAAGCGGTGTCTAGACGCGATTTTTAGAACACTGGGAGAGAGTGATCGAATTGAGAATGAGGAGGGGGGTATTCGTTTCAGAGAATCAGTTTGGTTTTATGCCAGGGAGGTCGACAACAGAGGCCATCTTCTTGTTGAGACAACTTATTGAGAAATACAGGGAGCGAAAGCAGAATCTGCACATGGTCTTCATAGACTTGGAAAAAGCTTACGATAGAGTCCCGAGGAATCTCATCTGGGATTGTTTGCACGCTAGGGAAGTGCCTGAAAACTACATTAGAATCATTACAGATATGTACGATGGAGCTTTGAAAAGTGTCCGGACCCCTGCAGGAGACACTGACTACTTCCCAGTTCAGGTAGGCTTACACCAAGGTTCGGCTCTTAGCCCTTTCCTCTTTACTTTAGTTATGGATGTGATCTCGAGACCCTGTCAAGGAGAGATTCCGTGGTGTATGCTTTTCGCGGACGATATTGTCCTGGTTGATGAAACAAAGGAGGGTATTAGAAAAAAGCTGGAACTTTGGAGGGAGACGCTAGAAGCCCGAGGCTTTAGATTGAGCAGAATTAAAACAGAATTTAAGGATTTCAACTTCAGAGGGACGGATCTAGCGGATGAAGGGTTGATGCTTCAAGAGATTCTTATTCCTAGGAGGGATAATTTCAAGTACCTGGGATCGATGTTGCAGAGTGATGGAGGAGTTGATCTAGATGTCAAGCACCGTATTCAGAGGGGATGGCAGAAATGGAGGGCAGCCTCAAGCGTGCTATGTGACAAGAAAGTGCCCTTGAAATTAAAAGGTAAATTCTATAAGGTTGTGGTAAGGCCGGCTATGTTGTATGGAGCGGAGTGTTGGGCGCCTACAAAGATTCAGGAACATAGCCTGATGGTTGCTGAGATGAGGATGCTCAGATGGATGTGCGGGCACACCCGCTTGGACAGAATAAGAAACGAGGTTATACGTGGGAAAGTTGGAGTTTGTTGTATTAAGGACAAGCTGAGGGAATCTAGACTCAGATGGTTTGGTCATGTGCGTAGAAGATTACCGGATGCACCAGTACACAGATGTGATACCCTCCTGATAGAGCATTTGCGGCGTAGCAGGGGGCGACCGAAGAAGTCCTGGAGGGAGGTCATCAGGGGTGACCTTACTTTGCTTCACATACCCGAGGGCTTAACGAGAGATCGCAGACAATGGAGAGAGGCTATCAGGGTCAACGACGGATAGACTTATACATCCGATATAGTATCCTTTCATGTGCTCTACTCCTATATTTTTATTTCTCATATTATTGCGTCTTGTAGTGTCTGGCTTGGATACTGTTGCAGGTACGAGTCATTCGAAAACTCTATCTCGACCTAGTCGGGGAAAGAGAGCGTACAATGAGACCCCCCAGACCCTGCTCTAAGCGGGATATACTGTGCTTGTTGTTGTTGTCATCGTCTAGATAACAAGGTTTCATTCCTTGTGTGCTCATTACTCTCATTTTCTGTGTCAATTTATTTCTAGGTTATTCCAAGCTCCAACCATTCATATCAGATAGTTACTCCAAGCAGTAAATATTAAAATGCCCGACATCGACCTACCTTCCTAAAAGTGCATGTTCCAGCCTAGGTGGTACATTCATATCAAAAACATGCAGAAAAAATGTCCATATGAAAATCCCAAGTTCGTTAGTAAAACTAGAAAAATGTGTAGGAGAAAATTCCTTAACTGGCCCTGGCTTTTAGCATAGAAATAATTGCCAAAACTGAAGTTCAAGATTTGCAGCAAAACCGATTGAGGAAATGCTTCAAGGAACCTAATCATCACAGAGAGTTTATCATCCTCTTCATCTCCGCACTCCTCCGAGGATCAGGGTCTTGAATTGACCTCTCTGTCAATACTTGCTTGATTCGGCACATTGATTTCCTCACCTGTTATATATATAATACACCATCATAACAAGCCTGATCAATACTACTGATTTCAAGAACAAAGCGAATGATATCAACTTGAGAACTATCAAAACGCAGCCCAAAAACACAAGCCTGAATCGTTCCAATTACGAACAATTTTCACTGATACTGAATTATTCCAATCTTATTCAATACTCCGTGTCCCATAAATCAAATAGCCAAGTTGATTCAAGCCCAAAATCTAGACAAAACAATTGACACGAAATTTACCCTAGATAACATCAAACCAAAATAAGCAAGACTCCCGATAACAGAATTTAACAAAAGCTTAAGAAAAATTGACATGAAATGCAAGAAAAACATAAAGCCCAGTTGACACAGCCAAAATGTGTGCCTTATGGAAACAACCTGAATCATGACAAGACCCTAACCCTAAATGACCCAATCCAAACTTCAAATAACCTGAACTGACTGAAGACAACACAACCAAACCAATTACCAAACAGGTTGTAATCTCGTGGATCGAATCGCTTTCCTATTTCCCATATAAAAAAAAAACACACCTCTAAATCAACTTCATTAAACATCTTTGACCAATAGAACTCCAATAGAAAAGGTTGATATGCTTGAGAATACGAGTTTTACCCGGTTTCTATAACAATGTATTTTAAAAAGCTGGCAGGCAGAGAGCAAAATACAAAAAGTTTTTAAGCTGGCAGGCAGAGTAAAATACAAAAAGTTTTTAACAAAGCATACAATGGGAACCTGACAAGTCTCTAAACTATAATAGTTTCCAGTTTTGCTAGATCTGCGCTCAACAGGGAAAAAAAAAAGAGCATTTGCATATTATTAATGGGAGGCTCCTCAATAGAAACTCTGGTAAACAATTGGAGACCTAGATCTAATAAATTAACATATTAGACAGCCGTCTGCTACAGCTAGAAAAAAGAAAGAGAAGATATAAGGAAGGAGACGGACCTTGGGGATGCGCTCCGGGTTAGGAAATCGCAGATTTTGTGCATTAAGCATCTGTCTTTGAGTCATTAGCATATTCTTCTCCTTCAGAAGAACATACCAAAGCTTATTAAGGTCATCCCAAGACTTGAGTCGGAGCTCTGGAGCCTTCCAACTTCTGCCTAAAAGAGGAGAAATATATACGGACATTAACATTTTACATTTGCAACAAAATACAATAGAGATGTCCCATCTATGAGGACTGAAAACATATAGTTCTTTCATACTTTTTATAGACATGTTTTATATCATTTTGCCCGTCTTCATTTCATTGTTTCGGTTCTTATACAAATGGACTTGAGAAAAATAAAAAGAAGAAGAAAAACACTTGTACCATAGACTGGTTTCTCATCATCTGGGTTTCTGTCAACCTCAAAGAACTGCTCGAGTGGATTGCTTGAACTCCCATTTGTTGACATTGCAGCAGCTCCTTCTGACCTAGCTGGTGCCAACAATGCCCTCCTGAGAACTCTTGACAGAAGCATTTTTCTACAGCAATACATGGTATTATTACTAAATTTGAACAAATTTTCAAAAATATCACGAAGTACTATATATACAACATAACAATACAACGGATTGCAATGGGTCCGGTGATGAATGGTGGGCCATTAACATCACCTGATTCATGTTTCCACAGGCTTCACCCACCCATCAAACATGGATGAACCAAGTGAATTAAAGGATTGTTAATAAGCATTATTCAATCAGAACGGTATCATATAATTAATTCATTAAAAAATAAAAATTACTATACATTAGGGTTGAAATCCTAAAAAGGAAAAACAAAAAGTTTCAACTACAATATGCTCACCATATTGAAATCCTAATAACAGTGTCAAGACATTTTGAGTTTTGGGGCTAAAAAACTTGTATCTCTTAGCCTTGAGGCTTCCTTTGAAACACAATCAGGAAGAGAAGAAAGAACCTCTTGTTTGGTTGTATTTGGAATATGAAACGAGGAATTCAATTTTGTTTGATATTAAAAATGTACACCTTCATGATTTAATCACCTATATTTTTCATTTTTCAAACAAAATATGAAAAAAGGAAGACAATTTCAAACTAGATACCATTCAACCTTGAGTAACGCATTCACAAAACATGACGATGAATCATTGATCAATAAACATATCAAAAATAATAATTATTAGTTGTATGAGGCTATGAGCTTTTATCTATGCTTCCGCCTCTCCAAATTGAGGTTAAAAGAATCCAAAACTACATTCAATTTTGCATATCCACATTTCAATACTATTTTCAATCCACAAAATGGAGTTCAATAGCACAAGACTAACAATGATACCCAAAACTAACATTTTAACAAGTCAATCATATTCTTGTTTAGGCAGAGATTTACTTCTAAAGAAAACATTATTTTGTCAAATGTTAATCATCTCTTACCTGAAAAAATATGACCTAACCACTAGTTATGTGTAGCTCCAAGCAAGAGCATGTTAATGGCAGCCTGAAGATGCAGATAAAAAAAAAACCCAATACAAAAATAAATAAATAAATAAATAAACCAGCCAGGAGTATGTTGTTACTCAAACAGGCCCCCAAAGGAGACAGCAAAGGCAGCCGGCAAACACAAATTAAAATGTAGCATCCCGCAGAAACAAGATCAACAGGCAGCCAGAAAAAAAAACCAAGGAGAAAGAGGGAGCAGAAATTAAAAAAAAAATAGCAAAATCAAAACACAGCAACAGCCCAAGATCATCTATATCTATATCTATATACTATCTTAAATCAGAAGACTTTTGCTTACGTGTCATCTCCACATTCATTTTAGCTATTTCAACCAATAGCGAATTTCCTATTTTTTTCCCTGTACCTACTCTTCCTAGTTTCTAAAACACCTTTATCATCCTCAAACAATAATATTGCATTTAAATCTCTATAATAGATAATAGATAATATATTTGTTAACATAATTCACTATTTGTAATTTTTTCATTTTTTTTGTTCATCGTATAATAAATACTGTATATTTTATTTTCCTTTTTTATCATCACAAACGCACCATGGAGCGGGGATTGTAATAGTGCTTTATTAGTTGGGAACAACAAACCAGTCAAAAGTCACAAATACATAAGCCAAAACTATGACTTTGAATCTAAGGTTGAATTTAGGGGGCATCTATGGTACACGAGATTTCGTTTGGCATATTTTCACAACCATTAATGGTTGTTAACGAAGCACCGGTTAATTGAGATTTCGTTATGGTTAACCAACTACCAAAAAAAAAGGCAAAATTGAGGAATTCACTCGTGATTTCGAGGCTACAATCTAAAAAATATAGAATTCAGGAATTCAGCAATTAAAACCCATATACAGCAAGCATCAATCCAAAAATTAATAAATCATGAATGGAGAAAGTTGGTGCTTAAAGGTGACTTCAGAGTTCAATCATGCAAGTGAAGTCAATAGCTAACCGAACAAAGAACTTATGAGGAGTAGGAAACACAATTTGAGTCCAAATGAAGCACAAATCACTCACCAATTTGTGACACAATCTGAATGAATCATGTTAGGCCAAAAATTCCAGAAACATAATACCAATAAACCTCCAAAACCCCAACGCGATTAACAACAGAACTCTAAAACCCCAACCGTTATCTTGACCGAAATAAACTCTAAATCAATAGCCGACTGGAACGGGAAAATCGAGCTGCGAGTTGAAAGATGAAAAAAGAAGAGTCGAATAGGAGTAGAAGCAGTGAGATTTGAACAAAAGAGATGAAGAGGGGCTAGGGCCGGCGACTTTTACCTCCTCATTTTGTAGCCTCAAATTGCAAACAGCAACACATTGCAATTTCACAAAAGCATTACCAGCCAACACAATTCCACTAAAGGGGAGATTCAAACAAAACCGCAAAAATTGCTAAGCGAAATCGAAGGGAAAAGGGAAAGGGAGCCGAGCATGGAAAAACATATCCTTGGACACTCAGTAAGGGAGATTCGGAGTACCTGTACACAGGAGGCGGGGGAGAGAGAGAGAGAGAGTAGGGCTTACCTCGACGTTGCGGCCAATTGAGGAGGCGGTTGAGCGGGACGGGGAGGCAGCGGGAGCCGGGAGCAGCTAGGTGGAGGTGACGGTGGGTAAAGATGGAAAGCCAATTGCTAGGGGGGGTCCTGCTTATGGTTAAAATTACACATTTCAACCCTTATATTTTGAAGGTTTCACAAAACCCCTCATAAAACGAAAACTACTCAAAATCATCCAAAGTTAGGCTTTTGATTTATTTCTAAGAACTACCCATATAATATTTTTTGTGTCAAATAAAATAATATTTATATTTTGTTAAATAAAAACTTTTTCTTGCTGCAGAAATAAACCTTTTTTTTCCTGCAAATAAACACTTTTGTAATTATTTTGGTTTAGATTTATTAAATAATCACTTTTTTTTTGCAGAAATAAACACTTTTTTAATTATTTTGGTTTAGATTTGTTAAACGGATACTTTTTTTTCGACTAATTTGCATGAATATACCAAAAATAATGAGGCTTTGCAAAAATGATAGTGTCGTAGGGTAATTTGCACCGGGGGAGGAAAATGACATTTTTGCAATATGTTTAATCTTTTATATCGATAGTAGGTGGTGGCAGAGGAGTGAGAGGGGAAATGAAAAGAGAAAAGAGAGAGGAGCATTAAATATAGAGGAAAATGGAGAAGAGAGAGGGGAGCAACTTTTCGCAAAGGGGAGAGGGGGAGGAGAGACGGAAAGTGGAAAGGCGACATTGAAGGAGGATCGGGAACACATACAACCTAGTAATCAGTTGCATGACAGTGAATACAAAATATATACCAGCAAATTAATATTTCAGAAATTTCGCGAGGTACCCTTGGGGTATTGCAATTTTCGCGAGGTATACAACTCTTTTGCATATTTCGCGCGGTGCCCCTAAGATTTTTATTCTTTCCGTGCCGCGCCCTAAGGGTTAAATTTTAACAGAAGAGAGGAACTGTGTTACTTTTGGAATTAAAAAAAAAGGAAAGAAAGATAAGAAAGAAGGAAGCGAAGAGAGAGCGAAGAGAGAAAGAGAGCACGAAGCTCGCGCGAGAGAGAGACCATGACGAGGCAGGTGAGGACGACCAGAGAGAGCACGCCGGTGAGGACGACGCCAGGTCGGAGCTCTCGCTGCTGCGCCAGTGAGTTGTGAAAGGAAGGGAAAGACGATACAGGGAAGAGGAAGAAAGGAAGAGTAGTAGAATGCGAGAAAGAAAGGGGAAGGGGACATATGCCCATCGGCGACACCGACTGGAGCTTGGCCGCGCCGGAATCCACTAGAGAGGAGGGGCGACTAGAGCTAGGTTGTGCAAAGGAGGTATGTGGTCTTTCAAAATTTTCAAAAATTAGGGTTTCGAAATTGGGATTTCGAATGTAAGTTTGTGAAATTAAGTATCAAGGTTGCAAATAAAACTACATATTAGAATACCTATTTTAAACTTGTGAGTTTGAATTTCGAATTATGAAGTTTATGAATGAGACAATTAGACAGTATTGAGGTCTTTGAAAATTTTGTCACTATGAACTGTTTTTTTTTCTGCGTTTTTGAATTTGTGTTATTCAACCTGAAAGTTTGTGAATGAGACAGTGAGAGTAGTTATAAATTGAAGTTGAAGGATTGAATTGAGTTACTTTGTCGGGTGCACTGAAAAATCTGTCTGTATGCAAAGACTGAATTGGGAAGCACCAAAATTAAAGGACTGAATTGAATATATTAAATTTGTAAGTTGAAGGATTGAATTTGTTTTATTCGAACTGGTAGTTTGTGAAAATTCTATTTGTGTGCACTGATCTAGTCTAGTTGCTTTGTCTGGCCTTCTCTCCCATGTAGTTGCTATGATTAATGTTTGGGTCCTTTTCAAAAGCATAAGAACTTTATCTATTATACAGTATTAATTTACAATGTGTTGCTTGTGGAGATTTTGGTTGGTTGCACCCATATCAGTCCATTAGAATAAGTAGTAACATGCAATGCAGAAACTGAATAAAAAACAGCAACTCGATACAGAAATTGAATACATAAACTCAATGCCTATGTTGCACGGACACGCCGAGGCCAACCGTTTTATGTGTCAGACACGGGACGACACGGCGACACGGCGCAACACACCTGCGACACAGTGGATCTGTGTCGGACACGGTCAACGTGCCGGAGACCGGGATGAAACAGACACAAGGCTGATTGAGGACGAATTTGAAACGTTTCTGAGGCGGCGAAGAGGTTGAACTTTGTCCGGCGGCCCGACCTGAACTTCTAAACCCTAAGGAAGAAGATGAGGTCACGTGATTTCAAATAGTAAGCTTTTTAAAAGCACGTGAGTGGAACATGCTCTAATTAAAAGTGTTGGGGATGTTTGACCGACTTTTGACTTTCTTCTCTTATATCTCAAATCTGAAAGCACGTGAATGGCACATCACTCATGACTCACAAAGTCACACCCTCCTCTTCTCCATTGCTGTTAGGCACTAGTGCAGTAGTGCTTCTCCTAGACTTTGTAGTACTAATTTAATTCCTATATAAGTATATTGGTGATATGTCTACTAGTTTTATTGAGACCTTTAAAACAACATATTATTTATGTTGCCGTGTCCCCAACGTATCGTATCCTATATTTTTCAAAATGTCGTTTCCCCGTGTCCATAGCGTGTTGTGTCCCCGTGTCCGTATCCATGTCCATGCAACATAGCTCAATGCAGAAAAGTACATAAATAGAAACTGAATACAGAAACTAAATACAAGAAAACAGAAATTGAATACAGGTTCAAAAGAATATGATATAAAAGAGCTTTGTATCTAATTATTTCTTAGAATTTTAAGCATATTAGCTCAAATGGTAGAGCGATGTGTGCTCTCATGCACCAAGATACGGGTTCAAATCCCGTATAGGCTTTCAAATCCCTTAATTAGTCTATATATGATTATGTGTAGTTTTTTTTCCTTGCATAACTAAGTGCTTGCTATTTTTGTTATATAAGATGAAGAATTAGAGCTTGAAAAGATAGCTCTCTTTAACGACCATCACCCATCAGAACAAATATAAATGGCATTAGAAGCCATGCATGGATCAATTTGTAGATTTAGTTCCAAGAGCCTCAAAATGAAATCAAACCTTACTGTCATAGTTTTGAAACCTAGAATTGATGCATATAACTTCATTTGAAATGAATTCCTTTGTACATTGTTTAAGAGAACATACGAGCCTATGTGGGAGTCGAACCCACGTCTTTGTGTGCAAACACATCCCTCTACCAATTGAGCTAATAGGCTATTTGTCAATCTAAACATAATATTAGTTAGTCACATACAAAGTTGATCTAATCTCAATCATAAACAAGCTCAATTATCCTAAAGAAGAAGAAAATTTGAGGGGAATGAAGGGGGAAAGGAAGAAAACATCATATTAAAATTTGATCTTGAAAAGTATTGCAGAACATAATAACAATTTGATCTTGAAAAGTCTACTGGGTAACATCATATCAAAAACCGCATATCATCCAAATATACTTTGTTCACAACAGAAAATGAAATATAAGGATCTGATTGGGCGATTCAAATTATAATGGATGAGAATGAGATGTATATGCATAGCTGCAATGCAGGTAATGACAGATAAGGATCTGTTGAGACCTGCTACGGTTTGATCGTGTTGTATCATGAATTCGCATTGAATCCGTTGCTTTATGTGTGCTTCTCGTACAGTTTATCCCACAAAATTGCTAGAACGCGAATTATGTATTGAGAACTCCCAAAATTTGTTTGAGCCACTGAATTTCTCACAAGACAATATATGATATCCGAAGCTAAATAGTTGTCACTTGATCAGGTAAAATGAGGCCTATCTTCTGTGGCAAATTTGAGTTTGATGCACACCAGTGTGATCTGGAGCGCCTTATATTTATGGCTTTCAACATATTTGGCTTTCTGTCATTCAAAAATATATTTGCCTTATATTTGTGGCTTCTCGTACAGTTTGATGCACAAGACAATATATTTGGTTTTCTGTCATTCAAAAATATGTATGGCTTGCAACATATTTTCTAGTTTATGCTAACAAATCATGTATATCGTAAAAGCAAATTATATGTATTGTGAGACCACTCACGAGAAGCCCTCAGGGGCACTAATCAAATGCAGAAATCCCAAAACCCTTAAATCTTCTTAACCCTAAATTAAATTGAAAAAACCATACCTCCAATATTGTCACCAAGTTGGCTTCACTGGCGTCCACTCTCGTCTCCCCCCTCTCGATAATCGGCAACAGATTCCTCTCATCAGCTCATTTCTCTCTCGAATTGCTCCTTCCTCTGTTCCTTTCTTTTTTTTTTAATTCAAAACTAACAGAAAGGTAAAAATCTATCAAAGTTAACTATAGAAGGGCGCGGCGTGAAATATGAGTAAACCCCAGGGGCACCACGTGAAATATACAAAAGAGTTGTATACCTCGTGAAAATTGCAATATCTCAGGGGTACCTCGCGAAATTTTCATTAATATTTACACCCCTAACTACTACTCATCCTCTTCATATCCCCAACCGAAAGTGATAAAGACTATCTTCTTCTCTTTCTTTCGCATGAGAGAAAGGGTTTGTCTTTGTCACTGTTGTATCCAACAAGCACTGGGAACGTGGACGACGAAAATGGTGTTCAAAGGGCGAAATTCCCATAGAGGGATGGTGATAGATGAGACTCTACAAGTTGGGCGGTGAGGAGCATGATTATTGAGAGCTTTGGGTTTTTGTTACTCTCTTTCTCTCGCATGTGTCACCGAACTTTTAGGTCTGTGGTGTGACTATGTGTACATGCAAACAAGCATTGTCCTTTCTATAGTCAAATTTAGGCTCTATTTTGATCACGAGTGGAGTACGTAGGAAAAGCCTTAAACCATCTAAAACACATACGCTTTCAAGTTCATTAAACATGAAAAACATGACAAATGTTAACGTGTCAGCCAATATGTTTTACGTGCCACCAACAAGTAAACGTGTGCCATCAACAAGTAAACGCGTGTCATAACTGACTGGGACTCCTAAAAGAAAACTCGCTCTTTATTTTTGGAACCACATTTGTTGCTCTTGCATCAGTACTTCTTCCAGTTCGTTATTTGGTGTTTCCTCAAGCTTAATATAATGATTGCAGATGTTTTCCGCAAGCTTTCTCTTAACTCTCTCAATTCTCTTAGTCTGTTTTCTCTTCTTTTTAAAGATGTCGCCAAAAACCTCCCAATTCCACTGACGTAGATCTCTCTCCAGAGCCTTGAGTGCTTCACATGTCTTTGTCTCCTTAGACCACTTTGTCGACATGAATTCTTCGAACTTGTCGTGTGAGAGCCAAGCTGACAGAAATCGGAACGGTTTGTCTAAGTTGTTGTTCATTGCGGCCGGTTCCAATTCGACAAGAATGGGAGCATGATCCGAGTAAGAGATGACGAGATGGCGGACCAAGGCTTCCGGGAACCTTAGTTTCCAGTCAGGGCACTGTCCAGTCTCGCCATCACTCGGTTTTCCTCCTGATTCCTGCTCCACCAGGTGTACGGAGGGCCCGTGAATACGAGGTCAAGCAGATGTAGAGAGTCAGCCCAGTCTTTGAATTCCTGAGAAGCCCTGTTGGAACCTACGGATGAGCCCAAAGTCCGTTCATCACTGCTCATGGTTGCATTGAAATCTCCAAAGAGGACCCAATGACTGTTGTTTGAGCTTGCAAAATCAATCAAACTCCTCCAAAGCTTGAGTCTTCGGGCCCTTGCAGGGGCTGCATAGATTGCTGAGAGCACCCACGACACCTCACCTCTTCTCCGTATCTCCACTGTGATATGTTGGGGGGGGGGGGGGGGGTTGGATAATAGGGTAGACATCGACAACAGACGATTGCCACAGCAGCCATTCTCAACATGCCATCAAAACCAATACGCATGCAGACCCTGTCAGTAACCTCCCCGCTGATACGCGACTCGACTAAAACAAGTACTTGCGGGTTGTATCGTCTAATCAAATCACGAAGGGACGCGAGGAACGTGTTGTTTCCCGCTCTGCTAGTGTTCCAAGTCGGAATTTTTAAACTATCCATAAGCACAAGAGTGTGACGAATAACATCAAAAAATGTGTCATGTGGCATCCGCATTGCTTCCGCAAAAGCATAAGCTGCTTCGTCCAGCAACTCAACTGAGTTCCTAAGAGCATTGGGCAGATACGCCCGGCATAGAATCCATTGACTTGTTGTCTCCATTGGCATCATCTCAAATCTTGCCCTGTTCGCTATGGGTGGAAAGTGCACCAGGAATGGCCCCGTCAGACGGTTCGACATCATAAAACTTTCCCAACTTCGCACTGGTATCTTCACGATTGGTCAACGATTCTTCATCTGTTGAGTTCAAAGGGGCAGCGTTGTCTATAGCTTGGGGGTGGCTTAAATTGTTCTCTATGTGGACATGGGTGTTTCGTGTGATGGCTTGGAGAATCTGCTTTTGGGGGGCTTGGGGGTTGACGTTGACGTTCTCAAGGATACTTCCGTTTGTTTTGTGAGTTGTGGGGTAATTGGCTACTATTGTCTTAGGGTTTCCTGATATTTTTTTTCGTGGTCACATATTTCTTTACTCTTAAGATAGATGCTTGTTTGGTTCTACGAATGTTCGAATTGGGTCCACCGACTGATATGGGCTTGTTCTCCTTGCCTTTGGGCTGCTTCACTCCCTTCTCGTTCTGCTTGATCTTATCTGAATTGAGATTCGCTTGGAACTCTTTCCTATTCTCCTACAGTATCTCACTCTCCTTGATTTCCTCCCCTTGATTCTCTTGATTTTCTTCCAAACTCCCTAGCACATCAAATCTCGATGATCCCGCAATCCCCAACTTGCCTTGAATTATGGACTTTCCTTTATCATTGATACCGGTTCTCCAAGTTGTATCTCCGGTGCCAGCTTGTTGATTAGATCCCGGCTGATGACCATGTGGGTTTTCTGTTTCCTTGGAGGTTTCACCGGCTGCAGGGACGGTAGCAGCTGTCGTTCTTCCACTTTGACGCCGGTTTTGAGGCTTCTTAGCCTGCATCCATCCACCATAGCTCTCCTTGTCTATGGGACTCTGAGTACCCGCTTGGTCCTTAGCTTCAGCCTGCTCTTGCGGGCCCACTGTCTGTGTTGTGACCCACTTTTCCGCATTTGAAACAGACCATTCTCAGTCCCTCATATTGGATTGGCCAAACTTTGTCGTCGAGTTTGAATTTCTAGAGCAGTGATTTAGTCAGATCAATCTCCACACTAATCCTCGCGAACTGGCCTCTTTCGGCCGACATCGTAGTATTGTCTATTCGAAGTACTTTTCCAATCTTCTGGCCAACCAAATGGAGGAATCTAGGATCGAAATACTCGATATGTAGACAAGGTATCCTTACCCACACGGTTAGCCTTGTGATTCTCTCCGCCCCTGCATCGAAATTTAGCACCCATTTCCTTATCATGAGATAGTTATCTCCGATCATCCACGACCCTTCCATCAGGACATGATTGTAGTCAACTTAGTTGGAGAATCTGGCAATGGAGTAATCATTTCCAAGATAATCAATCCGAATGGAGCACTTAACCCCACTTCTGGGTGAGTTTTCTGTGCAACATCATGTATCCCGGGCCTTTGTCAAACGTCTTAATAATCAGCGTGTTTCTCCATGGACGCCATAGCTCCTCCTTCTCTTGTTTATTAAGGCTTATCGTTGGGCAGAGCGGATCATCCTCTATAGGCAGTGTGTCATCCGTTGCCATGAAATCAGGGTCTTCTTCTTGAGTGCTCTGATTGGATTGGACAATGGCATGGCTTTCATTCGGTCCCTGTAGCAGTTTATTTTTGAAACTTGCTTCACCCTTTTCTCCTCCCGTGAGAGCTTCTCTTGCAAGGTGGGGAAATTCGCATTCGGATTGCTTTGTAGAGTCTCTTTCATGACCCCAAAGATCACTTAGGTGGTTCCTGCAGCAGGTGGTGATGTCGATTTCTCTTATGATGAAGTGCCCTCTAATTATGATTTGTGACATTTGTTTATGGTTGTCTCCCAATTACTTTAACTCGTGTAAAGAAAACCTTAAAAAAAGAAATGACCTCTACATTTTATACTCCCTGTTTGACATCTCATCGAAAAGATGAGCCATCGACGTCTCAACAACTGATGACTTCGCTGGCGACCCACCAGAGAGGGGCCACACCCTCGCCCCGATGGATTCTTCCTTGCTCCAATACAACGAAGTTTAGCTCCGCGTCACCATCTTCACTTCAGTTGAACAAATTTCAGAGCTTAACCTCTGATCCAGCCATCTAAGATGAAGAAGATTCAGGTGCCCATGGTGAAGCTCGGTTCTCAGGGCTTTCAGGTACAAAAAAGTCTTTCCCTCTTTTCTATCGATGATTGATTGTATCAGTGGACCTTGCCCTTAAAGTGCTCGACGATTTTACCCAAAGAAGTTGCCTCCCGCGAATTCTCAAAATTAAGTCACTGGCTTTATGCATTTTACTGATCAGTTGTCATTTATTGAGCTCTCCCAAACTTTGATGGAAACCCAGGTTTAGGGCCTTTGCAAATTCACAAATTTTATTGGGGTGTTTTGTGACTACTATGAGCTTCAATAGCTTGGTTGCAAGCAGCTGAAACGTTTATTGGTGTTTGTAGGCATCAAGGTTGGGATTAGGATGTGGAGGACTTTCTGGACTGTATAATGCTCCCCTTCCACATGAAGAAGGAATTAAGGTTATCAAGGAAGCTTTCAGTATGGGTATCACTCTATTGGATACTTCTGATCTTTATGGTGACAACTATGACAAAGAGATCATGATTGGAAAGGTAGTGCTTTGATTTCTGAACTTCAGTTACATTTGGACTGTTTTCTTGATCTGTTCATCTATGATGCTTTTGTTTCCCATGATTTAAGGTTATGTACTGCTTATGATTTCTTCAGAATAAGAACTTTTCAGTCTTGTGTTCTCAATACCCTTTCTTAGCATATTTAGTTTAATTTAATGTGTTGAAGCCAAATTAGCTTATTGTTAGTTTTTTTATACATGTTTATAAATATCAACTACCTAAGATTCCATTGTCTGATTGTCAAATTAGGTCAATTTGGTGCAAGAATAAGTCTTAAGCATAGTGAAAATTGCTGCTGAATGTCAGTTTTAGATTAGCATTGCACATAAATAAGGTATAAATTCCAATCAAGTTGGTCTTGTAGCATCGGTTAAATTGTGACGGCAGAGGATAGTTGGTGCATTCTCGTTTTTATCTAACAGGGTTGTGTTTTTAGGCCTTGAAGCGACTTCCGCGAGAAGAAGTACAGCTGGCAACAAAATTTGGTTGTCTAATGGGAAATGACAATCAGTTTGCAGTCAAGGGTGATCCAGGTTATGTTCGAAGATGCTGCGAAGGTAGTCTTATGCGGCTTGGTGTAGAGTACATTGACCTCTACTATGTGCACCGTGTGGACACTTCAGTGCCAATTGAGGATACTGTATGCATCAAAATCTTTCCCAAATTCTAAAAATATTTGCTTATTCACTGTGTTTCAATTTTAAAGTATATGAATACTTTCTAGGTTATTTATTTCGTATGATCTTCTTACTAGATGGGTAAGCTAAAGAAGCTAGTGGAGGAAGGAAAAATAAAGTACATTGGGTTATCTGAAGCTAGTGTAGACACAATTAGGAGAGCTCATGCTGTTCATCCGATTACTGCTGTGCAAATGGAGTATTCACTATGGACTCGTGACATAGAGGACGACATAATTCCTATATGCAGGTTATCGTCTTACTAAGCAACTTGTTGCTGATGAGATTGTTTATTTAGAAGTGTTATTTTTTTAGTTCCAATGCGAGTGCAGAACCGAAATTAAAGGTTTTTATCAGCTCATCATTGTATAACGAATGATTGGTGATTAGATGATAACCTTTCATATCCTATTGAGTTAGGAGTATCTGACTGAACTGAATTCGACGCATTCTTGCAGAGAGCCGAGATTGGCTCTTTTTTTTGGGTGGTAGACCGTAGAAGTTGTTCGGCGGTCGATGAGATTGTTTATTTGGAAGCGTTATTTTTTAGTTCCAATGCCAGTGCAGAACCAAAATAAATGGTTTTTATCAGCTCATTCGTTATATAACGAATGATTGGTAATAAGCTTTCAAATCCTATTGAGTTATAAAGACACATACTGAACTATCCAAATCTGACACATTCTTGCAGAGAGATGAGCATTGGGATTGTGGCATATAGCCCTCTTGGTCGTGGATTCTTTGGTGGGAAGGCAGGCATTGAGCCCTTATCTACAGAGAGCATCCTGGTATACACGTCCTTGAAAAAGATTAATAAAATCCATTTATTGTCTTTGATCTTTCTCGAGTTCATTTACTGTCTTTGATCCTTTCATCAATCCAGCCGTAAACCCAACTTTTGGTCATGCCCTATTTGAGTCCTGAACCTTTATTAACTAAACCTTCTGTTTTTAGATAATAGTGTTAAATGGTACATCATCAACTTAACAGTGAGTTAATGGCAGATTTGAGGGAATGACGATTGTTCGTACAAAAAGCCAGAGTTGCAGGAATTTATAAGAACAAAATAAAGGTTAGGGATGTCAATACAACATAGCTCTGAGGACATAGACTATTAGTGAAATTTAACCAATTAAATTCTCTTAGTTGCTATGATGCTTGATTTTTCTCCTTGATGACCCATTTTTCTTCATCCGAACTCCGAATTATTGTCTTTAGCATTTTTATGCGCATGTTTTAAAAACATTGAACCCTGCTGACTTGCTTTTGTTTATTCATCACAGCATGTTCATCCTAGACATGTTGGTGAAAATTTGGAGAGAAACAAAGCTCTCTATCACCGTTTTGCTGCACTGGCAACGAAACATGGCTGTACCCCTCCGCAGCTGGCCTTGGCTTGGTTTCTTCATCAAGGGGATGATATTGTTCCCATACCCGGTATACCTTCCTCATCTAATACTTTTTTTTCCAGAAGTTCTCGCCTCTTTTTTATTATTTTTGTTTTTGCTTATAACTTTTGTTCTTCGGTAAACATCAGAAACCACTTTTTAAAAAATATCTCCTGTTTCCAAAAAACTGCTCCTACAGGAAGTACAAAAAACTGCAGATTACATAATCTGATTATCTCCACTACCAGAATATCAATCATGCTTAAGAATTTTAGCTGGCTATTAGAAATGAAGTAAAAGATGAACTGCCGCTTTGTGTTTTAGCAGGCTATTAGAAAAACTGCCCTTTTCCCCTTTTTTCTCCATTCCTTGCCTGATGAAAGGACCTGTTGCTAATTATCTGTGTCTGCATTGTGTTTGGTTATCGGTTATCCTAACTGCTAGCACAGCCTTCCCCTAAAAAAAATGCTAGATAAGATCAGAAAGAGACCTATGGAATTGATTGAGTGTGTTTCCTTTGATCTTTCTAACTGATTTGCTTCACAGACAATCTTGTTTTTGTATTGCCCATCAACACAGTATTGAAAATCTCTGCTTTCATATGGATTTTTTTAAATTACTTGTCAAGGTCTCACCTCAGTGCATTCATGTTATGTAGGAACAACAAAAATCAGAAACCTTGAAAGCAACGTCATGTGTATCACCAATGTGAAGCTCAGCGAAGAGGATTTGGAAGAAATTTCAAATACGCTTTCAGCTGATCAAGTGGCTGGAGATCGGGACTATGCATTTTTAGCCCCATACAGCTACAAATTTGCCAATACACCTGCAAAACAATAGCCAGTTTGGACGATCAGGGTTCCGTCACTGACCAAGAACACTTGTTTTACCCATCACCACTTACCAGAATTCGGTAAACTGCACAAAGTCGCTTGTAAATGTTTCTATTTTTCTCAAAACTATTTAATGGATGGTTTTGCAAATGATGGCTATTTAAAGGATTACTTTGTGTAATTTACCCTGCATCTATGCATTGTACCATCAACAAAACCCTCAGATCTGAGTATGTGATGACCAATTTGGTTAATAAGATTGTTTGAATGACATCGCCTAGTCCCACCGTCTAATCCAACTATTATTCATTTTAGCGTCTAGGCAGGCGATTAGTCGACATATGGTTTTTATCATCCAAGTCGGGATGCATTTGCTTTTGAGTCAAACCTATAGTTTTATATTTTAGGAGGTTTATTAGAGTTGCCAGTCGGATCCGCACTCTTGCATTTATTTACTTTAGTGTTAGTTAAACACCGCAAATTTGGATTTATTAATAATATTATTGATTATTATTACATTATATGAATTATTGACATGTGCTAAATGTTAAAAATATAAGAAAATAATCACATTTTTTCTAAGTCTGCGTAGGCATCGTCTATGCACCCGCCTAGCTGCCGCCTAACGCTAACGCCTTTTAGAACATTGCTCATAAGTCTCCTCCAAGTATAACTTGGATTAGGGTTGTCTAATTAAAATTTTGAAGATCATGTACTTGGTTTAATGATAAATCTTATCTCATGTATAAAATTCACATCAACCCGTTAAAGGAGATCAATTCTCATGGTTTTTATCACCCAGAACTTAAATGTCTTATTTATATGGCATTATATCGATTAGGAGACAGTACCCAATATTAAGCTGTGCTTGGTACGGATCACATAAACCCACCGCATATACAGTGACAGTACACATAGAAAAAGATTAGTGAAGAATCTAATGAGCCTCAATGGCTCCCGTCATTTTCTCGGTCAAATTCTTAACATATGTCTTCCTAGCAGGGTGTTCTTCCTGTGGACGATTGTAAGGTGTCCACACCGGCTCCCCAATGAACAACCTCATTAGCTGCAAAGATGAATAATTTGATTAATCGGTATATCCTTGTACGCATAAGCAATCCTAGAGACCTAGACGTGTTTCAAAATGTGACCCTACCTAAGGACTGAATCCAACAACTTTACTGACATGAAACGAAATTCTCAGACTAAATGGCCATGTTGTCCTAATCCACATCATGTTGCCAAAGTCTGTGGTACACAATGAGGTTTATGACGATGTCCACAACAATTTGCATACCACTGAAAAGTTCAAGTTTGTAAAACAATTTGCCTTCTATATAATTATCTCAAGTTGGGTTGCCTTAAAATGAAAATTTTATTTATTTCCGTTGCCTAAATCGATTAACAGGTATATTTATATCCTAGAAAATGGAAGTATTCTATGATAATCTCAGAGATTAACCTGGGTGAAGCATTTCTGTGTTTACCTTGATATAGTTACTGGTGTCAAGAGTGAAGCGGTGGTAAATTCCTGCTGGAAGGATGATTAAGTCACCCTCCTTTATCCAGATTCGAATCCAGCGATCCTCTTTGTCTCGCACATCAAAGTAGCCACTCCCTTCTAAGCAATAACGTATCTCCTCATCAGCATGGATGTGTTCTGTGTAGAAGTTTTTCAGCTTTTGCTCATAGTTTTCCACTTTCTCAGGACACAAATCAAGCAAATCCTGAAAAGGAAGGTAAATAAGATCAGTAACACCGGTTGAACAACTTATTGTGAGAGTAACTAGTAAGTATGATTTTCTGAAACTATAACAACAGAAACTAGTCAGACAAATCTTGAAAATGAAGGTAATGAAGATCAGCAGTGCAGGCTGAGTAAAATTTATTGTGGGAAGAAGAATGATTTTCGGAAATTATAGCAACAACAACTAATCACTTTGCACAAAATCTCCACATGATAGGGAATTGAATTAATATTTCCTTTGAACTCCAACAGACTTGTTTCAATCAATACATAAAAAATGAATCGTACATTACTGATATGCATCACAATAGCTGATTTTGGTCATTTTGAACTTGTTAGTTACTTGTTTATGTGAAAGGAACAACTAGACAGCTGAACAGGAGATAAGGAATAGTGTTATCCTAGAGAAGTTTTGATTCACTCTTGTCTTCGATAAGTCCAACGTCGAAAATCATCCAGGAAAATAGAGAGAACAAAACAATAGGACAAAACCAAAATTCAGATAAAAATCTGACCACATAACTTATTGCAATAAATGGGATCAAATAACAGGAACTAAGCAGTCTCCCAATTCAAATAGTTGCAATGAAGCAGTGACAACCACTTCAAAATACTTGCCCACTGTGGAGAGTTTAATTCCCCATTTATTTGATTCACGACTTCATCAAATAAGGTATTAATAAACTAAGATACCAAAGAATGTCAGTTCATTCAATTTCAATATGAGCATCTGAATCAATTCAAATACCTTCAAGTTTTTGTGAACTCACACACACAAAAGGTTGGGTTCTTCATTATTGCTATAGAATATATCCCGATAGCCATACATAGCTTGCTGATTAGGAATTCAAGCTCAATTTCTGATAATCTTCAATTTTACAAAATCCGATACCAAGACTTTGACAGAATAAGATAAATCCGATCACTGCAACCATGGCTAGGTAAGAGTAGCATACCATGTAGCTGTAGCCTCTGGCTTCTCGAATCTTCTTCAACTCGTCGTCCTTCTCGTAGTTCTTCGCATTCAATTTCCAATGCAAAACTCCCACCTCTGCAAGTGGAGTTCCCAAACATTCATGAGAAAACAGCACTGATGCGCTATCGATGAACTTCACAGATCCAATTGACAGAGAAAATGAACAGATTTCAGACCTGAAAGCTTGTCAATAGAGACGAATTCCTTTGGACTGCGATGGTGTGGAAGCCTCGGATCCTCGCTGCTTTCATCCATATACCACGCCTGCGAACATTTTAACAGAGATTTAATCGATTGATATTTCAATTATCCATGGCGAGAAATCAAAATTGAGAATCTTCAAAGCAATTGGCCAATACGGAGCGAGAGGAAAAGGGAGAAAGAAACAAGTTGTTCTAACCTCGATCGCCATTTCTCTTCCACAGAGAGTTCAGTTCATCTACCGTCAACAACGGCAACCCCAATTTATTCATATTTATAGAGTAAATTACACATAACCACCCATAAATTAGGCTAGTTTTCACATAACCATCAAAAATTTATAAATTACAGAAAACCACTCATGAATTAGATGTATTTTCAAATGACTACTCATCCATTAAACCTCAATTTGTTTGTTTAAAATACCCCTAATTCAAACTTTTCTAAATGTAAAACAATTGTATATATTTTACTTTAATTTGACATTTCACCTTGTAAAAAGTAAGGACATTAAGCATTGGAAAAATATATAAATTTCTGAACCGATATATATATATATATATATATATATATATATATATATATATATATATATATATATATATAGAGAGAGAGAGAGAGAGAGAGAGAGAGAGAGAGAGAAATGATAGATCATATGTAATCAACCCTTATTGTGTAACATGTGAACAAATCTTAACCTTTGATTTAGAGGTATTGGATGGCTGAGATTAATCTTAAATATTTATTAATTAAAAATAAAAATGGAAAATCCACACCACCAATGCCTATCACTGCGCGTGTACATCACCCAATTTCAACCCTGATTAATTTACACAAACCATATAAAATCAATTTACACAAACGCTTCTTCTCCCCGATCTAGAGGTGAAAGGCGATCGGGAGATGCCGCCTCCCATGGCGGATGCGATGGCGATGGTGAAAGGCGACCGGGAGATGTCGGCTCCCATGGCTGATGCGATGGCGATGGTGATGGCCGGTGAAGAGGAGGCGGCGAGGGCACATCGATGCAGATCTGGGGGAATCGATGGCGATTTCGGCGGTTGCGAATAGTGACTAGACGCGCGATTGATAGATCGAAGATGACAGCGATGAAGACGAGGTTGTTTCCGGCAGTCGAAGGCGGAGGGCGATGTGAACATCCCATGGCGACGGAGACGATACTATTTCCGGCAGTCGAGGGCGACGGAGACGAGGCTGTTTCGCATATCCGGTAAGTCTCGATCGAAGACGAAGGCGATCGGATTATTCGATGCCTATGGCGGCAGCGTCGGTCGGAGTATCCCATGGAGGCAGCGGCGATTTGATGCCCGGATCTGGGTTCCTCTCCTCAGATTTGGGTTCCTCTCCTTCGGGCTCCCATGGCGGAAGCGGCGATCGGATTATTCGATGCCCATGGTGGCAGCGGCGGTTTGATGTCCAGATCTGCAATTTCATTTTTAAAGGTTGAATGTTCAAATTCAAATGCATCTTGCCTGCAATTTCAATTTCATTGTTGCATGCGATTTCCTAAATTGTCGGTTCATTATTCAATTTCAGAGGTATTCGGGAGAACAACCGAATTATTCAGGGGTATGAACCGAATTATTCACATGTATGAACCGATTTTGTGTTTACGGAGATGAGTTTTTTTAAAATGCGCGGTCATATAAAGGAAAAATGCATCTATACTATTGAATAAGCATGTGATACTATCGAATAATCCAGCGATACCATCGAATAATATTTAGTTATTTGTTAAAATGACATAAGTAATCGAATAATATTGTAACACCATCGAATAATTAAGTTATACCATCGAATAATCAAGCGATATCATCAAATAATCAAGCGATATTATCGAATAATTATTAGTTAAAAGTTCAGGACGTTTTCAAGGTGGTAGCCTCTTAGAATAATCCATCGATACTATCGCATAATCCGTCGATGCGATCGAATAATCCAGATACACCATCGAATAATTTCAAGAGAGTGCATCACACACTCCCCCAATTCATCAAGTGGGCATGAAAAATCATGGGTCCCACTTATTTTTAATTTAAAAAAAAGGCTAAAATTGCCTTTTAATCTCGACCATCCATTTCATCCAATCAACGGCCCATATGTGTTCACATGTTACACAATAAGCTTTGTTTTTTACATTTTTATTTTCAATTAATAAAAATGAAGGATTAATCTCAGCCATTCAATTACACTAAATCAACGGTCATTATTTGTTAACACAAAACATGTTAAGAGTTGTTAACATTTGATCCATACTATATATAGAGGTTGGGTCATGTGTAATCAACTCTTATTGTGTTTTGTGTTAACAGATCTGGGCATTTGATTGAATGAAATGGGTGGCTGAGATTATTTGACAATTTTGCCTTTTTTCTTTAATTAAAAATCAATGGGACTCACCTCTTTCCTTCCCCACTTGTTGAATTATGCGCGTGTGTTGTATACTTTTTTTTTTGCGGCGTAACGTTTTTGGATGGAATAACGTTATTTTTTTATGCGGTGCACTGTTTGAACTATTCGATAAGGTGATATTAAATATTCGCTAACGTATAGTTATTATTCGTTTGTAAAGATGAGTTATTGTTTAGATATTGGCAAAAAGGTTGATCAATTTTGCAACTATTCGCTGGGTTGATAGTAATTATTTGCTAGATTGATAGTAATTATTTTGTAGATTAGGTTGATAGTAATTATTCGCTGAGTTGATAGTAATTATTCTCTAGATTGAAAGAGTATATAAATGTAATTCTTGATTTCCCATATCTAATTAACCACTTACATATGAATAATTCCATATTATCAACGAATAGCAACTCTGAACTTGGCGAATACTATCTCTGAATGTGATAGATACGTTAATTATGCAGTAAAATTGGACAATTATTCGATAATATGTTCAAATAATAACTAAATAGTAATGAATAATTTATCACATACCATTGAATAATTTCTTGCATACAAATGAATAACCTATTACAAAACTAGGAATACCAATGAATAATCTATTACCAAGCCACCATTCACCATTCACGACGCCGGATCCACCATTCATGAACGTCACCAAAATCAACAGCAAGCCACCATTCATTAAAAAAAAACCAGTTCACCAAAAAAATAAAAATAAAAACCAAACCAACAATTCAAGGAAGATCGTCACCTACATTCACAATTTCACACGAAGATGGTGGCTAGCACCGGCGACGGCGGATTCTTCCCGGTGAACGGAGAGGCGTTGGCGGAGTCGTCCGAGAAGGTGAAATCGATGATCGAGAGCGCAGGGCGGTGCGTCGGAGATGTGATTGGAGTACCGGAGGTAGATGTCCTCCGCCACCAAGAGCAGCGCCGCCGGTAATTTCCCCTGCCATCTATGTGCCCAGACCGTTACCTACACCGTACACGCTAGGAGGAAGATCGTCACCGCCATGGTGTTATTCGTGAATGGCGGATCTGTTCTCGAAGGTGGCATATCTATTCTTCGTTCACCTCGAAGAATCTGTCGTCGCCGGTGCTAGCCATCATCTTCGTGATGGGGGCAGTCCGGATCCAGTTCCGCATCTCGAATCCGGCGAGGGACCTCCTTCTCCTGTTGTGCTCGGTGTAGGTTAGGGTTGTGAATTAGAATTGTGATACACGCGTCTTTATAGTGTCATAGGGGTGTGTTTTTTACATTTTTATTTTCAATTAATAAAAATGAAGGATTAATCTCAGCCATTCAATTACACTAAATCAACGGTCATTATTTGTTAACACAAAACATGTTAAGAGTTGTTAACATTTGATCCATACTATATATATATATATATATATATATATATATATATATATATATATATATATATATATATATATATATATATACATATATATATGCATCAAATTTGCAATGTTGAATAAGATGTGAATAAGCTCTAAATAAATCCAAATTATTACTCCATCTATTCAGAAAAATATTTTGTTTAATTACTATTTACACGTATTTTTAGGTTGATAAAAATTATATAAAATATCCATTTTTATAAATATTTTAAAAAATTTCATACTTATTAATAACAATTTCACATTTATCAAAGGGGTGAACCACAGGCCATAATGGGTGATCCATGATGCTTATGAGCTAAGTCAAAAATTTAATCGACTAAATAAAGGCTTACAACACACATCATATTGTATAATATCGAGGCGGAGGGGGTGCAGTTAAATAGCGAAAATCCTGAAAAGATGTGATACCTCAATTATTTAATCTAAAGGATGTTGAACTGCAGTTTTCCTCAATTGTTGCTTCAAAAAAACATAAAAGATGATAACAATGGTGAATATGTACAACAATGATAGAGTTAGAAATTGTTTTAAAAGGGAGGCTCAATTTTTAATAAAAATGATTTTTCATTATACCCATATATGAGAAGGAATATTACAAAAATAGTTTGAAAAACTCTTAAATTTATTATTTGAAAATAATTATTATAATTTAATAATATTTTTATATTAAATCCGTGCATAGCACATGGAATAGACTAGTATAAAATTATTTCAAAAAATGAATATTTTATATAATTTTTATATCTTGCAAAAACGTGTGTAAATAGTAAACGACATGTTTTGCCGAACAAATGGAGTACTTAAAAAAATCCTAAATTATTACTTTTAAAAAACTAAAATATGGGAGCATTTTCATCTTTACAAATGAAACAAATGGACATTTAACAATTGAAAACAAACCAAATTTATGGATGATTTTCTGTAATTTATAATTTTACGGGTAATTATGTGAAAACCAACCTAATTTATGGGTGGTTATGTATAATTTACCATATTTATATATGCTGAGGGAGGGAAATATCCTCTGTGTTTGTGGTGTACGTAAGCTTATTTCCTTATCCATTGTTTATAAGCCACGTGTACGGATGGTTTTGAATCAGTATTATGTGGTTCAATTTTTTTGGCCTTTTTTAATCATATATAATCATTTTTTTTTCCGAAAATTTCACGAGTTATCCCGAAGTATTGCTTAATTCACGTGGTGACCAATACACATTGTTTTACACCTTTTTACGTGGTGCACCTGAGGTTATAAATCATTTCATCTTGTACCATTATCCTTATTTTTTAACAGTTCCCCATTAGTTTAAAATTAAAAAATAAAATAAAATCAATTGAATTAAGAGAAAAGGGGCGATTTGGGAGCTATGCTCTAGGGCTGGAAATCACCCGTGGTTGACCGACTCACCCGACCCGATTATTAGGGTGAAAGCCCGAAAAAAACTGGGTGACGGATGGGTGATAGATCGGGTGAAATCTAACCCGCTTAACCATCCGTTAGCTCACCCAATTATTAAAAAAAAAAGGCTAATATATAAATAATACTCCGTATAATTGAACAAAATTAACATATTTCTCATTTTTATACATCTAGTTTTTCCATTTTCCAAGTGTTCTTGTTCAAAAAGGTCTAAAAAAAATACAAACTCGTATTATTTAACTCTATGTCTTTTTAAAATTTCTTTTATTTGTTTTGCATATACCGATAGAGTATAAACAATTTGTCTCTTTTCAATAACTTTGTTAGCATATTATTGTGTTAATGCATGATTAACCAAATCGTATTTTTTCCAATTTGTCATTAGAATTGTAACAATAATCCCCTTCATTCAAAGATATTAAAGAAATGTCACCTGAGTCTGTTTTCTAAGGACATAGTTTTGATATTAAACTTCTAATACTAATTTTGTAAGTTAAAGATAGTGATGATATAATGTATGAATGAGTCGTTTATTAATTTAGTAAGATTCATACGTTGACATGGTTTCTAAAATTATTAAATATGAATGATTTTTAGGTATGTTTTGTGACTCGTTTTTTTAAAATTTCTTTCATCCGATTAATCACCCGACCCACCCGATTCACCCGACGGGTCGAGTGATGGGTGAAACATTAGACGGGTGAGTGTTGGGTCGGACGATTTTTTTTTAGGACGGGTCGAGTGAAAAAATGAGTTCACCCATCCATCACCCGACCCATTTCCACCCAGTGGCGGACCTACGTTGTAGAATTGGGATGCTCAAGCATCCCCCAAAATTTTTTTTTTTAATTTTTTTTAGTGTTAATTTAATAATTTTTGCCCTCAAGCATCCCCACCCGTAAAAAAAATACAAAAGAAAAAAAAATTATCTTTAAATATCCTCGAAATGATAAAAACTTTAATTTCAAGCATCCCCGAAAAGTCGGTCCAGGATCCGCCCCTGTTTCCACCCCTACTCTGCTCGAATTCCAGTTCTCAATGGCATATCCCTGACTTACCGTCGACATGGACAAGTCCGCTTCGACAAAGATAGGAGGAAGAAAACCTGATTGTCAAGCACGAATTGAACCAAAAAGAGTTGCATCCACATAACGAAAAGATGGAGAAACAACTCAGCGAGAGAACAACACGAACCCTAAGTCGGTAGCTGAAATCATATTCAATGCTCACGAGGAGGGCTCAACGGTAATTATTGGAGGTAAGAAAGACTCCGCTCTTCTGAAATTAAATGCTTCTGAAAAAGGAAAATGGAAAATTGATGAATTGGTGGAGGTGAGGGTTCAAATGGAAAACGACAGAACTACACATGTGATAAACCGGATTCAAAAGCAATCCACCGAAGAGAGAAAGTTAGAGGCTCCGATGTCGAATATGGATAATCAGTTGAAGGAGAAAACCCCATTGTCTTTCCTAGCTACTGTCGAACGAAGCTTTGAAGCTCGTGATAAGAGAAATCTATGAAGTGAAAATTAGAATAGAAGAGGGAATTTTTTTTTCGAAATAGCCAAAAAAATAAAAAAAATATTAGGAGACTAGTCAAAATTTGAAAGATTTTAGAGAAATAGCCAAAATCACTTGATTTTTAATATTTTTTTCAAAACCACTTTATTTCTAGCAAAAACCAGACCTTTCCCTCGCCGGAAATACGTTTAGAGGAGTAGAGGAAGCCAAAGTAGCATCGCAGGAGGACGAATACAAGGCGAAGCAATCTAACAGGAGATGACCTCCCCCTTCGGCAGAAATACGTTTAAGGAGCAAAGGAAGCCGAAGTGGCATCGAACAAGAGGAGGAATACGAGGCGGAGAGATCGAACAAGAGAGGACCTTCCCCTTCGCCGGAAATATGTTTGGAGGAGAAGACGAAGCCGACACCGCCAATGACTTCGCCGATGAAGCCCAATTCAGAAATCCGGATCTGCAGATGAGGCCCAATTCACCGGATCGACAAATGTTGAATTCACCGGCCAATTCAGAGGCGATGAATCCGGATCTGCAGATGTTGAATTCATCGGCCAATTCAGAAATCGAAGGTCAATTCGGAAGACGATGAAGCCGATTTGCAGTTGAGGAAGCCCAATTCGGAAGGCAAGGAAGTCGAGCAGATCGTCATTCATGATTTGCGGTCGAGGAAAGGGGACTCGGATGGACGTTATGGAGGACGTCGGCCAGTTGAGGAAAGGGGAGTCGGCCAGTTGAGGAAGCCTGCCAATAGGGAGGTTACGGAGGACGCCACCCTTGGTCCAGTACCGGCGCTGCGCTGCGCTGCAATTGGTGACCAGCCACCGGCGCTGCAATTTTAACCTGCCACCGGCGCTTCTCTACGAATTAGACGGTGCCCCTCTTCCCCGTTGCTGCGGCTGCAATAGGTGACCAGTCGCTTCATCTTCTCCCCTTGACAACGGCGATGCCGGCCGCCGGTCTATTGGTTCCCTTCATTCTATTGCTCACCGTCTAGGTTAAAAAAAAAAGAAAGGTGAGAGTCGTTGTTTTAAGATAAATCAATTTGTTATAAGATAAATCAATTTGTTATAATCCAAAATTTAAAAAAAATACAAAATAAGGTAAGTCTCTGTTTATAACAGCGACTTACATATTTTATTAATTTTTTTAAAATCTTGGGTAAAGTCGCTGTTTTGTTAATAACAGCGACTTTACCCTGTTTTGGCTATTTTTCTAAAATCTTTCAAATTTTGGCTAGTCTCCTAATATTTTTTTTTGTTTTTGGCTATTTCGAAAAAAAATTCCAGAAGAGGGGAGTTTGAAGGGAGAAAACCCGGGGAGGACGGTGCAGAGGGTGTTGAGGGGACGGGGTTCCGCTTCACCGTCGGGCTTCTCCGTGTAGACGACGTAAACGCCGAAAGAATCCAAAGGAGAAGATTTTTCAGAGTCGAGTCCACCAGTAGCACCGGCATCAGCGAACAACAGCTCCGCCTCCTCCCCGACGAAAACCAGGTCGACCCTTCTTCTGTGCATCTTCCTTCTGTTCGTTACGGTTCGCCCTTATTCAGTTCTTTTTCCCCCCCTTTTCTCTTATAATTCAATTGTTTTTTTATATTTTTATTTTAAACTAACAAAAATGTAAAAAAATAGAGATAACTAGATAAGGGCACGTGGTGAAGGGATTTATAACCTCATGGGTATCACGTAAAAGGTGTAAAATAATTGGTCACCACGTGAATTAAGCGATACCTGAGGGGTAACTTGTAAGTTTGTAACGGCCCGGGATTATAATTTCCGGGTTACGTTTCGATGGATGAAACCCCTCGTTAGGATCTTGCGCCCCGAGTACAGGTTGAAGGTTTGAAATTCTAAACTAACGTTTTCAAAGTGGGATTTTATATCCAAGTTCAAAAGGATCGTTGGAATCCCTAGGGAAGTCCTCTGTACCTATCGAAGTCTAAGCGTGGCAAACCAATAGTCACGCAAATAGCGAAAGTAAAGTGAAATACAAAGGGGGTGCCACGACAGAGTTGGGTCAAAACATGATCGATCATTCAAATCCGAATCGTAATTAAATTGGTGAAGTCGGAGTCTCAACTCTCTCTTTCTGCCATGTTAGACCCCGCGGTCATGGAGCCAAATCAGCATCAATAGTAGTAAGCATAACGGATACCTAAAAAAATTGATAGTGGGCGGGATTAGACGATGCCTACTTTGGCTCTGCATCCCGGCCCTAAGAACACATATATGCTATACCTAATAAAGATACTTCTAGATGCAAGGCGGAACATTAACACACTAACATGCTCATAAGATCAAGTGCATGATAATAATAAGGCCTTAACACAAAATACCAAGTGGTATATCACTCTTCTACCTCCACCTCCCCTTCCGATAGGGTGGAGACTGACCAGTTTGTGAATGCATTCCATCATAATCGGGCGGCCTGCAAGTCCAACCCGAAACCACAAGAAAAAAATAAAGCCCGCAGGCAGCTTCCGCAATCATGCTCATAATATATGTAAAGTAAGTTCCATATGACTCGATGACTCAGGACGAGACCTGATGAGACTGGGCCGTCCTATGACCGTTGCAAAGACTCTAGATACTTCACAGATAACAACCGTTTTGTTTACATTACTCATCAAGAAATAGAATGCTAGCTCAACGGTCAATACAACCTAGCATGATACTACATGACATGTTGATCATGAATGCAAGCTCCTAGTATATCAAGCACCTAGTATATCATGCACCTAAAGCAGGGAATATCTCTATTTCAATCTGAGTAAGCTCCGAAGAGGCTTATCTGGCTATGCAGTGCTGCATAATAGAAGACTCGGCACACATTAATCATAATCACAAGTATCACCTAGATACATATCAGAAAACATATATAAGTCTACGTCTAATCATTTAAGCACTCAAAGCATTCATCATTCAACGAGAATAACAACCATATCGCAATCGTCATTCCATCAAGTTCAAATTCATCATATCACCACAGTCCATAAGACCACATCATTCTCCATATTCCATTCAGCTACATTCGAAAGCTCATAATAACATATCCGCATATTTAAATATCTAAACAGTTCATCATAATCATAAGGTATAGACAGGTGATAACATAACTCTAACATCTCATCATGTCGTTAGTCACTCATTCATGCCATTAGTTCACACAATCATGCTATTAGTCAATCAATCATATCAACATGCTAGTCAGTCACCGAGCAAGTCAGATACCCAAATTAGTTCAAACCCCTTTAAAATTCGAGTCAATTAGTTAGAAATCCCAACCTTTTGAAAATGCTCATCAAATTACTCTTTTCGATTTAAATCCGACAATACCCTTTTAAATCTCCAAGTCTCATAATATTAT
The DNA here is from genome assembly GCA_963922045.1 of Persicaria maculosa. Classification (NCBI taxonomy): domain Eukaryota; kingdom Viridiplantae; phylum Streptophyta; class Magnoliopsida; order Caryophyllales; family Polygonaceae; genus Persicaria; species Persicaria maculosa. Next base: position 49,274,969 of record OY998258.1, on the reverse strand, counting down.
ATTTTTTTTCTAATCATCGTAATATTTTATCTTTAATCTTAAAATAATATTTTATATTTTAAATCTCACATAATATAATAATATATAATATTTCAAATACCATTTTCTTTTAATCATTTTCATAAAATATTTTCGGAATTTTCGCCAAATACCCCTGAGGTTAAGGCTAATTCGCGTGGTGTACAAAAGTTTGACATATTTCGCCAGGTGCCCCCGAGGTTTCCATTTTTTTCGCCAAATACCCCTGAGGTTTTCATTTTTTCGCCAAATGCCCCTCTGTCGAATTTGTTAACTTTTTTTAACCAATGAGATTTATCTATTCTAATTTTTAAATGAGAAATATTTTTGCTTAGATGACATAATCATTTTAATTTCACAATTTCCTCCCAATCAACAAACCTTGAAAAAAAAAATCAAACTAATGAAATTTGTACACGTTTCTTTAATCAATGTAGTTATATCTAAATATTAATAATTAATAAGCATTTTTTATTAGGTGTTATAAACACATTTATTTTAGGATTTTAACCCAATCAACATATTTTACTTAAATCTTAAACTCGTGTAATTTTTACACATTTTTCATAAATATTTTAATTATTTTTTACTTAATTATCAAATCTATTTTTTTTGTATTTTATGTTAACGTTTGATAATATCTTATTTAAATTTATCATAGTAATTTTGTATACTTAGAAAATTTTATTTTTATTAAAAATATGCGCTATGTTGGGGGAATTGTACTATTTTTCAATAAAAAAACGTTAACAAATTCGACAGAGGGGCATTTGGCGAAAAAATATAAACATCAGGGGTATTTGGCGAAAAAAATGAAAACCTCAGGGGCACCTGACGAAATATGTCAAACTTTTGTACACCACGCGAATTAGCCTTAACCTCAGGGGTATTTGGCGAAAATTCCGAAATATTTTCAAATCCTTTAAAAATCCCATCCATTTTTATTTAGTAAAATCAGGCCTTTATATAATTACCAAAACCGCCTTTATACTTGCAAAATCCTAAACCGATCCCCTTTATTTTGTTAGAACCCCAAAACCGAGCCCTTATCCTTTACAATATAAGAGCAAAAGCATTGTTTGTGCAAAATAATTTACCACGTGTCGAGCCATGAGATTTTAAGAGAGTTTTCAATATTTTTTTCTTTTGAAAATAATAGGTTGCAAACTTCTTCATTTGCAGTTTTTTTTTGGGCAGTTATCTGCCTTTCGCTCCTCTTCTTCCCATTCTCGATTTACCGAGACTCTTCTAGAAACCGTTCGCAAGCGGTTTCCCTTCCCGCTCCTCTTCTTCGAATTCCCGATTTCCTGAGTCGCCGGTTTTCGATCGCTAGGGCTGCGACCTGTGGGATGCCGAAGCCCTTAGATTATCGCCAAAACCGTTTGTTAAATAAAAAAAATCACAAAACGCGTTTGCCTTTGGGCGAGCGAACAAAGCGAAGGTAGAAGGAGCGAATGACGAAGGCTTGAAGGAGAACTTCACAACAGCCAACACCTTCCGATCGCCAGGACTGCGTGGCCGGTTTTCGATCACCAGGGCAGCGGGATGCCTGAGAGACTGAGACGCCTGACCACCATCTTCAACTAGCAGCAGAGGCAGAGGGTTGTGGCTGGAGCGAAGGACGAAGGCTTGGAGGCGAACTCCACAGCAGCAAGCATCTTCCGATCACCAGGACTGTGTGGCCGGTTTCCAATCACCAGGGTTGCGGGATGCCTGAGAGGCTGAGACGCCTGACCACCGTCTTCAACCAGTAGCAGAGGCAGAGGGTTGCGGATGCAGGATGCATGAAACTATGAATTTTTTTTCAAAATTTGCGAAAATGGTATGTTTTCTTCGATTTTCATATTGTTTGTTACTGAAATATTGAATGGAAATGATGTTATTGATTTGTTTATAATTGAAATGTTGAAATTTTAATTGATTTGGAGAATTGAAATTTGGTTAGGTTTTAGGGTTTGAGATTTGAAGTGTGAAAATTGGGGATTTTGATTATTATATTTGTTTATTTCATTGCTTAGGAATGAATTATGATTGGGGATTTGGAGAATTGATATTTACTATTTGGTAGGTTTTAGGGTTTAAGATTTGAAGTGTGAAAAAAACTGTAGAAAATTAACCTGTACTGGGCAGTAATGCTCGAGTTGCTTCCTGCACTTCAAAAGTGGGTTTTAGATCTCTTGAACCAGTTGGAGGAGCATCCACGACTGCAAAGAATCTTTGATATAGTTGAAATGCTTTTTTGTATTCCTCTAAGCACCCCTCTTGCAAAGGTAGTTATATTTATCTACTCTGTCTTAAATTCCTGTAATTTCTTTTCTACTAGAAAGAGAGAAAGCTAGGTTAATATACTCCCCTTTTTTGTATTCTTGGAGTTTGAGACTGGAGTTTGTTGATGCTCTCTTCTTCAATCAATGTACATGGACCCAGGGGGGTCCTAGGGGGTAACGTGACCCCCCCCCCTCGCCCCCAGAAATTTGCAATTAAAAAAAAAAAACCAAAACGATGTCGTTTTGGGGTTAACCTTAAATTTCCAAAGGTAGCACTAGTGCTGTGCGTTTTCCTTCCCCGTGTCCGCCTCCTTCCCCCACATCTCTCGACAAAGGTAGCACTAGGCCATTTCCGACTCCGTCGTCAATCGGAGCCACTGCCACGCCCCCCGTCTGGTGGCTCGCTGTGTGCCTGTGTCAACCTGCGGGATCTCAGCCGAGTGGCCTCGTTCTCTCTCGAGTAGTCAACAGGAGGAGCCACGCCGTCGCCGACTCGCCGACCGGAGCCATGCCGCCTCCAGTCCAGTTCTCCTTCCGCCGACTGGAGCCACGGCGACGCCACCTCGTTCTCTCTCGAGTAGTGGTCTATTGTCGAAGTGTCAATCGAAAGTCGAAAGGTAATCTTCGATTCTCCAAATTACAATTTGATTGTGATTATTGTTTTAGAATTGAGATTAATGTTGAATTGTAAATTTGTAATTTGATTTTTGATAGGAGATTGAAGTGGGATTGGATTAGTAGTTTGTATGAATAGATAGAAACATGGTGAATTTGTTATTGAATTTAGATTTTCTAATTGAGATTGATGTTGAATTGAAACTGTTGAATTGAGATTGATTTTCTAAATGAATTAAGATTGAGATTGAAGTGAGAGGTTTGAATTGAGATTGATTTTAGGATTGAGATTGATATTGAATTGGATTTGAAGTGGTTAGCATTTTGTTTGAATAGATAGGAACATGAGATTGATATTTCATTTTGTTTCGAATTGAGATTGGATTTTGTTTGAATTGAGATTGATTTTAGGATTGATATTGAATTGAAATTGATATTGCATTGAGATTAATCTTAAATTGATTAGCATTTTGTTTGAATAGGAACATGGATAAATTTGTTATCCGAACTAAGACTACATCTATCCCAAATGTTGGCTCCTCCGCTACTCCAAGCGCATTGACAATGAGGTTATTCTTCAACATTTTCAGGGCATGAAAACTCGAAAAATGGATTTACCTCCTTTATCCTCTGGTTGAACTATTTAGTAGAATATATATCTAATTACAAGTGATGAAACTCTCTTTATCGTAGTTTGTAATATCGTTTGACAATAGTTTGTATTATCGTTTGACACCAGTTTGTACTATCGAACATGTTATGTGTTTTACGTCTTTTTTCTCGATCTTATTGTGTACTACTGTGGTGACCCCCCCTCTCCCCTCAAAAGTTTCTGGGTCCGCCACTGAATGTACATGATGCTTTGTTCCTTTCATTCTCCTTATTGATTACTGCCATGCTATAGCTCAACTATATTTTGTTTTGGTATGGTTACTACTACTACTACAGATATTAGGTTCCTTGGGAGGTACCTTACATTGGTTTTCTGCTGATTTTGGGCGTCTGCTAGTATTTTCCAACTTCGGCTGGTCGCGCTCGGGACTCAGTGCGGCTCCGAAACTCGGTATGTTTTTTCATTCAATAAATTGCAGATCAAATTAAGGTTGCCAGTCCTTATTCGCCGGTCTATAATCCGCTCATCCATTATTGTTTGTTTTTTATTAGGAAATAATTCGAGATCAGATAAACCTGGACCTCGAAGGCCGAAAAGTCGGCAGACGAAAACCGTCAAGAAGAGACAAAATACAACGAGGGTGCAAAAATCAAGCACAAGAGCTCTACCCCTAAATTTAAAAAAATAATAATAAAATACTAAAATTGTTGTTTGTAACAACGACTTTGCCTTATTTTTATTTTTTTTTAAGTGGAGAGAGTGACACACAGGAGGTTAATAAGGAGGAAAAATAGATCTGAAACTAATAACATCCTTGAGAAACTTGACAGAACCCTTATACAAGAAGAGATACTCAACTGGTTCCCAAATATCAAAACAAAGAATCATGCATTTACATCATCAGATCACTATCCAATTGTGACTGATTTAGACAACCTAGAACAATACAAAGCCCAACCATTTAAATTTGAAAAGATGTGGCTAGAAAGACAGGACTATAGGAATATTGTAACACAAGCATGGCGAATCCAACACCCCGGCTCGCACATGTAAAACCTAGTTAAGAAAACTCAAAACTTGAAAAGATTAACAAAAGAATGGAAGAAAAAAACGTTTGGGAATATCTTCAGACAATTAAAAGAAATAGATGACCAACTGATAGAAATACAAAACAACAGACCACTTCAGCAATCACGGGCCGAACTTCAAAAGCAGAACAGAATCATAAAAAGGAGAGAAGAAATCCTTAACTTTCACAAACAATATTGGAGTCAAAGAGCAAAAATCAAGCACCTTAAACTATCATAAACGAATTCGGGATATGATAACTCCACTCCCTTGATGAAAATCGGAATAAGTTTCAAAGGCTTTGACAGTATGTTTTTTTGTCAAAGGTCTTGAAGCTTTAGCAGTGTTGATGAAACACAAAACCTGTCCTATATGATATTATGCTCGAATATTATTTTATATTATTATATGCTTCCAGATATTATATTCTAACATTTCAGGAAGCTTTTCAAATATTATCTCCTTCCAAAGTCGAAAAGTTAAGAAGGACACAATCGGAGATCATGGCTTCAAAAGTTTCCAAGTTTAGAAGATCTCGAAGATAGCCATGATCAGCCAAGCCGTTGGAGAAGATTCTTGCCTCAAGTGGCGCCTATGATCTTCACTATATAAAGGAGATGAAGAAGAGAGAGAGGACAGGCTTTCACGAATATCATTGCACAATCAGCCCTCAAGTTTACGATCTCTCTTCAGCGTGTTCTCTCTGCTTGTTCTTAAAAGTCTTATATTTTGTTTCAAAGCATTTGAGAGATACACAGTGAGCTTATAAGATATATTTCGAGAGAGTGTTATACTCAAGAGTTTATAACTCAGGAAGTGGGCACTAGGCTATTGATTCTCGAGAGTAAGAGGATTGTACTAGATAGCTGAGAGAGGTGGGGCTCTTCTAGATTGGTCTAGGACTCCAAGGGAACGTGAGTTGACTAGATTGCAATTGTATAGGAGAGAGGCTTATCGGTGAGCTATTAGGATCCTAAGCTTTGTGAATCAATAAAGCCTGGTTAATCCTAGGGTTGTGGAAGAACCCTAGGCGGGGACGTAGGCCAAGTTCATGCCGAACCTCGTTAACAATTCGTTGCGTCCTTTACTTACTGCTTTACCATATTTCCGCACTTTGTTCGAATTGTTTAACTTCTGTGATTCAGGTTTTCCAGAGAAAAAGATTAAGTCTAATCTCAAAGGGTTTTGCACGAGCTTCAAAAGTCTTGAGATTATCTGCGAAAAACCGGCATACTATTCAACCCCCCTTCTAGAGTATCTTTATATTATTTTATTTTACATTATCGAACCTTCAATTTGTATCAGAGCTTTACTCACTGCTTTTGATCTAACAATCTTATGAGTTTTCAATCATGTCTGGTGAAGCAAGCGGAGGATTTGCACAGGGAAGGTCTACCATTAGACCACCACTCTTTGTAGGAAACAAATTTGTCCACTGGAGATCATTGATGAAGATGTTCATTATAGATCAAGATCTGGAACTTTGGAACATTATAGAGAATGGTCCGAAGGTTCCAAAGAAAGACGGACCAAATGGAACCAAAATTGCGAAGAAGGAGTCTGAATACATCCAAGCGGATCTTGAACTCGTCTCCAAAAACTACAGGGCTATTAACTTACTTTATTGTGGTCTTAGCACTGATGAGTTTAACCGTATTTCATCTTGTAGGTCAGCTAAAGAGATTTGGGACAAGCTGGTCGTCACCTATGAAGGAACCAGCCAAGTGAAGGACACCAAGATCAGTATCTTCCTTCGAAAGTATGAGCTTTTCAAAATGAAGCCTGATGAGTCTATCAAGGCCATGTTCACATGATTCACGGAAATCACCAACAACCTTGACTCTCTCGGCAAGAGCTTTACGAACGTTGAGAAAGTAAGGAAGATATTGAGGTGCCTCCCAAAAGACAAATGGGGTCCGAAAGTGACAGCCATAGAAGAAGCCCAGAATCTCACCACGCTACCCCTTGATGACTTGCTTGGGAAGCTGATCACACATGAGATGATTCTCAATGAAGACGATGGAGAACTTCCAACAAGCACTAAGAACTTGGCACTCAAGTCTAAGAAGGATGAGCCGAAAGATGTGTCTGATTCTGAAGATGAGGATGATGATGAGGATGATCCCTTTGATCTCATTACAAGGGGTCTTTCTCGAATCCTTAAGATGAAGAAGCAATTCAACAACAAGGATGAATCAGAGTCCTCTAAAATTCGAGGTAAGTCTCAATTCAACAAATATGAGAAGAAGACTAAACATTTGTCTTGTTTTGAATGTGGTGAAACATATCATCTTGTAAAAGACTGCCCTCAAAAGACGAAGAGCCAATTCAAGAAAGGCGATAGATGGAAAAAGAAAGCCATGGTGGCAACTTGGAGCGACTCTGACTCAAATTCCGATGATGAAAAGGCCAACCTTTGTCTCATGGCCACAGGAGATGAATCTCATGATGAGCAACTCGAGGTAACCGTAAGAGAGCTCATGGCAAGTCCAAAAGAGGTACTATCGGAATTCCTTTCTAATATGATTGTCAATGAAGAGAAACTTATTGCCCATACTAACACTCTTATCAAGAAAACCATGGACCAGGAAAGAACTAATGAGGAACTGTCTAGGCGGGTCAAAAGTCTTGAAACTTGTTATTCAGGTCTTGACATTAAAGTCAAGACTCTTGACTCAGAGAAATCTGAACTCAAGCAAGATCTCTCGTCTCTGAGAAGTGAACATCATGACTTAGAGAACGAGAAGATCTCCCTGAATAATAAGATTCAAGACCAACAGACATCCCTCATAAGTTTTACCAAGTCCAAGGGCACTCTTGATAGGATGTTGGGTGAGCAACAAAGTTCTCTAAACAGAAGTGGTATTGGTTACAACCCGAGGTTTTTAAAGAAGCAACACATTACCACTTTTGTGAAGGCAAAAGGAAGCAGAACCTCTCCTATATGTCACCACTGTGCGAGAAAGGGACATGTAAGAGAGACATGCCCCTATAGAAGAAAGGATCCTCATATTATTCGCAATACATTTCCTATTCACTTGAGAAAAGAACGGATAACGCAAGTTTGGGTCCCCAAAGGCACTATTTTACCAAATATGGTTTATCCCAATAAAGGATCTAAATTTGCTCACTGGTCTAGCCAAAAAGGTTGATGTTTGTTTTGCAGGAGATCACCAAGGTGAAGGAGCAAAAATGAATTATTGATAGTGGATGCTCGAAGCATATGAATGGGAAGAGTTCTCTCTTTCATGATCTAAAGAAGCAATCCACTGGAACAATCACTCTTGGTGACAAAGGAAAGTGTGACATCGTTGTGCGCAGAGAAGATACAGGTGAAATAGTTCTAATTGCCTATTGTTATAACAACATCTATGCCGTGAATGTTGAACAACTGGCACAAGGAAGCTTAACCTGTCTAAAGGCTTTGACGGACGATCCAAAGCTCTGGCACAGGAGACTCAGTCATGTGAGTCCACATACACTACAGAAGCTTGTGTCCAAATGGCTTGTAAGAGGGCTACCTGAAATGGACTTCAAAGGTATTGATATGTGCAATGCATGCACACGAGATATAGATCTTAACATCCATGAAGAGAACGAGGAAGGTGATGATGCTGCTACCAAGAACACAGAGAAGAGGAACATGCAGGAACAAATTCTTAACACTGAAGAATTGGCCCAAGGCGTTGAAGATTCGTTCAAAGCCCTTGGTGTCCAATCCAACAGTGTTGAGACGTCAGAAACTGCTGTAACTGAACCTAACAGGACCACGGAGTCAGATGTACCACAAATCAATCCTACTGGTGTGACGAATCAAGGAGCTGAGACTAGCAAAAGGAAATTCAAATACTCCTCATCACACTCATTAAAGGATATCATTTCTAACCCTACCTCTAGTGTTCAAACTCGTTCTAAACTTAAAGATCTTTGTGCTTTTCACGCGTTTGTTTCTCTTATTGAACCAAAGAAGGTAGATGAGGCCCTTCAAGAGCCAGATTGGATCATTGCCATGCAGAGTGAGCTTAACGAATTTGAAAGGAACAAAGTCTGGACCTTGAAGCCTAGGCCTAAGCATCAATCAGTCATTGGCACACGTTGGGTATTTCGAAACAAGCTAGATGAGAATGGTAAGATTGTGAGGAACAAGGCAAGGCTTGTTGCTCAAGGCTACAATCAAGAGGAAGGTATTGACTACGAGGAGACCTTTGCTCCCGTAGCCAGGCTTGAAGCTATTCGCATTCTATTAGCATTTGCATCTTTTATGAGCATAAAGTTATATCAAATGGATGTCAAGTGTGCTTTTCTTAATGGTTTCTTAGATGAAGAAGTTTATTTGGCTCAACCCCCAGGTTTTGAAAGTTCAGAATTTCCCAATCATGTTTATAAACTTGACAAAGCGCTGTATGGTTTGAAACAAGCCCCAAGAGCTTGGTATGAGCGCTTGTCAAAATATCTTTTAGAAAATGATTTTAAAAGGGGGTTGATCGACATGACTCTTTTTATCAAGACAAAAGGAAAGGACATTTTGGTTATTCAAATTTATGTTGATGATATATTATTTGGTGCTACTAACACATCTTTGTGCAAGGAATTTTCTGACATCATGTGCAGTGAATTCGAGATGAGCTTGATGGGTGAACTCAACTTCTTTTTGGGATTACAAGTTCATCAATCCAAGAAAGGGATCTTTGTCAACCAAAGCAAGTACACTAAGGATCTCTTGAAGAAGTTCAAGATGGATCAATCCAAAGCAGCCAAGACTCCCATGAGCTCAACATTGTCTCTAGATCAAGACAAGACTGGGAAAAGTGTCAACCAAAAGGAGTATCGAAGAATGATTGGATCTTTATTATATCTCACGGCTAGTAGACCTGACATCATGTTTAGCGTTTGCATGTGTGCTAGGTTTCAAGCTGATCCTAAAGAATCTCACCTCGTGGCTGTGAAGAGGATCTTTCGATATCTCAATGGCACTAAGGAGCTTGGACTATGGTACCCAAAGCAAAAGGATTTCACATTAATTGGATATTCTGATGCAGATTTTGCAGGCTATAAGGTGGATAGGAAGAGCACATCAGGATGTTGCCAATTCCTAGGAGCATCCTTGATCAGTTGGCACTCAAAGAAACAAAACTCAGTCGCTCTATCCACTGCAGAAGCCGAATACATTGCAGCTGGAGCCTGTTGCTCCCAAATCCTTTGGATAGCTCAACAAATGCGAGATCTTGGCATCAACCTCAAAGGTATTCCAATTAAGTGTGACAATACAAGTGCCATCTCCATTACAAAGAATCTTGTTCAGCATTCAAGGACCAAACATATTGATGTGAGGCATCATTTCATTAGAGACCATGTTGAAAAAGGTGATGTGTCCATTTCGTTTATTTCAACTGATTATCAATGGGCTGACATTTTTACTAAGCCTTTGGCAGAGGACAGGTTCACCTTCATTAGACGAGAGATTGGGATGCTTAACAAGGATGCACTTTCGTAGGGGGAGCTTTCCCTTTACGAAAGATAAATTCTACTAGGTGTCAAGTCATTTCAAAGGTTGTTTACTGAACAGTAGAGTACATATAACGGATCAGATATTTGGTTGATATCTTATTAGATATTTGATCAAATATGGTTTTAATGGATTTTAACCTTCTTTATATGTTACCTATTTTATTTTCGGAAAAATCCTTTTATTTTATCCGAGTATAGTTTATTTGTGGAAATTATTTTAAAATCGGATAAATCGTTTCTTTCCTTTAAGAATTGAAATTTTAAAATTTGAACTTTTGGTTACTGGTTTACCCTCCTCCCTTTGTTGAAAGACAAAAAGGGGGAGATGATTTGATGATGTTTTAGACTTTAAAACTGATGTGAACCAAAGGTCATGGAAGACCTTGTTTTGTTTTACCTTGTTGGATGTTTTTCGTTGACTTTGAAAACTTATGATCCAACATTTGTCTAACCCATGCAGGTACTTAGTCCGATTTTGCTTATGATATATTTGCTTGACTAAGTTGCAGGGATGCACAGGTTTTGTCTTTCATCAAGGGGGAGATTGATAACTCCACTCCCTTGATGAAAATCGGAATAAGTTTCAAAGGCTTTGGCAGTCTGTTTTTTTGTCAAAGGTCTTGAAGTTTTAGCAGTGTTGATGAAACACAAAACCTGTCCTATATGATATTATGCTCGAATATTATTTTATATTATTATATGCTTCCAGATATTATATTCTAACATTTCAAGAAGCTTTTCAAATATTATCTCCTTCCAAAGTCGAAAAGTTAAGAAGGACACAATCGGAGATCATGGCTTCAAAAGTTTCCAAGTTTAGAAGATCTCGAAGATAGCCATGATCAGCCTAGCCATTGGAGAAGATTCTTGCCTCAAGTGGCGCCTATGATCTTCACTATATAAAGGAGATGAAGAAGAGAGAGAGGACAGGCTTTCACGAATATCATTGCACAATCAGCCCTCAAGTTCACGATCTCTCTTCAGCGTGTTCTCTCTGCTTGTTCTTAAGAGTCTTATATTTTGTTTCAAAGCATTTGAGAGATACACAGTGAGCTTATACGATATATTTCGAGAGAGTGTTATACTCAAGAGTTTATAACTCAGGAAGTGGGCACTAGGCTATTGATTCTCGAGAGTAAGAGGATTGTACTAGATAGCTGAGAGAGGTGGGGCTCTTCTAGATTGGTCTAGGACTCCAAGGGAACGTGAGTTGACTAGATTGAAATTGTATAGGAGAGAGGCTTCTCGGTGAGCTATTAGGATCCTAAGCTTTGTGAATCAATAAAGCCTGTTGAATCCTAGGGTTGTGGAAGAACCCTAGGCGGGGACGTAGGCCAAGTTCGTGCCGAACCTCGTTAACAATTCGTTGCGTCCTTTACTTATTGCTTTACCATATTTCCGCACTTTGTTCGAATTGTTTAACTTTTATGATTCAGGTTTTCCAGAGAAAAAGATTAAGTCTAATCTCAAAGGGTTTTGCACGAGCTTCAAAAGTCTTGAGATTATCTGCGAAAAACCGGCATACTCTATTCAACCCCCTTCTAGAGTATCTTTATATTACTTTGTTTTACATTATCGAACCTTCAGGATACTTTCATAAAGTGGCCATAGGAAGAAGGAATAGGAGAAATATCAAAGAAATCTCTTATACGGGAGGACAAATGATATCAGGAGAATAAAACATTAGAGCAGGAATTAGAGAAGACTTCATCCAACGATTTAAAAAACAAGAAGTCAACAACACAACGCTAGAACGCTATTTAGAACTCATAAACAGGAAAATAAATTACTCTGATAACCAGGAACTGATAAAAGATGTCACAAACTCGGAAATAAAAAACGCAATTTTCAACATTGGAAAAGACAAATCACCAGGACCGGACGGAATGACAGCTGAGTTCTACCAGAACTATTGGGATATAGTGGGACCAACGGTTACGAAGGAAATAAAAGGATTCTTCCACTCTGGCAGAATCTTGAAACAGATCAACCAGACATTCATCACGCTAATACCGAAAACAGAAAACCCGACAACGACTTCTCACTATAGACCAATAAGTTTATGCTCTACGATTTACAAGACAATCGCAAAAATTCTGGATGATAGACTAAAAAGAGTAATAACTAAGCTCATACACCCCCTGTAAGGAGCATTCATATCAGATAGAGCTATTCAGGACAACATTCTGATTGCCCATGAAATCTTCCACTCATTCACGCAGAAAAAAGGAAAGAACAGATGGATGGCAATAAAATTGGATATGGAAAAATCTTATGATAGAGTCCAATGTGACTTTCTTTTTAAATTCCTAAAGAAATTTGGCTTTTGCACCAGATTCTACAACTGGATTGAGCAATGTGTCAAATCTGTCTCATTCTCAATCCTAGTCAATGATGGACCCTTGGAACCTTTCTACCCCGAAAGAGGCTTACGACAAGGAGACCCATTATCCCCTCTCTTATTTATTTTAGGAGCGGAAATACTAGCCTGAAAACTACAAATAGAAGGAAACCAAGCAGACCAGGAAATAGGATTCAACATTACCAGATTGGGTCCCCGAATTCCGTTTCTATCCTTCGTAGATGACATGATGATTTTTGCCAAAGCAAGCAGTTCAGCTGCATTTAAAATTAAAAGGGTTATTGATGAATACTGCTCGATCTCGGGTCAGCTTGTGAACTTCCACAAGTCGGCTTTCCAAACGACACCAAAAGTACCAGAAATTATGAAACAAGAAATCCAAAATTTAACGAATATCACATATCGAAACAAATTAGATAAATATCTTGGATGTCCAATCATAAATGGCAGAGTCAATAAAACAACATTTGAAGAAACAATTTGCAAGACAAAGTCACAACTATCAAAATGGCGAGCAAACGCGCTATCCCAAGAAGGAAGAGCCACCCTTATCAGAACAAACCTAGCGGCAAAACCTAGTTTTGTCATGCAAAACTTCATGCTCCCAAATTCAATGCACAAAGAACTTGACCAGATAAACAGAACCTTTTTCTGGAATAAAGATCTATCATATAAACCGCTAATCGGGTGGGACAAAGAATGTAAGAGAAAAGTAAATGGTGGAGCTGGAATCCACAAAACAAAAGACATGAATTCCGCATTACAGATGAAACTACAATGGAAAATACTAGCGGAGCCAGAAAACCTATGGGTCCAAACCATCTCACATAAGTACTTGAAAGATGAACACATTCTAAGCTACGAAAGGAAAGGAAAAGCGTCCTGGCAATGGACAAAACTAATGGAGATAAAAGATGAATTCTGTAAAGGCCTCATATGGCAACTAGGAAATGGGAAAACGATCAATTTTTGGACTGACAGATGGTTAGACGATTACACACTAGAAAATAGATGCCTAGTGCCAGATAGGATCAACAAAAGTGACAAAGTAGACAAATACATAAACGTCAACAGAGGATGGAATACTATTGACCTCAAACACATGCTACCAACGCCGATCATTGAAAAGATCGAAGCGACATTTATCCCAGGAAACCAAATAGAGGACAGACTATATTGGAGAAAAGATAAATCTGATGGCTCAGTACCGCGAGTGCGCTTCAACACATTACAGAAAACAATGGAATCACACCACCTAAAACGGCATGGATCTGGGCCTTAGATGTAGCCCCGAAAATAAAGAACTTCATATGGAAGTTGTATAACAACGGTATCCCAACAAAGACTAGACTAAACGCCAAAGGAGTTGCCCTCCCTTCCAGATGCGTCCTATGTGATGTGTGCGAAGAATCTCCACCTCACTTAATCACTCAGTGCTGCATTATTAGAAACCTCATACGGAAAATTTACCCTGGAATAGAAAAACGACTAGAAGAATTGGATAGAGATGAACAAGACATAAAGAGAATTATGTCAATAATATTTGACATAATAACTGCAGAACAAAGGAAAAAACTAGCGACGGCATGGTGGTGCCTTTGGACATCTAGAAATAAGAAAATCTTCGACAATGAAAACACAGTGACAATCCAAAATATGGAAAATATGACAAGACAAACAATCATGAATTGGGAAAAACTAAACATTTAGATAAACCGAAAATTAATGTTACCACAAAAATATCAGGAACCCGAAAGACACGACATCTGCGATGGAATAAACCACCGGAAGGAACATTCAAAATAAATTTTGACGGTAATAACAACTACTCTGGTACCTCTGGTACAGGTTTCATTATTCGCGACCACACGGGGTCGTTGATTGGTTGTGGAGGAATGCAGCTTAAACTCAGGTCGCCGCTTATGACGAAAGCTATGGGACTTCTATTAGGCATTCAGATGGCAAATGAGTTGGGTTTGTCCAGTATCCACATTGAAGGTGACAGCCTTACCGTGATCAACGCAATCAAAGGATGCTGGTCCTGCCCGTGGGAAATTGAGATGCTCATGACGGACATCCTCTTGCTGCTCCGGTCCTTTCAGCATGTTAGCCTCTCGCACTGCTTCCGGGAGATTAACAAATGCGCCGATCACATTTCCCGTCTTTTCCAGTCCGATGCCTCACCAGATACTCAACTAGATAGGCATCTATGTATTCTCATCCGCAAGGATACTCTTGGATGGTGGTCTAGTAGGGACTAATCTCGTCCAAATTCTTACCTATATCCAAAAAAAATAAAAATAAGGAGAATAGGAGAGAGAGGGAGAAAAGGGAGAGAGAGGGGGAGGGGTCACGAGAATAGGAGAGAGAGGGAGAGTAGGCTGAAAACGAGAATAGGAGAGAGAAAGGGAGAAAGGGAGAAAGGAGAGAGAGAAGTGGGTGTCAATGGGTATGACCGCTATGTGAGATGGGTTAAAAAGCAGAGTCGCGTTGTATAATAGCGACTCTGCTATTTCTGCATATTTTTTTCATTTAAAAGCTTTTCTAACTAAATAATTATTTGAAATTTTTTTTATAAAAAAATAGCCGTGATTTTAATATTTTTTTTAAAAAATTTGAGGTAAAGTCGCGGTTTCAAACATCGCTTTACCCCTATTTTGACTATTTACCAAAATAGTTTGTAAATTTGACTATTTCGCAAATATTTTTAACTTTTTGACCAATTTTTAAAAAAATTCAGGAGAGGGGAGGGTGTGTGTTTGGGGCTCTTTGGAAAAAAAAAACAAAAGGAATCAGTGGAGGTTCATAGTTCGATGGTGTCGAAGAAATGGTCCCAATTGGTCAAAGAAATACCGGAAAGAAATAAACCCCAAAACCCGGTATTTCAACCTTATCCTAAACCAATTCCGAAAGTTAGTTCTCGAAACCCGCTTCCTCGATCCTATCCTGGCTTGATCAAATCTAAGGTTCCAAAAATACGAGGATATCGACATCCGAATTTAAATTTTGAATCTCGAAGTAGAAGGACGGAATCGATGCTTAAGAGTTCAAAATAAGGCTGAAATTCGTTTTAAGAGTTTTGAGTTTGATTTATTAAATTGAGGACGAGTTTTTCTTGAAATATCCGTATTAAATTCCTTTTAAATTTCCTTTTTCCGAAAATTAGGATTTAAAAATCTGAGTCTTTACATCATCCACCTCTAAAAACAAGTCTCGTCCCCGAGACTAAAATCATTTTAAAGGAAGGGGATGAAATTTGAAATTGATGAGTCCAAGGATCATGCCATTGATCCCGCAAGTACCTCCTAAGTGCCCCTATGAGATTCTCACAGTATAGTCGTCGTGATCATAATATCCTCGATATGTCGTAGTGAGAGTGTGATATGGGCCCTTACCACATCCTTTCCTCGACTTCTCGGTTATATCATAACTTGAAAAGCATCGCAACATCTCCACTAAGTCTTAGCAAGCAATCTATAAGGGCCCTATAAAATGCTTGTATCCACTTCGTGGTCGTCATAATGCAAACTCGGGTTGAAAAAGTTCAAAAGAGGTCCTTAGTTTGAATATGATTGGTCCCTTTTTAAACACCATTTAAAATCCCTTAGGTCCGATGTTAGTCAAACATATTTCAAATTCAGGAGGTGGAATCATCCACCTCGATCTAAGGGCTAATCCCATATTTTCTTCCTAGGTTCCAAGTCAGAATCAAATTTCATCAATCCGGTTCTATCACCCTAGCAATTCCAATGCAAGGTATCATATAACATAGCAATCGTGCACCTTTAGAATGATTTGCCTCGCTAAGAGGATTTGTGCCCTTGTGAGATTTGGGTGGGGAGGAAACCGAGTTCCTAACCCCCCCATTGGTTTCTTACCTTTGCTTTTCAGAGATGATTCCAAACCAAACTTCTCAGGCAGGTAGATCGAAGAAGCCAAGGAGGTGGCATCTTGTGAGTAACTCATATCAAAATAAAGATTTAGGAATTGCTTGAGAATTCTAAACCAAATAGGTAGAATAAGATGCGAGATTTTGTATCTTCGACAATGCGAGGCCTTATCGCAGCATAACCACTTTGTTGGACAAAAATGCGCGAATAATCGTACAACACATTTTATTTGATTTTTAATATTTGAGTTCGACCCCTTTTGGTTATCCTCTTGATTCAAAGTCGTATCGATACCAAGATTTGAATGGTTTTGGTGATTTGGGCTGCACCCGAGTTTTAGCGGGTTGCCTACGTATATCTTGGAAGAGAATCAAGCCTTACATAGTTCAGAGTGTTTTGGAATTTGTGTTTGGTTTGATTTGGATTTGGTTTTGGTTTTGAGTTGGTTTCGTTTTCTCGTATGCATCATAGGATGAAGTTCAAGCCCACCTTCTAGGAAGGGTAGCTCGAATAACACTCCACCCGAGTAACTTAAGCCCATGCCACCTTCTTGGAAGGGTAACTAAAGTAACTCGCCTATCATTTGCATAGAAAATGATTTGACTTTGAAAGTGGAATTTGATTTGTTTTGATTTGAGATTTGACTTAAAGGTCAATTTAGGGGGTTGTGATTGAACTCGTTTGTGATTTTCCTACGTACCCTCTTAGAAGGGATCAAATCGCACGTAGTTCTTGAAAAAGAACAAATCTTGAATTTGGTATTCGAGTTTTTGAAGTTTTGGTCATGACCGAACTTGACGAGCGGAAGCTTTGTATCGAGTCAGAGGAGACACTTTGGATTTGATAGAAATTTGATATTTGAGACGACTTGAGTTGACAAATGAATTTGGAGAATTTAATTGAAGATTTGGGTGTGACTGGACTCGATGAGGATTTGATTTACACCGAGTTTCTTACGTATCCACTTGTTTGTTGGAATCAAGTCACCGTAGTTTGGGACAAAAAGGAATTTTGTATTTGGATTTGATCATGAGATCATTTGTGGGTAGATGATTGAATTCGACGAGCGGAAGCTTTGTGTCGAGTCAGAGTGGATCGTTTGAATTTATTTGATTTTGACCTCATATTTATTTAAGGGAATTTAGAGGTTGACGACTGTACCCGATATATTTTTAGAATTTAATATCGGGTTACCTACGTAGCCGATGGAGGCATCAAGTGTTTACGTAGTTCTGAACAAGCTGATTTGATTTTTTTGGACTGAGGATTGTACCCGACGAGCTTAAGCTTTATGTCGAGCTACCTACGTACCCGTTTAAACGGGATCAAATCATCAGTAGTTCTTTATCAAAAAGAAACCGATTTAATTTAATTGGTTTTGACCTCATACTCAGTCAGAAGTGAGTTTAGAGGTAGGCGACTGTACCCGATATATTTTTGAGATTTAATATCGGGCTACCTACGTAACCGATTTTACGGTGTCAAGTCTTTACGTAGTTCTTTTGAGAACAAATTTAATTTAATTTGGGAAAGGTGACTGAATTCGGTACATGTTAAATTTTATACCGAATTTCCTACGTAACTCGTAAATGAGTATCAAGTCTATACGTAGTTCTTTTTATAACTAAGTTTATATTTGGCAAAACTCGGTTTGAGGTTTTGACTCCGTTTTTATTTAGGAGCCGGTTTTGAGATCGATCCATTGGAATTAATTGGCAAAGAATATTTGACAAATTTAATTTTATGTTTTGATCAAACTCGAATTCTTAATTTGTGCCAATTATAATTCTTATATTTTAGTGGGTTATTTTGTGTGATCAAATGGGGCTTGTCCCTGGGAAATTGAACTTCTCATGGGAGATATTAAAAGACTCTTGCAGTCTTTCTATAATATTTCCTATTCTCATGTGCCCTGTGAGGGTAACAAGACAGTTGACAAGGTTGCACACCTTGACCATCTTGTTAGTGGGACTGCATTAGAATCACATCCAGATCTTCTTGATCTCATTCACCAGGATGCTATCGGTTAGGATTTTCCAACCGAATTATTAACTTATAAAAAAAAAACGTATGATTACAGCTTGCAATTGAGGCCCCTTTTTATTTTGCTCTAGCCTATTTTCGGTAGACAAAATAATTTGGCCCATGTTTTTCTTTTAATTAACTCAGCCCTTAGCCCAGATCACTTAGGTTTTAGCTTCTTCCTCTACTGCATTCACTTTCATTTTTTGTTTTTGGCAAAAATGCATAAAACCATCCACTATTCATTGTTGTTTGCAAATAACCACCCCTTATTCAAAAATTGTCAAATGACCACCCACTATTCATTGTTTTTTTATTAGGAAAGGATTCGGGCGAGAAGACTCTACCCGGCAGCATCCTTGCAGATGAGGTCAAGAAGACCTGAATCGTTGTGAATATCGACTCCCCGGGCAGAGTGGCAAAGGTGTGCAACCTTATCAGCCACTCTATTACCCAAACGGGGCACATGAAAGAAAGAAACTTCTTTCAAAGTTGATAGAAGAAGTTGTACATCAGATAAAATTAGTTCAATTTCCCAAGGACATTTAGTTTTTCTGTTTAAATGGTCAATGATTATACTAGAGTCACCTTCGATGTGGATTTTTTCAATATGTAGTTGAAAGACGTGTTGGATGCCCAATTTAAGAGCAAGAGCTTCCGCTTTGAGAGGGTTTTGTTTGCCAAGCTTTTGGTAACAGAGTCGTGTTGATTGTCCTTTCCAGTCCCTGATTATGGCGCCCGCCGTACTTTCATTGTTTATTAGCGTTGATCCATCGAAATTTAGCTTAAGCGTGCCCCTTGGTGGTTTACGCCACTCAATCCTTCTTTGGTTCTTTTTCCTTTTCAGGGGGTTGGAGTTATGTGGGACTTTGGGAAAGTCCTCATCTAGGCCAGTCTCTAAACAAGCTGTTTTCCTCCAGTTATCGATATGGGATTTGATTATGTGTAAAACTGTGTCCTTCTGCGGAAGGGGTTCTTGCCGAAACAAGTGATTGTTCCGAATATACCAGATCGACCACCAAGAAAAAGCAAGCATCTCCTTGGCAGAAGAATTGAGATCGTTCCCAATGGACGACAGGATAGGTTTAATGTCGCGTGACTGAACTATCAAGCTTGTAATAGTTGATTGTACCCGAGAAGGGAATTGGTAGATTGAACGTACGCACGTTGCATAGACTACAGGTGGAAGGGATAGAGACACCCCTACATGAAGCCTAGAAGCAGTTGGGAGCCCATTCTGAGAAACCTTCCAAAGGAAATTTTTAACCTTAGGAGGAATGTTCACCTTCCATATCCAGGCGTTGTTGTCTAAGTGTAAGGATGATTGAGCTGTCATTAATTTGTATGCGCTTGTAGTGGAAAACCACCCCTCTCGATCAGGCCACCAGTAGAGTCGATCCTCAAAATGAGAAGCGGGGAGCGGGATGTCTAGAATTTCATTTACTATGCAATTAGGTAGCGCATTTTGTAACTTTTCTAACCACCATCTGCCTCCCATAATGTAGTCACTAACAGTTTCTTCCATATTATTGATTTGGGGGCAATTATCTCTAGATAGCAGTGAAGATGTCGTAATCCAATTATCAGTCCAGAAATTGATTGATTTTCCATTTCCTACGGACCATATAAGCCCCGTCTTAAATTTATCAGTTAAAGTTGTCAGCTTGGACCATTGCCAAGAAACGGATCCGGTTTTTGTGTAGTAAAAAATGGTGGCAGAACGAAGGTATTTGTGTCTAATCCGAGTGACCCAGACATTATTTGGTTCAGCCAGAATTTTCCATAACAGTTGCATCTGGAGGGCCTCATTCATTTCTTTTGATTTGCGAATTCCTAAACCCCCACACTATTTAGGCCTACAAATCCTATCCCAGCTTATAAGCGGCCGATGTTGAAGATCCTTATTCCAAAAGAAAGTGCGATTAAAGTTCTTTGTGCATTGTTGCTGGGAGCATGAAATTTTGCATAATATATAGCGGCTTTGCTGACAGATTAGAGTTGATTAAGATTGCGCGTCCCTGTTGTGATAGGGCGTTTGCACGCCATTTGCTCAATTGTTCTTTAGATTTACAGATGATGTCCTCAAACGTGTTTTTGTTTACTTTACCATTGATGATCGGACAACCCAGATATTTTTCCAAGGAATTTTCATTTGTAATATTTAAGCAGTTGTGTAATTCTAGAATCCTATGGTTCGATATGCCTTTCGTAGCTTGGAAGCTTGATTTATGATAATTGACTTTTTGACCAGAAATTTGACAATAAGAGTCAATTATTGATTTTACTTCCGTGCTGCCTTTTAAGAAGATAATGATATCATCAGCAAAGGAGAGAAACGGGATTCTAGGTCCATTTCTCCCAAAAGGAAAGCCAATGGGGGTTTTGTCCAGGTTTGCTTCAGCTGAGAGTTTTCGTGCCAGGATTTCGGCCCCTAAGATAAATAGGAAAGGGGATATTGGGTCCCCCTGACGGAGACCCCTGGATGGAAAGAACAAGTCTGTAGGGCGGTTGTTAACTAGCACTGAGAAGGATACTGATGTTACACATTCCATGACCCATGAAATAAACGTAGCATGGAACCCAAATTTTTCTAGTACCTTTTTTTGTGAAATTCCAGTCAACTCTATCATATGCTTTTTCCATATCTAGTTTTATAGCAAGCCATCCCTCACGACCCGTACGAGATCGAAAGGAGTGGAAGATCTCATGAGCTATTAGAACATTATCTTGAATAGCCCTGTCTGACACAAATGCACCCTGAAGGGGGTGGATAAGTTTCCCAATAATTGTTTTAATTCTGTCTGTCAAGATTTTTGATATAATTATATATATATTTGAGCACAGACTGATTGGGCGGTAGTGACTAGTGGTAGTCGGGTTGTCTCTTTTTGGAAGAAGGGTAATAAATGTGTGATTTATTTGTTTTAGTATTTTTCCAGAATGGAAAAAACCTTTTACAGCTCTAATTACTGATGGCCCAACTATATCCCAATATTTTTTTTTATAGAATTCAGCTGTAAATCCATCAGGACCTGGGGATTTATTTTTTCCCAAATTGAAGACAGCAGCTTTTATGATGGATGTCGAGTTAGGAAAGCATCTTCCTCAGTTGTTATTGATGGTTGGATTAATTCTAACATTTCGTCTAGAAGCCTATCATCAATAGGCTCTTGTCGGAATCTTTTCTCAAAATCGTCTTTGATTTCATTTCTGACATTTTCCTCACCCACAATCAAAGTTTCGTTGGAAGTGATAATGTTGCGAATCTGTTTTCTATGTCTTCTACCAATCGCAGTGCGGTGGAAATAAGCTGTGTTGGAGTCCGACAACTTAAGATGTTTGGATTTGGCTCGCTGGTTCCAAAATGATTTTTGGAATAGCAGGAGCTTTTCCTTTTTTCTCATAAGATTCTTCTCTTTACAAGAGGTTGTTTGTGCATTATTCACTCGAGGTGAGGATTGAATGTGTAGCAACTGGGTCTCCAAATTTTTTAGTTGTCGAAATATATTCCCAAAGGTAGAACTGTTCCATTCCTTTGCCTTTTTCTTAAGGATTTTTTGTTTAAACATAAGTTGAAACATAGCTGAACCAGGGCAACTAGCTCGCCAGGACTGTTTAACTATGTTACTAAAATCCTTCCTAAGCAACCATGCATTCTCGAATTTAAAAGGTGGTGCTTTGAAGGAAGGATTGTTTTCAATAGATATTGTTATGGGGCAGTGATCGGATGAAGAGAAAGCCCCATTGTTTGTAATCAGGTTAGGGAAACTTTCGATAATGCGATGGTGAACAAGCACCCGATCAATTTTTTCTCGAATATTGAAATCTTCATCAGGGTTTTTCCTCCATGTGAATGGGTTCCCAAAAGTGGGGAGGTCCTCGAGCGAACATTCATTAATGAAGGTTTGGAGCCTCGTGAATCGGGACGGACGAATGGTTGCGCCACCATGTTTGTCTGCACTGCATAATATTTCATTTAGGTCCCCTAATACCATGCAAGGTATGTTTGAGTTATTTACAATTAAGGTTAATGTTTCCCAGAACAAAGATTTCTCGTTAGGGACCGGAGGAGCGTAGACGAAGAGTGCAAGAAAAGGAAACCCTTCGAGCACAGACTCAAGACGAAGGCCAATAATCCTTGGCAAGTGAATTTCCACATAAATGGAGATGTTTAGTAATTGGTGAGATTTCCATAATACTCCAGTTCCTCCCGATCGCCCATGAGCCGGCGACCAGACAGCTTCATCGAAACCAGCAGTCTTCCAATTTTTGTCATCGGGAGTAGATTTTGTTTTAGTTTCTGCTAATGCCAATATTTGGATATGCTCATTTATACATAAAGAATTAATTTCAGTCCAAAAGGTTCTTTTTCCTATGCCTCGACAGTTCCAAAAACAGATCTTCATTTATAACCTTTGAAGATTAAAGGACAGGTTTTCATTGTTGTTTGCAAATAACCACCCCTTATTAAAAAAATTATCAAATAACCACCCATTAAATATAATAGGGATGGGCACAAATACTGCAAATCCCAATCCCGTCCCGGTCCCGTCCCGATCCCGGTGGGATTTAGGACAAAATAGGGAATCCCGTCCCTCAAAAATTATGCGGGACGAAACGCGGGACGATCCCGGTGGGATCCCACAAATCCCATCCCGTCCCGCATATTATAATAATAATAATTATTATTTTTATAATAATAATAATATTATAATATTATAGAATAATAATAATATATTAGTAGTATTATTATTTTGAGCAAATGTTATAATTATAATTATAATCATAATCCTCTATTTATAATAATAATAATATTTGTTTATAATAATAATATTATTATTATTTGAGCAAATATTACTTATAATTATAATAATAATTTTCAATTTATAATAATAATTGGTTATAATAATAATAATAATAATATTATTATATAATATTATAATATAATTTAATAATAATATTAATTTGTAATAAAATTATTATTTTTATATTATATTATCATTATATCATATTATATTTTTTTCTTGTAAAGTATAATTATTTTATAATAATAACAATAAAAATAAGTAATATTATTATTATTATTATTATTATTATTATTATTATTATTATTATTATTATTATTATTATTATTATTATTATTATTATTATTATTATTATTATTATTATTATTATTATTATTATTATACCCATTTAGAGCTAAAAGAAGCAAATAGCTAAATACAGTATTCTTCCCAACTATCAATCGATAATGAGACAATATCTAGTGAATCTCGTCTCAATTCCTTTCCGTCCCGATCTAGTAAGATAATGTAGCCAAATATGCTGAACATTATAATTAATTATACAATCATTGTATGAATTAATAATAGTATTATAATATTAATATTAATAATATTGTTATTGAATAATATAGTTGAGAAGAATACCGTATTCAACATATTATACATATTAATGAATTATGAAAGCATTTTTCACTTTGCAAATTTATATAATATTTTATTATTTTTATTTGAGGGACAAGGCCCGTCCCGTCCCGATCCCGTCCCGTCCAGACATCATCCCGTCCCGAAAAAAAAGTGTCAATCCCGTCCCGATCCCGTCCTGTAAAAATTTTGCGGGACGAGTCCCGTCCCGGCTCAATCCCGTCCCGTGCCCACCCCTAAAATATAGGTTGTTTGCAACTAACCACCCATACCCCTTTTCTTGTTAAATCTCACTTAAATTAATATGAAAAGACAATTATACCCCTATTCTTTAATGTTTCATTTTTAGTAAAAAGACAATTATACTTCTCTTTGTTGCTTGATTTTTCAGGTATTATAATTAGACCTGTCAAACGGGTTCCGGGTACATCCAGGTTGTCTCTAACCCGAGTTTAACCGAGTTTCGGGTCATTTTGGGTCGATTTTGGGTTTGTCAATTTTTAAATAAATTTTTAATAAATCTTTAATCTGGGTTTCAGGACAATTTTTAGAAATTGTTTAAAATCTTGATATTTATATATTATTACATTTTATTAAAAATTATGAGAAATAATAAAAATAAAATATTTTAGATCAGATATAATATATAATTATAAGCACTATGATTTATGAACAACGTCTTTAATTGTAGAATTTTAAAATTATCCAAAATTATCAAATCATGATTTTTTTAATTTAAAAAAGAAAAAATTGACAAACCCAAAATCGACCCAAAATGACCCGAAACTCGGTCAAAGCCTGGTTCGAGACTGGATGTACCCGAAACCCGTTTTACTCGGGACCCAAAGTGACCCTACCCGAATGACCCATTTGACAGGTCTAATTGTAATACCTGAAAAATCAAGCAACAAAGAGAAGTATGTCTTTTTACTAAAAATGAAACATTAAAGAATAGGGGTATAATTGTCTTTTCATATTAAATTAAGTGAGATTTAACAAGAAAAGAGGCATGGGTGGTTAGTTGCAAATAACATATATTTAATGGGTGGTTATTTGACAATTTTTGAATAAGGGGTGGTTATTTGCAAACAACAATGAATAGTGGGTGGTTATTTGACAATTTTTGAATAAATGGTGGTTATTTGCAAACAACAATGAATAGTGGGTGGTTTTATGCATTTTTGCCTTTTTTGTTTTGTGTTCAGCGGCTCCGACAAATACCCATGGCCCTCTGAAGGAGTAGCGGTGTAGCATGGGAAGATGATGTGAGCAACAGGGCGAGCTGAGCGTGATCCAGAACAAAAAAGGCGGAGGTGGTCAACCGGAGCATATCACGACCCGTGAACATCCGGCTCTTCGGCAAGCAGAAGAAGAACTAGGCAGCTGGGTAGCGAGGCGCTCCTTGAAGAAGAAGATGAAGGTCGACTCTCATGAAGAAGAAGCTCCCTCGAGTCTTAATTCCCCCCTTTTTGCGGGCTCAGGTTTGTTCTCTCCCCTTTTCCTTGCAGCTTGCCCCTAATTTAGGTGATTTGGGTTTTGAGAAAATTAGGGTTGATTTGGGGATTTTTTTTCCCAGCAATTGACACAAGGGCAAGTGAATCCAAGGCTTTCAGAAATCTAACAAGGGTCAAGGACCTTCGAATTTGAGCAATTGGAGGAGGAGCAGTGCAGCAAGGCAGTGCGGAGGGGACCCTTACCTCGGCCTATTAGCTTAGGTATGTTCGCTTACCCTCCTTCCTCCTTCCAGATTTCAGTGCCCTTGATTTCTCAGTAGTACTTATTTGTTAAGACCTACTGAATTGGATTCCAATTTGTGCTAGACATTAGCCACTTTGGGTTCATTCTAGCTTCTGAATTTTCAAGTTGACAAGTCGATCAATTTGGTAGTGTGAGCATTTTGTTGTTTTTTACTGGTTACTGCAAACACCGAACATAATTTTTGTTCAAATTTAGTGCCTTTCAGTTAAGCAGTGAAAGGTTAAACTTGTCTGAATTGTTTTTTATTTTATTGAATTAGCATCTTGGGGATAACCAATTCTGTTGAAATTTTGCCAGAGTTTCACCTTGATTTAGGACGATTTTGGGACTCTGAAACCCATACCAAATGCTTAAAACAATATAACTTTACAAAGCTATACAATTTTGCATAGGGGGGTCTCGAGAATCCATTTTGGTAGCATTTCGGTAGCATTTCGACATGATTGGGAGATAGTTTGGTGCTTTTAAAATCCATACCATATGCTTAAAATGATATTACTGTACAAAGCTATATAATTTTGCATAGGGGGATCTTGGAATCCATTGAAACTACCTTGATTTATTCTTCCTGCAGCAGAGACAAAGGTTGGCTGATGTGTATTTTTTTCTTGCTTGTGTTTGCTGTTGCAGGTTTCTCCAGGAGCAGGAAAATCCAGGAGAAGGAAGAAGAAAAATTATATTTGCTGCTTTTCTATTGCTCTGCAGAAGAGGGAGCCAAAAAACACAAATGCAGGCACAGTAGCCTTTTAAAGGAAGAATAGGGGGAAGTTACTTTTGAGTAAGCACTAACCACTCCTGATAACCACGTGCATTTGGGTTTTCTACTGTGTACAGTTTTTTTGTGTAAGAACAAGTCCAACAGCTTCTCTAAAAATTCTCTATTATGGAGAGAAAAATATCAAAATCTCAATAATTTTTATACTCTAACCCCAACAGCTTCTCTATTTTACATATTTATACATTTATTATACACTATAATAAATGCATAAATTCATAATTTAATAAAAAAAATTTCAATAAATTAATTAAATCAATATGTAACAACCAATGAATAAATGGGTAGACATGGGAAGGAGTGAATGCATTTAATTTTACAGATTTTAAGCTTTCCTTTAAATTTAGAGATTTTTTTTTCTCTTTCCCCCCATTTCTATATTTTAGAGATGGTTTTACAAAAGCTGTTGGGGTTAAAAAACCTATATTTCCTCTAAAATTGCCTATTTTCTCTATTTTACATAAGCTGTTGGGGATGCTCTAACCTCTCCCTATTACAGGTTTCTCCTTGTTAACTGCTATGAAGAACAGTTACCTGTGTAACTTCCGAATCCAGCTTCAATATATTTGGAATGGGCTTGTAATGGGTTTCTTCAGGTCCAATTTTGAATTTGTAAACTTGTGTTTAATTGGGAAAAAAATTTACCACATTTTTTATGGAATGATTGTGATAAATTTGATTATGCTATGAATAATAAAATTCATGAAATTTTACCCTCCAACACACTTACTATAGTAATTTGAAGTCAATCCCTTCAGCATGAATGATTTCGGGACGGATTTGTAAGAGCAATCAACGAGGGAACCCTAAAATGAGCAGGAGAAGTTCGCCAGAGCATGCCCTTGGATTATTTTTAAATCTGCTAGCTTCACCGAGAGGAGCAAGGAGCCCCTACCAACAATATTTTTATGACTCTTGTCTACATCATAGCAGAGCTCCGAGGAACCCGCTACAAGTATTTCCTCAAAAGAGGGTTTAGGGCCTGAGATTCGGGGGGGTGTTTGAAAGGAGCTCGAGTAAGGAGACCCCTAACGGTTTCTTTTCTTCGGACTTGTCCGATGCATCGAAAGCAATCAAAGATGAGAACCACCAGTTAGTATAATAAAGTAAGTTAAGCATCACATATGAAAGTGAGAAGGGAGGATTGAGATGATTCACTCGGAACCACAAATACCGATTTATATTGTAATTAGGGAAGAAAAATCCTTTGAAGGCAACGCAAATGAATCCAACACTAAACGCTCCCAAACACCACGTACCTATTATCCAGCCAGCAGTCCCGCCACCGCCAGGCCACCCCGAAGCACTCGACCTCGAAGCAAAATACCATCTCCCCTTCCGACGATCCACTTTTTTCCTTTTTCTGAAGTTTTTCCCCACCTTCTCGACTCCTCGGCTTTCGATTTCATGGTTTTCTGCACTTCGACCTCCGATCTCACAATCCAGGAAAATCTCCCAGCACACATCGTTGATTGGCGAGATATGCAGTTTTAGATGCGTGGAGACGACCAGATTGGGGCTCGATTTAGCATCGAGATGGGTTTTGTGGCTTGAATCCGGAGGAGACTCGCCGATTTTCATGATTGATTTGGGGGATTTGGGTTGAGCAGTCTAGAATTGGGGGCACGTGAGCCAGAGGCCAAGCGCATTCTCTTCTCTCATCAGAGAGCTTTGACGGATGTTTTCTTCAATGTTGGTGTTTTTTTTTTATTGGGTAAAAATTCGAGACTAGACATATCTGGACATCGATGGCCGACATGTCGGCAGACGGAAACCGTAAAAAACAAACAAAAAATACAAAGAAGGTGCAAAGTACATGCAACCAGGCTGTACAAAGCGAAACAAAACACAACTATACCGAACAAGACGAGGACGTAGACGAAGGACGAAGCCAAGCACTACCCAGGACCCGCACCGTAGGCCGGCGACACATCAGGAGTCACTGTGGACAGTAAAGACGAACCTCCAAGGAACCATTCTTCCAGAAAAAGGAGACGCCTCGATACTCATTACCACGACCCCAACCTATCTCGACTTCGACTGCTAGAACCCTGTCAACGAAAAAGAAAGCACAGTCACGCCAAACAAAGAGCCACACGACGCCTAAACCGAAACGCACTAGAAACCCAATCGGGATTTACGCAGCCCCATAGGGGATTATGTTAACCAATAAATAAATAAACATAATTAATATGTTAACAAATTTATTGGAAAAATAAACTAAGGGTTCGGATCAAACTGTGGGCCAAGAATTTCATTGGGCCCAAAGGAAGGCAAATGGGCCCAAGAGAAGGCAAGGCAGGCCCGCTCCCAAGCACAGGAACTGCCAGCACGAGGCAAATGAATTCAAAGGCAGAGGCGTGGAGACTAAGGGTAACGACGAGGAGTGGAAGGGGGTAGGCCGGAGGAGCAAGGGATCCCCGCCAAGCCACCCAATAGCAAGGCAAGGCTAGGCCGATGAGGAAACCAGGCCACCAGTGAGCCAGCCCGGACCGGGAGATGAGGCAGACCGCATCCACCGCCGACGGGAACCCTAACCGAAACGAAATCCGGCATAGGAGGAGCGAGCAAGGCCACAACGAGGCGGGGAGGCGAATCGACACCACACCGAACCCCAGAAATGAAGGTCGGCGGAGAGCGACACCCGCAGAGGTGGAGATGGGGGACGAAATTGCGGGAAGAGGAAGCGAGCAACCTCGATCTGAAATTCCAACCAAGAATACGCTACAGGGGGTAGAGGTGAGAGTATTAGCCAGCCGACCAACGACCGGCGAAACCAGTAGCCAACCATCGACGAGCGGGTAAGGAACCTCCGACGATGGGATACGCAGTCGAGAAAGCAAATTCGAACCTTCGAAGAGGAGTTAGAGGCCTCCGAAGAGGGGTTAGGGCCTCCGAAGAGGGATTCTCAAGGCTAGGTGATGGACAAAGGTCGACCCTCGGTTGTCGGCTACCTCTCTCTAGAAGATAGAGAGAGAGGAGATAGCGTTTTCTTAATGTATTTTTTTTTTGAATACAAGGAAAGATTTATGATACGAGACCACAGGCGATCTAACCCAATTATAGAGCGTCCGAAAGGACGAGAACACACAGTTCTTCATTGGCCTTCAGAACTTTGTCGGTAGGGATACAATAAGCCAGATGCGCAATCCAATCTGCAACCGTATTTCTGAAATCAACGGAAAAGTCTCTTTTTTTTCCTTTTTTTTTTTTTCCAGAAATCACTCACAATGAGTTTCCCCTTCCCCATGGATGGTTTTTAGGGCCCGGGTCACTTTTGCAATTTTCTTTGGACGTTACTTTTGCAATTGCATTCGGCGGGGTGCTAGCTAGCAACATTTTTTCATTTAAATAACAACGAATGAAATTTTCTCTTAATTTAATTAAACATCTAAGATTTATCCACATGATTAGTGTTGGATTTGACTATGTAAATAATGGAACATTAAAATTAAAATGATGAAGCCCACTAGTTTAATGAAGAGGTGAAAATGTAGTCTCATACTCTCAAAGTTAAGGTGCACCATCCCTAGGAGAAATCATAATGTTGATGGTTGTTTGTTGAGGATGAACAATCAAGTGAGAAAATCTCAAATTTGTTTCATATTTATATGAACTCCAAGAACGGTTACATTAACACTGCATCTAAACAAGCCTGGTAGAAGGGAGGATGTTCCTCCTCGCAGATTTCAATTCATTGACTACATCATTTATGCCCATTCGATCGTGCGGCAGCTCCAAAGAACATTGTACTCCGACCCTGATGAGTGACTTGATGCACTCAATTTCCTTGATATTAGCGGTCGTTCTTGCATGTAGTACAATACTCGCATCACCAAGCATTCTTTGGTCAATAACATCCATAACACTGTCAGGAAAAGAAGCTTTTACAAACTCATGGAGATTTAGGCCTTCACTGAACATCGGATCTGTTGGTTTCTTGGATGTCATCATCTCTAAAACTATGATCCCAAAGCTGTAAATATCACCTTCAATTGATGCCTTGCTTCCGAGACCATATTCTACATTTATAGCATATTCAATTATACGACATGTTTTAAGTAATATTAAGTTGATAGTAAAGGGTTATGTGTTGAATTACGAAATAAGATAAACTTGTTAATAACATTCATTTTCTCACCTGGTGCTGCATATCCAACAGTTCCTCGCACTTGAGCTGAACTAGTCTGGCTTGTAATGCTGGAGTCTGAGGCTCCCAAAAGAAATTTGGCTAATCCAAAATCACCAACACGGGCAATCATTTCTTCATCAAGCAAGATGTTGGTAGGTTTCAAATCACAGTGAATGACTGGGTTGTCACATCCACTATGGAGATATTCAAGTGCAGAAGCCACGTCAATAACAATGTTTAATCTTTGAAGGAGGCTTAAGCTCATAGATTGAGCGTCACCAACATGTTCACCAGTGCAATGGTTTGGATAAAGCCATTCTTCAAGATTACCCATTGGCATGAACTCATAAATCAATGCTTTGAAGTCGTTACATTGAGTGTCAATGCTTGAGCATACAGTGATAGTTTTAACAAGGTTTCTGTGACGGATGTTCCGTAAGGCTTTACACTCCGCCAGAAAACTCTTACTTGCTCCTTCATTTTGGAGCTTCATCACCTTGACTGCAACAACCAATTCTATGCCATCTTGGAATAGGATTCCTTTATAGACATTTCCAAATCCACCGACACCTATTAGATTTGATGGTGAAAACCCATTTGTTGCCCTCAACAACATTTGATAAGACACTTCAAGAAAAGGGTTGATCAATTGTAATCCCGAGGATGCATTCTTTCTTTTCTTTTGAGAGAAGAACAAGTAGAAGAATATTGCAGTCGACAATAAAACAATCATTGCACAAGATATGGAGATGATAAAGATCAATGCTAAAGACAATCTTCTCCTTTTGGATATTTTCGGGGAAGGGCATCTTTGTAGATGTAGCTCGAACACTCCTCCACATAGCTTACTGTTGCCAACAACTGACACACCACTAGTGTTGGCAAAAACCCCATGAGTAGGAACTTCACCCTCGAGGTTATTATATGACAAGTTTAGATGTGTCAAATATGGCAAAGAGGACAAATAACTTGGAATTATTCCCGACAAATGATTACAAGAAAGGTCAAGTTCTTCGATGTTTTTCAAAGAACCAAAAGAGTTGGGTATCGATCCTACAAAGGAGTTTTTGCTCATGTACAAGGTTGTAAGACTCGTGCAACCTCCTAGAGTACTAGGGATTTCACTTGAAAACAGATTATTGGATGCATTCAACCCAACCAAATTCTTCAGCAAGCTAACATTATTTGGAAATGATCCTTCGAAGCTGTTTTGACTAATGTTTATGTAGATCAAACTTGAAGCATGAAACAACTCAACCGGCAAAACTCCACTAAGCTTGTTAGAATTAAGATATATTATCTGTAAATATGTGCAATTTCCGACACTTTTAGGTAGTGATCCTTCAAGATTGTTGTGATCCATATACAAGTCACTCAAAAATGTCATGTTTCCAAGAGAGAAGGAGATTTCTCCTGAGAAGAGGTTATTCGAAAATGAGGCAAATTCTAGACTTTGCAACTTACTAATATCAGCAGGGATTGGGTTGATGAAATGGTTAGCCTCTAAATTTAGGTAGTATAAATTCCCGAACCTACCAAACCCAAATGGGACATATCCTGATATTTGGTTTTGGCTAATATCTAAAAGTTTAAGGCTGGTGGACAAATTAAATATAGAAGGAGGGAAAGGTCCAGTGAAAGAATTGCCCTCAATTGACAATTGGATTAAATTGGTGCAGTTTGTTAGGGTGTCCAGGAAGCCGAGATTTGGGGCCTGGCCAGAGGAAAATGCAAAATGAATAATAAGACGCGTTAGATTTGGCATATTGCTTCCATGGAAGGGAAACTCACCCTTAAAACTATTGAAAGAGAGATCAAGGATTCGAAGATGAGAAAGGTTGGACAATGAAGTTGGAACTTTCCCAACTAGGGATGTGTTTGATGATACAAGATTGTGAAGATTGGGGAGACGTAGGCCAAGATCTTGGGGAAGATTTCCACTAATTTTATTCCTACTTAGCTCAAGAGTTAACAAGCTGGAAAGATTAAAAATGGATGCTGGGATGATACCAGACAACATGTTGTCGTCAAGAGTAAGAAAAATAAGGCTTTTGAGCTTTCCAATGTCATCTGGAATTATCCCCTCTAGTTGATTGAAACTCAATTGTAACACTTGCAAGGAGCTACTCATATTCCCAATCCCAATCTCTTTAAGAGGACCACTAAAGTGGTTGTTGAAAACACTAAAAAACTCCAAATTAGGTAAGGTGGCCACCTCTGTAGGAATCCTCCCCTCCAAATTGTTGTTGTCGATCTCGAAGTCAATAAGATTCAAGCAACGTGACAAGTTGGATGGGATTTTCCCACTGAATGAGTTCCTTTGCAGCTCTAGTATTTGTAGCCTAGGCAAATGAGAAATTTGATGGGGAATGTCCCCTCGAAAGGAGTTGTTTTCTATCTTGAGTATTTGAAGGAAGCTTAAGTTACCTATGAAAGGAGACAATGTCCCAGCCAGCTTGTTGGATGAAAGGTTTAAGCTGACCACACGCCTATGCCTACGACCACATGTAACTCCTCTCCAATGACAGAAATGAAGGGAGTTGTTGCTCCAGGAGCTCAAGATAGAATCAGGATCATCAGGAATCTGAGCTTTGATAGCCAAGAGGGCTTCATAATCACTCTCATTCCCTAATTTCAAGCCCTGAGAATGTGGGCACAAACAGCTGAATGATAATAGGGAGAAGAAGATAATGAAATCTTTAATGGGTTGCATGTTTATGTGAAAAATTAGATCTCTAATTTGGAAAATGTTTCAATGTTTGGATGACAAGTTCCTCTTCACAGATGGATTTTTATAAAGGCGCAGATCATGTATCACTCTACTGTAACATAATTTGTAGGACCAGATCACTACCTAACAAACACCCATTTTTCTAACCTCAAAGAAAAAAAACCACCCCTTTATTCAGTAATGCAATTGATTAAGCGGCTAATGGTAGGACCAGATCACTACCTAACAAACACCCATTTTTCTAACCCCAAAGAAAAAAACCACCCCTTTATTCAGTAATGCAATTGATTAAGCGGCTAATGGGTTTTTTTTTAATAAAAGAAAGTAGGGGTAGGCACAAATCCCGTAAATTCCAGACCCGTTTTAGTCCCGTCTCGGTTCCGGTGGGATTCGAAAAAAAATGAATTCTGTCCCGGTCTCGTCCCACAAAAATTATACAGGACGGGACGCGGGACGATCCGTCCTAATCCCGCAAATCTCGTCATGCATATAATAATAATAATAATAATAATAATAATAATAATAATAATAATAATAATAATAATAATAATATCTTGTAGTATGATTTGAAAGTAAATAATAATAATAATAATAATAATGTAATAATATACGTTTCGGCTATATTCACCGCAAATCCACACGTCCTTAAGGACGTGCAAGCAAATCCAAACGTCTTTTTTTATTACATATTCTTGCTTTTCATATATATATCAATACTCTAACTCTAATTTTCCGTTCTCATAGATCTGGTTGCGTCCTAACGCTCCTATTCCACCGCCTCCGCCAAAATGGGTCGCACATTATCAACCGAGCGTCGAAGGATGGGATGCTCCGTTTCAAGCTCAGTTTGAGAGATTTCGAGCCTTACGTGTCGAGTCCGGTCGCCATTTACTATTTTCCTAGATTTTATTCAACTAGTTTATTAAAATTATGGATGTAAACCTTTTTTTCCGTTCCTCGTAACATTATTCGCATATTATCCGAATGAAAACCTTAACAATTATTGTTTTCCATTTAATTAGAACCTAAATCCTTCGACTCCACTAGCTAAACACTTCAATTTTTTCAATTAACAATACAAAATCCTCGGAAACCCTAAACCCTAAACTCTAAACCCTAAACGCGAAACCCTAACTAGGGTTTGCACGTTGTTAGGGACGTGCAAAGGGTCTGCTAGTCGACGTGCACAGTCCCACACTTGCATGTCCTTAAGGACGTGCAAATCCTTAATCTGGATTTGCAGTGTATATATAAACACCCATAATATATATACATAGAGAGAGAGAGAGAGAATATATCAATTGTGCACACCCTCATTGTGTACTTTGTGCACAATTGTGGGCCATTGATCGGTTGTGGATGGATGGATGACATTAAAATGATTTTTTTCCATTTTTTAAAAATAAATTATGGTGGGTCCTGCGCACAAAGGAGGCAATTTGGATCCACTCTCCTCCGGATAGTGCGTGGCGTGTAGGGGTGTTATTCGAGTCGAACGAGCTGAGCTTGTCATGTTCAAGCTTGTTCATTTATTAAACGAGCTCGAGCCGAGCCGAGCCCACTTTTCAAACAAGCTTTCTTTTTTGTTCAAGCTCGTCTTGTTTTAGTAAATGAACGAGCTCGAGCCGAGCTTTTTTCGAGCTTTAATTAGTTTTACTTGGTCATAACATATTAACTTAAAGAAAATAGAAGAAATTTGGCTAAATGTCCATTTTATTAACCCTTTTTACAAAATGTCCACTTAAAATCACTTTTTGCTAAATGTCCTAAAAATTTCCGTAATACCAGTACTACCCTCGTTTTAATCTATACCCTACCCTCCCCGTTCCTTCCTGTTCTACCTCCCCGTTCTTTATGTCTGGAGATTTTCGAGGCCGTCTTAAGAGGAAAGGAGCGCCGCTCGTAGAGAGAAGGGAGGAGGAAAGAAACGCCGACGGGAGGAGGGAGAGATCTGATGGATTTCACAAAGAGAAAGGGATGCTGACAGCAGTCGTGAATTGAGGTTGAAGATGAGTGCGGCTCACCGGAGGTCATCCACTTCCGCTCGAACTGCGTGATGTTCAATCTGCGATCATCACCGCCTCCAACTCCGTCTGCCTATGTATTTCCGGTTGACGAGGACGAGTACACTGGCGGAGGACGAGTGCTGATTTTGAATCTCCCTTTTTCTATAGTCTTTGGATTGTATGGCACCAAATCATCTCCGATTCCACTTTCGTTCTCTTCGGTTTCTCCCAGGACGGATCTCAGTGTGCCATGGCTCCGATTTCTTCAATCGTCGATGCATCGATGACGATAACGAGGTGACTTGATGATTCCTCTTCGTTTTCTACTTCAATTTCATCTCAATTTCTCATGCCAATTAACTTCAATCGGTTTGGATTCATTCAATTTCTCCAATCTCCCTCTCTCTCTCTGAAATCCTTGATTTTCTTTTATCATCCTACAAGTGTCACCAAATTCATTGAATTTGACCGGTCAATGGTCAAAATAAAAATGGGAAGGAATGAAGGGAGTTAAATTAAAAATGGGAAGGATGGGCAAAAATGTTATAGTAGGACATTTTGCAAAAGGGAATATAAAAGGGGACATTTTGCAAAATGTCTTGTTAAAAATGGACACTTTGCTAAAAAATCCAAGAAAATTTTAGAAATTCCATAGAATTCGAGCTATTCGAGCCTAAATTGAACGAGCCGAGCTTTCAATCGAGCTTAAAATCATGTTCAAGCTCGGCTTGTTTAGGTAAGTGAACGAGCTTGAGTCGAGCTTTTTTCGAGTCAATCCCGAGCCGAGCTCGAGCTCTTCAGCGCACATAAGCGCGTATGAAGGGTGAGAATTGATTTGTGATTTTTGAAGATGTGGGGCCCGCAACTGCCATCTTGATTTTTGAATTAATTGGATATAGAATTAATTGTCGTAGATTTTTGAAGATGTGAGTGGTGAGACCCCGTACGAATAAGAAAAAAAAATGTGTTGTGTTTTTTGTTTGACTTTTTTTTTTTAAAAGTAAACGATAGTTGAAGTTTGTGTTGTGTTTTTGTTAGAATTTTTTTTAATTAACGGTAGTTTAAGGATATGGATTAACACAAAATCAAAATAGTACATATCCAAAAAAAAATTCCTAAAGATTTATATTGAGATGGACATAAATCATTAATTTCATTCACAAAATTGACTGTGATGCATACTTAGCAACTTTATTCGGTTTAATCGGCCGTTTTCAAGATTGCATAGACTTGTAATATGGAGAATTTTCAAGAGAATCGTTATATTTATCCGTCCATGGAATTGATATGTTCATCACTCGGTCACTTTGTCGTGAATAATTAACTAATTAAGTAAATTTAACAATTTTTTTATTCGGTTCAATCGATCGCCTTTATACGTACATTAAACTGCAGTTTGGAGATTATTCAGTTGTCATATCTCAATCAAACATTGATTTCAAATTACAAAATGCACATATTTCATTAAATAATTATTCAAAATTCAATGAATAATATCGACATTCTCATATCCCAATTCAATCACACATTTATTTCGAATTACAAAATACACACATTCAGTTGAATAATTATTTAGAATTCAACGAATAATTTCGACAATCTCATATTTCGATCACAAAATACACACATTCTATTGAATAATTATTCAGAATTCAACAAATATTATCAATAATCTCATATCTCAATCACAAAATACACACATGCCATTGAATAATTATTTAGAATTCAACGAATAATATCGACTATCTCATATCTCAATGAAAAAATATACGCATTTCATTGAATAATTATTCAAAATTCAACTAATTATTCAAAATTTCCTAAACATCAAATTCCAATTACAAAATACACCTATTTTATTGAATAATGATTCATAATTTAATTAATAATAATCAATTTCCAATTAAAAATTTCTAGGAAGTTGCGGAGGACGAACGAACGAACGAAAAAGGAATAGATTGACGAACACTGAGAACCAGAGAAGGAGAGCAGCAAGCGCAAGCTAAAGGGGGGCGACCTAGTCAACATGCGACTGTGCGGGGGCGGCTCCGGGAGACGGGGCAGCAAGCGAGGGCTAAAGGCGGGCGACTTGGTCGACGTGCGACTGTGCGGGGGCGGCTTCGAGAGACGGGGTCTAGAAGGTTGGCGCTGATGTTTATAGGAGCCGAGGAGAGGGTAAGCGATGAGAACCCGAGGAGGAGGAGCAGCAGGCAAGGGCTAAATGCGACTGGCCGACGTGCGGATGTGCGAGGGCGGCTCCGGGAGACGGGTAGACGGTCAGTGCTGAGAACTTGAGAATGAAGACGACTAGGAGACGGGGAGACGATCGACGTACGCCGGGGTGCTCATGTTTTTTACTAGGGGTGGGCGCGGGACGGGACGGGACGGGACGGAGGTCGTCCTGCGTAAATTTTGCGGGGCAGGACCGGGATCGAGACGGGACGGGCCTTGTCCCTCAAATAAAAAAATATAAAAAAACTCAAAATTTTCATGTATATATTGCGATTCTCAAAGACGTAATATATATATATATATATGTATAATTTTTTATATCAAACGGGACAGGCCTTGTCCCGTTGTTGCAGGAGCGAGCCGGGCTAAGCCCCCTTAACAGGATGGAAGTCGTGTCCAAGCCCGTTCGCGAATGCGGGTGCGGGTAGTCCACGGGTACCCGCAAACCTAATCAATTTTTCTTATTAAAACTATACTCCATTCGATCCACAAAGGATGTAATTTACCCGAACTGAATAAATTAATGCTCACCAAAAATTGTGTTTTACACATGTGTTCACACTTGAAAGCCATATCTACCCATTAATTGCCAATGAACAGTACCGTGAGGATCGATCTTTCAAGGAGTTACTCCGTATTTGATTATATTGCCAATGAACATTAATTATAGGAGTACACCCCATTGTTAATGGAATGCCAAAGGCCAAAACGTTATTGGTAGGAGTAATTGCAATTGTTAATTATGAGATATATTTAATTCTCTAACCCATAACGTCACTTAAATTGGATCAAAAACCCCAAGTCAAAACGACATCCTTTGTGGATCGGAGGGAGTACTACGTAATAGGTTATATATATATATATTACAAATCAGTAGCCATTTTATATATGTAAGCTATCCCGTGTAAAAACAGTAGTCATTTTATATATGTAAGCTATATATATATTACAAATCATATGGTTACTGTTTTTACACAATTCAAAATGGCTACTGTTTTTATTTTATTTTAAAAATGGCTACTGTTTTTATATATGTAAGTTGTATATATAGTATTACATTATTATTATTATTATTATTATTATTATTATTATTATTATTATTATTATTATTATTTAATAATAATAATTATTATTTAATAATACTAATAATAATTATTGTTATAAATGTAGGAGTTTACAACGAATTAGTGGGGAACCGAGAGACAATCTGAGCCCCTACTCCTTTAGCAATAGAAAACCCCACCCTAGTGAAAATATGAGCTGCATTATGAGCCCCTATATCGTGAGATTAAGCAAATTTATGGATCCTCCTCAGAAGGGCTATGGCGTCTGCCTCAAGTTCTCCTAGTGTAGAAAAAGAGAAGGGTAAGAACCCATAACCAATGATCTTACACTTATCTTGATACTTGACCCGCTTACGATGAGCCGCCTCGACCACCACATATCCTGGAACAAAATCAATCATCCCAGACTGCGTCATAGGGGATGACCCTGTCAAGTCAACACAAACATCCAACCCTTCATCCCATGCATAAAGAAGCATGTCCGCAGGACGGAGGGGTTTTCCGTCTCCCCCACACAGGTCAATATCAACCTCTTTACCAGCTGAGATCCCATAACGATAACAGACATTCACCAAAGTGTCACGAACAACATTATGACAATGTTTAATCCCCACAATACCAGCATACGACACTACATGATCTCCAAAAATGTCTCCCTCAAATACCCTGGAGCACGCAAAACAAGGCTCCGAAATAGAGAACAAAGGGATGCCTAATCGATTACACAACACACAACGATACGTCTTACCATTCATAGTCCGACCTAGGCCTGAGATGGGGACATCCCTAAGCCAAGCTGAGAACTCAACAAAGCCATCTGACGCGGTGATAAGGAAGAGGTATTCTCTGCATCTTTCGTAATCTGTGTGAAATATATTTCTGGCAGTTTCTTCATGAGTTTGGGGGCAACGATCTCCCTTGGATTACGCAAAATATCAGTCCCTACCTTTTGAAGACACGCACGACGTCATCGAAGGCATACCCAAGCGCTGTGACATTAGCATGCTGGAGAAGCTTAATATGCAAGACAGCTGATTGCAAACACGAAACCAGAAAAGCATAAAAGAGAGCGTCATCTGCCGAATAAACACCGAGCCCCCCAAACTTGAAGGGCAACGTGGCAATTATCTGGGCACAGAAGCCTCCATTGCCAATTATTATTATTATTATTATTATTATTATTATTATTATTATTATTATTATTATTATTATTATTATTATATATATATATTATCCAATTAC
The DNA here is from genome assembly GCA_963922045.1 of Persicaria maculosa. Classification (NCBI taxonomy): domain Eukaryota; kingdom Viridiplantae; phylum Streptophyta; class Magnoliopsida; order Caryophyllales; family Polygonaceae; genus Persicaria; species Persicaria maculosa. The sequence continues at coordinate 49,235,240 of OY998258.1, read as the reverse complement.
TATTTACAAGAAATTAGTGGGTAGCCGAGATACTATCTGTGCACCCACTCCCTTAGCGATAATAAAACTGAGTCTAGTGAAAATATAAGCGGCAACACGAGCCCCAGCATCATGAGATACGGAGAATTTCTGAATCCGCTTCAGCAAAGCAACCGCATCCGTATCTAACTCTCCCAACGAAGAGAAGGAGAAGGGTATGAAACCATACCCAGCCGCCGTGCACAAATCTCGATACTTGGCACACTTACGTCGAGCAGCATCAACAACAACACGACCAGGCACAAAGTCAGACATCCCAGACTGAGTCAAAGGGGAGGATCCCGTCAGATCGACACAAACATCCCGCCCCTTATTATTATTATTATTATTATTATTATTATTATTTTATTATAAACTTGCTTTTATTAATCAATTACTATTTACAAAAAATTAGTGGGTAGTCGAGATACAATCTGGGCACCCACTCCCTTAGCGATAATAAAACTGAGTCTAGTGAAAATATAAGCGGCAGCACGAGCCCCGACATCCTGAGATATGGAGAATTTCTGAATCCGCTTCAGCAAAGCAACCGCATCCGTATCTAACTCCCCCAACGAAGAGAAGAAGAAGGGTATGAAACCATAATCAGCCGTCGTGCACAAATCTCGATACTTGACACACTTACGCCGAGCAGCATCAACAACAACACGATCAGGCACAAAGTCAGACATCCCAGACTGAGTCAAATGGGAGGATCCCGTCACAAACATCCCGCCCTCTGTCCCAGGAATAAAGTAACAAATCCGCCGGATGAAGAAGATTATCATGCCCATCAATCAAACCGATATCAACCTCCTTACCGGCAGAAATCCCAGACCTGTAGCAGATATCCAATAAGGTGTCGTGAACGAGGTTATGTCGATGTTTAATTCCCACAGAACCAGCGCAAGACACATCATGGTCACCGTAGACATCACCATCAAAGACCCGAGAACAAGCAGAACATGGTCTGGACACCGCGAACAATGGAACTCCCAATCGATAGCTAAGCACACTATGATAGGTCATTCCATTCATAGTCTGCCCCAACCCAGAAATAGGAATTGCACGCAACAATTCAGATGAGTGAGCACCCTGCTGAGACTTCCATAATGCCATCTGTCGCTGAGTGAATGAGAAAACAGAGTCTGATGTAGTAGCAACCTTCGCGAAATGTATATGTGCCAGTTTCTTCATAAGTTTGGGGGCAGCGATTTCACTAGGGTCGCGTAGAAGATCAGAACATGTGACCTCATTAAAAGAGTGACAAGCATCATCAAAAGTAGGCCCAACAGCAATGATACCAGAAGAACGTAAGATCTTAGCCTGCAACTCAGTAGACTGCAAATGGGACGCCAAAAAAGCATAATGTATGACATCACCAGCAGCATACACTCCAAGCCCACCAAAATGAGAAGGGAATGTGGCAAGCCTCCACTGCCAATCTCCAAACCCAAGCCCAGACGCAGTGACAATACGTTCCAAACTAGAACGGAGTGCCTCGTCAAAGGAAAGTTGGGTCGTCCCGCGTCCCGTCCCGCATAAGTTTTGCGGGACGGGACCTGGACGGGCCGGGGACGGGACCGGGATTTGTGGCCACCCCTATTTATGGCAGTCAGCGCGGCGGTAACTAGTACGGAGCAAGAGGATGAAGACGACTAGGGTTTTGATCCACCGCCGGAGTAAATTTCTGGGGGCTGAATACCCGGATTCGTTGAAGACCCCTTTAGTCTTCTAGGGTTTTAATTAAGCTTTGGGTTGCACGCGCTCCACTTCTTTCTATGCGGTTGCAGGTTGCTTTTTTTTTTACCCGCATACATGGCGTAATCTAGGCCATTCAATCCATTCAGATCTATGACTAGTATTTGTGTACTAGATAGACTATAAAGGGTGTCCACTCTAGAACCACCCCCTATATATATATAATATTATGTTACAGATTATGTATTACAATATATTATATATAATGTATAGTCTATATATTAAGATCACATACAAACTTATACAATGTGTACATATATGTGTATATACACTGTAATAGTGTAGCATCTGTGTAATGTACTGCATATCGTTTGTTGTATATAAATACACACCTATATAGATATACATTTTTTTACATTTTTACGGGTTCTCTTATATATACATACACACCCGGGTTCGCTTATATATACCCGTAAAATAAAAAAAATGTATATCTATATGTGTTACATTTTTTAAAATCACAAAACATACACATAATTTTTAATTTTTCTACAATCTTTTTTATTTGAGGGACAAAACTCGTTTCTTCTCGGTCCCGTCCCGTCCCGCATAAGAGGCCCGTGCGGGATTAAGAAAAAAGAGTAAATCCCGTCCCGGTCCCGTCTGCAAAAATTATGCGGGACGGGATGTAGGATAACCTTCATCCCGTCCCGTGCCCACCCCTAAAAAAAAGAGATTAGATCTAGTAATGCAAACTAGATATCTTTTCGGATGAAAACTTATAGTTATGTGCCTTTATCAAGATTAGGGTTTGCGTGTCCCATTTGAATAAGTTTTTCCGCAATGCTATTAATTACCCAGTAAATATGATGAAGGTGAACCGTAACAAAATGAAAATAACCACACAAAAAAAAAACCTTTCGGGTTGGAGTACAACGCGGGGGATGTGTCCCTCTTTCCTCTTCCTTCCTCCTCTCCGGGTAACTAACCATGGCTGGTTGGGTCATCTGTTACATCTTCTTTGTTACATTCCTCTTACCCTAAACCTCCCTGCGAGGCCTAATCAACGGGCGTGAACGCGCCGACCCCAAATCATCCTCAATTTTTGCCTTGAACCCTTGCTTGATTGTTGTTCCTCTCGATCGGTGCCCATATCATACCATTGAATTTAGCTTTAATGGTGTTGTTACGCTCTCCCTTCGGAGGTTAACGGAAACCCTTTTCAGAGGTTGATAAACCCTTTTCAGAGGTCAGAATCCCTCTTCGGAGGTTACTAAACTCTCTTCGGAGGCCGGAATCCCCTCGTTGGAGGTCAAAACCCCTTTTCGGAGGTCGAAAACCGCTCCGTCTGTTCTCCATCTCTGCCTCCTACCTCCCTTCTTCTAGTCTCGGGCAGAGATCGCAGCCGTTGTGGTCGATTTGGGCCACCTTGTCACTTCAAAGCGCCTTCCTCGTCCCTCCTCCTCCGCTCTCGTTCTCCGGTCGCCTAGCCGCCGTCGTCGGTGGTGACTGATGCTGATGCCTCCAATCGATCATTTGCTTTGTCACCGGTGTTTCAAAATCCTGAGGCCTTTCGTCATCTTTGATCTTGTGTTTCCGATCAGAAGCTCTTCGACCTCACAACGAGATTGCTCGTTGTGGATCCCTCTTTCGCCGACTTTCTTTTCTTTGTTCAACCGATGTTTCGGGCTCGCCTCCATCTCGTCCGTCCGACCATCGTTTCATGCCGAGTTTGGCCGGTCCTGGCTCTGATTCCCGGCGGCGGCAACATTTTGGCATTGCTAAACCCGATCTTGCAAATCCCTTCTATCTTCATCTCTCCCAACTCATGCTTCCTTTGGATTTGGGCTTGTCTTGGGCCCGAAGGTGACCCGGACTTGGTGGTCTCAACTTTCCTTTAGTGCTTAAGGCCCAAGGCTATTCCTTGAGCCCAAAGTGGTCTGAACTCTCTTAAAACACACCTTGGTCACTCTATTGCCCATGCGGGGCGTGTGAAAGAAGAAGACTTCTTTCACACCCGACAATAGGGTTTTGATATCAGACATGATTAATTAAATTTCCGAAGGGCAGTTTTGCTTGTTTTTCAAATTATTTATTATTATTAGAGAATCTCCTTCAATTTGAACTTTGTCTATGTGCAGCTGTCGAATTTTTTGTACCCCTAGTTTAAGGGCAATGGCTTCCGATTTAATTGGAGTTTGGGAACCAAGTTACCGAAACCCAACGTGACACGGATTCCCCAACCAGTCCCGAATAATTATACCAGCGGAACTATTTGAGTTTGACAGAGTTGAGCCATCGAAATTGAGCTTATAAAAACCTCTAAGAGGTTTTCCCCAAGAGATATTTGTCTTATGATTTTGTTTGACATGCAACGAGGTAGCTTGCTTTGTAGGGGAGTCTACCGGATTCAGATCGTCATCGAACATTGGTGTTTTCTTCCAATTATCAATGTGAGTTTGTCAACCTTGAAAGCAGCGTCATGTGTATCAATGTGAAGCTCAGCAAAGAGTATTCGGAAGAATTTTCAAAGACAATTTCAGCTGATCGATCAAGTGGCTGGAGATCAGGACTATGCATTTTTAGCCCCATACAACTACAAATTTGCCAATACACCTGCAGAACAATAGCCAGTTTGGACGATAAGGGTTCCATCACTGACCAACAACACTTGTTTTACCCATCACTACTTACCAGAATTCGGTAAACTGCACAAAGTTGCTTGTAAATGTTTCTATTTTTCTCAAAACTATTTAATGGATGGTTTTGCAAATGATGGCTATTTAAAGGATTACTTTTTGTATTTACCCTGCATCTATCCATTTTACCATCAACAAAACCCTCAGATCTGAGGATGTGATGACCAATTTGTTCAATAAGATTGTTTGAATGACATCCAAACTATTTGACACTCCGTATTAGTCAAAGAGAACATGTACACCATCCTCCTTTCGGCAGCACAGCTCGAAGGCCTCACATTGAGGGATCTTCCTCGTCAAAAGGTTATTCTTACATGGTAGGATGTCCGTTGACGCTTGTCAAATGAAGGACTTCACCTTCTGAAGCACATCAAGTTTCCACAAGCCCTTCCACGTTTCCCCTGTGCATCATTACCGAAAACACTCCACCCTTATTGTAAAACCAGATTAGCTAATTCGACATCAGGGGATCGACTAACCGCAACTGAACCACATGCTCGGCATGACGGCATCACATAGCAGCCGCAGCTGTCACACAAGACTCTCATCGCAGTTGCTTATACTCCAGTCAATAAGGTCACCTACCTTCATCTCGTGACCCCCTCCAAATAAGATAGCTACAACCCTGAAACTTGATGGTCTAGGAATCCATCGATCTATCCTCTCATACATTGACACTATCCTTGTTTCTTATTGCCCGAATCAGTCTCTTCCTCAAAACCTCTTACCCCCTCATAAGTAGTGTTCTAAAAATCGCGCCTACATTTTAAGCCTATAGTTGCGTCTGTTGGAATAATGCTTAAATAAAGGTTTTATAAAGGGTTTTAATTTCCACAATCTTATCCATATTAAAATAAAAGGGAAAAATGTTTTTAACTGTTATTTTAGGGTTTCTCTCAACTTAGAAGGGGATCCGGATACTCTCCTAATGAGAGGGTTCCTTATATTTGCCTAAGGAATCAATCACAGCCTTTGAATCAAATCGACGGTTGAGATTATATAATTATAATTTTTTTTTAAAAAAAATTATCATTATCCCAAATTCCTTTCTCCATCACCGCTCTTCACGAACTCCACCATCCACCGCCTGGATCCGCCGCTTCCGTCCAGTTCGACCTGTTTCTCGTCGCGCAAATGTACTTGTCGTTGCAGCTCCGAAGGCGCACCGTCTTCGCGTTTTGGAACAACTCCATCCAACTGTTATTTTGATTGAATTTTGGACTCACGAAAATCAAACCAAAAGGATTAGGGATTCAAATCATCAATTACTAATTGCGAAAATTTGCTTTAAGATGGAGATCCGATCGGAATCCTTCTTCTTCCTTCTGCCTCCATTGTACAATGTCGATGAGTGGTTGTTCAAACAAGGAATATGATGAATTAATTAACCCTTGTAGTCTATGTTAATTACTTGATACTACTGTTAACTTAACATTAAAATCAATGGCGATTAGGATCTATTTGTAATGCCTTACCACAAGTCAAAATCAATTAATCCCAGCCGGTAGTCTCCAAGTTGATCAGTTCATCCAATACATGATCGAATCAACTAACAATTAATTTGGGCATATTGTTTCCGAGACATCGGCTGACATCTGAAGTCTGATGATTAGCGGTGGCGTATACTCATGAAGGCGAGTGGTGTGTCGATGTTGAGGAGGAGGAGAATTGAAGGAGGGGAGTTCAGCGTCGTTGGGGGAGGAACGTCAACAGTTACACGTTGTCAATCGCAGCTCTGATCCGACTGTCCACCGCCGCACCCTCCGCGAGCACGACAACCTCTGCCGCATCGAATCCCCCGAGTCGTCCGCTGCCACGAGATCTTCGACCTCTCCGGCGATGGAATCTCAGGGACAAGAAAACAGTGAAGATATCTGTCAAGAAGATAGGGTGGAAGTCGGAAGATGTAAGCGGGGATTGAGTGTGAGACTGAACGCAGAAGGGATTCCACGCAGAATAGTTTTTTTTGGATTTGGAGGGGAGTGTTGGGTGGGGGAATTGGGTTTGATTAATGAGATATAATCTCAGCCACTCATTTATTTGGATGGTCAAGATTTGTTTAATAGGTAGATATTAGGTAAATTACATTAGAAGGTGGGTGGGAGATTGGGAGAAAAACACACGTTGCCTCATCTTATAACAGACCTTTTAGGGTTTTAAGAGGGTGCGTGCGTTTTCCATCTTCATCATCTTCTCTGTAGAAACATTATGAGTTCCTGGAAAGATTCCAAACTTCCTTTGGCGAGTACACGCGATCGGAGGTGCTGTGTAGCCTTGGGGGCGATGTCTGAATCCGACTTGCACCGTGGTCGGGGCGAAATCGCTTCTAAGGCCGTGGGTTCGGATATATACCACGCCACAGAAATTCATGTTTTCAGATGAGTGTAATATTTTGATTTGATATTCATTGATCTAAATTGAAATTGTTAATGGTTTTACAAACAATTTAGAAGCGATTTTATTTGTTAGTTTAATCATTCATCTGTGTGGGATTGTGCGATGATGGATCTGTCAGGCGATCTCGTTCCACCGGCGTCTTTCCGCTGGCCGACTCCATCAGTTTGCAAAGCGGGTGATGGTGGCTGCTTATATTGAGGAGTGCTCTCAATTCGGTGAAATTCTGGCCGGCAGACAGTTCGTCTCCTACGACGCCGCTGAATCTGAAGGCTACCAATCCTGATGTGAACAATGAGGTTGTCATCACAGATCGATGGGCCCAAATCAAAGCCAAATGGAGAGGTTTTGAATTTAGCGAATCGAAATCAGGGGATTAATGGATACAAAGCCGAAGAAGAAGACATCTAGAGAAAGGTATCGATCAGGAAGATCGAGGACAAGAACAAGATGCGCGTGACGTGGCCTTCTTGTAGAGTGTAGAAGATTGATGTAGAAGAACACAACTTCTATTAATTCACATAAGATAATATATATATATATATATATATATATATATATATATATATATATATATATATATATATATATATATATATATATATATATATAGCAATACAATGATGATGATGGAGATGGTGGAGAGAGAGGTTGAGTGAATTACTCTAACAACCTTGACTAATTCTATTAAACCTAAATAATGAAAATAATTAAATCCTAATAATAATAATAATATATATTATTTTCCTAATATTCTCCCGCAGTTGAAGCAAGAGATATCGAAACATAAAATTGGATAAATATGGAATAAACCATAAATAAAAGTTTTTTTTAATTGTTGCACATCAAGCGCAAGTCACGGATGCCGGATCGATCCAGATTCATCTTCTACAGCTTATCGAACAAGGTGAGGGTCCGGAATGGATGCCAGGGAATATTGTAGACCACCGCGCAGTACTGCCCCACGACACCGAGGCTGGCGACGATGACGAGGTTGTAATTCATGTCGGCGATGACCTGTTGCATGCCGCTGGAGACCTTGATGAAGGTGAGATTGTCCGATGCCTCCCTGTTGTGCTCGGCCACGGCGAATTTGGAGATCTCCAAAACGTATGGAGCGTTCGAGTCCTCGATCGGCTCGTAATCGCCGACGATAGGCGGCAGAGGGGCGAGGGCGGAGGAGACGGAGAGGATGAGGTGGAGGATAAGGAGAGAGGAGAGGAAACGGTTCGACTCCATCACCGGTGAGATTTGAATTTGTTGGCTCAATCTTCTACATGGTATCAGAGCAATACAATGATGATGATGGAGATGGTGGAGAGAGTGGTTGAGTGAATTACTCTAACAACCTTGACTAATTCTATTAAACCTAAATAATGAAAATAATTAAATCCTAATAATAATAATAATAATAATTATATATATATTATTTTCCCGAGTTGGATGGGGCTCTTCAGCAAAGCCAGAGAGCTATGCATTCTCTGTGGTGCTAGCGTTGTCATTGTCACCTTCTTGGAGGCCGGCAATGTCTTATCGTTTGACCACCAAGCACCAATTCCATCATTGGCCGATATCAATCTCCACAGCGGCTCCGGCGCTTCCTACTCTCATTCGCAGTTCAAAGATCCGGGGTAAAGAATCCGGTCGAACATGCTGCGGATTCACCTGCAGACCTGGAAGAGGATGGATAAGGAGGCCAGGGAAGTCCAAAGCTCTGCGAGCCTGTTGGAGAAGTAAGTGCAGGTGATATGGGGTTAGCCGTAGGATGGCCCGATCTTCGACAATCAATAAATAAACTCAAGAACGGAAGCAAAGACTAAAGACTAACAAACGATGCAGCAAGAACACAAACTCGATTTGACGCAATTGGGACTCGATATCGACTAACAACGCAAGAACAGAACTCGATCAAAAACAGAAATAAGAAGACTCAAAAACTAAGAACTTCACTCGACAAAACAATGAAATAAAGACCGATAGAAGGGTGATTCGAACTAATATAGAACGAGATAAAGACCCCAGGCCTCCTAAGAGGGTAGGAACCAAGTATCAACGACTACAAAGCCCGCCTCTAAAACCTTAAACAACCAAGCGGACAACTTGGAGGCACAAGGAGAGGACTTGTGATTACCAGGATCACCAAGCTCTCGCGAGGTTGATGAACTCAAAGCAAACCAAGCAAGATCAAGAACCAATTTGCAATCGATGAGCAACGCTTCGAATCGATTGACTTTCTCACATATGTGTTTCACACAATCTCTCTATTTCTGAATAAAATTGTACGTGAAAACCTTCTTCAATCAGTCGACCATCTATATAACCCTAAACAAGAGGTTTGGCTGAAATTACTAATAAAAATAATAAAAATATTAACTTAACGGACTTAATAAAATAACCCTAAAAGTTTCCTAAAATAGCTTAAGTAGGAAAGTTGCTAAAATAGGAAATAACACAAGGTTCAAGACTTATGAAATTCGGATCCATCATGTGATTAAGATGGTTCGACTATCTTGATCCCAATGCACATGTAGGTCTTCAATGTAGGCTCGGGGAGTTGAACCGTGCTCGAGAACAGGGCATGACTCACAAACAGAAAGGAGTCGCGTTGAAGCTTCTTAGCTCGGGCTCGAGTCATTGGTCCGTCTCCTAAGATGATTGGGGTGTCTAGAGGTATAGAAGATGGTGTAGAAGATGGTCCTACATCAACTTCGCCTTCTTAGAAAGGATTCAACCACGAATCCAAGTCCTCGTCCACGGCAAGATATGGAATGAGATTCGCGACGTTGAAGGTAGCACTCACGCCATAAGTGTCAGGAAGCTCCAGCTTGTAGGCATTGTCGCCCACCTTCTCCAGAACCTTGAAAGGTCCATCTCCTCGTGGAGCAAGCTTGCTCTTCTGCTCATTGGGAAACCTCTCATTCCTTAGGTGCACCCACATAAGATCCCCAGGCTGGAATGTCACCAATCTGCGCCCCTTGTTGGCCTTATTGACATTGTATTCAGCCTTCCGCATGTAGCTCCTTGACGAACTCAACATGCTAATCTGAGTCAAAAGACCCATTCTCTCTCATAGGATATGGAGTAAGATCAAAAGGGGTTAGTGGATGAACACCATACACACATTCAAAAGGAGTGATTTTAGTTGAGGAATGCATGGTCCTATTGTAAGCAAACTCCACATGAGGTAAGACTTCTTTCTAAAGCCTCAAATTCTTTCATAAAATGGCTCTAAGGATAGTGGTTAAGGTTTTATTGGTCACCTCAGTTTGACCATCAGTTTGGGGGTGACTAGAGATAGAGAATAACAATCTAATTCACAATTTGTTCCACAACGTATGCCAAAAATGACTTAAGAACTTAACATCCCTATCAATCACTATGGTTTTCGGCACTCCATGCAACCTAACTACCTCTCTAAAGAACAAATTCGCAACATTGGTAGCATCATCAGTCTTATGGCATGCGATAAAGTGAGCCATCTTAGAAAATCTATCCACCACCACAAATATAGAATCTCTCCCCTTCTTAGTTCTAGGCAATCCCACAATAAAGTCCATAGAAATATCTTCCCAAGGGGCTGAGGGTATAGGGAGTGGTGTGTACAATCCATGGGGCATAAGCTTAGATTTGACCTTTAAACAGTCAATACATCTCTTAAGGCAATTTTCTACATCTCTAAGCATATGTGGCCAATAAAAGTGCGACTTAAGTGTATGATAGGTCTTATCTCTCCCAAAATGACCCATTAAACCTCCACTATGGGCTTCATTCACCAATAATAATCGAAGAGAACACCTAGGTATACACACTTGGTCTTTCCTAAACAAGAATCCATCAAAGATATAAAATTGGTCGGTAGGAACCTTATCTAGGCACTTTCGAAAAACTTCCCCAAAATCAGCATCATTAGCATACAATTCCTTAATGTATATAAAGCCTAAGACTCTAGAATCCAAAGTGGTCAATAGGACATGTCTCCTAGATAAAGCAACAGGAACCACATTGTCTTTCCCTTTCTTATACTTTATAACATAAGGAAATATTTCTATGAATTCCATCCATCTACCATGCCTCCTATCAAGTTTATCTTGGCTCTTAAAATGTTTTAAAGATTCATGATCAGTCCTAATTATAAACTCTCTAGGACAAAGGTAATGGGACCATGTCTTAAGGACTCTAAACAATGCATACAATTCTTTGTCATACATAGAGTAATTAAGACAAGTACCTTTTAACTTTTCAAAACAGAAGGCTATAGGCTTACCTTCTTGCATGAGTACACCTCCAATGCCAACTCCGCTAGCTAGCGTCGCATTCGACCTCAAATGGCCGAGAGAAATCCGGCAAGGCTAGCAAGGGCGCATGAGTGAGCTTCTCCTTGAGCTTGCAGAACGCCTCCTCCTGAGCTGGAACCCACCTGAACTCGCACATCTTCTTTGTGAGTTCCGTGAGAGGGGTTGCGATGGAGCTGAAGTCACGCACAAATCTCCTATAGAAACTCGTCAATCCTTGGAAACTCCTCACATGGCCGATATTGGTAGGTGTCGGCCAGTCCTGGATTGCCTTGATCTTAGCTTCGTCGACTCGCAATCCGCTTGAGCTCACTACAAAACCCAGAAAAGATACTTGATCTATACAAAGCTCACATTTCTTAAGATTGGCATACAAGTGTTCTAATCTAAGTGTAGAAAGTACTTCCCTTAAGTGTGCTTCATGTTCCTTAGGTGATTTACTATAGATAAGAATGTCATCAAAGTATACAACAAAAAATTTACCTATGAAATTTCTAAGCACATGATTCATTAATCTCAAGAAAGTACTAGGAGCGTTAGTCAAACCAAAAGGCATAACCAACCACTCATAGAGTCCAAATTTAGTTTTGAAGGCTGTTTTCCATTCATCGCCCTCCTTCATCCTAATCTGATGGTATCCGCTTTTTAAATCAATTTTAGAAAAGATAGAAGAACCATGCAACTCATCTAACATCTTATCTAAGCGGGGTATAGGATGACGATATTTTACAGTTATGTTGTTAATGGCCCTACAATCTACACACGTTCTCCAAGAACCATCTTTCTTAGGGACTAACAACACAGGCACAGCACATGGACTCAAACTTTCCCTAATGTATCCCTTGTCCAACAGTTCCTGGACTTGGGATTGAACCTCTTGGGTTTCAGTGGGAGTCATTCTATAAGCAGGCCTATTAGGCAAAGAAGGCCTTGTAATGAGATCAATTTGATGCTCAATTCCTCTAACAGTGGGTAGACCTGCTGGTATATCCTCGCGGAATACATCCTTATACTCTTCAATAAGAGATAGGATGTGAGAAGGGAGGGTAGTTCTAAGCTTCTCACTCAACATGTTCAACCCTTTGCATAGGAGCATGAGGGTTGTTTCCCCATCCGCAAACTCGTCTAAAAATGTACTCTTGGAAGCCAAGAATACCTCTCTAGGCCGAGTAGGGATAGACACATGGCTCGACTGAGCCTCCTTATCTAACTCACCTTTACTTACCTTCCGCTTCTCAATCTCATCAGCCACCTGGGTTGGCGTCATAGGCTTGAGAACTACATTCTTGCCCTGAAAAGTAAAGGAATGTATGTTAGTAAAGCCATCATGCAAGACCTTACGATCAAATTGCCAAGGACGACCTAATAAGATATGACAGGCTTGCATAGGTACTATATCACATAACACATTATCTTCATAATGGCCTAATTTGATATGCAATTTGACTTACCTATTGACTTTCAGATTACCACACTCATTCACCCAATGCAATCTATAAGGCCTAGGATGCTGAATAGTAGGAAGTTGTAATTTATCAATCATTTTCTGACTAGCTAAGTTACAACAACTTCCCCCATCAATGATCACATTAACCACCTTACCCTTAACTAAGCATCTAGTATGAAACAGATTCTCACGTTGATTGTCATCACATGGTGCAAAAACAACACTTAAGACTCTCCTAGCAATTAATGATTCTCCATGTTCATAATCAATGTCATCATCATCTTCATCATAAGTAAGCAGGTTAAGGTTTTGATCATTATCATTATCATGCTCTTCATTTTCATCACAAGAATTGTCAGACACATATTCGCTTAAGTGATTAATCATGAGAGTTTTCTTATTGGGACAATCCTTCATAACATGACCTCTACCCTGACATTTAAATCACACAATGTCCCTAGATCTAGTAGTAGAGGGGTTATGATTAATTCCTTTGGGGCCAGTAGATACCCCAGACGAATCTCGTCCAGTCCAAGGCGCCTTACCGTTATCGACGGACTGCTGGTTGGATCGGCATTCTCCCTTCCCTTGGTACTGGTTTGGCCGAGAGCCATAGTTACCTTCAGACCGTCCTTGGGCCTGTTGAGGCCGGTTCTGGCGCCATGGTTGGGGCTGCCCACTCGTCATCCTTCCGCCTTGGTTCCTGTATCTAGCTCCACGTTCAACTTTAATAGCCAAATGTAATAATTCAGTAGGAGTGGAGTAAGGAAAACAATCAATGTCCTGAGCTAAGGCGGGATGCAAAATACGAAGAAACCTAGCATTTGTATCCTCATGATGTTCAACAACATTAGCTCGAACCATGGTTTCTTGCATAATATTAAAGGTTTCCTCAGTAGATTTATTACCTTGTTTAATGTTTTCTAAGCGTTGTCTAAGCTCTCTAGCATAATGTTGAGGGACAAACCTACTTCTCATTAAAGCTTTCAATTGGTTCTAAGACGCGATAGGCACATCAAGGGCTCTTCTTCTTTCCTTAAGAAAATTATCCCACCAAATAAGAGCAAACCCTTGAAATTCTATAGAAGCCAATTGTACTTTCGTAGGTTCAGAGAAATTGTGACAGTTCTAGATTTGATCCATTTTTGTTTCCCAGTCAATATATGCATCTGGATCTGTCTTACCATCAAAGGAAGGAATCTTTACCTTTACCTTACCTATGCCGTCCTGATCAGGATCTCTAGGCTCACGGTATTGGTAACGTTCTCCTCTGTCGTTCTGCCTCGGGCGTTGCTCCCAATAGTCTTCCTCCTGGAATTCATCGTCACGCTCCGAGTAGTAGAACTCCTCCTGGAAGCCACGACCTCTTCCTCTTCCCCGTCCTTGCCCCTGCGCATTAACAAATCCGTTATTTCTACCATATCTCTCCCCTCGTGGAGAGTTGTTCTCTTCAAAAATAGGATTATTGAAATTAGGGGTAGGGTTAGGATTAGGATTTCGGACTTTCCTTTCATCATTAGGCGCTTCGTCACGCCTTTGCTCACCTCAACCACCCATAGTATTAGAACCACTTGGTCTAGACTCCAATGCCACCACCTTTTTCACCAATGTAGTTAAGGTTTCAGTGATTGTAGCCATGTTGGCCATCATAGCGTTGAATTGCGAAGAAGTCACGGTGGTATTGGAATTGGTGTCGTTATTGCCATTGTTGGCATTGTTCTCGTTGTTCACTTGATTGTTAGACATTGCAAGTAAAAACAAACACAGAACTAAGTCAAGATTAGCAAAAGATAAACAAACTCACCAAGTGTTTCGCTCACACTCTTCTCTCGAATTGGTATGACGGGCTTGTTGGGGAAATCCGCTTTGGGCAAATCAACACTCAAGCAAGAACCAAACAATGCAAGGCAAGAGACAAGAGAAAGAACAAAACAAAACAACCGAAAACTCAACAGACAAGGTACCGTGTCGGTAGGGGGTCGTTACCGGGTCGGTATGTGGACACTGGAAAATAGTGAGGTCGATATCGACCGTAGGACTCGAAATCGACCAGCTGGCAACTCGACAGTAACAATGTAATGACTCGGTAGGTGGGGATGGACTCGGTATGTGGGTGGAAGGCACTCGGTATGGCAAAGAGTACTCGATTCCGGGAAGGGGTACTCGACACAGCTATGTAGGACTCAAAAGAAACTCGATACAGCAATCAAGCAACTCGACACACACAAAACAATTCGACAAAATAGAAGAAAAATAAGGAAAAGAAAAGAAAACTTGGACTTTTACCTCTTTTTTTATTCAAACCCTTAGCAAGGACGTTGTAGTTGCAAGGTAGGGCTTAAAAAAAATTTTGGTTTGGGAGGTATGTGTTTGAAGGTTGTCGACTAGGGCTATAACAAATTCACCAAATTTGGTCCTTAAGCTTTCTTGCACTAGATACAATCATTATCTGTTTTTTTTTTTTGAAGCTTAGTTTTGCCCCTAGTGAATTTTATCCTCCCAGGTCAAAGCTTGAATGTATATATATATATACATATATTTTTTTTTGAATATTTGGACTGTTTTTTTTTTTTACTAATGCAAGAAAACTATTCTATGAAACAAGAGGATTCGAAAATAATATGTAACAAAGGTGAAGAAATAAAATATGTAGCCCTAATGAAATATATATAGGTGGGACTTTGGCTAAATTTGGTAAACAAATCTATCTATGTCTTTATAATCTATGATAGATATAATTGCTTAAATCTACCAACTTTAGAATTTAAATAAGGCAAATAAAATTAGATAGAACAAAGATAAACTAAGGTAGACAAAGATAGAAGAACACAAACTAGGGTAAGAGAACCTCTTGGCCGAAATCGACTAGAGGGTTCCTCTTGATGTTGTCGACTAAGGCGCCTCACAAGGCTGCGCGCCACGGTTTGGTCGACTACAGGGGCTCGGCTAGGCTGTGTTTGGGCTAGATGCAACACAACAATCACAAACAAGAGTTAATAATAATCAAAATCAAAACTGTAAGAAGTAAAGACCAAGAACAAAGAAAGACTCTATTTTTGTAGTTTTGTGTTTATGAATAACAAAAGACACAACTTTGATGTCGGAAACCAAAGCTCTGATGCCAATTTGATACGGGGTTAGCCGTAGGATGGCCCGTTCTTCGACAATCAATAAATAAACTCAAGAATGGAAGCAAAGACTCAAGACTAACAAACGATGCAGCAAGAACATGAACTCGATTTGACACAATTGGGACTCGATATCGACTAACAACGCAAGAACAGAACTCGATCAAGGACTCGATGAAAAACAGAAATAAGAAGACTCGAAAACTAAGAACTTGACTCGACAAAACAATGAAATAAAGACCGATAGAAGGGTGATTTGAACTAATATAGAACGAGATAAAGACCACGGGCCTCCTAAGAGGGTAGGAACCAAGTATCAACGACTACAAAGCCCGCCTCTATAACATTACACAACCAAGCGGACAACTTGGAGGCACAAGGAGGGGACTTGTGATTACCAAGATCACCAAGCTCTCACGAGGTTGATGAACTCAAAGCAAACCAAGAAAGATCAAGAGCCAATTTGCAATCAATGAGCAATGCTTCGAATCGATTGACTTTCTCACATATGTGTTTCACACAATCTCTCTATTTCTGAATAAAATTGTATGTGAAAACCTTCTTCAATCAGTCGACCATCTATATAACCCTAAACAAGAGGTTTGGCCGAAATTACTAATAAAAATAATAAAAATATTAACTTAACGGACTTAATAAAATAACCCTATAAGTTTCCTAAAATAGCTTAAGTAGGAAAGTTGCTAAAATAGGAAATAACACAAGGTTCAAGACTTATGAAATTCGGCTCCAACATGTGATTAAGATGGTTCGACTATCTTGATCCCAATGCACATGTAGGTCTTCAATGTAAGCCCGGGGAGTTGAACCGTGCTCGAGAACAGGGCATAACTCACAAACAGAAATGAGTCGCGTTGAAGCTTCTTAGCTCGGGCTCGAGTCATTGGTCCGTCTCCTAAGATGATTGTCGTGTCCGGAGGTGTAGAAGATGGTGTAGAAGATGGTCCCGCATCAGCAGGGCAAACCATCGACCCGAGTAACCCCGGTGAGGAGGCGGAAAAGCAGTCCGGCGCCGCTGTTCACACGCAAAGAGCGACGAGCGCTAGAGACTGCGCCGAAATCATTTTAGGCTCCGAGGTCTGATGATGGTTGTTATGACCTTACCTCCGCCGACAGGAGAGAGCAAGCAGGTTGGGCGAGATGACGGAGCAAAAGCGGTGGATGAGTCCCAGAACAAGCAGTGGATGAGTTCCATAGGGAGTAAATTACATGAGTAAACTAGGGCACTATATTAATATATAAATATATTGATGATTTGGTGTAATATCTTAGTTGTTTTCCTAGCATAATGGCAAATGACTGGGGAAAAGAAGGATTTATAAAAGCCTGGTTCCAAAGCTATGAGGTTGCCAGAGAGTCTTGAAGATCAGCGGTGAGTCGGCAACTACAACTTTGTGCCGGTAGCTCTGGATCGCTCTCATCTTCGTTAATGGTGGGTCGATTGACGATCTTTGTGACACCGATCCAGAGCCACTAAGAAAGGGCTACTACCGCGTCGTGTCTTAGCCTTGTCGAGTAAGGATGCCGATGTTGGAGAAGTGCAATGATGACTTGCAGACATTGACCACACATGGCCAAAACGCAGCCACTTGATAAACCCTTTGTCGCTGCAATATCAGGTCTATAATGACAATTAATTGCCACTTACCTCTCTTTCAATTAGCTAAGTACATAAAGAATTGAGAGTGTGATGAATTCAGAAATGAAATCCATTATTAATTTGAGTAAATTAATGTGAATTTCTAAATTACACTCATGTACAACCATTACCCTAGTGTAACTTTTGTGGTTTGATGGTGTGTTTGCGAGATATTGGTGCAATGGAAGCTTGAGAATTTGTGATAGTTGTTGGCTATTGGGACATTTAGACTCAACCGGACCTATCAGTGTCAATCGGGATGGAGTCCTATCGGAACTTCGATTGCGAAAGCTGGTTAAATTGCAAGGGTTGGTTGGGGAAGGATACAACAATCGGTAATGGTGTTGAACCGATTCCATCGTCTGACCTAGTTCATGTGAAGGTCAGGTTTCGGGAAAGGGCATGGTCTTAACTGACCAAATCATGTTGAGCCCTTCACCAAATTGGGAACGCAGAAGTACTCACGAGCTCGTAAGCGTGTACTGAGGTTAGCAATTAATGCTTTGGCTAATTAATTTTACCAAATGGTAAATGCATATATGTTTAGTTGCGTACATTTGCATTTTGATTACATTATAATGATCCATTTTGGTAATTGGAAAGCTAGCATTAAAATATAGCCCTGCATGTGATGGGATTATCATTGGATTTATTATATTCAAGTGAATATTCTTAGAGTAATTTCCATATGATTGAATCGGATATGTATGCTAATTAACCACAAAGCTCATTGTAGAAAGTCACCTCTTTCATTCCATTATATATCTTTGGACATTGATAATGATTTAGATCCAATAGAGATAGGAAATAAGATACCACATGAGAGAAGTTAGACAAAACCTCTTATAAGATATGAAAATGACTTTGCCTCAAACTAGAATATATGAAAAATGTGGGGGTGTTTGACTAAAGTGGTTGTCTTTTCCTTTAAGTGAGATGCCATTGGATCTAAAATAGTTGATGATATATATGCTTGATGGTTATAATGGTTATGATGAGAACAATTGTATTGCTTTTGAGCGTATATGTTTGCATGATAGATGTGTGTGTAAATATCATGATGTTGAGCTTCTTAGTGATGTTTACTTTAAGTAAGACCATAATAGTATTTATGCATATGTGCTTGCATTTGCATCTTTATCTTTATTTGCTTCAAATGTTAAGCTTGAACCTAGTGAGTCTAGGAGGAGTAAATGAGATATAATTGAAACTAGATGTGGGCTTAAGTTTGAGACAAGTTTGTCGGATGAACTCGTTGATGTAATTGAAAGTGACGTGCCTCTTATTTATGTTGTTAAGTTAGAAAATGATTTTAGAAAACATAAGAGGTTATGAGTTCAACTTATGTTGGTTTCTTTCAAAAGATGCTATAGATAGTAAAGTGAAATTTATTATGAGTATCCATACTTGGAAACTAGTTGACTTGCCTAGATGTATGAAACCATTAAGTGTAAATGGATCATAAAAGGAATTTTTAGAACTGATAATTCTATTATAAGGTTTAAGGCAAGACTACTGGTTAACTGATAAAATATGAAATTGATTTCTTTAATACATATTCTCTAATGATTAAGATTGTCATTTATATTTATTATTTGCTTTAACATCTAATTATAAATCAACGGTGCATCAATGGATGTTAAACTGTGTTTTAAATGACAATCTAGAGAAAGAGATATGAGGAACAACCTACAGGCATGTGGTTCCAAGAAAGGAGAATTTTATGTTTTCACTTAAGAAATTAATATATGGCTTTAACCAAACATATTTGAAATGTTATGAGAATTTTACCAAACTGTGTTGAAGTTTTGGTTATGTGTATATAATGCATGTTTTTATACCAAGATGTGTTACATTGGTTATATGCCTTTATGTGGATATGAGATGATATTTGGCACTAACATGCATATGATAAATGAAACTAAAATTTTTATTTCCTCTTGCTTTGACATTATATGGGGATGAAGTTGATGTATTTCTAAATGTTAAAGAAACTAGAAAAATGAAATTTCTTCATCTCAATACGTAGAGAAAATGTTGAAAGGCTTCATAACTTTATCGTTGTGCTAGTATGATCGAACATTCTAATTTTGATGATGTTATAGCTTCACTAGTGGTTTTGTTTTGACATTATATGGTGGTGATATATCGTGAAAATCATTAAAATTGTCATGTTTTGCTAGATCGACTATGAAATGTGATGTCATAGCTCTAGATTTAGCTGGACAAGATATTAAGTGGTTGAGAATGTTTTTGGCTTACTTACCTTTGTGGGGGCATGAAGCTCTATCTAATTCTCTACATTGTGACTCACATTTGCTTTTTGTGTAGCTAGTAGCAACACATAAACTGACAAGAAGAGACGCACGCAGATTTGACATGAAGTATGAGATAGCTAATTGCGAATGGTGTCATCTATTTGGAGAATGTGAGGTCCGAGAGGAACTTGATGGTCTATTGACAAAAGGGCTTAATGAGAGACTAGCCCTTAAGTTGTCTAAGGAAATGAGATTTAAACCCATATGAGGAGAGATACATCACTTCTCATTCCCATGACAGGTGTATTGAGAAAGGTTGAGTCATGTACTCTCAATGAGTCCATAGCCCAGAGTTGGGTGGTCCTATTGAGAAAGACTTGATGGATTAACCGAATATAGAAGAGGATGAGCGCAAGGCTCTTAATGGTTCCATAGCCCTAATAAGGGTGGTCTATGTGAGATAGACTTGATGGAGCTACCTACGAGAGTGTGAAGAAGTTGGTCAGCTTGTATGGAAGACTAGGGTGGTCTTCCTAGAGTACTCTCCAGCACCCAAGGTATGAGATGACCACATACATATTGGAGGATCTTATCGCGGAATCACCAGGATCATGGTTGAGGTATGTGTTGTTGAGATCGCCTCTCGAGTCTAGTAGTTCAAGACTTGTTTCACTTCTATGACGAGGGAGACACTCAACTTCACTATGTGTTGGTTCAAGACTCGTTCACCACCATTAAGTATCTCCTCCATAAAACTAGCTCAGAATGTCGTTTTTTAAGTTGCTTTAAAGACCCATTTTTCTCGCATTTGTGGGGGATTGTTGGAATAATGCTTAAATAAAAGTTTTATAAATGGTTTTAATTTCCACAATCTTATCAATATTAAAATAAAAGGGAAAAATGTTTTTAATTGTTTTTTTTAGGGTTTCTCTCAACTAAGAAGGTGGGTGGGAGAGTGGGAGAAAAACACACGTTGCCTCATCTTATAACAAACCTTTTAGGGTTTTAAGAGGATGCGTGCGTTTCCCATCTTCATCATCTTCTCTGTAAAAACATTCTGAGTTCCTGGAAAGATTCCAAAATACCTTTGGCGAGTGCACGCGATCGGAGGTGCTGTGTAGCCTTAGGGGCGATGCCTGAAGCAGACTTGCACCGTGGTCGGGGAGAAATCGCTTCTAAGGCCGTGGGTTCGGATATATACCACGCCACATCAATTCATGTTTTCAGATGAGTTTTATGTTTTGATTTGATATTCATTGATCTAAATTGAAATTGTTAATGGTTTTACTAACATCGTATCTAGGTGGAAATCTGTTTAGGCACCGCCTAATTCCGTCATGTAACCCAACGATTATTCAGTTTTAGCACTAGACAAGTGATTAGTAGATCGTACTTAGTTTTTTTTCATCCCAAGTCGGGATGTATTTGCTTTTGAGTCGAACATATAGTTTTAGATTTTAGAAGGTTTAAAGTTGCCAGTTGGATCCATACTTTTGCTTTAATTTGGGTTAATGAATGATATTTTTTTATATGAATCATTGACATGTGTTAAATGCTAAAATATAAGAAAATAATCAAGTTTTTTCGAATTTCACATAGGCGCCGCGTAGGCACCTACCTAACCACCTAGATGCTAGGCAGCCACCCACCACCTAGCGGCCGCCGAACACCTTTTAGAACATTGCTCATAAGTCTCCTACTCTCATCCAAGTATAACTTGGATTAGGGTTATGTAATTAAAATTTTCAAGATCATGTTACTATCCGTACTAAAATTTACATCTTATTCAATATTATATGAGCAAATCAAATATTTGTTTTGGAAAAAAAAATTACCAAAAATGGATTTTTAACTTATGCCTAGAGCATGAGCAACCATGAGTTTTGCTCACCTTAAGGTTACTAAAAGGTAAACCCATGGTTGTAGGTTATACCTTAAGGTAAGGGGATGAAAGAGGTTACCTTGGTAGCTAGAGAGAGGTAACCTCTTCCCTTTTGTAATTTTATTTTTTTTAATAAAAAAAGTAATTATACTTTTTCCATTCATATTTATTATTTGTGAATTTTTAATGATGTTTAAAATGAAATAAAAAATATATTTATATTTCATTATTTTTTTAAATAAAATATCCCATTGATTTAATTTGATTTTTCTCTATAATTTAAGCGCAATTTTACCCTATATATACCCACATCTTGATCTATTTTAGTTGCACTTATTTTCATAACTATGGATTACAATAAGAGAAAATTTATGCCAAATAGGCACAAATTTTCGTTGTAACCGATGAAGTGTCCTAGTATTTGAAATAATTGGAGGAGTGTCCAATCTCCCTAAATTAAAATATGAAAGAAAAATAAAAAGCTACTGATTTGCTACGTACTGTGCTCGATATCGACTTACCTAGTCGACATCGACCGCTTTTGGTACTTACTTGGAATCGATTGTTCTAGTCAACATCGATCTGCATGTTTGTGTTGCTGCAGGTTTTGCTGAGGAGATCGACTGCCCCGGTCGAGATCGATCACTCTTGGTCGATATCGAGAGCTTTTGGTCAATTGCAAAGAACACTTTTGGACTACATTGGTAAGCGCTGACACGCTTCCTTGTGGATCGATCTTGATTCCCTTTTGTTACAGCGGCGGAGTCTTGTAATTTATTTGCGTGGATACGAGTTGGTTTTGCTTTTATATTTGTTTATTTGCATATTCAACTCTCCCATACGTCATGGGTGAACTCGCACTTACCACTTGGAAAACAAGGGAGATGGAGAGATTGGGCTCGGTCTAGCTTCTCCGAGGCTGGAATGGCTTTCTCTTGGCCTAGGAAGGTGGAGAAAGTGTTAAAGTCGGAGCTTTATGTAGAATGGAAGCTAAAGGAATGGAAAACGAAGCTTTACCGCGCTTGAAACTCGAGAATAGGGGGTTTCACAGGTGTCTCGCGGCGGCGACCTCGCGGTGAAACAACACTGGAACTTTTGCAACATGCTGGACGACGATGATGTGGAGCTTGGAGCTTCTTGCTGTGCTCAGGAACGACGAGGAGGAACTGGAAGATGCTTTCTGGTGATCTTTTGGCTCGAAAAGGCTCAAGAACAAGCAGTGGCGGAGAGAGGGGTGGGTTGTATGGGCCCCAACCCACCCCAAAAAAAAAATTCATATTTTTGATGGTAGGCTTTGGTAGCGTACGTGTTTGCCACTACTAGTTTTGATCGTTTCTGATTCCCAAATCCCAATCCAATTTTGCCGTGGGTCTATGCTAAAAGGTCAAATTTCAGCCTTCTGTCGTGGGTTAATGCTTCTGCTGATTGAATTTTGTGGCAGGGATGGTAATTCCTCAAACCAATAGCAAAGTTAAAAGGTCAAATCTCATAAAATAACCATTATCCCTTAGATTGAAAATTTCAAGAAATCATCCTAGATATTTCTAAAATAGTTATTCGGTATTTCTTATATAGACTTTATGTTTGTATGCATGGTCCTTCTATATTTCCCGATATGGCTTCACAACAACCTCCAAAAAAAAAATTAAGGACATTGCTTACTAATTAGTTCACTAGATTGTAAATTGATCGTATGAACACTGCTTGCAATGATTTTGGTGTTGGAAAATTTGTAGATCAATTTATTCTTTTAGGTTCTTTGAATCTCGCTCACCTCTCCCAGGTGTCCTGGCTTCGCCACTGAGAACAAGTGATGGTGGTGGGGTGTGTTTGAAGCTTCGAAAATGGAGGAAGGAAAGGTGAGATTTTTGGGGTGTTTGTTTGGATTTCAAAATCATAGAGAGAAGGGTTGTGTTTAAGGTTTTTGGAGTGGATAAGAGTTTAGGGATTGGGTATAACATATATAGATGGTGCAAGATGGAGAGTGGAGGTAGCTGTGTTGGTGTTCTTTGGGCAAGGGGGGGGGGGGGGGGGGTGGGGGGGGAGTGGTCCACATGACCCAATTCAAATACATGGAATTCGAATTCCAATGTTTGATTGCTCAACCCAAATCCGGACATATAACTTCAAATCAAATTTTCAAAATCGTAAAATTTAATCCGATAAAATCTTGCTCATATTTTAAAATCTAAATTTATAATTGGGGAATTGAAATCCGTCAAAAATATCCATTTAAAGCCATTCCGGAACTTATTATTAGTATTATTATTTTGTAGATTTTAAATAATCCGAATGCTCGAGGACGAAAATTCTCAAAATGTTCAAAATTCCAATTTTATCCATTTTAAATCATTATTCGATTAAAATATTATTTAAGTATTTTTTAATCTTTACATAAGCGATGAACATTCTATTAAAAATACAATCAAAAAATCAATCGGCATTAACAAAACAGGTACATATATTGGCAACCAACTGGTGCTTGGTGGAGTATCTTTTACATTAGGAATCAAATGGTTTTAAAAAATGGAACGTGTGCAATCAATAATGTTATTAAATTTATCAAACAACATATTCTTAACTGGAACATGACTAAGAATGATGAGGAAGAAACAAATATAATATCAATACCAAACCATTCTAACAACTCACATGGCAACGAAAACAGAAAGAAAAAAGTGATCAAAGAGGAAAAAATAAAAAGACTAAGCTTCTAACTTTGATGCTTCCATATGAGACAATGGAAACCTACAATTGGTTTTATTATTCGCGATTATAAAGCAAATTGGGTCTCTATAAAGGGAGCTAGTATCCTGACATGCTCGGTTATTAGAGTCGAGGCTACATCACCAAGAGACGGAATTCATGAAGTTTTAAAACTTAATATCCAAACCATCGAAATAGAAGGTGACAACCTTTACATTATTAATGCACTTAAAGACATTTGGAAATGCCCTTGAGAAATCGAAATGTTAATTCTTGATTCTCTAATGGACCTTTGTCGATTTTAAACTGTTCAAATTCGTCACATGTTTTAAAAAAAAATTAATAGTTTAGGGGACAGATTGGTCCTTATTTGTCACGCAACCACTACCCTCAATCCTATCACAAATTTAGAACTTCGTGTTTTCAATTGAAAGGATGCTCTAAATTTAACAATATATCGTACTTAGTTTTTCTAATTGCTTTTTTTTAATCACATTAAAAAAATTAATTAGAGGGTTCTGGGAGTTGTGATACCATCAACTATTATTGCTCAAAACTTAAATCTACTTCCAGCCTTTGTAAAAATCTCTCTTTTGAGCGTTGAGTAAAATAGCCATCTTTGGGGTCGGAGTACATCACCACCGCCAAACATCTGCGCCGGAAAATCAACCTCTTCGGAGGTCGGAAAACCACCCTCTTTGGAGGTCCGAAAACCACCTCTTCAGAGGCTTTAAAACCACCCTCTTCGGAGGTTTGAAAACTACCTCTTTGGAGGCCTGAACACATTATTGTGTTTAGAGTGATACCCCTTGCCGGGAGCCTATCCTTGAGACTTTGTCCTATGTGTTTCCCCTCTTTATGAAAACTCACTTTCGCATAAGAAATTCAACTCCTTCTCTGCTGCGTTTTTGTGAGAAAAAACCCAATTTGTCTCTAATTAGGGCTTAGAAGTCCTAACCTTAGAAATCTCCTCAATCTTATCCTATAAATCGAGGTTGTTTGTCTCAAATTGGTTTGGATCTCCCGTCCATGTTCTCCGCCTTTGTTTACATCGCCTCTGTTCGGGCAGTTTCGATCTCTCCTCGGTCACCCTCTCTGATTCGGCTTGAAATCCGGCGTATCCCCTTCCGGCGGTTCTCGTTTACCACATATTTCGTTGTCGATGTTAGGTTGGCTGATTGTGGTGTTGGGTTTTGCCTTCCTTCGCCCGTCTCGGCTCCGCCTCTGTCGCCCCTCACTCCTGCCGCCCCCGCTGGGGTAGCCTTTATCTATCTCCGGCGCTGTCCATGGCACTGCATGCGGCCGGGGTTTGGCCATGGTGTGCTCACTGCCTCACGTGTGCTACCTGGTGGATTGTCCCTTGCGGCCTTGCCTCATTTTTGGGTTGGTAGGTTTTCTGCTGATATATGCTCTTTGGGTTGGTGCTCGTGTGGCCCGAAGAGAGCCTGAAAATTGTTCTTTGGGTCCAAGGTTCATTCTTGGGCCCAAAGCTACCCAAGAAAAATAATAATTATATAAAATAAAAATAAAACTTGATCGACGTGTTTTTATTTTTATATATTTATTTACGCACCCACCTGAAAGGCATTTTTATATATTTTTATATATTTAGTACCAAAAAAAAAATATATTTAGATCTGAAAGGGTTTGATAAAACTTCCGAAAGGTTAGATAAAATCCTTAAAGGACTGGATTAAAATCCCGAAAGGGTATGGAAAATAATTCCGTCCCGGACTCTTAGTTTGGTTTCGGGAGTTTGCACGCATATTTTCGTCTGATGTTTATATCTTTCCTTTTTGGCCTATATTTGTTCCCCCTTTTGGTGTCGAGTCGCGGCTTTGGCGTGGGTAAGTTTAGTTCCGAGTTGGGTTGCAGTATCGGGCGTCCTATTTGATCGAGAGGATCATGGTCGTGTTCGTGGTCTTCGAAGATCCCTCATCTAGGTGGGGGCAACGTTGATGGTCCACTCTTCCCCAGGTTTCGCCCTTTCCGTTAGTGGGTTATTGCTCTCCGCCTTCTCTGCGACGAGACGCCGTGTGAGTCGTTGCACTCTCCCGTGTTCTCGGCATTTGTGGCTCGCCTTGGATCTCCCTCGACTCCTTCGCTGGCTGATGACTTTTATGGGTTCTTAGGGTTGTTTCTTTCATTGGTGTTTATTTGTGCGTTTGTATGTTGTATGTTGACGGTTAATCCGTATGTCGATTCGTCGGCTTCTCGAATTTCAGGCTTTTCTGAACTCTAATTTTTACCTTTTAAAAAAAACAAACAAACAAAAAAAAACTATTTTATAAAAAAAAAACTATTATTGCTCAATTAAGTAACGATAGGAATACTATTTTATCCAAAAAAAAAAAAAAAAAGATAAAAGTATGATTATGGCGATGATGAGTGAAAAAAAGTCAATATCTCCAACTAAGGATTTAGTCAAAGCAAGTCACGGGCTCAAGATCATGCATCATTACCCCTAAAGTTCACCTTTTTATCAAAAGTACACCTTTTCCCCCGGATTTTACATATGTACTCTCACTACTGTATAACATTATTTCAAAAAAATGTAAAAATTACAAGACCTATATTTTGAGATAAATAAAATATTGTGTTTTAAAAAAATAATAATAAAAAACTAATATTTTATAAATACCTATTTAAATATAAAATATCTTAAAATTTAAATGGAAAAGGACCGTATTATTTAGAGGGTACTTTATATACCTCCTAATAATTGCAAAAAAAAAAAAAAAAAAAAAAGTGTTGTCTTTTTAAGTATAAAAAAAAAAGATCAATTGTTTAATTGTCGGCTACTTGATACATGCAGTGATGTTATGGAAGAATAATTAATATTCCCAATTTTGCTGCAAATCAAAACCCTGGCTAGCTGCTAGCTTATGATACCAAGATCTTCATCTTTAAGTTTGAAATATTATTTTTCATTTATGAAAATAGTAGTTAATCTTTTTTTCACTAAATTGTTAATTAAAAAATTCAGTAATAGAAACCATTTTTACAAAATGGTTACAACTTACAATATACTCCACGCATCTCCACCCCCAATTGTCAAAATCGCTTATTCAAACCTTAACCCCCAAAGCCGATTTATTAATAAACACTTTTACTGTATTAGTTGTTCACTTTATATTTTGTAATCTCATATTTTTCACTTTTAAAAATTAAGACAAAAATATGATATAATATTCTTGCTACATTTTATAATCTTATAGTTGCACCATATAATACTATTTTAAATAAAAATTATGGGTTCAAATTTGTAATTTTTATACTTGAAATAATGACAACGTTTACAAGAATAAAAAGTATGGTGAGGCGATGACATTTACAAGAAGAGAAAATACCTTGATTTGGTAAAATAAAATACCATTTAAATTTTTTAATCATGAAATGAAATTTTCCAATGAAATATTTCAACGAAATTATTTAACCTTCACACTTTGAAAAAAAATATACATAATTAATATAACAAAATATATAGAATAATTATAAAAAAAAACGCATGGCAATAAAACTAGTTAATGATTGTTTTGGGGACAATTAATGATTAATATTTTAGGCACTTGCTCCCTTCGTCTCAAATTAAATATCGTTTTACTTTTTTGGCACGCTTTTTTAGGAGCGAAAAACTCTATGAAATATTATTTTTTTAATTAATTTATTTATATAATTTAATAATTATTAGTAATAAGTATCAAATCATATAAAAAAATTAATTAAAAAAATAATATTTTATAAAGTTTTTCGCTCATTAAAAAAAGTGTAGAAAAAAACAAACTAAATTTAATGCGAGATGGAAGGAGTAATATTTATACACCCAAATCCCAACACAGTGAGTCCCTCCTCTTCTCCATTACGCCTCACTCACTCAGATTTCCTCCCCCTCTCCTCTCGCACAGACCACCAAACAACCAATGGAAAACAGAGCCAAATCGCGCTTCCCACGCACTCTCCTCTCCCCCTTCGCCTCCTGCAAAGCCCATAAGCTCATCTCCGATGTAATCCTCCATCACCACCTCGGCCGCCGGCGCAGCCCCCGCCCCCAACAGCAGTCACTAATCCCCTACTCCTCCGCCTCCATGGAACCCCTCTTACCCCATCCCCCCTCTTCTATCACTTGCTCAGTTCGGAACCCCCCCGCCGCCGCCTCCCATCCTTCTATGTGCAAGCCCCGGTGTCCTGAAACCTTCAATGAAATGGTCAGAGACAGCTGCATTATCTCCATCGATAGGCACAAAATCCACCCCTCGAACGATGCCATTCGCGGTGGGTGGATGAGGTGCCCCCACGCTTCCCCTCTTTCTCCATTGACGCAGAACCTGAAACAGGGGAAGAAGCAGAAACAGAAAAGAAACAAGGACCATATGATACGAAGCCGATCCATATACGACTACAAGGATTGGTTCAGCAGCGACGACGAGAGAGAGGAAGACGATGATACAGAGTCCGGGATCGACTCGGATACCCCTCCGTTCTCCTGTTCAAGATCCTTCCTTTCTCTGACCTCCAACCCGGACTCGTTCGAGCGACGCCTGGCCCGGAGGCCGCCCAGCGCTCGCCGCAGGGAGGCCCGGAGGAAGAAGAAAAAGGGGACTTGTCAGAAGACGAAGGGAAGCTTCGCGGTGGTGAAGAGCTCTAGCGACCCTTACAGCGATTTCAGGGCTTCGATGGTTGAGATGATAATGGAGCAGCAGATATACGGGGCAAGGGAGCTCGAGCAGCTGCTTCAGTGCTTTCTCTCGCTCAACTCCCCGCATCATCACAAGGCCATTGTAGAGGTCTT
This sequence comes from Persicaria maculosa, assembly GCA_963922045.1. NCBI lineage: Eukaryota > Viridiplantae > Streptophyta > Magnoliopsida > Caryophyllales > Polygonaceae > Persicaria > Persicaria maculosa. Next base: position 49,206,269 of record OY998258.1, on the reverse strand, counting down.
TGCTGAGATTTGCGATGCTCTGCTTTTCAATCGATTAGGCCTGTAAATGTAATCAAACTTGAAACGCTCTGTTTCTTCGTTTAATTAATCTCACATTTGTGTGTTGTTGCTTTGTTTCATGGTTTGTGATTATAAGTCAAATCCAATTTTTTTTAATTATCCTCAATCGATTTTTTATGATTCTCTTGATGGTCTGAATAAAATTTTAGAGGGCATTACGACAAATTGGATATATGGAATCGTATTTGAAATTGGAAACCATGAAAAGGGTAACGATGTTGGGGGATTACGAAGAAGATAAGGGCTTTTTACACACAAGAGGATTTTTTTCTTTGAAATTAGTTTTTAAAAAAAAAAAGTCAATCTCAACAATTATTTTGAGAAATAACCAAAATGGGATGAAGTCAATAGTTGAAACAACGAGTTTAGCAGACGTTGATAGAAAATAATTGTTGTTTGTAACAGTAACTTAGGTGTTTTATTTAAAAAAAATTGAATTTTCCAGTGCTTTATTTTTATTTTATTTTATTTTTTGATCAGGTAATAAGTTGGGTGGAATAATTCTACCCGATAGCATCATTGCGGATGAAATCTTGTAGACCCGTTTCAGTGTAAATGTCAAGGTCCCTGTCAGAGCGGCGTGTGCAACCTTATCAGCCACGTACTCTGTTGCCATTACGAGGCACGTGAGAGAAAAAAATTCCCTCACTCTCGACAATAATGTTTTGATATCCGACATCACCAGTTCAATCTTCTAAGGGCATGTGACATTTGTTTTTAAGTGGTTTATAATTATAAGGGAGTCCCCTTCAATTTGTAACTTGTTTATACCCAACGCAAGCATTTGGATTACTCCATGTCTTAGCGCCAAAGCCTCAACTTTCAGCGGGGTTTGGTTGCCAATTCTATCGTAGCCAATGTAGATCATTCTACCCTCCCAATCTCGAATGATGTAGCCAATCGAGCTGTACGTCGTTATTATCAAGAATAGATCCATCGAAGTTTAATTTAAAAGTACCAAATAGTGGTTTTCGCCACTTGGCAACTTTATACCGTAATCTTGGTTGTGTGTGATTGGTAGCTTTATCGTTTCGAGTACAATGAATATCATCCTCATTTTCATGCATGGAGGTGTTCTTCCAATTTTCTAAATAAGTTGAAATGATGTGTTTAACAGATTCCCGATTCGAAAAGGGTTGATTTTTCAAAATTGTTTGATTTCTGATGTACCATATTGTCCATCAGGCCACCGCGAGTTTCTCCTTTTCAGATTCATCGAAGTTTAATTTAGAAGTACCAAACAGTGGTTTTTGCCACTTGGCAACTTTATACCGTAATCTCGATTGTGTATGATTGGTAGTTTATCATTTCGAGTACAATGAATATCATCCTTTCATGCATGGAGGTTTTCTTCCAATTTTCTAAATAAGTTGAAATGATGTGTTTAACAGATTCCCGATTCGGAATGAGTTGATTTTTCAAAATTGTTTGATTTCTGATGTACCATATTGTCCATCAGGCCACCGCGAGTTTCTCCTTTTCAGATTCTGTAAGAGTGCTCCCAATTAATGCCAATATAGGAGAGAAATCTCTCGAATTTGCAATCATGTTGGTTATAATCTGGTTTGTACCCACATGCAATGGGAGATGGTATTTAGAGAACTAATATTTCACAAAAAGGTGAGTTTCAGGGCCGGCCCTGAGATTTTTGGGGTCCGAGGCGATGTAAAAAAATATTTTGATCAATAAATATATTCATATGTTTTTTAGAAAAATTATCAAACAATGCAATTTATTTATTTAACTATTATAAATTTTAGATTTTATTTTTATCACTAAAAGAAAATTTTAAGGACTTTCAGTACGTAGTATACAATCTCTCGGCATAATGTTGTGAGGAGGAAATCGAGTATGAAATAAAGTGAAATAATTCAAACCAGATTTGTGCCCCAGCAAATAATTGCAAGACTCCTCCAATGCAGTAAGAGAAAGTCAGGATCGAATCCACGAGGAAGCGTGTCAGCGGATCTCAGGCAGCTGTAAATCTCACAGAAAAGCAACAGAAGACAGAAACAAAGGAACAAAGAAAGAAAGACAGAAATAATAAACGAAAGCAGGAAATAAAAGCAAGACAGAAGCTAACTCGATCTCGACCAGTAGTAACTCGAGATCGACAAGGGACAGTAAAGACAGAAACTGAAAAACGACGACAGAAACTCGACTCAGAGAACACAGCAACTCGATCTCGACAAGCACAACTCGAGATCGACAAGAAATAGTAAAAACAGAAACTTCGGAATCGAAAACAGAAGCAGGAACTCAACTCGATATAGACCAAAACAAACTCGAGATCGACTAAGGCCTACTCGATCTCGACAAGCCCCTCCTCTATATCGACCAAAAACTCAGAAACTTTAAATTGCAATTTCGAACACAGAATCGCAGATTTCGACAGAAATAAACTCAATATAATAAAGAACTTCCAAAGCCAGGGTATCAACACCACAACGATAACCATGCAAAGTAACACGTAAAAGGCATAAAAGATCATGCTTTCCATCAAAATAACTTTCGTTACTAACAAATAGGCATATAGAGGCTTTCGCATAAACCCTAATTGTTACTAACCCTTTTCACATAATTAACCCAAGTTGCATTAAGATCACTTTCGCTTCAATAATACAAACAAGGATCACCTTCAACTCTCGCAAAAGAATCATGCTCATAGGGATAGAAGATAAATCGCATAAAAAGATCTGACCTTTACCGCATCGCCTCACATGGCCACCGTCGGGCTCACCCCAGCCTCAGAAGTGGGTGGACTACTCGCTCTTCATCATCAAGAAAGACATCAAATAACAAAAGAAACTAACTTGCATTGATTTAAATAAAGAAAGCTTACAACCAACAAGACAAATCCGCTTTCGCCTTTCCACCTTGCTTGCTACAAACTTTCTCTCTCTACTCCTACCTACTTGAATGGAATTGTGTGTGTTTTTGAATGAATGAAAAACCAGCCCCTAGGGCTTTATTTATAGCCTTCTATTCCTTGCTAATCAAGGATAGAAGATATCTATCTATATCTAAAAGGCTTAAAAGATAAATAAATGTCATAAAGAAATTAAATCTAAAAGGGGAAAAAATAAATCTAAATAGGTTAGTCTTCATGTTGATAGATCTTGTCTTCCATAGATAGAACTTGATGAAATCGGATAGAATTGGCTTCCTTCGGCCCCAAGGATTCCCAAACCGAGTAGGATAGTCAAACCGCGTAACGCGCTCCCGGACACGGCTCCTCGATCTCGAGTAGGGCTCCTCGACATCGAGTAGAATTCGTCGTCGACTGGGCTGGCTCGGCGTCTCGGCTAGCTGGTGCTCGACAGGCTCGGACATGGCTCCTGGGCTCCTCGATCTCGACTAAGCCTCCTCGAGATCGAGTAGAGGTGGTGCTCGGCTTCTCCGTTTTCGGCTTCTCGACTTGGCACAGCTCGTCGACTCCGGACATGGCGTCGAAGTGTGGTCGATCTCGATAAGAGTTACTCGAGATCGAGTTGGCTTCCGGAGTCGGGTTGTCTCTGACTCAGTGTCCTCGATCAGCTCTGCTCGACCAGGTGTGCTCGGACAGCCTTTGTCGAGATCGAGTAGAGTTCTCTCAGCTTTCTGCTCTGTTCTTGAAACGCACTTTCCCGAGTCCTCGTTTGTCGGATTGACGCATATGACCATGCGTTGGAAAGCTCTTTTCGAGGGCTACAACTTTCATGAAGACATCAAAGATTGATTCCGAATGATGAATACCGAAAAATGGCCTTTTCTCCAGCTGCACCATTCTTAGCTTCTCCATGAGTTTCCTTTAAGCTCCAAAGTGCGTCCGATTTCTGCGAAATATAACCAAAACTTGTGTAGACCTCCGTATATTGCAAATAAACATATACTACACAGATTCTGTATTATTATAACCCAAATGCATGCAATGTATGCAGAAAACGATATAAAATTAAGTGTAAAACATGGCAAATTAGGCTCACAACAAACACCCCATACTTAAGCTTGCTTGTCCTCAAGCAATACTTTTATTTGCCATTCAGGGGAAGAAATCAAAACTCTCAACATATTAGATTCATTTCCATATAACCCTGCAATCAATTACCATCCTCGAAAAGGTACTAGTGTCACAGATCCATGCATGTGCAATTATACAAAAGCAACATCTACTCACAAAAGGAGGGTTATGCAAAAAACAATTTATGTGACAAAGCATTAATAATCAAGAGGACTTTAATTTGAGCTCAAATAATAAGTAGATCGGAAAAAGGCTAAAGGTGGCAGTTTTTGGCAATGTGGTGCTAATGATCCGGGGAAATGAAGTATTTCCAAACTGAATTTCATACCACATTCTTTCTCATAAGTTTCATCACCTTTCACAATGTTTTTTCTCAATAATAATGCTTTTACCTCTCTGACCTCAGCACTGCCTTCTCGCGAGTCGCAAACATGGGTATCATGAATGGCCCCGGATACTTAGTGCTTTGGACTCCTCACCTGGTGTCCCATCTCGCCAAACTATTATCTCAGCGAGCAGGGTCGATCCACCTTTATCTCCTGAGGTGACCGGATTTTCTTTCACTCATTAAATTTTCCATATATTTCAAACAATTTCCCGCCAAACTCCAATAATGATAATAACAACACAAACACCATATGACAATCTCCATAATGTAACATCATTCTCAACATAATCCCCGGATAAGGTAAAGAATGGAAAATATTTAGATCATGTGGAGCAAAATATGAAATAAGGCATAATATGGCTTTTGTGATGCATAAGCATAGGTATGGCTAGGATTTAAACAATGAGCATTATATGAAAATATAAAGTCCTCCATCATCTTATCATGCAACATGTCAAAAGCAACTTCAAATTTTACCTCCTTTCATGGTTTTCAAGAAATAATGCACTTCATTGTGACTTCCCTTTACTAGGCAATTTCATGCTATATCTCTAACGAATCTAATTTTGCATCGTCGAGTTCAATAAAGCTTCCATGACATTATTCAAAATTTTCAACGGGGGTCATTTTTCAAACTTTGGAAAATATGCATATAAGCACATAAATCAATAATGTATTCCAAAATAGCCATGTAGCAATTCAAAGAAATAAAATATGCACAAAAATGTCAAATGAAACCAAATATGCATGAAGTAAGCCCTTTCCCCACCCCATACTTAAACATTACAGTGTCCTCACTGTATAAAAACAAGGGTAGAGAAAGAAACTCACTAGACAGGTGTGCAGGGCCTCTTAATATCGAATGAAAGAATCGCCTAGGCCGAGTATGAATATGGCTCATCCATGGACCTGAAAAGTGCAGAAGACATATACCCACAATAGAAAAACTAAAAAATGTTCAAAACCAAAAACAAGCAAAACAATGTCCCAAAACGTCCCAAAAATAAATGTCTATGTACAAACTCTAGATTTTATAGTCGCTAGGCCGACTTTCCATTTAGCTCAAGGTGGCATCTGCAGGGCCCATGTAGCTTGGGCTTCGAATAGGACTCCATTCTTGTCCATCAGCTGTAATCCTCCAGAATGGATCTTGTTCACCACAAAAGGTCCCATCCTCTTCTTGTTGAATTTGTTAGGGAACCAATGATCCTTTGATTTAGAGACATAGAGCTTGTCTCCAACTTCATATTCCTTGGGCTCATCATTGGATATCCTACATAAGCGCACATACCAAGGCAAACCTCTCCCATGTATAGATAGATCTTTAATGGAAATGGGAGAAGAAAGATCCATACCTTGGCTTACCTTCGCAAAGACGGAATCGGGGACCACGGTGTTTGGTCGATCTCGAGTAGGGCTACTCGATCTCGACAAGGTTTCAGTTTCTGGAGGTGAGCTGCTCGAGGATGCAGGAGCTGGGGAAGTTTGGTCGACATCGACCAAGTTAGTCGATCTCGAGTAGCCTGGCTGGTCTGGTGGCTTCAGCGTCGAGGAAGCAGGTGCCAGGGGAGCTTGGTCGATCTCGACTAGCGTAGTCGATCTCTAGGAGGGTTCAGGTTCTGGAGTCTTCAGCGTCGAAGAAGGCAAAGCCGAGGTAGCTAGGTGGTGGTCGATGTCGAGTAGCGTACTCGATCTCGAGGAGCCTGGCCCTTCAGTGTTGCTGCCTGACGACGCTGATGCTGGTGGGGGCTCCTGGTTTTGGTCGAGATCGACTAGGGTCCTCGATGTCGAGGAGTCTTGGTCGACCTTGACCCCATACTTGGTTCCTGTCAAGGCATCCGAAAAATAGTTAGTCCATAACAACGTACCTTGGTTTGTGTCGATTGGATTTTCTGTGTCCTTCTTTAGGATTGCCATGATCTCCTCCACCTGGACCTCCATATCCCTCTTTTCTAGCTCCTCAGGGGTCATATTTCTTACCTTGGGTTCCCCGCAAGTGATGTAGCCAGCTGAGATAGATTTTACCTATTCCATTGGACCTGTATGCCTTTCAGTTTTATTAAAGGAATACTCAATTACCTCATCGCTGATGTTGAAGGTGAGCACTCCTTTCCTTACGCTTATGTTAGCATCCACCGTCGCCAAGAAGGGTCTTCCTAGAATAATTGGACAAGCATGATCTTCTTGCATATCAACAACCAAAAAATCAGCAGGAACAAAGAATTTACCTACTTGTACTGGCACATTGTCCACCATGCCTGTTGGAATGACCACAGTGTTGTTGGCCATATAAAGTCTAGCATCCACAGGCTCTAGGGCACCTATCTTAATCTTGGACCAAATTGTTAAAGGCATTATACTCACACTAGCTCCAAGATCACATAAGGCATTAATTTTATGTGGACAAAATCCAATGGTTATAGCAAACTTACCTGGATCCGGCCTCTTCTCCAGTATGTCCAAATGGTTGCACTCCTCTGTAATTTCAGCCATTGATCGCTTTTTGCTTAGAATCTCCTTCAGGAACTTGACATAGGATGGCATTTCATTGAGAGCTTCTATGAAGGGGATGGTGACGTTGAGTTTCTGAAGCATCTTGATGAAGCGCTGAAATTTCTTTTCTGCCGGGTCCTTTGGAGATTTTGTGGGCAATGGAATTACCATTGCCCACTGACCAGATTAGACCTGTTTTAAATTTTTCAATAAGAGGAGCAAGTTTTGACCATTGCTAAGATGAGCCCCCACTTTTCTTGTAATTTAAAATATGTGTTGTTTTCAAATACTTATATTGAATTAATTTTACCCATATATTTTCTGGTTCCGCAAGAATTTTCCAGATAAGTTTCATTTGGAGTGCCTCATTCATGTCCTTGGTTTTTCGAATACCTAAACTACCCTTACTTTTTGGTCTACAAATTTTATCCCATCTTATCAATAGGCGGTATAGAGATCTTTATTCCAGAAGAAATATCTATTTATTTGATCTAGTTCCTTTTGGAATGTACTGGGGAGCATGAAGCTTTGTATTGTATATAAGGGTTTTGATGCTAAGTTTGTACCAATAAGGATAGCACGTCCCTGCTGAGATAAAACATTAGCACGCCATTTACTAAGCTGCTCTTTTGATTTACTCACGATTTCCTCGAAAGTTTGTTTATTAACCAATAGGGCAACCAAGGTATTTCTCAATTGTTATTTCATTTGATATACACAAGCATCTTTGAAGTTCCTCAATTCTAGATCGAGGGATTCCTTTCGTAGTTTAGAAAGCAGATTTGTGATATTTATCTTTTTGACCTGAAATGCTACAATATTCGGCTATAACTGTTTTGGCTTTTAAGCACGCAGAAGTGTTACCTTTGGTGAAGATAATAATATCAGCAACGAAGGAAAGGAAAGGAATATGCAGTCCATCCTTCCCGAATTTGAAACCAATATGACCATTTGTCATGTTTGTTTCATGTGAGAGTTTTCTTGCCAGACCCCCCCCCCCCCAAAAAAAAAAGAGAAACGGGGAAAGAGGATCTCCCTGTCGAAGACCTCTAGTTGGTCTAAATACATCAGTTGGGCCATTATTGACTAGCACAGAGAACAACACTGTAGTAATGCATTCCATAATCCAATTAATAAAAGTCGAGTGAAAGCCGAATTTTTCCAATACCGCCCTAGTGAAATTCCAATCTACTTTATCATATTCATTTTCCATATATATCTAGCTTTATTGCCATCCAGCCTACTTTACCTTTTCTGCTACGGAAAGAATGGAAGATTTCATGAGCTATAAAAACATTGTCCTGTATAGCCCTGTCCGACACAAATGCTCCTTGCAACGGGTGGATAAGTTTTCCAATTATATTTTTCAATCTTTCCGTCAGAATTTTCGGAAATGATTTTATAAATTGTGGAGCATAAGCTGGTTGGTCTGTAGTGTGTCGTCATAGAAGGATTATCACATTTTGTTAGAAGTGAAATAAATGTATGATTTATTTGATGAAGAACTCTTCCCAAAAGAAAGAACCCTTTAACCGTCTTGATGATCGATCCTCCAATAATGTCCTAGTATTTTTTTTTTGTAAAATTCGGTTGTCTTTCCATCAGGGTCTGCCGATTTATTATTGCCAAGGCTAAACACCACTCTTTTTATTTCCCCATTACTCGGATGATGGGTAAGATAACTATTTTCCGCAATGGTTATTGTCGGTGACTCGGTGTGACAAGATTTAGTTATTCCCTTAAGAGGTTTTCATTTATCCTTTCTTGTTTAAACTTTTTCTTGAAATCTCTACGAATTTAATTTCTGATAATTTCATCACCCTCAATAAACGTTCCTTCGTTGGAAGTAATTGAACGAATAATTTTCCTATTTCTTCTGCCAGTTGCTACCCTATGGAAATAGGTTGTGTTTGAGTCTGACTGTTTTAGATATTTTATTTTGACCCTTTGGTTCCAATACTTTTTCTGAAACAGAAAGAGCTTCTCTTTCTTTTGTAGGAGATTTCTTTCTTGGGCTCTATAATCCAACCAATTCTGCTAATTCATAATAGGTTGAATCTCCAGCAGGCTGCCTTCAACTTCCTGGAGCTTTCGAAAGATATTTCCGAATGTTTTCTTATTCCACTCCGTTGCTTTTTGTTTAAGCAATTTAGTTTTGTGTATAACTTGAAACATAACAGAACCCGACACATGACGCTCGCCGGGCTTGTTTAACAATGTTGCGAAAATCCTTCCTTTGTAGCCAAACATTCTCAAATTTAAACGGAGGGGGTTTATGAATTACACCATTATTCAAGTTAATTGTAATGGGACAATGATCAGATGTTGCCTTCCCCCTCAGGTTTTTTCCCCTCAAGTGAAGTGGTTTCCCATGGTGGGTAGATCAACCATAAGACAATCACTTTTGAAATTAGCTAGACTCTGAAATCTATGATTGTTGATTTCAGCCCCACCAATTTCGTCCGAGCTACAATCAATTTCGTTAAGATGCCCCATCACAATACACAGAAGGGAAGATCTGGCGACAAGATCAGTTAAAGTTCTCCAAAATTGGTCTTTTTCTTTTAACCCCGGAGGGGCATAAACTAGGGGTGGGCACGGGACGGGATGGGATTGAGCCGGGACGGGACTCGTCCCGCGAAATTTATACGGGACGGGATCGGTACGGGATTGACACTTTTTTTTTCGGGACGGGATCGGAACGGGATGGTGTCTGGACGGGACGGGATCGGGACGGGACGTGCCTTGTCCCACAAATAAAAATAATCAAATATTATATAAATTTGCAAAGTGAAAAATGCTTTCATAATTCATTAATTTGTATAATATGTTGAATACAATATTCTTCTCAACTATATTATTCAATAATATTATTATTATTAATAATATTAATATTATAATACTATTATTAATTCATACAATGATTGTATAATTAATTATAATGTTCAACATATTTGGCTACATTATCTTACTAGATCGGGACGGAAAGGGATTGAGACGAGATTCACCAGATACTGTCTCATTATCGATTGATAGTTGGGAAGAATACCGTATTTAGCTATTTGCCTCTTGTAGCTCTAAATGGGTATAATAATAATAATAATAATAATAATAATAATAATAATAATAATAATAATAATAATAATAATAATGCCACGTTATAATTAAAAAAATAAAATAATAATAATAATATTATTATTACTTATTTTTATTGTTATTATTATAAAATAATTATACTTTACAAGAAAAAAATATAATAATAATAATTGCACGTAGATAAGGACGTGCAATATTGCACGTCCTTATTGACGTGCAATGCACGTTTTGTTAAAAAATAAAAAAACGTGCGTGCACGTAGCCATGCTTTGGGTGTTGCCACCCTTGCACGTTGGACGTGCAAGCACGTCTTTAACGACGTGCATGCACGTCCTTAACAACGTGTGAATTTGCGGTGTATATAGCCGAAACATATAATAATAATAGAATAATATAATATAATAAAAATAATAATAGTTTTATTATAAAGTAATATTATTATTAAATTATATTATAATATTATATAATAATAATAATATTATTATAATCAATCATTATTATAAATTGAAAATTATTATTATAATTATAAATAATATTTGCTCAAATAATAATAATAATAATATTATTATAAACAAATATTATTATTATAAATGGAAGATTATGATTATAATTATAATATTTGGTCAAAATAATAATACTAATAATATATTATTATTCTATAATATTATAATATTATTATTATTATAAAAATTATTATTATTATTATTATTATTATTATTATTATTATTATTATTATTATTATTATATGCGAGACGGGACGGGATTTGCGGGATCCCACTGGGATCGTCCCGCATAATTTTTGCGGGACGGGATCGGGATTTGCGGGATTTGTGCCCACCCCTAGCATAAACAATGAAGAGCATTAGAGAAGAATCACTTTGGGAACATTTGTATCTAACACCAATTATTTTATGGAGGTGGATTTCTATCGAAATGGACTCAATGATCAGGTGGAGAGCCTTCCAAAGTATCAAAGTCCGACTCGGACCGATGACTGGGGTCGTGTGCACGGGCGCACATGCGCTAGTAACCTAGCACACAAGCAAAGTCCGACTCGGACCGATGACTGGGGGTCGTGTGCACGGGCGCACATGCGCTAGTAACCTAGCACACAAGCCGAGTGAGGTTCCATTCTAAGGGTTTGTCATGTTCAACTTTTCGGTGTGGGACACTTTGGTCTCATTCACATCTCTAACACGCCCCCGCAAGTCCAACTAGGAATGACCATCTAGTTGAGACTTGGACAACTGGTTAACCCAGACCAGGATCGACACGGACCGTTAGGCTAACTGCTCTGATACCATATCAAAGTCCGACTCGGACCGATGACTGGGGGGTCGTGTGCACGGGCGCACATGCGCTAGTAGCCTAGCACACAAGTCGAGTGATGTTCCATTCTAAAACCAATTGACAATAAAAGGAGTAGCCCACCGACTCATATACTAGGGTTTGTCATGTTCAACTTTCCGATGTGGGACACTTTGGTCTTATTCACATCTCTAACACAGAGGATACACAATCCACCGGATTTGCCTTGAGCAGATGACCAAATTGCGTTATCAAAACCTGCATTCTTCCATACAATTTCGTTAGGAATATTTTCAGCTTTCGTTTCCGCTAGAGCAAGCAATTGGATATGACCATTTTTACACCATGTATTGATATTGGAGTATTGGACTAAAATTTTATTTTTCCTATACCGTACGGTTTCAATAGTTGACTTTCATAAATACCCTTTTTTTTGCCGTGGGAGCACGGAAGGTGACCTCTCTCACGTAGTGACTTTGTACCAAAGTGAGTGTATACAGTCATTACACGCAATTTGATCTCGGGTAAAAAGATGATTTTGCCAAACTGTTTATTCTTATTATAATTAGGTGTCTTGACAACAACAACAACAATTACTGTCATGCTCATTGCTCAAGACATTTTCTATCAACTGCGCGCTATACTTAGCCCCAAGATTGTATGATGATGGAGCATCTGTAGACTTAGTTACATCCATATACAAGCCCTTCTTTTTCGACTCCAAGCCTTTGCCTTTCGGCTCCAACACCAACCGATCGACTTGTTCTAGTATTATATAATTACCACTGTTATGCTCCTTAGCAACCCACTTATACTGCACTTCCTTAGTTTATTTCAGAAGCCACAAAGCTTTCCCTATCGGGCATCGGCTTATCGTCCTTCTTCCGCCTTTGACATTTTTCCACACTATGACGTCAAAACTTTTCATAAATGCTACACATCAATGGTAGCCATTCCAACACTTGCCGCTGAAATAAAATAAAAAAAGAAGAAGAATTGATAGCGTAAATAAAAAATAGTAAAAATAATTATGAAAAATGTAAAAAGTTAAGGGTGATTTTGGTAGCTGGCCTATTTTGAATGTTCAATTAGGTAGCTAGCCCCTAAGTTAATTTAATTAGTTTGGGTAGAACTCAAACAAATAGTGGTTGACCATTGACCGGTCAACGGTTATTGACCGGTCAATGTTGACCGTTGACCAACCCATTTGAATTTTTTTTAATGCCATATTTTACCGTTTTGATGCCAAAATTTTATTATATTTTATTTTTACTTTGATGCCACTTTTCTAATGAAATAATTGGATGACACTTTTTTAATGCCATTTTTTTAAACCTTGATGACATTTTTTGTTTACTGTAATGTCACGTTGACCATTGATGCCATTTTTTTTACTGGTACCGACTGATGCCACTTTTTTTAATGTCAATTTTTTGATGATATTTTTTTACCGTGATGCCATATTTTTTATGATATTTTTTCAAAGTAGTATTTTGATGATATTTTTTCAAAGTAGTATTTTGATGACATTTTTTTCTTTAATGTGATACAACTTTTTTCAAAGTGGTGTTTTGATGTCATTTTTATAATGTAATTATTTGATGACACTTTTTTAATCAAATCGATTGATGCCACATGTTTTTAATTTAATCAATTGTATATTAATTTATTTTCATCGATTATACTTTCATTCGCTGATGACACGTTTGTAATTACACTTCATTGATGCAATCACTTGTGATGACATGTTCATTAAATTTTTATTCATGGATGACATTTGTTATTACGCTTCATTAATCACAATTGTTTATGGTGACAATTTTATATAATTGATGATATAAGAGCTTAAAACGTGGAATCAAAATATGTTCACCTTATTGCACATATAAAAATACAAAGTCTTTGAAACTATTTGGTTTGTATACATAAAAACACCTATTATAACATGTCTTCGACTAAAAAAGATGCATCAATGTAAGTAATATAATATGGAATCAATAAAATCAATACAAGTTGACATGCATCAATGTAACAATCCATGGATTATATAAAAAAAATATATCAAACACTGTCTCATTTGTAATTAAGTAGCTAATCAATACAAGGTAATTGATTAGTTCATGTTCTCATATCAGCATCATCTATTAATTACTCAAATCGTCATCAAGTAACAAACCAAATTCAGAATTGAAATGTAAAATTAAAAACGAGAAAATAAAAACTTTTGGACGAAGCCTAGCCATAAATGTGCTGCCCCATTCCCCTTCCTTCCAATGAAGCTCCACACGCATTCGTCAAAACCAGAGGCAAGTTGAAGAGCTTTGTCAACCAAGTTACCGAGGACCGAATTCGGAATCCTCCTCGACATCAGCAACTTTACTGCGTGAAGACAGTCCGACTCAACGACGATGTGATTCAGCTCCTCCCCTTTGGCCAAATGGAGAGCCCATACTATGGCTTCCATCTCCACGATCTCCGACGACGACCCCATCTGTATAGAACGTGCACCAGCAAAACAGCATTCGCCCGTCTCATCTCTCGCCACCACGCCGATTCCGCACCCCCACAGCTCATCTGCAGCAGCATCCGTGTTGAGTTTGATGAACCCCGCATCCGGTCGAGTCCATTTGGCTGTAACATTCCTAGCCTCCTTCGGCTCCTGTACCTTTTCAAAGGATTCCCCCTCCCTCACCATAGTCCACGCACTCTGATAGACTTCATCCGGGTCCATCGCTCTCCCTTCGAAGATCCGCAAATTTCGTGCTCTCCAGACCCCTGCCACCAAAGCCGCCCACAAGCCGAGCAACTCCTTGTCTTTGCATTCTAACATCATTGCTAGCCACTCTTGAAACACCCAATCCTTAAGAATCATTCCTAGACAGCCAAGATTAACTAATCAACTCTACTAGACATTTTGACAAACACTTGATATGCACTATGAATTTTCAAAAATCTACACGAATTTCCACTCTTCAAACCACTTCCAATCATCACTTTAGTTTCCAAACCACCAAATTTCTTATACGGATTAATAATAGCCGAAGGAATCCAATTTATGAGAGGATATGAAAACTCACAGTGAGTACGATATTGAATCGGTTGCAGTCGATTCAACCCTTGCTTCACTCACCTGAACGGGAATCGTCATCTGGGCGTTCATCATGCTAGACAGAGTCATCGCCGCCATAGAAACACCCGCAATTTCACCGCTGCCACGACAATCGTAATTTCAGGTCAGAATTTTAGGGATTTCACGGCTAATCACACGAGATCGAGGGTGTGGAATTGGTCGAGATGAGGACAAATAATTAAGGATGAAAAAGGAGAAGTGTGAAACCTGAAAAGGGGGATGGTTCAGAGGAGTATGCCGGAGATGTAAAGGAGAGGAGCGAAGAGGAAAGGCGGATCGAAGATCCCTCAAAGTCGGACTTCCCCGCACCGGGAACAAGCCGTCGACGAAGATGAGGTCGATCGTCTGGAGGACACTGGAGTGGGCCAATCGAATGTAAATGAAGCGAAATCAAATTTGCGTTGAAGGTTTGGATTCGACAAATTGGGGAAGAAGATTAAAGAGGGAAGGAAGAGGGAGATTTGATTCAACGGGAGCCAAACCGCGTGCTCCAGATCTGACAGAGGAAGGAAAGGGAAGACCTAATTAAATTTTAAAGAGGCCTAGCACGCCTAATTTTGTTTTTAAAGAGGCTAATTAGTTAATCAAATATCTAAAAGGGTATAAATCACCAAATTCCCTCAAAATTAAATGAGTTTAAGATTTAAAAAGAATAGGTTGATTGGATGAAAATCCTAAAATAAAGGTGGTTATAACGCATTATAAAAAATTCTTATGATTGATTTTTTTTTATTCTGTTGATGGGGAGAAAATCAGAAAGTTGAGGTGATTATGACATCTAAAACAAAAATATTTCTCATTTAATAGTTTGAATAGATTTACACGGATATGTACTAAATAGACAAATTTTTTAGCCCATTGGCAAAAGTAGAGAATGAGGTCCAAAATTTGCATAAGTAGCACAATCCTAATTTTTTGCCCAAAAAGAGCCGGTTGCCTTGACATGTGATGGCCGTTTTTTAGTCTACTTTTCCAGATCGCCTATAAATTTATCGTATTGGTTAAAAACATTTAAAAATTTTATTAATGGAAAATTTATGTAGACTAGCCTGACTGTGTAAAAATCCAAAAATTAGGATTATTATAAAAAATAATTTATATATCCCTACTTCCCTACTACTATAAAAGATTGGGAAGGAATGCACTGTTCTTTATACAAAAGTTACATTAGCCGTTCATTTTGTGCTTTTATCAATGATCAACACACAAAGGCACCTGATCAACGGCTGATATACTTCCAATGTATATTGGCATATTTATCCCTCAAATCTTCAATTTAAAATTGTTTTTTTTATTTCAGTGCCCATTTTGGTCTTTTCATCTAATTCCCTTTGCCCCATCTCAGACTGTGCGTCTCTCCTCTCCTCTTCTGTGCAATTCCATCTCCTGATTTCTACAACCCTCTCTCCGCCGCTCTTCGCATCGCTTTCGAGCCGCCGAGTTTGCCATCGCCAATTCCGCATCACAGCCGAGTCCTCAGGCGAGCCACCGGGTCTTGTTTGCGCCGCCACCGGCCGCCCTCGCCAACTTTAAGGTTTGTCCACACTCTCCAGTCCACCGCCTTTCCTGATCTCCGCCCCGTTGGCGAGTTGCTTTCAACTTGCTAAATTTCGCTATTTGATTGCCCGATTTCAGGTTTTGAATTTCAATATTTGATTTCAAATTGCTAAATTTCGCTGTTTGATTGCCCGATTTTAGGGTAAATTTCACTATTTTATTTCAACTTGCTAAATTTCGTTGTTTGATTGCCCGATTTTAGGGATTTGACTTTCACTGTTTGATTCACTATTTGCCTAATTTTAGGTTTTTCGGAGTTTATTACTCTTATTTGTCTTAGTTTTCTTTCCGATTAGTGCTTGAGCCAGTTAGAACCACGTTCTGAATCACCCTCAGGAACTTTGTGCAATCACGATTGCAATGGAACATTCCTGTGGAGAAACCAATTTAAGTACTTTACTGGGCTTCTAATCATACTTAAAACAGTACAAAAAGGGTGTTTCATTGTGTGTGTGTGTTTGTATAGATTTTTTTTTTCATGGTTGTGTTTTGTTTTTAGTTTGGAACACTGTTTGAGTAGTTATTGGTTCCAGTTCTTGATGCTGCTAAACATTGGTGGTTCGATGCTGTCATTTTCATATTATTAGAATCCACTTCGAGTTGCAGTTGCAGCTAGCAGTTGTGATTTGTGAAACAGTTCATTGTGATGGAAACTGACAATTGAAGGGTGTTTTGACTTTTTTAATACATGTTTAGTTAGTGATTGATAAATAGAAAGATGTACCTTTGATGTTCAATGGATTTATAAACTTCCTGTGTTGACTGAATTATCGAATGCATTAGGAGTTCTCAGGTGATGATATAGTTATGGTCACATGTTAAGTGCAGTATTTAATATGTTACATTTTGGCCATAAACAATCAACATATTTGAGGTAATAGTCATGACTCATGATACACCACATGCCTCAAACTCTCAGTTTACTGATGTTGGGCTATTTTTCTAAGCTTGAAATGTTTATATATTACATTTAACTACGTTTTTGAGATAGTCATGTTCGGTGATTTGGATGTCAGATGGACTCTCAGAGTTGTTAGGTTATGCAAACACTACCAAAAACGCAGGAAATAGCCACGAATTTTTAGCCACGTCATAAAGTCGTTGCCATATCCGTAGCTGATAGCCACGAAGATAGCTACGACCTGACAAGCCGTAGCTATATTAGCGTCGAATGAAAATATTGGTGGCAACGGCCGTGGCTAGTGATGAAGATATAATTTCATGTCTAGAATTTCGTGGATTTTAGCCACGAATAAAAATCGGCCACTGTCACATTTTCCGTGGCCGATTTCGACGCCATTTTGATGAGTCTAACCTGACGTGGAAATGTAGCCACAAATAATATTCGTTGTTGTACTCATGGCTAAGAATGTGAGGCGATTAGCAATATATGACCCGAGTTGGAGGTGAACAGCCACGAATTTAGCCACTGTTGAATTATCCGTGGCTGTATTCGACGCTAACATTGAGACACCCATTATCCCTTTGGTGTATCCGAATTGAGGAAATTCATAAATTAAAGAAAATTAATTTGAAAGAAAATATCAATGTTTAAGCCCAACATCTCACCAAAAAAAAGGTAGGGCCTAAAGATGGTCAAACCCAATATTAGAGAGTCAAAGCCCAAAAAGGCTCAAGCTCATTAGTATTAGTCAAAACCCAATGAATATGGAAGTCCAATGAATAGCTCTCGCCGTATTAAGGCGCCCAATTAATATATAGCCACGGTCATATCCGTGGCTAATGTCGTGGCTATTTACAGCTAACCTCAAATGACACTGTTCAATTTCTAATGGGCTTTAATTCATTATGGGCTCAAATATGGTTACATTAATGGTATATGTCTTTATATGGAAATAAATATTCGAACATAAAGAAAACTAATAATTGTTGAATAAAATGTGTTTTGAGAAAAAAAAATCATATAAGTGACTAATAATCGTTGAATAAAACCTTATATTAACTAATAAATTCATATGAGAATATTAGGAGAATTTATTTTTAGGAAAAATCATATAAGTAGCTAATGATTGTGGAATAAAACCTTATATTATATAATAAAATCTTATAAGAATACTATAATTGTGTGTTTTGAGGGAAAATCATATAAGTAGCTAATGATTGTGGATCAATAAAATCTTATATTATCTAATAAAATATTATAAGAATACTATAAGTGTGTGTTTTGAGGGAAAAATCATATAAGTAGCAAATGATTTTGGAATAAAACCTTATATTAACTAATGAATTGTTATAAGAATACTCTAAGTGTATGTTTTGGGGGAAAATCGTATAAGTACCTAATGATTGTGGAATAAAACCTTATATTATCTAATAAAATGTTTTAAGAATACTATAAATGTGTGTTTTAAGGGAAAATCATATAAGTAGCTAATGATTGTGGAATAAAATCTTATATTATCTAATAAAATGTTAGAAGAATACTATAAGCGTGTGTTTTGAGTGGAAATCATATAAGTAGCTAATGATTTTGGAATAAAACCTTATATTAACTAATGAATTGTTATAAGAATACTATATGTGTATGTTTTTTGGGGAAATCATATAAGTAACTAATAATTGTTGAATAAATCCATATATTACCTAATAAGTTGTTATAAGAATACTATAAGTGTTTGTTTTGAGGAAAAATCATATAAGTACCTAATGATTGTGGAATAAAACCTTATATTATCTAATAAAATGTTATAAGAATACTATAAATGTGTGTTTTGAGGAAAAATCATATAAGTAGCTAATGATTGTGGAATAAAATCTTATATTATCTAATAAAATGTTATAAGAATACTGTAAGTGTGATTTTTTTAGGGGAAATCATATAAGTAGCTAATGATTTTGGAATAAAACCTTATATTAACTAATGAATTGTTATAAAAATACTATTAGTGTGTGTTTTGGGGGAAAATCATATAAGTAACTAATAATTGTTGAATAAATCCATATATTAACTAATAAGTTGTTATGAGAATACTATAAGTGTTTGTTTTGAGGAAAAATCATATGAGTACCTAATGACTGTGGAATAAAACCTTATATTATCTAATAAAATGTTAGAAGAATACTATAAGTGTGTGTTTTGAGGGGAAATCATATAAGTAGCTAATGATTTTGGAATAAAACCTTATATTAACTAATTAATGAATTGTTATAAGAATACTATAAGTGTATGTTTTTGGGGGAAATCATACAAGTAACTAATAATTGTTGAATAAATCCATATATTAACTATAAGAATACTATAAGTGTTTGTTTTGAGGAAAAAATCATATAAGTACCTATTGATTGTGGAATAAAACCTTATATTATCTAATAAAATGTTATAAGAATACTATAACTGTGTGTTTTGAGGGAAAATCATATAAGTAGCTAATGATTGTGGAATAAAATCTTATATTATCTAATAAAATGTTATAAGAATACTATAAGTGTGTTTTTTGAGGGAAAATCATATAAGTAGCTAATGATTTTGGAATAAAGCCTTATATTAACTAATGAATTGTTGTAAAAATACTATAAGTGTGTGTTTTGGGGGAAAATCATATAAGTAACTAATAATTGTTGAATAAATCCATATATTAACTAATAAGTTGTTATGAGAATAGTATAAGGGTTTGTTTTGAGGAAAAATCATATGAGTACCTAATGATTGTGGAATAAGACCTTATATTATCTAATAAAATGTTATAAGAATACTATAAATGTGTGTTTTGAGGGAAAATCATATAAGTAGCTAATGATTGTGGAATAAAATCTTATATTATCTAATAAAATGTTATAAGAATACTATAAGTGTGTGTTTTGAGGGAAAATCATATAAGTAGTTAATGATTGTCGAATAAAATCTTATATTATCTAATAAAATGTTATAAGAATATTATAAGTGTGTGTTTTGAGGGAAAATCATATAAGTAGCTAATGTTTTGAGGAGAACTCATATAAGTAACGAATAAATGTTTAATAAAACATTATATTGACTAAGAAATACTTATTAGAATATTATGAAAGTATGTTTTAAGGAAATCTCATATAAGTAATGAATAAATGTTTAATAAAACCCTATATTAAATACTAAATTTTTATTAGAAAACTATAAAGTATGCTTTGAGGAAAACTCATATAACTAACGAATAAATGTTTAATAAAATATTATATTGACTAATTATTAAATTCTTATTAGAATACTATAAGAGTATGTTTTGAGAAAAACTCATATAAGTAACGAATAAATATTTAATAAAACCTTATATTAACTACTAAATTCTTATTAGAATAATATAATAGTATGTTTTAAGGAAAATTCATATAAGTAACGAATAAATTTTAAAACCTTATATTAACTAATATATTTTACTAGTATGTTTTAAAATAGAAAAATCCTATATATATATATATATATATATATATATATATATATATATATATATATATATATAGAGAGAGAGAGAGAGAGAGAGAGAGAGAGAGAGAGAGAGAGAGAGAGAGAGAGAGGTTAGATCATATGTACTCAAGGCTTATTGTGTATCATGTGAACACATCCTGGACGTTGATCTATTGAAATGGATGGATGTGATAATTAGGTATTTTTCTTTCTTTTTTAATTAAAAATTGTTGGGGCCCACAAGCTATTTTGAGTCAATTGCTCATTGAAGGTGCGTGTGCACACTTCTCCGGATTTTATTTTGTGTTGGTTTTGATTTTTATATGTGGGGCCCGTTTTTTTTTTTTTAAGAAATCTTTATGTGAAAGGTCCGGTTTTAATTTGTGTTAGTTTGGATATTTTTTATACGTGGGTATCGATTTTCATTATTTATAAAAAAAAAATCCTTATAGATATATCTTGATTTGTTAAGATTATGTATCAAGAATTTTTATAAAAAATAGATTATGATTTGTTCTAATTAACGTTCCATATATTATTATTGTGAATTTTTCAAAAAAATATATGATTCGAAAGTATCGATAGATTATTCGAAGACATCGATGGATTATTCTATGGTATCGATAAATTATTCGATTGTATCAAATGATTATTAGATTATTCGACGGTGTCGATAGATTATTCGAAGGTATCGATAGATTATTCGAAGGTATTGATAGATTATTCCATGGTATTGATAGATTATTCGATGGTATCGATAGATTATTCGATGATATCGATAGATTATTCGATTGTATCAAATTATTGTTATTGTGAATTTTTCTTAAAAAATAGATTATTCGAAGGTATGGATAGATTATTCGATGGATTATTCAATGGTATCGATAGATTATTTGATTGTATCAAAGGATTATTCAGTGCTACAACCGACTTTAGTTGACAATAATATGACAAACCCCAATTGGGATGTCGACAATAATTGACCTCTCATCTCTCTCAATTAGGTCTAAAATCTCACAAATTGATTCAGTTATCATACAACCACAATATTCATCAACTAATCCTAAACCTAACACATCGATCCAACAACCAATTGACCTAAAAAAACTCTAAACTTACCCATTAATTTAGTTCACCCTTGCAGATTACACTACTCGTGGTCCTCTCCTCGTCGCCGTTGCAACTGTTTATTGTTTTATGTCATGGCGCCCACCGGTTGTTGGGATTTTTGTACACTGATTTCGTTCTTAAGGTTCGACAGTTGTGAGTTTTTTTTGTGTATGTGTTGAATTCATCCTAATTGAGATGCATTGTATATCCTTTGGCTTTGTTTATGAATTTGCTGATCTATGCCTCTCCCTTAACTCTAGCAATTACATGAGCCTTGACTGTGAGGAATGAGATAAATCATACTTTGTATTTATGTTTTTGCCGATTTGTGTAGCTGCATTGTTGAGATCTTACCCTCTTACCCAACATCCATGTTTGAGTTGGAAACATTAGGAGAAATCTGAATGCCCATGCTCTTGGTTTGCCTCATCAAAGTGCCTTAGATTTTATGGATTGACTTGATTGCTCAGGTTTTGTTACTTAATTTTCACTAAGGTTTGCAGACCCAACACTAGCCATTAGCCTTGCTAAATGGCCTTTAACAGTTTCACTTTTTGTCTGCTTCAAAATCTCTTCAAACAACGATAATTCTTCAAGCAACTGTACATGGTGGTTTGGCTGGACAGTTGTCATTGTTTTCAAAGTACTGGACTTTTTTGGATATTTGATGTACTAACAATTACCGAAATTTAGCATTCTTCATTTTTTTTGTTATGTCCCTACTAATTATATTGAGATTTTTGTTGTGCTGTGTGTAGGGAAGAGGAAGGTAGTATGTTATCTCCATCCGAGTTAACAGATTTTTTAGATTTTGTTGAGGGGCAGACATGGTATGAGGAAGACTGCAAGTGCAAGTTTCCAAGGCTTGTATTGGCATACTACAAGAAGAAGCTATCATTGTGTATGGGAAAAGAGGAAGGCAATGGTTGTAGAAAGGTTCGTTGTCTTATTATTGTTACGTAGGTGCTTCGACATCTCATTTGGGTGTCTTGTATTCATCTGGATTGAATCCATGCTTCTATTGGGTGTCCTTGTCATATTCATGCATGTTGAGACTTGTTGTATTGTTAAACTTTTGATTGTGTTTTAGATCTGTTTTGAATGGTGTAATTTATGGTTGTATTTTAGATGTGTTTGTGTGACGGATTTATAAAATTATATTAAATTTATTTCCTAGCTCATAGAACGAATAAGACCACGAATAAGGCCACAAGCATGGCCAACAACAAAGTCACGAACTTAGCTACGAATACTGCCACGGTCATAGCCACGACCATAGCCAACAAAGCCACAAACTTAGCCACCTAATTGGCCACGATAATTGCCACGAAATCAGCTACGAAAGACGCCAGACATCTTGCACGTGCTAAGCCACGAAATCAGCCACGACATACACCGTGGCTAATTTCATCGCTACAGCCACGAATGACACGATCCTAAACCGGCCACGGACATAGCCACAGCTTGTCAGATCGTGGCTAGCCACGGATATTGTGTTGGTGGCTGTTAGCGTCGAGGCATATAGCCTCGAATGGCGACGAACGTCAAATTCATGGCTATGCCCGTGGCTAAACCGCTTAGCCACGGAAATTCGTGGCCAATTCGTGGCTATTTGACCGTGGCTATTTCCTGTGTTTTTGGTAGTGAAATGGCTTAGTTTGTAGGTTATATTGGTCCTCCTCATGTGTTTAGTATCTTGTAAAAACATTACAACACCGTCTTTTGTGGTAAAGCATTCTCGATGAGTTTCCTTGTAATCCTCCTTATGTTGAGTTTTAGCACCTTAATTTTGTCCACGTTATTTTTATTTAGTTGTTGTGGTTTCCTTATTTGGAATTCGTTTTTATTACAAACTGCATGTTCTTAATTTTTTCGGCCTTTTGCCTTCCAATTTCTCTCAATTTTAGATCTAGTTGGTTAGATAAGTTGCAGTAAAAAGCAATGTTAAGCAAGCTTTATCTCAATTTTTTATTCGCAGAATGAACAAGTCTGATCACAATTTAGGTTACATAGAGTAAATAATTTCAGAAGTTTTAATATGCTAAAAATTAATAATGACACACACTGAAGTCCAACATCCTTGAACTAAAATCCTTCTCTGTATTCCTCTCTTCTTAATCGTCTATCTTTCATAATCGCATACAACTAATTGTCAATTACCACTGCAATCTTGTTACAATTGTTCTGTTTTGTTATTTTGTTCTGCTGGTAGGATTTCATGATTTAAGAAATCTCATGAATTCTATGACGTGAATTATTGCCACATTGGCTACATTTTCTTTAGTAGTGTGCACAAGTTATTGACTTTTTCCTGATTAAATCAGGATGGTAATGTATTTCATACTATGAATTGTGCTTTCAGTGGGCTTTGATGTTGAGAATGCACATTAGAACTTTACCATTCTTCCTATTGCCTCATGCAGCTGCTCTCCCTATCTTCTCTTCTCTAGCTATTATGAATCTCGCTCCATCTAGCTCCTTCCTCATTGGCCGTACTCAAATTTCAGGGTTCGAAGTCGAGGAATTCAAGGTTAGGCCTCTCCTTTCTTTTCTGTTTTGATTCTCTGCTTATGTTTTGAAATTAGGGAGATTTTACCTTATTTTGCGAGTTCTAGATTAGTAATTATGTTTTGCTTCTAAAAGTTATCATCCCTGGTGACATGGAATTCTTTTTTTCATATCTAGATTTTAATTAGCTATAAATGTGAGCCAAGTATAGAGCCACAGGGCATAAAACAATCACCCGTGATTCCTTTATATTACATACAATTCAAATAAGTAGTCTACCGACAGGGGGACGAGCATGTAATGTTAACAAGTAGATGATCTTAGCTATAGCTCATTGACCTTGTTTGGTCCTTTTTACTTTCGAGCATGCCAGATTAGGTTGGTAATGTTGGTTCAAAATACCTAGCAACATCAACAACTTCTAAGGATAGCAGATTGTCTCTTACTCTCCATCACTAGGTACTGAATCCTACTAAGTACTAGCACCCTAATAGTTCTTAATCCCATATTGTCTGTAACTTTCCATCACTAGCTACAACATCATACTAACACCCTAATATGGAGTAGTTAATCACAATCAATCAACCAACTTAAGGAACAGATCCCCAGTTAACATCATTCCATATGCGATATCCCTTAAAATTGTTGCGCGTCCAATAAACATAATTTAGAAAAAATGTACATATTTGTGTTTGTTATTTCCCTTTGCACCTCTCTTTGGAAAACTTTCAACTTCTTGCGGAAATGCTCATCTACATGAATTGTGTTTTGATCATGCTGATTAAGATTGCAGAGATAATAGTTTTTTGGTTTACTTTTCTTGTGTCGTGCAGTAGCTGAACTATCCTTCTGGTTTTTTCTTACATATCTTAGAAGGATTGCCTTGTATTCGGATTTCAATTAGTTTTTTGGTTGACTTTTGTATATCAGCCACACTTTCACCCATTAGCAATTCTGAAGCAAGTGTTCTAAATTGTAAAGAATGGGAAATGGGAATGCTGCAAGAGGAACTAGCTACTATCCAAGGCATAACAATCAGAAGAAGGGTGAAGGTTCGATAATATAAAACAATGTAATATAGAAATACTCTAGAAGGGGGGTTGAATAGAGTATGACCATTTTTCGCAGAAAGTCTCAAGACTTTTGGAGCTCGTGTAAAACCCTTTGAGATTAAACCTGAATCACAAAGTTAGACAATCGAACCAAGTGCGGAAATAAGGTAAAGCAATAGATAAAGGACACGAGTAATTGTTTACGAGGTTCGGCACGAACTTGGCCTACGTCCCCGCCTAGGGTTCTTCCACAACCCTAGGATTCAAAAGGCTTTATTGATTCGCTTAGCTTAGGATCCTAATAGCTCACCGAGAAGCCTCTCTCCTATACAATTGCAATATAGTCAACTCACGTTCCCTTGGAGTCCTAGACCAATCTAGAAGAGCCCCACCTCTCTCAGCTAAGTAGTACAATCCTCTTACTCTCACAAATCAATAGCCTAGTGCAACTTCCCGAGTTACAAACTCTCGAGTAACACTATAAATGAATATATCCTATAAGCTCACAGTGACTCTCAAAGGCTTTGAAATAAAACAACAAACTCTTGAGCGCTAGCAGAGAGTACACTTGGAAGACAGATCTCGCTTGAATGAATGAAAGCTTGTGTAGCACTTGTGTGTTCTGTCTTCTTCTTCCTTTCCTTTATAGAAGAAACATGGCGCATAAGGACCTTCAACGCCGGATCTTCAACAACGGCTAGTTTGGATCATGGCGCGCCCGGATCTTCTATTTTTGGACACTTCGAAGACATGATCTCTCAAAATGGATCTTCCTCAATATGCACCATAAGGAAAGAAGTGATTTCGAAAATACTTCCTGAAAGATTAGTTACATATATATATATATATATATATATATATAATATAAAGGAAGTATATAATAATATTAAATACTATTCGGACATATAGAGCAGGTTTTGGAACTGTTAATGCTCCAAGACCTTTGACACAAACATCCTGTCAAGGCCTTTGAAACATTATACCGATTTTCATCAAGGGAGGGAGTTATCAATCTCCCCCTTGATGAAAGACAAAGCCTGTGCATCCCTGCAACTTAGTCAAGCATAAATAATATAAGAGAAATCAGACTAAGTACCTGCATGGGTTAGACAAATGTTGGATCAAATTTTTAAAGCATGTAAAAGCCATCCAACCGAAAACCAAAAACCAAGGTCTTCCAAGACCTTCAAGCAGAAAAGGTTTTCAAAGTCTAAACAACCACATATCATCTCCCCCTTTTTGTCTTTCAACAAAGGGAGGAGGTAAAACAGTCACCAAATGTGTTGAAATAGTTTCCAAAAACCAGCAATGTATCAAGTTTAGAGATAGGGTAGGGTAGGGTAGGGTTTAAGCTTCGTCGTCCGGAGCATCATCAGCGAGCCTCATCCACAGTCCTTGCAGCATCTTGGATATCCCGCTCATCTCCGTCATAACCTCCTTTTGCAGCTCCTTGATATCCAAGCGAACTTCCTCCAAGCCCAACTCTAGGTTGTCCATGCGTTCATCGAAAGCTGAAGCAGTGGGAAGGGCTTTTGAAGGAGTGGCAAGACTCAAGGTCCCTTGGGGAGACCGAGTGATGCCAATCTTTTTAAGGCCCTTGGAGTCGAACTTACCCATATGACGCTGCTGTTCTTCATTTTTGACATCAATTCCAGAAGCTTTGAAGAGAGGGGTCAAAAGGGTGGCAAAGGGGAGGGGAGAGCCTTTTCTAGCTTTTCTAGCATGAGCCATGGTTCCAAGGATAGTGTTGGCCAGATCAAGGTCAAGGCCATTTAGGATGCGGTAGAGTAGGACCATGGCATTATCAGTAAGGAGTGAGCCAGAGTTAAGACGGGGTAAGAGGCATCGAACAATGATGTTGAAAATAATTTTTGCCTCAAGGGTAAGGGATGAGTGGGTGAGTTGCTTTGAGGTGCTGTTGGATGCTTCGGGTAGGAGGTACTTGGCTCGGGCAAGAATGATGCAATTTTCTTTTGAGGGGTGTATTTCAGAGGGTGGACATGGGCTAGGTAAGCCAAGGAAATCTGCAAAGTCATTGGACTTGAGAGAGATTCTAACCCCTTTGACAACAGACTCCAAAGACCAACCATTGGTGTCGTGTTTGGCTTTTAGGTTAATGTAGAACAGACGGGTAAGCTGGGGGTAGTAAACGGTTTCAAGATTGAGAAGGGTCCAGGCTGGGGATTTTTTGAGAAGATCAATGCAGGGTAACTTTAAAGCTTCGAAGAACTCAAAATCTAAAAAATCAGAACAACAAATCCTATGAGTTCGAAACTCATCTACCCACTTACCAGCAGTCTCAGCATCTTCAAACCAAGAGGAGGGCAAGGATTGGTTTACCTGGATGTATGCAGGTGGGTCGGCATTCTTCCTGCGAGCAATTGTCGGAGCAGCTCTCTTGACAGGCGCTTCAAGACTCCTGAGGGTGCCCTTCCTGGTGCGCTTGGGAGATGGAGGCTTTACAGCAGTTGGGGCTTTCCGCTTCTTTGGAGACGGGGGAGGAGGAGAAGGAGAGGGAGATTCTTCCTCCTCTTCCTCAGACCCCGATTCCTCACCGGACCCCGCTTCATCTCCTTCGGCTTCCTCCTCCTCTCCAGATCCCTCTAGCTCTTCATCTTCTTCCTCAGGCTCCTCCTCGGATGGAACCTCCTCGGCTTCGGCTTCCTTCCGAATCCTCTCAGCTTCCTCCTCGGCCAGTTTCCTTGCAAGCTCGGCCTCCTCATCGGCCTTTTTCTTCTTCAAGGTTTCCTCTTCGGCTTCCTTGGCAGCATCTCTTTTCAGGATGACGTCGAGATCATCTTCCTCTTCTTCCTCGTCCACTTCCTCAGCCAAAATCTTCTTTTTCCCCTTCTGTTTGGCACTGAGGGGCTTCTTAGCAGAGCGCTTTTGAGAGCCCTTGGAAACAGTGGCCGTGCTCTCAGCGACGGTGCTCTGGACAACAGTTGGGACAATGGCTTGAGGAGTGGGTTCTGGTGTGGGAGAGGTGGCAGTGACCTGACGTCCCTTGGGGGTGGCGCCAAGTCTTTTGGGTGTGGAAGCTTTCTTTGTTTTGGGTGTCATAGAGGAAATCGGCTAGGGTTTTCTTAGAACAGGTTGAGAGGTTGAAGAAGGAGAAGGTGAGAGGGTTTGGATCGGTTTTGAGAGTGTGAAGAAATCGGGTACAGAGGTGGGTATAAGTAGAGAGAGATGATGGAGTGATGGGACGTGTTTAGAGTTCCAAGGGAGGGTAATGATATCATTGCCAAGATTTGAAGAGTTTCCAATTCAAAATTCAAATGTTTCCATCAAAATCGGACTGAAAAACTGAAGGATTTAGTTCCAAAATTAAAATATCTCAACGGTTTAAAAATATAACATAAATATGCAATTTTTGAAATCCGAAAAGAGAAAAAAATAATATAATTGATTAAATATCTAAAAAGATATTAACCAAAAATATGTGATCCGATATATGTAATCCACCATTTAGTTCACACACCTTGACATAGTTCTCAAGGGTCTTGACACTAAGTAGAATTTATCTTTCATAAAGGGAATGCTCCCCCTACGAAAGTGCATCCTTGTTAAGCATCCCAATCTCTCTTCTTATGAAGGTGAACCTGTCCTCTGCCAAAGGCTTAGTAAAAATGTCAGCCCATTGATAATCAGTTGAAATAAACGAAATGGACACATCACCTTTTTCAACATTGTCACACTTAATTGGAATGCCTTTGAGGTTGATGCCAAGATCTCGCATTTGTTGAGCTATCCAAAGGATTTGGGAGCAACATGCTCCAGCTGCAATGTATTCGGCTTCTGCAATGGATAGAGCGACTGAGTTTTGTTTCTTTGAGTGCCAACTGATCAAGGATGCTCCTAGGAATTGGCAACATCCTGATGTGCTCTTCCTATCCACCTTATAGCCTGCAAAATCTGCATCAGAATATCCAATTAATGTGAAATCCTTTTGCTTTGGGTACCATAGTCCAAGCTCCTTCGTGCCATTGAGATATCGAAAGATCCTTTTCACAGCCACGAGGTGAGATTCTTTAGGATCAGCTTGAAACCTAGCACACATGCAAACACTAAACATGATGTCAGGTCTACTAGCTGTGAGATATAATAAAGATCCAATCATTCCTCGATACTCCTTTTGATTGACACTTATTCCAGTCTTGTCTTGATCTAGAGACAATGTTGAGCTCATGGGAGTCTTGGTTGCTTTGGATTGATCCATCTTAAACTTCTTCAAGAGATCCTTAGTGTACTTGCTTTGGTTGACAAAGATCCTTTTCTTGGATTGATGAACTTGTAATCCCAAAAAGAAGTTGAGTTCACCCATCAAGCTCATCTCGAATTCACTGCACATGATGTCAGAAAATTCCTTGCACAAAGATGTGTTAGTAGCACCAAATAATATATCATCAACATAAATTTGAATAACCAAAATGTCCTTTCCTTTGGTCTTGATAAAAAGAGTCTTGTCGATCAAACCCCTTTTAAAATCATTTTCTAAAAGATATTTTGACAAGCGCTCATACCAAGCTCTTGGGGCTTGTTTCAAACCATAAAGCGCTTTGTCAAGTTTATAAACACGATTGGGAAATTCTGAACTTTCAAAACCTGGGGTTTGAGCCATATAAACTTCTTCCTCTAAGAAACCATTAAGAAAAGCACACTTGACATCCATTTGATATAACTTTATGCTCATAAAAGATGCAAATGCTAATAAAATGCGAATAGCTTCAAGCCTGGCTACGGGAGCAAAGGTCTCCTCGTAGTCAATACCTTCCTCTTGATTGTAGCCTTGAGCAACAAGCCTTGCCTTGTTTCTCACGATCTTACCATTCTCATCTAGCTTGTTTCGAAATACCCATCGTGTGCCAATGACTGATTGATGCTTTGGCCTAGGCTTCAAGGTCCAGACATTGTTCCTTTCAAATTTGTTAAGCTCACTTTGCATAGCAATGATCCAGTCTGGCTCCTGAAGTGCCTCATCTACCTTCTTTGGCTCAATAAGAGAAACAAACGCGTGAAAAGCACAAAGATCTTTAAGTTTAGAACGAGTTTGAACACTAGAAGTAGGGTCAGAAATGATATCCTTTAATGAGTGTGATGAGGAGTATTTGAATTTTCTTTTGCTAGTCTCAGCTCCTTGATTCGTCACACCAGTAGGATTGACTTGTGGTACATCTGACTCCGTGGTCCTGTTAGGTTCAGTTACAGCAGTTTCTGACGTCTCAACACTGTTGGATTGGACACCAAGGGCTTTGGATGAATCTTCAACACCTTGGGCCAATTCTTCAGTGTTAAGAATCTGTTCCTGCATGTTCCTCTTCTCTGTGTTCTTGGTAGCAGCATCATCACCTTCCTCGTTCTCTTCATGGATGTTAAGATCTATATCTGCAACACTTTCACTCAAAGCACCGTCATAGCATTCATAAAAAATAACATGTATACTTTCTTCAACTAACTGGGTCCTTTTATTGAAGATTCTATAAGCTTTGCTACTCGTGGAGTATCCAAGAAATATACCTTCATCACTACGCGCATCAAATTTCCCAAGGTTATCTTTTCCATTGTTTTGAACAAAACAAGTACAACCAAAGGGTTTAAAATAATATATAAGTGGTTTGCGGCCTTTGAAAAGTTCATAAGGAGTTTTCTTTAAGATGGAACGAATAAGACAACGATTCAAAATGTAGTTAGCTGTGTTAACAGCTTCAGCCCAATAGGTTTTAGGTAATGCATTTTCTAAAAGCATAGTCCTGGCCATATCCTCTAAGGTGCGGTTCTTGCGTTCCACAACCCCGTTTTGTTGAGGTGTCCTAGGAGCAGAAAAGTTATGGGAGATGCCATATTTAGCACAAAACAAATCAAACTGAAGTTGATCAAACTCCCTACCATGATCACTCCGAATTGACACTATGGGCTCGTTTCTTAAAGTTTGCAACTCCTTACAAAGTTTTGAAAACTCAAATAAGGCCTCTGATTTTTCTTTTAAAAATGCAACCCAAGTATATCTAGAAAAATCATCAACAACAACTAGCATGTACTTTTTACCATTGGGAGATTTGACTCGCATAGGACCACATAAATCCATATGTAAAAGTTCAAGGGGTCTAGAAGAACTTACAACCTTTTGGGTTTGAAAGAGCTACGTGTTTGTTTACCTCGTGTGCATGCATTGCACATATCAATACCTTTGAAGTCCATCTCAAGTAGCCCTCTTACAAGCCCTTTGGACACAAGCTTCTGTAGTGTATGTGGACTCACATGACCGAGTCTCATGTGCCAGAGCTTTGGATCGTCCGTCAAAGCCTTTAGACAGGTTAAGCTTCCTTGTGCCACTTGATCAGCATTTACGGCGTATATATTGTTGTAACGATATGCAGTCAATATAACTTCACCTGTATCTTCTCTGCACACTATACATCTTTTCTTGTTAAATCTGACATTGTTGCCACTATCACATAATTGAGAGACACTAAGCAAATTATACTTTACACCATTAACGAGATAGACATTTTTAATACTATGGCTGGAATCGCTTCCAACACTACCAATACCAACGATGTCACATTTTCCTTTGTCACCAAAAGTGATTGTTCCCGTGGATTGCTCCTTTAGATCATGAAAGAGAGAACTCTTCCCACTCATATGCCTTGAGCATCCACTATCAATAATCCATTTGTGTCCTTTCACCTTGGTGATCTCCTGCAAGACAAACATCAACCTTTGTGGGTAGACCAATAAGCAAATTTGGATCCATTGTTGGGGTAAACCATATTTGGTAAAATAGTGCCTTTTGGAACCCAAACTTGTGTTATCCGTTCTTTTCTCAAATGAACAGGAAATGTATTGCGAATAATATATGGATCCTTTCTTCTATAGGGGCAGGTCTCTTTTACATGTCCCTTTCTAGCACAATGGTGACATATAGGAGAGGTTCTGCTTCCTTTTGCCTTTACAAAAGTGGTAATGTGTTGCTTCTTTAAAAACCTTGGATTGTAACCAATACCACTTTTGTTTAGAGAGCTTTGTTGCTCACCCAACATCCTATCGAGAGTACTTTTGGATTTGGTAAAACTTATGAAGGCTGTCTGTTGGTCTTGAATCTTATTATTCAGGGAGATCTTCTCGTTCTATAAGTCATGATGCTCATTTCTTAGAGAGGAGAGATCTTGCTTGAGTTCAGATTTCTCCGAGTCAAGCGTCTTGACTTTAATGTCAAGACCTGAATAAGAAGTTTCAAGACTTATAACCCTCATAGACAGATCCTCAATAGTTCTTTCCTGGTCCACAGTTCTCTTAATAAGAATGTTAGTTTGGGCAATAAGCTTCTCTTCATTGGCAATCATATTGGAAAGGAATTCCGATAATACCTCTTTTGGACTTGCCATAAGTTCTCTTACAGTAGCTTCAAGCTTTTCATCGTGAGATTCATCTTCTGAGGCCATAAGACAAATATTGGCCTTCTCATCATCGGAGTCAGAGTCGGAATCGCTCCAAGTTGCCACCATGGCTTTCTTCTTCCATTTGTCACCCTTCTTGGACTGGCTCTTTGTCTTTTGAGGGCAGTCCTTTACAAAATGATATGTTTCACCACATTCAAAACAAGACAACGGTTTAGTCTTCTTTTCATACTTGTTAAATTGAGGCTTACCTCGAAATTTTGAAGACTCTGATCCATCCTTGTTGTTGAATTGCTTCTTCATTTTGAGAATTCGAGCAAGGCCTCTTGTGATAAGAGCAAAAGGATCATCCTCATCGTCATCCTCATCTTCGGAATCAGATCCATCTTTTGGCTCATCCTTCTTAGACTTGAGTGCCATGTTCTTAGTGCTACCTGGAAGTTCTCCATCGTCTTCATTAAGGATCATCTCATGTGTGATCAGCTTCCCAAGAAGATCATCGAGGGGTAGAGTGGTGAGGTCCTGGGCTTCCTCTATAGCTGTTACTTTTGGACCCCATTTCTCTTTTGGAAGGCACCTCAGTATCTTCCTCACTTTCTCAATGTTGGTAAAGCTCTTGCCGAGAGAGTCAAGGTTGTTGGTGATCTCTGTGAATCGTGTGAACATGACCTTGATTGTCTCATCAGGCTTCATCTTGAAGAGCTCGTACTTTTGAAGGAAGATGCTGATCTTGGTGTCTTTCACTTGGCTCGCTCCTTCATAGGTGACGACCAGTTTGTCCCAAATCTCTTTAGCTGACCTACAAGATGAAATACGATTAAACTCATCAGTGTTAAGACCACAATAAAGTAGGTTAATAGCCCTGTAGTTTTTGGAGACGAGTTCAAGATCTGCTTGGTTGTATTCAGACTCCTTCTTTGCAACTTTGGTATCATTTGGTCCATCTTTCTCTGGAATCTTCGGACCATTCTCTATAATGTTCCAAAGCTCTAGATCTTGGTCTATGATGAACATTTTCATCAAGGATCTCCAGTGGACAAAGTTGTTTCCTACAAAGAGTGGCGGTCTGCTTGTGGACCTTCCCTGTGCAAATCCTCCGCTTGCTTCACCAGACATGATCGAAAACTCACAAGATTGTTAGATCAAAAAAGCAGTGAGTAAAGCTCTGATACCAATTGAAGGTTCGATAATATAAAACAATGTAATATAGAAATACTCTAGAAGGGGGGTTGAATAGAGTATGCCCGTTTTTCACAGAAAGTCTCAAGACTTTTGGAACTCGTGTAAAACCCTTTGAGATTAAACCTGAATCACAAAGTTAGACAATCGAACCAAGTGCGGAAATAAGGTAAAGCAATAGATAAAGGGCACGAGTAATTGTTTACGAGGTTCGGCACGAACTTGGCCTACGTCCCCGCCTAGGGTGCTTCCACAACCCTAGGATTCAAAAGGCTTTATTGATTCGCTTAGCTTAGGATCCTAATAGCTCACCGAGAAGCCTCTCTCCTATACAATTGCAATCTAGTCAACTCACGTTCCCTTGGAGTCCTAGACCAATCTAGAAGAGCCCCACCTCTCTCAGCTATCTAGTACAATCCTCTTACTCTCACAAATCAATAGCCTAGTGCAACTTCCCGAGTTACAAACTCTCGAGTAACACTATAAATGAATATATCCTATAAGCTCACAGTGACTCTCAAAGGCTTTGAAATAAAACAACAAACTCTTGAGCGCTAGCAGAGAGTACACTTGGAAGACAGATCTCGCTTGAATGAATGAAAGCTTGTGTAGCACTTGTGTGTTCTGTCTTCTTCTTCCTTTCCTTTATAGAAGAAACATGGCACATAAGGACCTTCAACACCGGATCTTCAACAACGGCTAGTTTGGATCATGGCGCGCCCGGATCTTCTATTTTTGGACACTTCGAAGACATGATCTCTCAAAATGGATCTTCCTCAATATGCACCATAAGGAAAGAAGTGATTTCGAAAATACTTCCTGAAAGATTAGTTACATATATATATATAATATAAAGGAAGTATATAATAATATTAAATACTATTCGGACATATAGAGCAGGTTTTGGATTTCATCAACTGTTAATGCTCCAAGACCTTTGACACAAACATCCTGTCAAGGCCTTTGAAACATTATTCCGATTTTCATCAAGGGAGGGAGTTATCAAAGGGCACCAACAGGCCCCCCTTTGCATTATGAAGGCCCCTTTGAATTTCGGATAGAAAGTGAAGATAACACTCCTCGTAACATTTTGGAAGAGATAATATGGCACAAGGACACAGAAGTCTCACAGATATTTTACGGTTATTTCATATGTATATAGCAGATTATTAGATGAGAGATAACATCTATCACTCATAATTGTTTGATCTAACATCAACCTTGTATATTTGGATGTCAAAATCTCAGATCAGGAGGGAGAATGAGAAAATTATCCAAGTTTTAGGGGTTGAATTTAGATTTATAGTTATGATTTGTCCCTTTATCAGGCACTTCGTATTTGATTTTTTGCATATGCATGTATAATCTTATTTGGCTCTTTATGTTTGGGATTTGGTTTATTAGTTGAAAGAGAGAAGGCCTCTTGCTGATTTGAAGAAAGCTGTAGACAGTGCTCCCCCAGCTAGAGACTTTGTTGGAGCTTTAAAGGCATCATACGAACAGACAGGATTACCTGGTCTAATTGCAGAAGGGAAAAAGGCTTCTCCTAGCAGAGGCATTCTGAGAGAAAACTTCAATCCTGTATGGAGCTATTCTCGTATTGATTTCTTCACTCTATGCATGATGTCATCTGTTGTCTATGTTAGAACTGTTACTATATTTAAAACTCAGAGATTTGAATCTAAGTCTCACATTTTAGTGCTGTTACATATTCATTGAGCGTTATATTTATGTTTCAATTTCAGGTATAGTTTATTTTCAATTATAAATTAGTCCTCCTATCAATTGCACTGGTTGTTTAACTGTCAACTTGTCTCATTTCTTCAGAGCTTGGATCTCTAAACAATAAGAAGTTACACAAAATTCACTGAGCTGCTTCATTGACAGGTTGAAATAGCTCAAGCTTATGAAAAAGGAGGGGCTGCGTGCCTTAGTGTTCTGACAGATGAAAAGTTTTTCAAAGTGAGTTTTTGAGTTTCAGGCTAGTGTCAATTGGTTTGTAAGACTTCACGTCGTTGACACGTTGTATTACTCTGTATCTACACTGCTAAATAGTGATGCACTCAAAGAGAGGCAACTTGTCATGAAACATATAGTATTTAATTTATTGTGCCTTTCTTGAAAGTAATTCTTAAGATTTGTTTAGGAGTTGCAAAAATTCTCAGTTACTTTTGCTGCTTGCTTGAAAGTAATTCTATGAGATTTAATTTATCGTGCACTGGTGTTGCAGCAAGTTGCTGTGTTATGCAAACCTCTTACCCACTTTCATCCCTCCAAAAGTGACTTGTTTGTATTCTTGTTAAAAGTACAAACTACAAATAACCATAATGATGAACACATGCTCTTTATGAAATTTTTAAGAGCCTTAAAATCGACGAATGCGCGCCCACCATGCCTAGTATAATATAAGATTACATTTACATTAATTACATAAAAGTGTGAATAAAATAGTATTATATTCATTGTACCTTGCCGTGCAAGTAGAATTTAGACATCATCCTTGTTATAAATGGATACATAATATAGATGAATAGATTTACTTATCCCATTTATAATATTACATACCTATAAACATCTTTAATTATCCCTAGCTTAGAACTTCAACAATGAAAGAACCCTCCAAATCATGGCGAAGTCTTCCGGCAGAGCTGCTGATCCAAATCTTGCACAAACTCTCCATCCGTTACGCCCTCCGATGTGCACTCGTCTGCAAGGAATGGCGATGTCTCGTCTCCGACCCCTTCTTCAAATCCACCTTCAACCCCATCAACCAGCCGCTAACTCTTATACTGATCCCGCCACCCCCAAGCTCGCCCCTTTCCGCCTTCTCCTTCGAAATCGATGGCTCCGATCCCGCTGCCCAGCTGGTGGGTCAGCCATGGCCTCTTCCTTGCGGATTCGACACTGTCCCGGTAAGGGTCGTGGGCTCCTGCAACGGCCTCATCGCACTGTACAAAGACGTCGACGACCCTTTATTCTGTCTGTTCAATCCGTGTACCAAAGAGGAGAAACGGGTGCGAGTCCCGCCTTCCGATGAGTACTGCCATAGCTTCTGGGGGCTTTCTATCGATAGCGTCACTGGGCTCTGCCATGATCCCGCGAGCGACGAGTACAAGGTTGTGGTTACGAGGTGCAATTCGTCGCCTCGGTTCCTTTTGGTGAGATTTAACGATGATCGAATCGATGATAGTTTCAGCATCGGAACGAAAACAACACATGAGTTGATTGATGATTTGTGCACTCCGTTGGTTTGCAGTCTTGGGACGACCGTTGAGGGGTCCCCGCATTGGATTAGCTACCGTACGGGCAGGATCATGTATTTCGATTGGCAGACCGAAGAGTACCGGACAACTCAATTGCCCGATTGTGTCGAGATCGATGATTGGTGTTGGGACGATGAAGGTGACTGGAAGGTCAAAATGAAACCAGCGCCCGCGTGCGGATTGGGGGCTTTGGACGGGCGACTGACGGTGGCCCTTGCGACAAGGGGAGGGCGGTGCGAGGTGTGGGCTTTGAGGGAATACGGGGACGATGATTCTTGGAGTTTGTTGTTTGTGATGCCGGTAGATAGATTCAGGCCTTTTAGTCTTTTGTCATGGATGAAGGATGAATGGGTAGTCTTCATTTTTGATGAAGATGATCAACAAGAATTGATGATCTATGATGTTGTGCTGCGGAGCTTCCGACGACTGCAGTTGAATCTGCGGAGAACATTGTTTCCCAACAACAACATGGTGTTTTATTTTCCAAGTTTAGTTTCTCCCAATAGTCGTTAGTTATAATCTGTTGATGATTTGTTGAAAATAGAGTTTGTATGTAACCTTTTATTTTGGGTGCAAAAGATTGTATGTTCAATTGTTTTCAATAGTACACTTGGAAATACTTAAACAGTAAAAAAAAAAAAAAAAAAAAAAACATTGCTCTAATTACCATATCCAGTCAATTGCTTCTTCTCCTACCATTCGCTTTTGTGAGGATTATTAAAGATGAGTTGTAAATGTAATCGATGTTGATAGGTATGTATGTAAGATTATAAATGGGATAAGTAAATCTATTCATCTATATTATGTATCCATAAATAAGGATGATGTCTAAATCCTACTTGCACGGCAAGGTACAATGAATATAATAATATTTTATTCACACTTTTATTTTATTTTATTTATTTATTTTATACAAATTAAGATTTTGAGAGAAGTCAGATCCTACTGATACACCTCCCAATGGCTTCCTGTCGGACGAGGGGTAGGAACTCGGGATGAGATGTGAGAGCTCTCTGATCCATCGACATGGTGAACCAACCATTCTTGTCTGGCCACCAATATAGTAGAATGGAGATAATGTCATCAACCATTGATTTTGAAAGATTGTCCTCTAGTTTCTCGACCCACCATTTCTCTCCTATTATGTATTCACTAACCGTTTCTTCCCAATTTGCTAAGTGAGGTTCAAGAGTATCCTAAATGTGTTTTTAAAGAGACTCTTCCACTACCTACATTGAGTAGTAGAGGAGAAGATGGGGTACCCACACGCGTGCTCGCCACCGATGTAGACTTATTAGATGGACTTATCAGTGTTAATTTATTGAGGTCGAGCTCGGCTAGACTCGGGCTCGGGCTCGGAGTGGATTTTTTATATCTTTGATTGAGGCCGGAGATATTACAGATAGACTTATCAGTGTTAATTTATCTGTGAATATCTATTTTCACTGAAATTATCTTTTGCAAAAACCTATCTTTTAGGTTTTGGATAGCCACGATCCTCTAAAGATAGAGGGAAATCTTCTCCCACAGATCTTTGCTTGCAGCCCAAGGAGGCGATTTCAGCAACTATAAATGGGGATCACAGGCTAGGATTTGAAACATACAACAAACAATCGCCCCTCGCCCTCTCTAGTTTTCTCCTACCCTTTTCCCATTCTGATTGCTTGTTCCATCTTCTCTCCCTCGAGTGCATCTGTGAGAGAAGCCGGTGAAATCCTTGGGGGACGTTGCCTCATATACGATCTGTATCTCTGTCAGGGGCAAATACGTTTCTGATTCAATTGCTCCCATACCACGCTTCACCGTAGCCCATATCCCATTCGCACAGAAATGAGTTTAGCCTACATCCACACCTTTAGAGAGAGTTTATTGTTATAGCGGATTTGGTGATGCGTATTCAAAATGGTGCTGAATCTACGACTCTCTACTCTCATCATGAGCTTCAAGCTCTCATCTGAAAAGACACCCTCATACACAAAAAAAAATCACAAGATGTTGGGACTAGGGAAGAGAGCGCACCCGACATCCCAATCTCTCACCTCTCTTCTTTCCAATCAACTAACCAATTGTGGACCAATGGTGTAGCCATTGCTTGCTGGCTCCGCGGACTACGCCTCCTAGTTGATGCCATCTCCCTTTGCCCGACCATTAAGTTGGAAGGTCAAATGAACCTTTACTCTTATTGGATCGTAATCGGATGGATTGATGATTGGTGGGCCGTCATTTTAGCGAAGATTAGTTACAATCTTAGAAATTGATTATTGGGTTATATTTTATATTTGGGTTATTTTCATTATATTTGTTTCAGCCCAGTATGTTGAGGCCCAATAGTCTTTCATATAAAACCTCCTACAGTATTTTGGTGGTTACTTACTTTCTATGAAATGCAATACATGAAAACTGCATCTTTCGATTTTTACTTTCTTCTTCTTCATCAAGTTATCAAAGCTCCCGCTGGTTTGATCTTCAATTCGAACATGGTATCAGAGCAGGTGTGTAGATCACGAGCTCCGCTTTTCGGTTAACTAATTCTCGCCTTTTACAACTTCTCTTCTTCAATTTTACTGGCTTTCTTCATTTACGGAAATCTGTCCATGGACGATTTATGAATCGACACCGCGGATCTGCTTTACATAAACTCGAGTTACCATCCGGGGCTGATTTTAGTTACTCCTAGTTTTGATGGAAGAAATTTTGGGGAATGGCGTACATCTATGAGAATTGCACTTTCTGCTAAAAATAAAATTAGTTTTGTGACGGGTGCAATTGAGAAGCCAGTAGATGTTGCATCTAAAGTCCGAGCCTGGGAAAGGTGTAATGATATGGTAATATTGTGGTTGATTAATGGATTGAGTGCTGATATTAGAAAGAATGTTATATATACTGAATCCGCACATGAAATAAGGAAGGAATTGGATGCTCGGTATGGGAAACCAAGAGCAATACAACTATACTCTGTTCAGAAGGAACCTGGCACTTTGGAGCAAGGGACAAAGTCCATTACTGTTTTTTTCACTGAGATGAAGTCCTTATGGGATGAGTTGGACAGTTTGTGAAAATTTTCTAGCTGCATGTGTGGAGCTATGAAGGAAATTGTGAAGTACGAACAAGATCAGAAGGTTATGCAGCTGCTCATGGGGATAAATGATTGGTTCACAGCAACCAGAGGTTCTATACTCATGATGAGTCTATTGCCGGATATAAATCATGTGTATTCACTGTTGTGGAAAGAAAAAAAGCAAAGGGAAGCAAGAGCTAATACTGGATCTGGAATTTTTGTGGGAGATGTTGTGTCCATGGCAGCTAAGACAGGAACGCAGTTCAAACCGAACGCCACAGTTTTAGATCAGGCTAAAATTGGACAGTAGAACAATGGTTTTAGCAAGATGAGCAACAACAAAAACTCCTCTGAGAGAAAACCGTTGTTTTGTACAAATTGCAAGAAGACAAATCACACTATAGAGATTTTTTTTAATTATTGGCTTTCCTTCGGGATTATATGCAGACAACAATAGAGATAGGAAAGATAAAGGAAAGAAGCCTGAGGGTGGAAAGTTTGCAGGAGGAGTTGAAGCTTCAGGGAATTCTGAGTTTACCATTGAGCAACTCAAGCAACTTATGAACTTGATACAATCAGTAAATGCAGCAGGAAGAGGTAACCAGCCATCTGCAAATGACTTTGCGGAGTTTTCAGGTACTAACCTATCAGAAACTCTTTTTGACGGAGTTCAATGGATCATAGATAGCGGGGCTAGTGGATATATGTGCAGTGATATCTCATTGTATAGATCCACTTATCACCTATCAAAGCCATTTGTGATCACGTTGCTAACAGGTTAGACCACCGTTGTTGATATAGCCAGTTCTGTTGAGATCATGAATGGTTTTGTGGTGCAACATGTTTTGTTAGTGAAGAATTTTAAGTGAAATATGTTATTCGTAGGCAAACTGGTCAAAGACTTGAAATGTTTTGTTATTTTGACACCTATGGGGTGTTATATACAGGGGCCTACTATGAAGATGCCGATGAAAATTGGTGATGCGATCGGAGATCTTTTCTTGATCAGGGGACAAAAGACACAGTTGAGTTGTTACAGTGATAAGAGTGGTAATCTTTTACATACTTCTTTTCCTAATGTCTCAGTTGTAATAAACCCTTAATTATGGCACAAAAGGTTGGGACATCTTTCCTTTTTCCAGATTGCAGAACTTGCCTTTTGTTTCTTCCAATGATGCTCAATTGAGAAACACCTTTGTTTATGATATTTGTCCATGGGCTAAGCAAGCCATACTTCCTTTTCTTTTGAGTAATATTAGTACTGCTGATGCTTTTGAGATGGCTTATTTGGATATTTGAGAGCCTTACCATACCAAGACCTATAATGGTCTTAGATATTTTCTTAACATCGTCGATGATTACACACGAACCACTTGGGTTCAGCTTTTGGCTACCAAAGGTAGTTCTTTTGCTGCTATTGAGCAGTTCATTGCCATGGTTGATAGACAATTTGGCAAGAGAGTAAAGATCTCGAGGTCCGATAATGCACTAGAGCTTGGTTCAACTAGAGAAGCTTCAGATTTTTTGTTGAACATGGGAATTGTGCATCAAACCTCATGTGTAGCAACTCAACAACAAAACGATGTTGTGGAGAGAAAGCATAGGCACCTTCTTGAGGTCGCCAGGGCTTTAATATTTGAGTCCAATATGCCTCTTTCATACTGGGGAAAGAGTGTGATGACAACAGCTTACCTGACATTTAAAAGATGACGTTTTTTCTAAAAATGTCATTAAAAGTATCTTTTATAGCGTTAAAATACAACAACGCTATAATTTTTAAAAATACAATTTATTAATGGCGTTTTGCAAACGCCGTAAAATTTATGGCGTTTATAAAACGCCATGCTTTTTAATTGTAAAATTTACGAAGTATTTTATGGCGTTTTGAAAATGCCGTAAAATTAACGGCGTTTATAAAACGTCATGCTTTTTAATTGTAAAATTTACGAAGTGTTTTATGGCGTTTTAAAAATACCGTAAAATTAATGGCGTTTATATAACGTTATGAAATTAGGGGCAATTTTTTCATTTTAAAATTTTGGCCTGAAATTAGAGCAGCAATGCGTGATAAAAAAAAACCCTAAATCCACCCCCTTTTCTATCGAATCTATTACCCCTCAGTGCCTCACCTCTTTCTCCCTGAAAACACAAGACGCAACAATGGAGACCCATTGCCTCTCTACGTTTCGTTCCCTCTTTGACAAGCTTTTCCATGGAGACCTCATCATCCAAACTCAAGCCGCCTGAGACGTCCGCCGCCTCATAAAGCCTTGCTGCTCCTCTGCCTCTTCTGTCAGGAGTCGCTCCCGCCCTAATCCGACCTCGCTGTTCGCAACAAACGGTGAGCTCTCTCTATTTCTCTCTTTGTTTGTCCCTCCCTCCAGTTACTTTCGATGTTGCTTTGTCTTTGTTGGATGTAGGGTTTGATTCGTTGTTGCGGTAAGAGATTCTAGGGCGCGACTCATTGCTGCCTGCGCAGTAGGTTGTCCAAGTTCTATTGGTCATCGAGTGTGGTCGTGTTGGAGCTTCCGTCCTCTCTCTCCTATGGTTTTAGGGTTGTTCGTCCTCACGGCAATTCGAAGTTCAAAATCAGTTCTGGTTTAGGTTTGTATTTTTTATTTGTGAATTCATAATATCGATTTCATCCCTACTTATAATCCCCAAAAAACCCTAATTGATGTTCTAAATTGTTCCCTAATCAAATTTGTTTATATCTTTTTAGTTTCAATTTTCTTTGATTGTAGTTGTGGCAACTTAATTTCTTCTCTCTTTTTGTCTGTTCTAAAAGTTTGCACACTTTTTAGTAGATAATTGAAAACACAAGTGTTCCTTTTGTATGTTCTAAAAGTTTGCACACTTTTTAGGATGTTGACCAGATGCATTCCTCCAAGTTTAAAAGAGATGTTTGGATGACTGAAATGCACAAGGCTAGTGTAAGAAATGAAGTGATTATCATGATGAAAGAATAGAAGAAGAACGATGCAACTTGGTAAGGTAAATGCTCTCATGTAGTCTATTTGTGTATTTTATTTATTGAAAGCATAGAAAGGCAGCAATTTTCTTTTAATATCGCCAAGTCAAATTTTCTACATACCTTTTGATGATATTGGGGAGTTGGGGGAGCTTATATTATTCTTTGAATGTTAAATGTTAGGCTTTGATAAATTCTACATACTTTTTCATGTTAAATGTGTGGGAGCTTATATCATTCTACTTTTTTTTAATGAATTCAGAAATTCTCTAGGCATATTTGCTTCATGTGAGGTTGTGGCTAGATTATTCCCAATAAATAGATGGATAGCTGCAACTTGTCACTTATTCGTTCGTCCGATGATCCGTTAGCATAAAAAATGGCCTTTTTTACAAGAGTTTTAATGCAAAATATATTTCAGATCAGTAATAATTTCTCTTGAATAAATAGCCTAAAACTATATGTGGGCCTTTGGGTCATTATTGATTAATTCAATTGAGGATGTCATTATTTTAGGAACATAGATGCACCTTTGGAAAGGCAATATAGAAGAAAAGTTGACCTTCCTGTTTCACCAATAAAATAACATATGTGATCGATGTGATCATGAATAAACCTGCAAGAATTGTTGGCATAACTATAGTGCATCTGAGCCAACTAACACATTGTCGTCTTGGATTTATCCGCAGATCACTTATTGTTAAATTGTCTGTAGCTAACTGCTACAAGGTTAAGCATTTGAAAAAGGCAGAAAATTGGGCACTCAGGTACTAAATTCATTTCTCAAATTCAAACTACAAGAATGTGCCTTGTGTACTCTTGACCTATTTTGGCTTATCATGAATATCTACTTATGCAATTGAGAAGGATAAGTATTACTATATTGTTGGGTTTTTCCTCACTGTTTCCTCGGAATCTATCCTGCTTGTTGTTAAACATGCAACCGTAAATAGCAAGGTACCATTTTGGAACTTATAGTTGACTATGGAATCTGATTCTTGTAAGGCAGGTGTATCCTATATTCCTATTGTATGAATGAAATTGTATCTTTCTTTGTACTAGCTTTAGTTTCTGTAATGTTCTCAACTTCTAATTATTGCCTTTTTGGTTAGGATTTGTTTGAACAAGTTGATATGGAAGCCTAAGATAAAATGGGAGCTTAAGGAAAAACATTGGTAATGATTTTCTTCATTGTAAGCTAAGGTTGAACTTTTACAAATCATTTACATGTAACCATTTTACTTGTTTCAGGGAAGACAATTACAAAGTGGTGGTGATGAAGTGGATTAAAAGAAGAGCACAAGAGATTGCCCCTTATGGCTATTTGTATAACTCTCTTTCTAGCTCTTTTAACATTCTTTGTTTTCATTTAAAATTTTGTAATCGGGTGGAAGTAGATCTTGTAGATGTATGTTGTATGCATGTTTAGTTTGGGAATTCGTGATCAATCAATTGTAAATCTCTAATTGTCTGTTGTGTAATCCTCTAGTAGAGTAACATACTATTTCATTATATAATTTTTTTTAAATTAGTAAACTTCCATGGCGTTTTTCAAACGCCATGGATTGTGCATATTAATTTTTTTAAAAAATAAATAAATTCCATGGCGTTTGAAAAACTCCATGGATTGTGTATATTAATATTTTTTAAAAAATAAATAAATTCCATGGCGTTTAAAAAA
The DNA here is from genome assembly GCA_963922045.1 of Persicaria maculosa. NCBI lineage: Eukaryota > Viridiplantae > Streptophyta > Magnoliopsida > Caryophyllales > Polygonaceae > Persicaria > Persicaria maculosa. The sequence goes on along the minus strand of OY998258.1, from coordinate 49,161,622 downwards.
CGCCATGGATTTCATTTTCTATGGCGTTTTTCAAACGCCATAGAAAATTAGGACAAAGCACGGCGTCGGCTTTGACGGCGTTTGGGCATGGCGTTTAAAAACGTCATGTTAAGTCTTTTATGATGTTTTTCAAACGCCGTAGAAGACGGTATTTCTACTAGTGGTTGTTGCACATGAAGACTCCTTTTGAAGAACTTCATGGGAAGGCACTTAGTTATGAGGACATTCGATGTTTTGGGAGTTTAGCTTTTGTTTCTACATTACAACATGGACGAGATAAGTTGGCCCCTAGAGCTGTCCCTTATGCCTTCTTGGGTTATCCCCCAGGGAAGAAATGCTTTAAGTTGCTTAAGTTGCTCACACGTCAAATGTTGATTTCTAGAGATGTTCAGTTTCATGAGTCAATTTTTCCCTTCAAAAGGATGCCTAGTAGTGCTGATATTCCAAGTTTTCGTTGCCCTACTGATCAGGGAAGTGAGCCCTTTGATGATTCATTCACTCCTACGAGTTCTTCTTCTTCTCCTTCTTCTGATATCCCAATTTCTTCTTCTCTTCCTACTGCATATTCACCAGCCCCTATTGACCCTGGTGTCGAGGTTGTCAGAAGGTCTTCTAGAATTTCAAATGCCCTAACATATCTCCAAGACTATGTATGTAATGCAGCCTGTAAGAGTGCTTCTGTTTTTTGTTGTCATACCATCACCTCTGCGCTCTCATTTCCTACTTGTACTGTCCCTGAGACTAGAAAGCCTGAACATGAACCTCTCACATATCAAGAAGCTTATGAATATTTTGTTTGGCAGCAGGCTGGGGAGGATGAATTTGCTGCACTGGAATTGAACAAGACTTGGGATGTTGTTGAATTATCACCAGGCAAAAAGGCAATAGGTTATCGTTGGGTTTATAAGGTGAAGCGTCGAGCTGATGGTAGTATAGACTTTACTCAACAAGAAGGAATGGACTATAATGAAACCTTCTCTCCGGTAATTAAATTCACCACAGTTCGCAACCTGGTTACAGTTGCCTTGCAAAGGCAATGGCCTCTCTTTCAGTTTAGCTTTTGCTTCTACATTACAACATGGACGAGATAAGTTGGCCCCTAGAGCTGTCCCTTGTGCCTTCTTGGGTTATACTCCAGGGAAGAAATGCTTTAAGTTGCTTGAGTTACACACACGTCAAGTATTGATTTCTAGAGATGTTCAGTTTCATGAGTCAAATTTTCCCTTCAAAAGGATGCATAGTAGTGCTGATGTTCCAAGTTTTCGTTGGCCTTCTGATCAGGGAAGTGAGTCCTTTGATGATTCATTCACTCCTACGTGTTCTTCTTCTTCTCCTTCTTCTGACATCCCAATTTCTTCTTCTCTTCCTATTGCATATTCACCAGTCCCTATTGATCCTGGTGTCAAGGTTGTCAGAAGGTCTTCTAGAATTTCAAATACCCCGGCATATCTCCAAGACTATGTATGTAATTCAGCCTGTAAGAGTGCTTTTGTTTTTTTGTTGTCATACCATCACCTCCGCGCTACTGTCCTTGAGACTGGAAAGCATGAACATGAACCTCTCACATATCAAGAAGCATGTGAATATTTCGTTTGGCAGCAGTGTGTGGATGAGGAATTTGCTGCACTGGAATTGAACAAGACTTGGGATGTTGTTGAATTACCACCAGGCAAAAAGGCAATAGGTTATCGTTGGGTTTATAAGGTGAAGCGTCGAGCTGATGGTAGTATAGACCACTATAAAGCCCAATTGGTGGTTAAAGGCTTAACTCAACAAGAAGGAATAGACTATAATGAAACCTTCTCTCCGGTAATTAAATTCACCATAGTTCGCAGCCTGGTTATATAGTTGCCTTGCAAAGGCAATGCCCTCTCTTTTAGTTGGACGTTAACAACGCATTTCTTCATAGCGACTTGAATGAAGAGGTGTACATGCGATTTCCTCCCGGATTGAAAGCCTCTTCTTCAAGACAGGTGTGTCGTTTGCGGAAGTCTTTGTATGGTTAGAAGCAGGCTTCACGATAGTGGTACGCCCGCTTGTCCTCTGCGTTGAGATCAAGAGGATATTGTCAATCCTGGAACAATTATTCTCTCTTTTATCGCAAAATTGCTGGAAAATCTGTTTACATGGTGGTTTATGTAGACGATATTTTGGTGACTGGAGACAATCAGCCTGAGATAGATGCGCTCAAAGGTTTTCTGATCGAGTTTCGTATTAAGGACTTGGGTACTCTCCACTATTTTTTGGGCATTGAATTTGTACCTTGTTCTGCTGGTGTGATCATGAGCCAAGCTAAGTTTCTTGGTGACATTTTTGATGATTTCCCTTGTGAAGCCTCCCCTGTAGTCACCCCCCCTCCTTCTCATCTTCAGCTTCTTCCAGATATGAGGGAGCTGCTTGCCAATCCCACACCTTATCATCGTCTAGTGGGCAAGCTGAACTTCTTAGTGCATACACGGCCTATTCTTGCGTTTTTGGTTCAATTTCTGAGCCAGTTCATGCAGGATCCACGAACGGCTCATTTTCAGTCCACTTTTCCTGTTCTTCGATACTTGAAGGGTACTAGGTGCAAAGGCATGTTGCTTTCTCGATCATCCTCCCTCAAGCTACAAGCTTTTTGTGATTCGGACTGGGCAAGTTGCCCTTACTCCCGTCGATCTGTTAGCAGCTATATTATTTTTTTGGGTGATACAGTCATTTCTTGGAAATCGAAGAAACAACAATGTGTTGCTTTGTCATCTGCAGAGGCAGAATATCGCTCAGTTTGTCGGGTATGTGCGGAATTGGCTTGGCTTAGCAGATTGTTGATAGAGTTTGATGTCCCTGATATTGTGCCAATTCCTTTGAAGTGTGACAACCAAGCAACTATATATATCACCCGAAACCCCGTACATAGCACATAGATTTGGACTGTCACTTTGCCCGGGAGAAATTTTTGAAGGGCTTGATCTCTTTATCACACACTACGTCATCTTCTCAGCTGGCTGATTTTTTGACAAAATCAGTTCCTGGTGTTCATCTGTCGAATGACATGTCCAAGATGGAGGAATGCCATGTCCAAGATTGGGCTAGTGCAGACACCAACAACATCTTGAGGGGGTACTGAGTTATATTTCATATTTGGGTTGTTTTCATTATATTTGTTTCAGCCCTATGTTGAGGCCCAATAGTCTTTCATATAAAACCTCCTACAGTATTTCGGTGGTTACTTACTTTCTTTGAAATGCAATACATAAAAACTGCATCTTTCGGTTTCTACTTTCTTCTTCTTCATCAAGCTATCGAAGCTCCCACTGGTTTGATCTTCAATTCGAACATTGATCGATGGAACAATTAGCGGGGGATATGTGATTTTACATTGTAGACAAATTAAGATTTTAAAGGGGAGTACTTGCTGCCAGGCACGGAACCATGATTACAATCTTGGGTAGGCTGAATTTGCATATAATTTTAATTTTTTTTACCATTTATCATTATATATATCTATTGAGTTAAAAAAATTAGATATATATATTATATATATGGGAGTGGTTCCAGAGTGCACACCCCTTAGGGTGTACCTTGTGCACGAATCTTGGCCTTTGATTGAACGAAATGGAAGGCCAGGATTAAAGGAATGTTTTATTTTTTTTTAAATAGAAAAACCGGTGGGACCCACCTAAAAAGGTCTGACGCGCTATTTTTTTTTTCGGATCTGATTTCGTTGTTTTGAAAAATCTGTCCATTCCACTGAATAATGTTTCATACTCTACCGAATAATGTTATATTTCATTTTTTCATCCATTTTAGATCAAATTTTACTAATTCAACCGAATAATTTGTCACATCCTACCGAATAATGTTTAATTTTTTGTCAATCAATTTTAGTTTTGACTCCGAATTAATTTTTATGCTTTCAGTTTTGAAATGTTATCCGGTAGAATAGTTATATTTTTTCGGAAATAGAAACAACATTATTCAATAGAAGGAATGATTATTCGGTGGTATATGAAAGGTTTTTATGTTGTTTGCCAAACCGAAATCTCCATATACCGACGAATAATAATCCAAATTTCACCGAATAATTAACAACCCATTTAACACTAACAACAAAAATTCAACTCATCCATATGAATAATTAATGAAAAATAAACAACCCACACCCTGCCCACCACCCCCGCCACCCACCCAACCACCCATCTCAGCCCACCCCACCCCACCCAACCCAACCCAACCCAACCACCCAGCCCCGCCACCCATCCCCGCCACCCTGACCCCTCAGATCCTCCGTCGTCGCCAAGCCCGCACCCCCGTCTCCTCCCAAATCGCCACTGCTCTCCAAAACCCTGCACTTTCCCCACGCCAGCGCTCCGCCGAAACCGCATAGGAGAAGAAAGAGCAGTGATCGATGGAGGCTCTTCCTCCGCCGGGCAAGGGCTAGCAGCGACGACAAGGACATCGGCTGCAAACGGAGGCGGTTGAAGGAGGCCGACCACCGGCCATAGCCCGGAACCGCCCGGAACTGAGCGAGAGTGGAGGAGGAGGCCCGGATCCGAGCGAGAGGGGATGAGTCGACCCTAACGCCGTCCGGATCTGAGCGAGAGAGGAGGAGGCGACCCTAGCGCCGCCCGGATCCGGTCGTTCTCGGCGCCGCCAACACAGATCTAAGCGAGAGGGGATGCGAAACCTTCTCCTCCTTCCCCTAGCACTCGGCTTCCCCTCCGTCGCCGACTCCCTCCCCACCCTCGTCCACCACTACCGCCGCCAAATCCCGCAGCCCCATCTCTCGCACCCCACACCCGCAACCTCGTCTCCTGAATCCGTCGCCGCCTTCGCAACCTGCCGCCTTCGCACCCCACCCTGCCGCCTTCGCAACCGTCGCCTTCGCACAAGGGGGTGCGAGAGAAACCGTCCGCCGCCGCCTTCGCACCCCACCCTGCCGCCTTCGCAACCGTCGCCTTCGCACAAGGGGGTGCGAGAGAAACAGTCGCCTTCGCCGGTGCTGTTGTCCTGCTGCTCACACCGGGGTGGCCGGACCTGGTGAGGGGGAGCGTCGGCGGTGGTGTGTTGGTCGGATGGTGGCCGGAAAGAGGAGGGGAGGTGGCGCCGAGATCCCTCCCTCAGTCGTCCCAGCCTCGCCTCATCGCCCAGAACTGCTTCAATCCGGCCATCGCTTCATCGAGTAGAGAGATTGAGGGGCTAGGTTTTTATTAGGGTTTGCCACGCGCTTCACACACTTCACATGTGAGATTGGGCTTCTTTTTCAGTTTTTTTTTAAATACCCATCTACGTGGCATAAATCTAGCCATTTATTTTCTATAGATCAAGGGTCCGGATTTATGCACAAAGTACACCCTAAGGGGTGTGCACAAGTTACCCATTCCCTTATATATATATACTAGTTTTATTTCCCGCGAGCTTCGCGGATTTTTCATAACTTTTATTTATATAAAAATAACTTTAAAAATCTAAATAATTTTGAAAATATATAATTCTCACACATTTTTATTTGTGTATATATATAAATATCATACAGCTTTTTTATATAATTAAGGTATTTCAATTAATTATCGTATATTTACGCATGTTTTCTTAGGTTGATATAAAAAACTATGTAAAATATTAATTTTTTTATATAACCTTATACTTCTTGGTACATAATCTTTTAGCTATTATTATTATTATAGATACTTATAGTTTTGTATATTATACTTGATATATTACCGATTAGGATAATAGGTAATTTGTATATTTATTATAATCCGATAAATAACAAACTCTTTTTTGTTATCAACCCGATTTATGTAATAGAATGATAGATTAAAGTTAATTTATTAGGATATAGTTATTTTTCATTTATTATTACTCAAATATAAGTAGAAAATGGGAAGTGTTTTATAGATAATAAGATGGCGTACGTACATTCATATAAGTATCTTTTAATAATTAGGTTACCTTTTATGTATGTAATACCATTTGGTGTTAGTTTTATTATAATATGTAAGTTCTATCATTTTACTTAGTTAATTTGTATTAAATAAGTAAAAATCAATTAACTAAAAATATGAATTATACTCCGTAGTAACTAATCAATCCATAAGGTGCTTATAATTATAGTATCTTTTATTAATTTTGTTTAAAAGGGAAAAGAAGGTCCACAATTTTTATTTATTCAAATATAAGTATAAAATCTTATCAACATCTAACCAACTAAGATACGATAATATTTTATTATTTAAATTATTTTTCATTGTTAATAAAGATGAACCATATTAAATGATGTGACTAAAAGATAAGATTTCATTAATTGACGTGGCTTAAATATATTGGATCGTCATTAATTGACATGTCAAAGACCCGGGCCAGATTGCACCAAAATACGACACGTAAGCAAATTAGCAAGAATTAGCAAGAATAAAAATATTTATTATATATTGATATATATACGACAAGAATAAAAATCACCAAAATACGACATAGGATTTCCACGCCTCTGTTTTAGTATTATATATTGATATATATATATATATATATATATATATATATATTTAAATTAGCAAGAATAAAAATATTTATTTATCAAATATTCTTTAATTTTTATATATGTCAAATACCAGATGAAATTAATCCATGTTTTAAAAAAAAAAAAATTAATGGGTGGTATGCAATTGATCAGGGAGGGCCACCACTCAATGGAAGTGTACAGGGCGTGGCAGTGGGCCACCACCACCCAATGGAAGTGCAGAAGCGGGAACTGGAAGCCACGAAAAAGTTGAAGGAGAGGGGAATCGAACCTGGGCTGTAGGCACTCCTCTCTTTACTCTCAACCACTGGGCCATTCAAAACATATGATAAATCTATACCTATATAATATATATTACTAGCAAACTGGGGTGGGCTGTAGCATATACCAGCCCACCCCAGTTCCGTCCCTGCTTGCTGCACATGATTATGTTATTACAAATCGACAATTAATTCAAAAGTAACAATTCCTTGTTATCATTAATCAAAGGAGAGAGATGGCGGCGACTATGATCACTTAAGTAGGTGTCGGTGGGTGAGGACGAGCGGCACCATTGACATAGGATGTTGGGTTCTGTGGTTGCTGAATTTAGTGACGAGTTCCAGCAAGTCCTGTGGCAAGTGGCAACTCTTTTGCTGCGGCTCCATTTTAGATCAAGGTTTTATTGAACGGATGAGGGTATATAGATTAGGCAATTTATTAAGTGAAAATTTAATCTAGTGTACCTTTTCCAATTTGATAGGAGATATCCCGATTTGATAGTATAGGATTAATTTTTTGGCAAAATTGCAGGAAACCACCCTTTAAATAGGGTTGTTTGCAGGAAACCACCCTTTAAATTTATTTTTGCGGGAAACCACCCTCTAAATATAATAGTTTGCAACAAACCACCCTTTAAAATAGATTCATTTAAAAAAACCACCCATCAACACTTTTAATTAAAAATCTATTAATTAAACCAAAATTACTCTTTTACCCCCCTAAAATATATATTATATTTCAAGGTTATTAGAAAGAAAATAAATTATATTTGTATGCTTTTAATTGCAATTTAATGAATGACATTACATTTGAAATATCTTCTTTTCTTTTCTCAAACATTATGTTTGAAATCATTGAAATCTATATTTAAATCTTTATTTATTATATTAAATCTATATATAATATTAATTTATAAGAATTTATTTAAGAAGATGTGTCATCTATATCTACTATATATTAATATATAAGTCTTTATGATGATTTGACATACCCTCTTTTTTTTAGAACCCCGTAACCAACTTATTTTTAGGTTTTTTAATCAATAAGCTTCAATTACAATTATATTTTTTTAAAATCCTTAACATATTCAACATTTTTTTAACCAATGAGTTTAATTCAATACATTGAATTAATATATAATCTATATCTATATCTAAATATTTATATATTATATTAAGTGACTTAAGTGAAAACATTTTTTTAATGTTTATTCTCTCCTTGGATTGATATAAAATTATATTTAGTTAAATACTTTAAATAAGGTTACAATCGCTATATTGATAACGCAAAAATATAACAAAATTTTTCTTTCTAACATCCTTAAAAGAATATATATATATATATTAAGGGGTAAAAGGGTAATTTCAATTTACTTGATAAATTTTCGCTTTCGCTATATACACTACAAACCCTGCACGTCAATTCCGATGTGCAGGGTTAAAGTGGGTTAATTAATTTTTAAAAAGGGCTAATTAGTGATGGTGGCTTGCACGTCGAAAGCAACGTGCATTTTTTAAGGTCGATTTGTGATGTATTTAAAAACACCCTAAATTTTTAATGAAAAGTGATGATGGGTGGTGTTTTTTAAATGAATGTATTTTAAAGGGTGGTTTGCCACAAACTGCAATATTTAAAGGGTGGTTTGCTGCAAAAATAAATTTAAAGGGTAGTTTCCTGCAAACTACCTTATTTAAAGGGTGGTTTCCTGCAATTTCGCCTATTTTTTTTTTTTGAGCAAATAGTATAGGATTAGTTAGAAAGTAAACAAAGATTTTCTTTAAAGATTAGATAGAAAATAAACAAAGATAGATTTTTTTAAGTCCGCCTATAAATTATTATCATATACACTAATACATAATAAAATTATCACTTGTTAACACCGGCTGCCCTACTAGAAAGAATGGAAAAAGAAACACTGAAATCACTGCCCGCCAGGTCGGCGGTGTCCAAGCAACAACGCCGGCGTCGGCTCTCTCCATCTGTTAATTTCTTTTCCCCTTGTCTGTTTTGTTACTCTTCGGATTTCGAAGAAGAACACTTAACGGAGGAGAAGGAAGAAACAGCACAAATTTTATCGCCTTGTCTTCAACCAGAGATTGTGGTAGAAGCACCAATATCATCGCCTAGTCGTCTTCAACCGGAGATCTTGACGGCTGAAACACCAATATCATCGCCTAGTCGTCTTCAACCGGAGATCTTGACGGCTGAAACACCAATATCATCGCCTAGTCGTCTTCAACCGGAGATCTTGACGGCTGAAACACCAATATCATCGCCTAGTCGTCTTCAACCGGAGATCTTGACGGCTGAAACACCAATATCATCGCCTAGTCGTCTTCAACCGGAGATCTTGACGGCTGAAACACCAATTTCACCGCCTAGACTTGAAGCACCTATTTCATTGCCGGTTCTTCCAGCAGAGATACTTTTCCAAATCCTTAATAAACTCCCCATACGATGTGCCCTCCGATGCCAGGCGGTGTGCAAGCTATGTCGTTGTCTCATCTCCGACCCCTTTTTCAAATCCACCTTCAACCATACCAATCAGCCGCTGACCTTAATCCCGTTCCCGCTAGAAAGTTGGAAGAATACTCATCCAGTTTTGTCGTATGAAATCTTTGGATCAGATAGCACTAAGCCTCTGGTGGTGGGTAAGCCATGGCGTCTTCCTGCGGACTTCAAATTCCCCGTGAGTGACATAACCGTGTTGGGTTCTTACAACGGCCTCGTTGCACTGCACCATTTTTCTGGGGGTGGGTCCTCACACTCCTTCTGCCTCCTTAATCCAATTACGATGGAGAAGAAATTGGTGCGTCTGCGTCTTCCCGAACAATTTTGGGAACACTTCTGGAAATTAAAATTTTGTTGCAACGCCTCTGGGCTTTGCTATGATCCCGCGAATGGCGAATACAAGGTTGTGGTTATTTCTAGCAAGAAGATGGACACAATCCTAGTAGTGAGCTTCAAGGATAATAGTTGGAAGTACAAACCAAAATCAATATCTGAGTCATTTAGGAAACCCTTTATCACAGGATTTTTTCGTGTTGGGACTACTGTCCACGGCACTCCATATTGGATTTGTTCCCCTGGCAGTGGCCAGAGTCGACAAATAGTCTGTTACTTCGACTGGCAAAGAGAAAAGTTGAGAGTGGCTGAATTGCCAAACAAGGCTTCCGTGCATGGGTTGGGAGCTTTAGACGGTAAACTTACTGTGGCCCTTGCAGAAGAGGGAATTGCGTGGGGAAGCCAGTGCGAGGTTTGGGCTTTGAACAAGGATGGGAACGACCATGGTTGGAGGTTGTTGTTTGTGATGCCAGGGGATACATACTTTTCTTTTAAACTTTTGTCGTGGGGGAAGGATGGATGGGTAGTCTATGCAAGTGAGGAAGGAAGGCTGATTCATCATGTTTTTAGGAAGAAGACTGATGTCGGACAACTGCAGTTCAGTACATGGACATCCAGTCGCATGGACTTCAGCAACATGGTAGCATATTTTCCAAGCTTTTTTTCTCCAATTACTCATTGTTAGATTTGAATAATTCTAAATTATACATGGTTTTGGTACTAGTTTGTTACATTAATATATGAATGAGTATCTATCTATATAAACTCTTAATTTAGAAGAGTTTAGGATGGATAAGCTTAAAAGGAATTTTAGGAGTTTTGACCAATTAATTTTTTTTTGCCTTTTTTCATTGATTTTCTTTAATTCTATTTTTTTCTTCTTTTTCCTTTAATTCTCTTTTTGCTTTAATTTTACTAACTATCTATATCTATATAAACTCTTAATTTAGAAGAGTTTAGATGATATGTAAAGCTTAGAGGAATTTTAAGAGTCTTGACCAATCATATTGTTTTTGCCATTTTTCATTGATTTTCTTTAATTCTATTTTTTCTTCTTCTTTTTCCTTTTAATTCTCTTTTTGCTTTAATTTTACCAACTATCTATATATACGACTTTAATTTTTTTCTCAACCCATGAGTTTAATTCAAAATATTTAATTATATGAACTTTTACAATTATGTTATAATATTAATTTAATATATTAGTAAGATTTTATTTATAAAAAATCGCGCAATGGCGCGGGGATCATATTAGTATTTCTTAAACTCGCAAAGAAAAAAGGATGTGAGTCAGGCAAAAAGAAAAGTTATTGACGTGGAGGTGTCTACCTTAAATTTCAAACGTTCATAATTTTCTTGGATTTTTCCTTCATGGGAACAAGAACGTTGTGAGTTTCAAGTAGCTATTTCTTTCATGGGAACAAGTTGTTCCCGTGAATTTACTCTGGCTTGCTTGAGTTAATAATCTGTTAGCTTTTATATAAAACAAGCTCATGGCTAGAACCAATGCATGCAACTTGCCTCCCTCAAACAGCTGAAACAGGATGGGGCACAGGGGGCACACTTGGTGGGGGGCACTGGGACACAATTTCAGCAATTTCGATTTCAGCAGTTTCAGCAACACAGGTGGACATTTAGCTAATATGGATAGGTTGGTAGACAAAATGCTAATAAAGTTTAAAAATATGGACATTCTAGTGAACACCCCTATAATTAACACTACATGCTTTCTTGGTGAAACGATAGACAACGCTCTCTGGTGATTTATTCTACAGGAACCACGCTACAAGTTACAAGTCTCGTGATAACCCTCCCTCAAACATAACACTGCATTATGAATTAATCATCAATTTATAATCTTTTTTTCATTAATAATTACAGTAATAATCTAAATAAGCATGATATACATATACACTAATACATATATAACTATTTTAAAGTAAAAAAAAAAGCTCGCACAATGTGCGAGTACTAAACTAGTATATGCTATAGCGGTTTGGTGAATTTACTCACATGTTTAGAGAGAGTTTAATGTTACATCGGATTTGGTGATGCTTATTCACCATGGTGCTGACTCTGCGACTCTCTACTCTCATCATGAGCTTCAAGCTCTCATCCAAAAAGACGTCCTCGAATGCAGGGCTAGCAAGGTCTTCACACCAAAAAAAAAAAATCACAAGGAGCTGGGACTAGGGAAGTAGCGCACTCGACACCCCAATCCCTCGCCTCTCTTCTTTCCAATCAACTAACCAATTGGCGGATCAATGGTGTAGCCATCCCTTGCCGGCTCCGCTGACTGCGCCTCCTAGTTGCTGCCATCTCTCTTTGCCCGGCCACTAAGCTGGAAGGTCAAATCAGCCTTTACTCTTATTAGATCGTAATCGGATGGACTGATGATCGGTGGGTCGTCATTTTAGTGAAGATTATTTACAACCCTAGCTAACAATTGATCGATGAAACAATTAGCGACGGATATGTGATTTTACATGGTAGACAAATTAAGAATTTAAAGGAAAGTAGTTGCTGCACTGCACACGATTATGTTATTACAAATCGACAAATCGGCTATTAATTCATAAGATGTTGGCGGCGACTATGATCAGTTAAGTAGGTGTCGGTGAGGACGAGCTGCACCATTGACATAGGATATTGGGTTTTGTGGTTGCTGAATTTAGTGACGAGTTCCAGCCAGTCATGTGGCAACTCTTTTGCTGCGGCTCCATTTTAGATTAAGCTAGAGAGTTGGAATTAAATGGCAGGAGGAGGGTTAATTTAATTAATTGGATTGAACTATGGGATCTAATCTAAGCTATGGATTTTATTGAACGGATGAGGGTATATATATATTAGGCAATTTATTAATTAGTAAGAAAGTTGTTAGGAGAGGTCCCGATTCGATAGTATAGGATTAATTAGAAAGTAAACAAGCATAGAATTTTTTTTTTTTAAGTCCGCCTATAAATTATTATCATATACATTAATACATAACAAAATCAGTTGTCAACACCGGCTGCCCTAGTAGAAAGAATGGAAAAAAGAAACACTGACCGCCAGATCGGCGGGGTCCAAGCACCAGCGCCGGGATCTTATCGGTCAATCTGTTAATTTCTTTTCCTCTTTTGTTTTGTTACTCTTCGGATTTCGAAGAAACACATAAAGAGGAGAAGAAAGAATCACAAATTTTATCCTCTAGTCTTCAACCAGAGATTGTGACAGAAGCACCAATATCTTGGCCTAGGCGTCAACCGGAGATATTGACGGATGAAACACCAACTTCACCGCATATTTCATTGCCGGTTCTTCCAGCAGAGATACTTTTCCAAATCCTTAATAAACTCCCCATACGATGTGCCCTCCGATGCCAGGCGGTGTGCAAGCTATGGCGTTGTCTCATCTCCGACCCCTTTTTCAAATCCACCTTCAACAATACCAATCAGCCGTTGACCTTAATCCCGTTCCCGCCAGAAAGATCGAAGAATCCTCATCCGGTTTTGTCGTATGAAATCTTTGGTTCTGATAGCACTAATCCCCTGGTGGCGGGTAAGCCATGGCGTCTTCCTGCGGACTTCAACTTCCCCGTGACTGACATAACCGTTTTGGGTTCTTACAACGGCCTCGTTGCACTGCACCATCTTACTGCAGATGGCTCCTCAAACTCCTTCTGCCTCTTTAATCCAATTACCATGGAGAAGAAATTGGTACGTCTGCGTTTTCCAGAACAATTTTGAGATCACTTCTGGAGGTTTAAATTTTGTTGCAACGCCTCTGGGCTTTGCTATTATCCCGCGAATGGCGAATACAAGGTTGTGGTTATTTCTAGCAAGAAGAGGATGGACACAATCCTAGTAGTGAGCTTCAAGGATAATAGTTGGAAGTACAAACCAAAATCAATACCTGAGTCATTTAAGGAACCCTTTATCACAGGATTTTTTTGTGTTGGGACGACTGTCCAAGGCACTCCCACTACGCCAAACAGACACTCAAGAGACGGATAAAAGTCGTCGCCTGAGAGCATAAACCGTCGCCTGAGCATTGAAGAGACGGACGTCCGTCGCCTGAAGGTTTGTCGCATGGACGCCGTCCCTTCAGTCAGTGGGCGACGGAATGACGAAGTTCGTCGCTTCAGTTACATCGAAGCGACGAACTATTGTCGTCTCTTGGGCATAACGTTGACCTTCCGGGAAGGCTCTCTCTCGTGAGCAAGCGACAGCTTCCTCCGTCGCTTCAGTTATAAAATTCTCAGGCGACGAACTCTTTGTTCGTCTCTTGGATGTGTTTTGTAAATTTTGATTTGTGCTGACGCAACGAAACAAAGTTCCCTTTCTCCGTCCCTTGAATGATTTTCTTCTAAAAGCCTAAAATGGAATCTATATATTATTCCCACCTGTACACGCACTCTGCTCATTCATGGAGCAGAGCCTACATAACCAATACATAACAATACCTAAGAATATCGATTTGCTTTGTCTTCCGTGCTCGGGCTAAGCCCTTGCCTTGCTTTTCTCCCGTCACCTCTGGCTTGGCTATCTGCCTTTCCGACCAACTCATATGGTAGTGGGGGGACAGCTGACCACCACTTACCCTGGCTGGCTTTGAACACTTCCGCGATCCTCGTCCACTTCTCCACTGCCATAAAAAGAGACTGAATCTCCTTCTCGGGCAGGCCATAACACCTTCTTTCCCTCAGCTAAACACCATATAAAGAGTCACTCCTCGAGGTAGGTAAGCGACTGGAAGAGTCTTTTGAAGGCTTTCAGCAGAAGGTCTGTGCTACTTCAGTGCGCCTGCTGATAATAGTGAACTACGGCTTAATTGACTATACTACTTCCATTACACTAGCAAACTACACTCTCATTGGACTGAACCCCCGCCTTAGTCTATCCCAATGGTTTCATTCCAGTTTTTCTTTGGGTCTGTTGCTTTCCATCTCTTGAGACCGCCTTTAACGGATAACACAGCGGTATTAAAGAATAAGCTAAAGCAGAGGGTGGTCGTAGATCACCTGAAAGCGAAGAGTTGTTGTAGATAAGGCGAACTGTGGAAGTAGATCAGATTCTCTTAGAGAGGGGCAATTTCCTGCTCTTCTGTACTTCACTTCTGGTAAGTCTCATCGGTCTTATGGAAATCTCAGGCGGATGCCGTAATCGCATAAGCCGGATCAACATCATGAAAACGGCATTCTGGAAACAGTTGGACGCGTTCCCTCCTGCCTTAGTCTTTCTCTCGTACTCCTCCCTCGACCCCGTACATAACTTGGGCATATCTGGTTCCAATTCAAATGCTCTAAATGGGCTTTTTAGACCCATTATTGTCCAACAGGTACCACTTGAATCAAAATCTTTAGTTGGATCGCTACCATGTGGGGCTACTAGGACTTGGGTCTCTTTCGTGGGCGGGGCATCAAGTACATGTATCTTTGCCAGGTGAACGTACTCGTGAAGGAAATGATCTTTACATGGAAATGAAAGAATCCGGAGTTCTTAATGAACAAAATCTTCCAGAAGAAAAAGTGGCTCTAGTCTACGGGCAAATGAATGAACCGCCCGGAGCTCGTATGAGAGTTGGTTTGACTGCCCTAACTATGGCGCAGATTTGTCCATCAGTAATGGAGATCACATTGGTGGGAATATAGGCCGATACGTCTCCAGCTTGTGTTTCAATGACGGGTGAGGTGACATGAAAGGTAAAGAAATGGAAGAGTTTTACTTGATTATCAAGTGCTGCAGATATTTTTTGCTTTGCTCTTTTAACGTATGTCGGTGCTGTTCCGACAAGGGAGACTTGTTTCCAATGCACTTGGCAAATGTGTATTCTATCTCTAAAGGGGTTCGACTCAATATTCTTGAAGGAATCCTTTAGCTACTAATCTAGCTTTGTATCTTTCTACTGAGAGACTCACTCAATTGCTTGTGAAATGGAGGTGAAGGATCGATAGCCTATGAAAGCAGATAAGAGGCTAGCCCCATAGACGAGGGAAAGGCGAAAAGCCTATTAAGCTAGGATGAATCATTTCAGTTCACTACGGTTGGAGACACGGAATGGGGGAAGCGGGAAGGAATGAAATCGGCCAGCAAGTCGGTCTAAGCAGTAAGAGTATAGATTGTTAAAAGCATGGATGAACTCCTTCCATTTGTTCTCCTTCTTCACTTCTCCTTCCCATCAAGCCTCTTCAAGGTTCTGCAAGAAGACCGTCCGGCGGATCAAGACGACTGACGAAAGGACAGATCACCTGCCGATCTGTAATCAAACAAAACTATACCTTAAGAATGGGATAGAGATTGACCGGCACAAATGCCATCTCTATCAATCTACGCTCATTGATGAGACGGCTACAAAAGTATACCCCTTGTCACCCTCTTCACTTAAAAGTAAAGAAAAGATACACACTTTGGAATCCAAATTTGGTGGGGCGTGGTCGTAGATCAGATGACGAATGCACTTGTGGTTAAGACAGGTCCTGCATCTCCTACCTAATGAAATTGACCGACCCGCCAGCGATGGAAATGCCCAAACCAACATAGCTTGCTAGCTGCAGGAGCTGCCAGAGCAGAGGAAGCGAAAGACCTTTACTTATTCGCCTTCTTCAACGTTCGAAAAGAAGTGGATTGGCACACGTCTTCCTATAGCTTTGACTGCGGGAAGAAGGGAGGTGACAGGGCCCTATCACAAAATGAGCAAAGCACCTTGGCAAAAGCTTGGTGGCAGGTTTGCACTCCTTTTCCGCATCAACGCCCCCATACGTAATGATTTCGTGGTACACATCAGATTGTTGATCGACAACCGAGACTGGAAGCAAGGTTTATATCAGAGAAATCGCCTTTCAAACCCTTCATAGGACCTATCAAAGGTGCCTAACCGAGCTTTTTGCTTAAGGGAGTTGGCCGTAGAATCGACATCTGGAGGCTTGGATCCCCTCGTCGATCTGGTTCGATCGACGGCCCTGCCAGTTGCAGGTGTTCCTAAAAGTTGGAGTTGGTACCTTTCCTTTGAGTCGAGCCAGTTGCAAGCGGAGGCTGACGACTGAATATATAGTTCATGTTTCTCCGTTAGGTGGTTTATTCAATTAAGGAGGAGTCGGCTTAGTAGTGAATAGGGACGTGAGGCTGAATGACTTAGAAAGTCCTAAATGAATAGGAACTTCTCTTGTTCACGCTTCTGCTCTTCTTGTGTTAACGGATTTCTTGCTTTCGCTACGCCCCTCCGCTTTACTCACTAGCTTTAGAGCTGCACTCCCTTGGGTGGGGTGTAATCGAGGTTTTTTCCCCCGGCCACGGGGGTCATTGCATATTTTGCTTGTGCTTAACCTTTCCCAATCCTACTCGAAATCATAATGATAAGAAAATTTTTATCAAAATGTAAGGAAGTTAGGAGCTAGTCTACCAAGCTTAAGAAAAAGTGAAAAGTAAGCAAGGTTGTCAGCGAGTAATGCTGGTGTGGCTACTTGGCTTGGCTCGCCATGAAAGCGGACTCTTTCCAAGGAACGTAATGTATCCTGTAGTGGAGCGCGAGCGGAGTAGCTCTTGAAGGGGAATAGCAAGCATTCATAAAAACCTTTCATTGCAATAGCTATAACGCAACGTAATAAGAAGTGAAAAGGACAGAGACACTTCCCAACCAGAAAGCAAAGTTCCCACTGATGGTATACTTAGTGTAAGCGAGCTCTAAGATCACATCTTTGGAATAAAATCCAGTTAGAAAAGGACCGACCCTTTGAGACAGGCGATGACCTTTACCAGTTGAGCAAAAAGCCCAATTACTTAGGCGGGACGGGGCGAGATATCGATATACATATTCCAGCCCGATGAGCTAAACAGAATCTCTATTTCAAGAAGCGATTCAACGAAGCCACTTGAGAAAGTAGATAGAGAGAAGGGAGTGTTGATTTTACGTGTCATTTTTGCATAGCATCATCCAACATTGGGCCAGCTCTTCTCTTTCAACCAAGAAGAAAGCAAGAAGTTGTCATTTTTCCTTCTCTTCGTTGACAAGAGATCTTTCTCGATCAATCCCCTTGCTCCTCATTCTTCGAGACTGAAAATAACCAGAATTTATGTTTGTCACCTAAGGAAGGTGAAGGTACAGGCCAACTATGAAGTACATCCGCAGATGTTACAATAATATGTATATGAGTTTTGGCTGGTACAACCACTCTATTGTCCACTTCTAATAAACGTAATTGACCCAATTCTAGATCATCTTCTGGACTGGGGAAGCGTACAAAATGGAGCGAAATCCGGCCTATACGGATAGAAGGCAGCGGTCCTAATGTCCCGATTCTATGTCCGTCCTATGGAGAGCGTATGGGCCTCTGAGACAAGGAAGCCTTGCTTGAAAGAGTCAACGGAGCAATGGATTATTTGAATCCCCATTACTTTATTAAGAATCAATAATTATGACCACAACAGCATGGGCTTGTTGAATGGCAATGGAAAGGATTTGGCTCATCCAAATAAGATGATCCTGAATAAAAGACTCTTAATAGTGGTTCGCTTCTGAACCGTGCAATAAGGTCACCCATAACACGGCTCTCCTACTTGAGTTACCTTAGCCCCAAGCCATGCTATCGACATGACTCCGAGCTAGGTTCCCCTTAAAAGTAATAACGTATAACGGAACGTGTATTATAAGAAATACGAGAATTCTTGCTACCTATCGTCTATCATCATGAGAATTGATTCATCGTCATGAATTACCGGTATAACCAGCTAAGCTAGAGAGCGGATATCCTACTCGTTTCTGTTCTGGCCTAAACGAAAGGCCCAATGCATTTTCTTTTTATTAAAACACTGATCGAATCCGAGACACCAGAATGAAGTGACGAAAGGCAGTCACGTGCCTTACAACATTAGGGCTTCTAGACTGGCTATTGAAAGGTAAGAATTAAGAAGCCGAGAGCAGCAAATATGGCAATTCCAGCAAAGGAAGAAGCGATCGAGTTGTCGAATTCAAACCGGTCTCCTTCATTCACTCGTCTTGCTACTTTCGGAACTCTTTCGCGGACACGTGGAGTCGAACGTCTCTCTACAATGTACCGTAGGTAGACTGATTATTACTGATTATTTTAGGTGTTTTGGCTGACCGTTTTTACATATATGATAAGTAAAAAAGCTGTAGGAACTAGAATGAAGAGTGCAGTAGCAATAAAAGCGAGAATATTATGGTATGATGTACTCTTCTGATCTGTAGCAAGGGTCTATCCAATATTAGCCGATTTTTTTTAGTAAGAGGGCTTTTGTTAAAGCAATCGAATAGGAAGTAGTTTGCCAGGGGGGCATTAAAAAAAAATGGATCCTCAAAAAATAGAATACCTGTGCGGATATGTTCAGCTTTGGGTTGAAAAGGTAAGGAATTTGACTCCGACTAAGATTATTGTCCATGGTGTAACGGACATAGCCCAAAAAACCCTCGGGTATTGTCAAGAAGAAAAATTCCCTTTTGCTGAGAAAAGCTCGCCTTGCTTTGATTAGGACTTTGACGGGAAAACTCATATTTTTTTGACCGGGTCTTACCCTACTTCTCTTCCGACAACAGCTGTAATAGCAATAGCAGTGAATTCTATAGCAGTCTTCTATCCCTGGGCAAATAAGGCTTATTTCATTCACTGGTTATTCACCATCAACAGGAGAGATTTTGGCTTCATGCCTATTCTATTCCCAATAAGGCCAGCCTATTCATGTAGCTAGCTCAGAGACCCACGACCGCAGGGAATCGTAAGGAGAAGAATTTGGAAAGGAGACCGCAACAGGCAACTCAGCAGGCAAGGCCACAAGCTGCAGCAAGACCACCCTCTTTCCGTCCCCGGCCAGAACCACACGTGCAAGTTTCCCTGCATGTGGCTCGTCCGTGCTTTCCGAGGCGCTGCCTGTGACTCAGCATGGGGCGGAACTGCACACTTTCGTGTTCAGAGCATTGTCCGAGTGAGTAGGCAGCAAGGCGGCGGGGGGGAACCACTATGGTTTTTATTCCTCGATTCTTTTGCATAGTCCGGGGGTCGGCAAGCCCTAGTTTGGCTAGTAGAATAAACGTCAAGTCAAGCCGTAGTGCGCTAGCTAACACAAACCTCGTGTGGGGCCAAGAGTTTTCATTTCCCATCTCATGGAAACCCGAAACCCTTTTCGTTCCGCCTAGCGCTATCCCCCTCTAGGGGTATTTTAGTGATAGGTCCTATAGGAAATGGAGGGAAGTTATTGAGAACGAAGGCGTAGTAGATGGGACAGACAACCTGAAGGAGATGGTGAAATAGGCGTCCCTAATGAAGGAGTCCCCCGCCCGCCTTAGTAGTCTCAAATAGAGCGTGCAGGCTTGCTCTTTTTTTTGTAGTAAGTGATTCTGTTCTAGCGGATCTAAAGTAGGTTTGTGTTCAGAAAGAGGTTTTGTTCTGCCGAGCGGGAATACCTCTTATTACCCAAGATGCCTCTGCGAGGGACTAGTAGACCTCTTACCCCCGCTTTGGACTAAAAAGCCAAAGACGATAATGGAAAAGAAGAGAGAGAGCGGGAAGTGGTCAGCAGACAGCCGATATGGTAACATTTGAGAATATTCGAGTTGCCACTTTCTCCTTAACGTCTGGAATGCCTTCCAGGAAAAAACTTCGAATTGGGAGGGCGATCCTCCCGGTGAACTGACCGTACCCCAAACCGACACAGGTGAACTGTGGCTGTGAAGGTGGGGGCTGCCGCCTCCCGCTTGCACTGTCTTTTCGCACTTAGGCGCACAGCGTGCCATTGGTAATGATTCTACTACGGTGCTACAAATTCGCAAGCTGATCCTAAGTAATCGTTGTTGTTCATTGGATTCCGGAGGAACTACTTCGTTAGGATTGGGGAATTGTTGCGATTCTTCTTGAATAGCCTGGATTCTCTCGTCGAGAGTCACTTTTATAGTATTAGAAAAACTCTTCCGAAGAAGGGAGGAAATAGTGACTATAACTATGAAAAAAATGCCTCTCTTCTCTCTTCAATTATCGAGACCCGCTTTCCAGCCTGACTATTATGTGAAAAAAATCTCATTTTTCATTATACCTTCCTTTGAGTGCTCTGCTCCCCCCAAACCCAGGGATTTTTTGGGTAATCTGCTCCCATACTGCAAACAGTCAAATCTGAACCTTGTCGCTCTTCTTTCTTTCCTCGCGGGCAGGAAGCACACCAGCAGCGTGCATTGCGTGATTCTATAGTCAATCTTATTATTCGAAGCTTTCTGCGTTCAGTCAAAAAGGACTTCTATTTAGAGACAACGGTTCAGAAACCCCTTAATCTGGAAACCTACCTACCAGACCAAGGGAAGAAGGTATCAGATCTATGCAGTTCTTTAAAGATTTTCCTTATTAATTCGAATTGGTGGTGGAGGATATAGAGTGCTGGCAAAGCTGGATCACAAGCGATCTCTTTTGACCGTATCTTCGCTATGTATACTAAAGCCCGTGGTTCAAGTGATTATCCATTTGAATTATGGCTTGGTCGAGCGAGACCTAAAAAAAAAAGTACTGGCAGGCGATCGTGTTTTTCACAGGATTTATCGTTACTCATGTCAGCATTCTCACTTCTGAGCGTAGGTGAGAGAGGTTCTACCGATACAGATACAACATCGCCTCTTTCACCCCCAAAGCGGGACTAGCTTAGTTAGGCTATCCGACTGAACTGGATGCGCGGTCTATCATTGTGGAAAGCGAGGTTAGTTTACTAAGTCGTGTTTTCTGTAGTTTTCCCATGTTAGAACTTCTGTACCACTTCGATCGATCCGGAATGGATCGGTTAAACATTCTATTAGGGGGCCCGGTCTTGACTCTTCTGTGTGGTATTCATTCTCGTTCGGCTCTTGGAATCACATCCAGCAGTGGTTGGAACAGCTCGCAAAATTCAACCACTTCACCGTGCCTTTCTTGGTTTGACCAACCGGTGATTTCCTACAAGTCTTTTTGCTCAAAAAGCGGATCAGTGAAAGGTATAATGAAAAATGAGATTTTTGGAACTCATGGCTGGAAACAATCCTTATGGTTTTTATATCCGGTAGGAATAATAAGAAGAAAAGTCCGGGATGAAAGCTTGGACCTACTTATTAAATAGAAAGATCTCTCGCTGCACACTTTCTATATATCTCTTTTCGGTTGCAGATCATGTACTCTAGCTTTGCCAAGGCCTATCCTTCTTTGCGGCGATTTCCCATTTATTGTGTAAGAGTGGAAATTAGCCCTCGTAAGGCAGGCTACTGTTGGTACTGAGAAAAAGAAACCTTATAAGGATAGGATAAGAGGCTGTTTGTGCACGAGAGAAGAAAGACTCACAAGGCGGTTGGGCGAGGTGCATCTCGAGGGGCAGAGCTTGAAAAGCGAAGCGAGCCACTCTTTCCTTTTGATTATGTCGTGACGCTGACTGAATCCGATCCATAAACCCGGAAACGAAAGAAAGTTCGTTCCCTTTCGTCAAGTAGGTAAAGTAGGCATACGAACCACTTTAGCTTTGCCTTAGACTCTATTGAAACAAAGCAAAGAAGAAGGCGGCTCACCTGGGGTAGCCCCAGCCTCTCCTTAAGGTAATAAAAAAAAGAATGTTGCTTTCTCTTACGAAGCGGTCATTTTTTGGGCCAATCAACTATTGCTAGTGCGAGAATGGGAGTACATTTTGGTCGGTGGGCTTTAGGAACATGGTAAGCCTATCTTTCTCCATATGGAAGTGCTGCGGGCACATAGAAATGTGGGTAAAGGAAGCCTCAAAAAGCGAAGGCCGAGCTGTAGGTCACGTGACCTGCACCGAGTTGGTGGCTGACTGGGCTTTTTCCTTGATCAAAGGAGATCAGCTCGCCTTCTTGTTATCCAAAAGTCGGTCGAATCGGGCCTACCCCGCGAACGTCCTGCGCCCCCGCTTCCAAAGACTCAGCGATAGGGTAGGGCGTAGTGACTACTCAGATGAAAGCTTCGGAGGGTGTTAAAACTTCTGGACACGAAGACTCATCTGAGTATGCCTCATATGTCTTTGGCAAAGTCGAGTTCTTTTCTTCTTCATCAGCCTTCCTTCTCGCACTCGAAGTGGTAGCGGTACTGGTTTGGCTAGGTAACATAATGGAAATGTATCGGAGTGCAAATCCTGGAATGACGGTTCGACCCCGTCCTTGGCCTCGGAGAGTAGCGAGCACCACGGAACTTGAATCAATCAAATGGCATAGTGGAAGGGTTCCTTTGTTAAAAATCCACAGACAACATTCTGGAACTTCAAAACCAAGCAAGATGAGAATCAGCCAAGATAACAACAAGCCAAACCCTCGCCGCTTATTTCATTTTCAATACCGCCTGCGCCTTCGCTTCGTGAACGATTCTTAGGGTTAGGTCTTAGATACATAAAATATTTTGAAACAAGATCTTTCTAAATCACAGGCCAAATAGTGTCTCATCCTTATAGGCACTCTGTCCCTTTAAAGAGAAAGTGGAATAAAAGAAGAGGGTAAAAGTGAGAATGTACCTATGAGATCGAAATAGAGGAAGAGGAAAAGCCGAAATGAAAAGAATGATTGTATTTGGGTTCGGTTTCCGTTTCTTCCTTTGTTTCCTAATACTATTCTCTTCCAGCATATCAGCTGTCCTTCTTTTGGATAAAGGTTTCATTATGAGTCTTAATCTAGTACAGACTATGGCTTAAGAGATTACATAACCTAGCTATATCCATATAAGAATGCTTCGGGGGTAGCTTGAGGAGAGGTTGGAGGTTGACTTCCTGTGGGAGTGGGTTTAAGATCAGGGCACTAAGGAAAGATAAGGTTTAAAAGTAAAAGCCAACGGGAGGCCGGTATTTTGATTCGGCCGTTTCGGGAACGTAGAATGTAAGAGAAATTCAAATGAGAACTCAATTTCGTACGAAGTATGACTCGCAGTGAGCCCCCCTCGCACAGTCTCGCATGCCGAAACTCTAGAGGTCAGGTTCCCTTCAAAAAGGGGCTTCGTAGCTGACGCCAAGCACAAGCTACTTATTTCGACTGATTACAAGAGTCTATCCATCGCATATAGGCTTTAAGGGCGTCGTGGTATAACCGTCGAGGTGAAGTCGTGACCTAAAAGATCGAACGGAACGATACTTAGACAAGTAAATCCTTTATCTTATATCTTATGAATTCCAAGGCATTTTCCTTGAAGGGGATTCATCGTTCGAAGGGAAGTAGACTACTCAAGAATTGCCGGGATTCGAGTGAAGCAGCGGAAAATACGACAGAGGCAATTTAATGCTATTTGTCGCCCCACGTTAGAACTCTCTTTAACCGCTTTCTTTATAGCTCAACCTTTTTTTGAACACCGATTTAATCGTAAGCTTCATCTTCAACTTCTGGACGAGTTCGAGAGTTTGGTTCAACTGAGACTGATGTCTTATCGGGTTCAGATGGGGATGGGAATGCGGACCATATCCCAAGCCTTGCTTATACATTAAAATCCCGACCTAGAACGAGCGCGTTGAGCTTTTCAGTGCACATTTCGAAAGAAGCGACAAAATCAAAAGGGGCGACAAAATAGCTTTTAACGCGCGTTTAGCAAGCTTTTAACACAGAAAAAAAGCCATTGATCCTGAAAGTTTACCATAATGAATTGTATGGAGAGGAGGTAGTTGATGTCAAGTAAGTAATCGGATGTAAAGAGAGACTTGTAGCTTTGTCACGAATGCGGCATATTGTTCAAACATTTGATAACCATAGTCACTCTTTACTCAACGATCAATATGAGTCAGACTCCATAGAATTTGATCAATCCCTTTTTCTGGCCTTAGGGTGGAGAAATGAAACGAGTAAACTCTCTCTTCAGCCAAAAACTAATCACAGGTCTCGATCCAGGATTCTATTTCATCATGAGTCTGAAACCTTTGCCCTATTCTTATCCATGAATAGATCTCTTTACTTGTATGACTTAGATATCTCGTATTTCTCGAAAAAGTGATTCGATTGATGGGATTTGGTATGATACTTATGAGATCGATGAGATCCTCCAGTTCTCGCGAAGAGAATAAGATGCTTCTATCCCTTCCTCTGTCTTTTCCCGCTTTGCTGCCATGCTAACCTTTGGGATGAAGATGGATGAACAAGCACTTGAGCCTGGAACTGATGAAATTAGGGGAAAACATGAAAGACGCGTGGGACAGAGGGCTCGTAGTACCTGCTAGCGCAGCTATGCAGTGGAAGGGAAGGAGCCTAAATCGACCCCCTTCTTTTTTTTTTCTTTGAAAAAAAGTAGTACAAAGAGATTAGACTCTCGGATGAGACTAAGCAGCTACCGACCGTTCCGACGCGCCCCTGACCTATCTTGATTAAGACCGACTCATGGAAACCCGAAACCCTTTTCGTTCCGCCTAGCGCTATCCCCCTCTAGGGGTATTTTAGTGATAGGTCCTATAGGAACTGGACGATCCTATTTGGTCAAATCCCTAGCGACAAACTCCTGGAGCGCAGCCATCTTATCCACTGAATTAGCTAGAAGCTATCGCTTCGGGTCGAAGCACTAAAAGAAAAGGACCGGGAAACGCGGCAGCATAGGAACCACGGGACCCCCCTACTAGTAAAGGGAAAACGGAAGTTTGTCTTTGTATAGGTTGGGTTGCTGGATATACGGGATCCTTGTAGTAGGCTGAGCCAACATCCAGCCGAGAGAGGGCAGTCTTTAGAGGCAAGAGGGTGGTCGAGTCTTTGCCTTTTCTTATCTTCTTCCCGCCCTAGGAGTTGAGAAAGGAAAGGGGTCGTGTGCTCTAAATTAGCTTCAACATTATGCTATTCAATCTTAGCTGAAGGATTATATAGAAAGGCGAAAGAAGCTCGACTGGACCTCTTTCTTCACATATGGCCCACTACCACTAAAAAGGAAACCGCAAACACTGAAATTGCCATAAGCGGGAGCGGGAAGTTCTTAAGAAGAAGGAGATCCATCCCACTTTCAATGCCAAGTGCCCGGTTTCCACAAAGCATTGCCCTTCGTGAAAGGTTTGTATAAAGGGGCTTCTTCAAATATCCTATATATATAATAAAGTAGGGGCTTTAAAGCTTGTAGTTTAGGGGTGCGCTTCTTCCAGAACCTATACAAGGCTCGATGTAATTGAGTCTCTGATAGAGGCTCGCTTCGCTTTTGTTGCGGAGCTTGCTGCTTTTTGGTACCGGCTTAACAACCTAAAGGATATTTTTTCCTATAGCTGTTGTTGCTGTGGCTTTCATTCTAAAGGAAACCGAAGAACCAACCTTTAGTCAATAGGAGCCCTACTTTCCTCTTTGCGACCTCATCACTTCCAAAAAAGGGCAAACCTCTTTCTTAGTCATCGGGCAGAGCGCACCTTTGGTACTTCAGTAGGGCGAGCTCCTAGGCACATGGCCGTAAGGTGCCGAGCTTATCTGTAAATAGTTTATTCTCCAGAAGAAGGATTTATTATCGCTTAGTGCTTGTGGTAAGGAATGACCAAAAGAATGATGAAGGAAATCGA
Source organism: Persicaria maculosa (assembly GCA_963922045.1). Classification (NCBI taxonomy): domain Eukaryota; kingdom Viridiplantae; phylum Streptophyta; class Magnoliopsida; order Caryophyllales; family Polygonaceae; genus Persicaria; species Persicaria maculosa. The sequence continues at coordinate 49,135,582 of OY998258.1, read as the reverse complement.
TTGGGCTGGTCAACTCCTTTTTAGCTCTATCGAAAAGGGTACAAGAGTGGGGAGCCGACTCTCGTTCTTTGGACCAACCTATGACCGCTTCGTCACTTTTTTTTTCACATACACCGGGAGAAAAGGTTGCGATAGCAAGCCCCTCCCCGGCCGGAGGGCCTCCAGGACAGGGGGGCGGCAGTCAAGCATTCACTCTCGAGATTCATATTGATCAATCGATCTCCGCGCCCTGCCAGTTCGCTAAGTAGACTCACTCTACCGAAGGTAGGGATTGATGGATTGTGAACAGTGACAGAACTGTTGGTGTACTTTCTTTCTTGTCAGCCGTTGGGGTACCACTCCTCTTCTCTTGTCCTTTGATGAAGAGGAACAGAAAGACTAAATACCTTTTTTTTTTGCTACCAATTTCTTTCTTTGTAGTCTAATAGATCTACATGTTCTAGCAGATCTAAAGTAGGTTTGTGTTCAGAAAGAGGTTTTGTTCTGCCGACCTCCGGATCAAGGTATGGTAGCATCGGGGAAGCGAGGCGAGGGTCTTTCATTAAAGGGGGAAAAGAGGGGTGGGGCGGCATGGCTAGCTCCGTAGAATCTCTTGTATGAAGAGAGTAGGAGTGAAAGGCAGTCGAATCCCTTCCTTGACCCCTTTGGAAATTCCCAAGACTTCTCACCTTCGTCTAACAGCCTATTGGACCTAGCAAAGAAAGCTGGAAAGAAAGGGCCGCATTATACCCTCCCAGGGGCAGGGAGCTCTCTTTACTTACGATACGAAATTTCGCAAGAAAATAAGTAGCTTCAAAAAGCACTCCGGCCGTTTGTTTGATAAGCTTTGCCGAGTTGGGCTCTATCGGCCTGCTCGCCTTGGTCAAATGCGAATATGTACTGCGCTGGTAATAACTCTCAATTTCGCGTGCATCCGTTAAGCCTGCCTTACGACTGAAAATGGTTCACGTTCACAGCCCTATAGCGCTAGCCTTGCTAAAGGAATGCTGAAGAAATCGTTAGGCCTCAAAAATGGAATACCCGAAAAAGGCAAGCAAAGGTCAAGAATATCTTGGTTTAACGTTCGGATGGGTGTTCACCCCAAAGTGTTCCCGGACCGCATGCATACATCCGTTAGTAACTTAGTGCAACATGGGAAATTTCATTGAGAGGAATCAGCAAAGAAAAGAAAAATAGGTCAACATCTTAATGTGTATTTTTAATATTGTCCTCGGGCTGAAGAGTGTCCTAAGATCAATATCACAACCAATGAAGTCTGCAAGTTTCACATCCAAGTAATACCCGATCCGATAGTTTATGATATAGATAGATATCTATTTAAAAACAACATTCTAAGAAAAGATATTAATAGATATCGTTAGTTGTCCGGTCGTACCCAAACAATAATATTCCAGAAGAAAATGCACCTAAGATCAAATATTTCGAGCCGCCTGCAATGTCTCTAAAAAAGAGAGAGAATTAAGATGGTCTGTAAGTTAACGGGATGAGCTACGAAAAGCGTCAGCGACCCCTCTCCATACAATTGTTCGTTTCCAGATTGTTAATCCTTCAGCTAAGATTATAATAAGGGGGTGGTTTCTAAACCGGAAGACCATCTTCCCCGATCAAGAGGATTTGGCTTTAGATTTACTTATTTATAAGTATAAAAAAGTCTTTTCTAAGAATTTCCTATTCTATACTATTTGCTACTATTGGAATTTCCCATTGCTGCAGTAGTACGCTATTACAAATGTAAAAATGTTTGATTGTAAATGAGCGAGTCATTTTAGTACTAAGATTCTCCTACTTCATATGTGGGCTTATCGGTTACTAACGGATGTATGCATGCGGTCCGGGAACACTTTGGGGTGAACACCCATCCGAACGTCGATTTGGGGTACGGTCAGTTCACCGGGAGGATCGCCCTCCCAATTCGAAGTTTTTTCCTGGAAGCCTAAACGCCCTTGTTGACTATGACAACAGTCGCGACTATAAACAGACTCGCGACTATGGCAGGGCGGTACGCTCTGCTTTCTCGCGACCTCTACTCTAATCAAAAGACTAAAGGGTGGTCTACGATCAGCTGAAGGTGAGCACTGAAATGAGAAAAGCTTGTAGACTCGTAAGGCTTCACTCCACATTCGAAAACGAAAGCGCACACTTCACTACGACCACCCTTTAGATAACAAAAAGTGTCCACCCCCAAACTAGGACTTTCGACCGGCCCAGCTGGTATTGACTTGTGCCCTGCTATCGGTGGTTGCTCGCTGCCATCCCTGCCCGAACGGAACGAAGAGGCCCTGCCCATCTCTTTCTCCTCTCCTCATAGGGGGCTCAATAGCACCTCGTTCAATTCTTTCGAAGTCATTGGATCCCTTCCCTCGTTCGAGAATCTCCTCCCTTCTTCCACTCCGCCCCGAAGAGTAACTAGGACCCATTTTTCTTATTCTCAAAGTAGAAGATTCTTCTTTTTACCGATGCCATGTGAATCGCTAGAAACATGTGAAGTGTATGGCTAACCCAATAACGAAAGTTTCGCTTTGAAACCATGAGCTGTGAATGGGTAAGGAAGAGAGCTACTGGGTGCATAGGAAAGGCTAGTAAGTAAGGGATGAAGATGTAAGTTATGGCATCGTCAAAATTGGATTGACCTTCGCTTCGAAGCACAGTTTTTCCTATTTATTATTTCTATATTCTATAGAATCCTCCTATATAAGCATAGTAACTATTTTACGTTTACTGACAGCTTAGTGTGGATAATGGGACAACAGAGCCTTCTCTTGAAGGCCGGAAGGTTGACCGACTTACCCATCAAGCGGAGCACCAGGACACCCGCCCCTCTTCTCTTACTCCATTTATGTTTGGGAATTTACCCTTGATTTGATCAAAGTGCCCACCCTTTCTCCATATGTTGGGGGTGTGCTCACAGAACTAATTACTGAATCCGCGAAAGATAAGATAGGCCAGCCGTGAAGGCCTCGATTCATGCCTCCTTCTTGCTTGCTCATCAAACCTTCCCTCCTACGACTAGTCGTTCACAACACGCATAAAAGGTGGGAAAGAGTACCCTTTGAGGATCGCGGAAGTGTTCTCACTATGGTGATTCGGTGAAGAGGGTTGGTCGTAGTCAGTTTAAACACATAAACTTAGTCATTTTGATCAACATGGCTGCAAGTGGACTAAGTTGAATTACTTTACCAGTCACCCGGCCTCGTATTAGAAGATCATCTTACCCTGTGGTCGACATTCTATTCTTCTTAGTCGTAGGTGCTCGTTCTATTTTTATTTGAATGGGCCGAGTCTCCCGAGGTACATATGGCCGGAGTACATTGAATGTACAGAAATGGCTATAACAGAGTTTCTGTTATTCGTATTAACAGCTACTCTAGGAGGAATGTTTTTATGCGGCGCTAACGATGCGCCGAAGGACTTCAAGACGAAAACGAACCCGAGATTGGAAAGCAAGAAAGGGTAGAACTTGGCCAGCAGGAGCTGCTCATTCAATGAGCATTCTCTATGCCTTGAAGAGGACTCGAACCTCCACGCTCTTTAGCACGAGATTTTGAGTCTCCAACAATTATTCCAATAATTACATATCCGATTTGACAAGCGTGAAGCTATGCCTCTAAGTCCGCTTGGCGAGTCAGACTACTATCTTCTTTTATGTAATATCGAGTTTTAGAATGGATTCTCCTTTATTAGCTAGTTGAAGCACCCATCCAATTGAGTCTTTTTTGAAGGAAGCCAAGCATTGAATGACTTATGAAGAGAAGCATGCCTAGCTTTATGGTAAATCGAATAGATAGAGTAGATACCGAATCAACTGTCTTTGGATGAGATTGAGTGTTGATTCATGGGGATGTCATAAGAGAGGTTAGGCAAAAAGGTATAACCAGTGGCGGCTATTCATTTGTCCACCACGGAGTGGGTGAATTCCTATTCCATTTGCATCTCGAATTCGCCCTTGATCCGTGTAGACCAAGGGCGAACACTCATCGTTTACGGCATGGACTACCAGAGGCGCACACAAAAGGAATGTGGTTCTGGTTGAGGCTTTCTTTCCCTTATTAGTCTTAGTAAAAAAAGGGGGCGCAGGACGTTCGCGGGACGAATCAAGCTGAACACATGTTTGACCCACTCTACGAACTGAAAGCGAGATCTTGCAAAACAACCACGCAACGCCCGGATCTGCAAGAATGACTATGTAGATAAGGAGATCAGCGCTATGATCGCTTTGAGTTCTGCGATGTTTGTGTATGCTTACTTACGTGCAAGTTGCTATTCGGCCGTAGATCGGGTTCCGGGTTTTTTCCTCGAACTCCCGGATGGGTATTTCGTACGGCTATAGAATTGATAGTTGTTTATGCAGAAAGGAATCAGCTATGACTCTGATAGGCAAACTTCCTCAACTTAAGCTGTAGTAGACTTTGTAAAGGCTTTATTGCCTTTACATTCATATGCCTCTGAAACAACTAGAGCCCGCTATCAAAGTTTAAAGTAATTGATATAAGTTCAAATACGGTAGGAAAGACTGATATGATTGGATAGGCTATCAAAGAAGACTGGCTGACCTCACTTAGGGAGCCCGTATCCAAGCACCGTGGCTAGCTGTTTCTATGTTTCTAGTAGTAGGGGAGACCAAACCTGGACATGATGTTCGGTAAAACTTCCTTCAGTGAGAAGTTCCGTTCCGTCCACCGCTCGCGTTCTTATATCCCAAAAGGGGCCGCCCGAAGAAAGGCTAAATGGAAGACTCCTTTTCTTCGATCCCTCTGATTCGCACCCCTTGACCGGTCTAGTGCCATGGACCTCCGCTACGAACGCGGGGAGTTCAGTCGAACAACGTAAGGAGTCTAAGGTTACAGAAGCCTTCGCCAACTTTGATAGGCATAGCATTGCAAGCAAATAGAGCAGAGAGCCTACCCTTTCTTTCTATTAGAGTCGCGAGCTTGTTGTAGTCGGTCCTAAACTAAAGGGAGAATCTTGCTGCCTATTAGTCAAGCGCTAGCACTCCTATTCCTATAGAGAGAGTAAGGCCATCCTGCTATTAATGAAAGCAAACCGAAAGAAAAAAACCCAGTGCCTTTCGTATAGATCGAGACTTGTAGCTTGATTCTTTACTCATTCCATATTGGGAAGAATTGCAGGAAATCGTGCGTTCTTCCTACCAAATCTAGGATCAGATTTGAACTAAGCTTTTACGGATATCAAAGGTCAACCTTTCTATTCTAAAAAAGTCTTTTATGATGGAAGTGAACAGCAACAAATCTTCTTTTTCTGCAGCATTGCTTCTATGATCTTAGGAGCACTGGCCGCCATGGCCCAAACGAAAGTAAAAAGACTTCTAGCTCATAGTTCACGGTAAGGCTTATTACCAACACTGGGTGTTCAATAGCGGGATGAAAGACCAGCCAGCCTATTCCCCCAAAAGCAAGAGCAGATAGGCCCCTTTCCGGCTACTAGATCACTCCAGTGCTTCGGGTACTACGGACCCTCTGCCATCCATTGCAGCAAAGCCGTTTCATGAGCGGGGGGGCTAAGCGCAGTAGTTCTTTGAATCAAACGTTGAATGAAATCGACATTTCCACGAACCATCACGAATGGCGAATGAGAAGAGGAACCCCGGCACTTGAGAAACCACCCCCTTATTATAATAGTACCTCCTCTTTTTCTGCCCTTATAATGGCACTTGAGAAACCAGATCATGAATGAATAGAAAATGATAAATATGTCAATAGCAGTTGCCCGCGATTGTTCTATATATAAAGTGCCATTATAATAGCATAAGATGGTCTTCCCTTGGAACCAATGAACCTTCTTCATTGGTTGTGATATTGATCTTACGGAGGTTCTGAAAGAAGGAATATATAGACTTGTAGAGACCCTCGAGATTGTTCGGCAGTTCGCTAAGGAGACTTAAGAAATATGGTAGTAGTTCTATTACATTACTCAGATGTTTCAGTTCGCTTTAGACTCCGCGGAAGTGGAAAGAAGTTGCTAAGATAGGTTGTGGAAAGGAAGGTACGCCGTTAGAGTTTACCACTACACTAACGCTATGTGATCCGGTCAAGGCGAAAGGTCCCGCCAGGTGTTTTAAGAAACCTCTTTTAAATCTCTCATATAGATAGATCGAGGTTTTCAATCCTTTCCCTCTTCTTTCTTGCCGCTTTCAGACTTGACACCTTGATTGTCGGAGTGAACGGGGTTGACTCGATATCGGGAGGGACTCATACGTAGGGAGTCATCGGATTCTTCCATAAATTCCACTGCGCTCCGCCAGTGCGGTTCGTTCAAAAAATTCCTAGCTCTCTATCTATCTCCGAGATGTTTGGATTTTTCAAAACTCCATGGACATGCAGAAGAGAAATGCTATCCCCACTCGGACCAAGACATAACTTTTACTTGTTCAAATAACAATTAAGGTGAAGCAGGGTCAGGAACAACGAATCTCTTTATGATAAACAGATCCATTTTGCAAGTTCGTTATTATGGGTAGTTCCTACAAAGGATCGGACTAATGACGTATACAATACTTGCATTCTCGATGTAGATGCTACATAGTTGGTTCTCATCCTTCAGAGACTACGAGTGTACATCACAAGCAAGAGCTAAGTCTAGTCCGTGTCTAGCCAAGCTCTAGACGGGATAGACATTCACGTGTACGAGAAGGAACTACCACTCATTAGTACAAGCCTAACAAGAAAAAGGGAATTCATTCCCTTGTTAGAAAATATCTCACGGACGGCGCCCTAGCAAGATGCAAGATGCCCGGGCCGAGCAAGCCATTGCATTACTGTCTGTTCGTCAGTCTTTTGCTTAGCGAATACCCTTGTGAATTCGGCAGCGGTAGTTAACCTCGGATAGCTATTCAAAGCATGACGGAAGAAAGGACGAGCGGTTACTCTAGCAGCGGCCAAAGCAACCCTCAAAGAGCGGATACGTTCTAAACCGATTCTTTCACCCCCGGTTCCAGCAACCCAACCTATACAAAGAAAAACTTCCGTTTTCCCTTTACTAGTAGGGGGGTCCCGTGGTTCCTATGCCCGTACTTAGAAAAACACCTTTCCTTGAGAAGGAAGGTCCTTGTTTCGGGAAGGGTTCTTGACCCTTCCTCAGAGGTACGCCGCGGTGTCCTTCGCTTTCCAATTCTGGCGGGCTTCTGCTGGGCCTGGGGGGGCAGCTGGAGAAGAGGACGATGGATGTCCGAGATCCAGAGAGGCGGGTCTTGGTCTATTTGACTTTCGTCTATCTGCCTACGACTTCTTTCTTGACCCTGCTCGGAATGAAAGGAGACCTCCCGTTGGTGGCCTCTTACCTCTCTTGCTTCCAAGTGAGCACCCAGGTGAACCGTAGTGCCCAGGGCGTTCCCCTTTCATTTCTAAGTCAATTATGCTTCGGCGGTAGTCCGAGACTCTCTGGAGAATTTCGTTGTGGTCTATCTCGACTTGTCATTTACAGCTCTAGTTTGGAAGAGCAATCAGTGCATTTGAGAAAGGTGTTTACCAGGTTGCGGGAACACGAACTGTATGTCGTCGAAATGCTCTTTTGATCAAACAAAGATGAAGTTCTTGGGGCATGTCATAGAGCATGGTGCTCCCCACCCGGGAATCACTTCACTCACCCCGCCATGCCTTAACCCATACTAATCGGAGACTTTAATTGGTCATTTTTTCTTCCTTGATTTAAGGCCCAGATCCATAGCAAACATCTCATGCTTAACTCATACTAATGTGAAGGTATGACCATTCTAGTGGTTACTAAAAGAAAGCTAGATCACAAGGTTCATCTGCAGAGATTTTCGAAAGATCAAAATCTCAAGGAAAAAGGATGCCCGCTAAGGTATTTATCCTGGCGATTGGCCGAGTTGGAAGACCAGAAAAAGCTGAATCATTTTTGCGGGTCAAATCGTTTAAAGCAAAGATTCCGTTGGTGTTCCATAAGCCCTATTAAGTCCTATTTTATTCACTCTTAGAATAAGAGGTCCAAATTTTTGGTTAGCGTACTCAATCAAACGGGTTATTTTCTCCCCGACTACGGATCCCACACTACCCGCGCCCGCCCAGTGTGCTTCTTTCACGACATGCTCTGGTCCCGGGGTGCCAATGTTCGTATTAGACTTAATCAAAAGCCTGAGCCTCTGAACAAGCTAGGAAACTTTTTATCATCTCATAGTGTGACTGTCTTGTGTTGGTGCCACGCCGCCATCCCTTCTCTAACAAGAAGTAAGTAAACTCCCTCCGAATAGCTCTGTTTGCTTTATCAAACAATTATCCCGTCCCTGTACTTGTTCATATTGATTTTTCATTCTAATTAGACTTCAAAGCAGGATAAGAACATAGTATTCTATTATATCCTATCGTTATTGTACTGACTCTTCTTTCTTTTTGATTTCGGGTTTCTTTCGGCCATTCAACAAGAAATCCAAACCGTGGAAACCGAAAAGCTCCAACAAGAGCAAATGCTGGGGCTGATATGGGAGCATCCGCTTGCTTGTGTTAAGCATAACGCTCTCTCTTCTTCTACTCTAAAGATAGATCTTTTCCTTTGTTGAGATAGGGTGACCCTTCCACGAGTGTTATTCCGTGAAATAACTCGAATTTCAAATCATTCACTTGCTTTAACTACTCATGCTATGGATGTGGGAGCATTAACCCCGTCCCTGTGGGCTTCTGAGGAGCGAGAGAAATTGTTGGAATTCTATGAAAGAGTCCCGGGAGCCAGGATGCATGCCAGGGTATGATCGTTACTGTATCCGTATCGAAGAGATGCGACAAAGTGTTCGGGCCACTCTCCCCTTCCCGGGCTGAGGCCCCCCTCAATCAATGGGTTCTCTTATGAAGAGAGTTCTCTTCTTTCATTCATTATTGGACGTAGTGAAGCTCGACTGAAAAGGAGAGGGTGCAAACAAAGGGGAAAGGGGTACCAGCTCTACTGATAGCTTACTGGTCTGAGTCTGGGGCTACGCTTTCTGACTTTAGGGCGAGTGTCTCATTTCTCACTCCTCTCCTCGGTCCTTCGAGGAATTTCATCTTTTTTTTCATTCTATTCCACTCCCATTCTTAACTCCTGAATGGAATGCGGATGATAGAGCAGAGGGTGGTCGTAGATCAGCGGATTGTAGCTAGGAAGAAGTTCTGGAATCTTCTGGGGGACCGAAGGCAGTTCTCCGTGCACTGGACACGTAGCTTACCGAATCAGTTGCGACACGGGCCTTATTCCCGGAAGTGGGTTAAAATCCCAAAAGTGAATAATTGCAAAGATTTTAGATATTGTCTCAGTACTTGTGGCTAGTCCTCTTATATGGACTTGACCTCCTTAAGGATGCTTCCACAGAAGGGGCGAGAGGTTCTATCCTTCGATAGGAAAAGCTATGTGTACCGAACGGGAAATCTATACTTGTAGGCGGTGATACCTCAAGCCCATGATACATCTCGTCAAGCCCGGCTCGCGAGGCATCCCTCTCGCAGTAGGTGCTTATTGCTCGCCTTGCTCTTGTGACATGCTATGTTTCCCTTCTCCATTCCCAAGTAAAGGGTGAGTCCCATGCCTTCCCTTTATACGAAAAGGAAGGGGAAGTCATCAGACAGATCTTTTTTTTTATGAACAAGACAGAAGGAGGATATATAGATTTGCGGAAGAACTCTGCCCGAGAAGCTTCGGGATCAACTCGACCCGGCCGAGAGAGATAGATGCATTGGAAGATTTGATTCTCTGCAACTAAACGAACTATCGCCCTGCTGTCTTCAATACCCGTTGTCATATATTCTGATTACAGAGAAGTGTTTGGGCGGATCAGGCCGTGGGTAGTTTTGCAAAGCCAGAGGTCGAGCTTCTCCTCCATTCCCAGGCTTCGGGGACAATCTTCCTCTTCTGGCGTGGAACCAAGTCGTGGCGGGCGTCGTGAGGGCAGCCAAGATAACAACAAGCCAAACCCTCGCCGCTTATTTCATTTTCAATACCGCCTGCGCCTTCGCTTCGTGAACTTATTGAGAAAGGAAAGGGGTCGTGTGCTCTAAATTAGCTTCAACATTATGCTATTCAATCTTAGCTGAAGGATTAACAATCTGGAAACTTGATTTGAAACATTTGATCTTACGGAGAATATAATAAGGGAAGTCTTTAAAGAACTGCATAGATCTGAATCCTTCTTCCCTTGGTCTGGTAGGTAGGTTTCCAGATTAACAATCAGTCGAGGCTCGTCCATGCCCAATCCCAATGGATAAACCTTCGATCTGCCCTTAGCTCTATAATCTACCCCTCTTTTCCAGTCCCTTAAAGCCCTCCTCTCCTAGGCCCCCCTGGGCCGGAAAAATGACAGACAAAGCTTTACATAGTGCTTTTTTTTCTTAGTGATTGGAAAGTAGGGCTCCTATTGAGTCTCTTTCAAGCAGTGAGTTGGAAGTCCTTCTTGTTAAGCGTGTGCGGTCCAGGTGATCAAATAGATTCCCTGCCAGACTGAATACCTTCTCTGCTGCCTTTCCCTTAAATAAGCTCCGTAAGCCATTAAGAGTTTCCTGCCATAAGTTGCCTTCGGGTCACTTTGAGAGATCCAATATCGATGATCAGGCCACGTTGCTTACAAAGAAAGTCAGGTCCCATCTCGATACCGTAAAATCGAATCAATAGTAAGGAAAACACCAATAGAATGAGTTTTTTGACACTTAATTACGCCTTCTTTGGCTTTCTTTCTCGACGAAGGAATTGATAGAGGGCGGTGGCGAAGAAATAGAAGTGAAATCTTGACCAGTTCGTATAGAAGTCAAGGGAAGAGTTTTCAAGGAACCAGCTCCTGGGGACCTCCGTCTATCATCCTGATGTTCATTGCTATACCATCATTTGCTCTGCTATACTCAATGGACGAGGTAGTAGTAGATCCAGCCATTACTATCAAAGCTATTGGACATCAATGGTATTGGACTTATGAGTATTCGGACTATAACAGTTCCGATGAACAGTCACTCACTTTTGACAGTTATATGATTCCAGAAGATGATTTAGAATTGGGTCAATTACGTTTATTAGAAGTGGACAATAGAGTGGTTGTACCAGCCAAAACTCATATACGTATTATTGTAACATCTGCGGATGTACTTCATAGTTGGGCTGTACCTTCCTCAGGTGTCAAATGTGATGCTGTACCTGGTCGTTTAAATCAGACCTCTATTTTGGTACAACGAGAAGGAGTTTACTATGGGCAGTGCAGTGAAATTTGTGGAACTAATCATGCTTTTATGCCTATCGTCGTAGAAGCAGTTTCTAGGAAAGATTATGGTTCTCGGGTAGCCAATCAATTAATCCCCCAAGCCGGGGAAGCTTAAGGGGTGCTGTAGCGAAACTGATTGGGAAGCAAGAAAATGGAATGGAAGGCTTCGCTCGCTCTAACGCTCGTTTAGTAGACAGCAAGTAGAGTGCATAAGCCTCCGGGGGAGTACTACACGACAAGTACGGAACGAGCCTTGTCTACGAAGGAAAGCGACCTCATCTTGCTTCTGGCGAAGCTTCTATTCTAGAAGACCGGTTGTTTGATCACACTCGAAATTATGTATTTACTAATCGCATTTTTGCCCTTGCTCGGTAGTTCCGTAGCAGGTTTTTTCGGACGTTTTCTAGGATCAGAAGGAAGCTTCCTCTTGCTTATTTATTCTTAAGCAAGTCCCCGAGAGGGCTTAGTTGATCCATGATATCTCTTTCGTCTTTCGTTTCCTTTTCGTTTGTTTCGAAATCAATATATCGATCAATTCCGATTCTTTCTTTTTCTATTGATTCTTTTCCGATCGAGATGTATGGATCCATGGATCTAGGGCTAGATACACGGATGCCTTCCTATCTTCCTTCTTTACTGGACCAATCTGATGGATAGATCTAATACGTGAATTTTGTGATCACAGTCGAACCCATACGCAGAAGAAGGTCTATGACTTGCCCTGGTTCTCTTGAGAAATCCGATACAATTTTAAAGTCGCTCCAATTGCCAGGCAATCCGTTTAAAAAGATTCCCCAGAGGCGGTCTTGGTTAAGGACCTGAAATGGATGATATGATGGGATCGCTCGGGACGGTTATTCCCCCCAAAGCTTCGCAATCAATGCTCAAAGGCGCTCTAGTGACCAGAAAAAGGAAAGCTGAAGGCTTCTATATCTCGCACGAGTAGTGAGTGCTTTTTTGAAAGGCGTTAACCTGATCGACGTAAGAACCGATCTCAAGCTTGATGAGCAGCAAACTAGGCAATCTGGCTTGACTTGAATAGAGCGGAAGCATAAGTAAGCGGCATGAACCTTGTTGATTTGATCAGCAAAGGATATAGCTAAAGAAAGACCTGCATCTGGCTTGAATTCGGACTATGATTACGGACTGGCCGACTTCTACTCAAAAAAGCGGCTGTCTCTGTGGAATAGAGGAGTAGTCGGCCTAACAAAAGCATCACGACAACTTATCTACTCCAAGATTTCGCTTTCAGCTCAACTTGACGTAAACCCTTATGAATGAATGGAATCTTAAGTAGGGGGCCCGCTCGCCTACCAATCAAAGAGGCTGAGAGTAAGCGTAAGCTCGAAGTTCGAGCTTACCTTCATTCGCTTCGTGGGAGCCGCACATCACATAGCTGGAAGTCAGAGGGCCCGTACTACCTGCCTAACCCTTCACTCCGAGGGACCAATGGAAGTCTAATTCGCCACAAGGGATGAAAGCTTGGACCTACTTATTAAATAGAAAGATCTCTCGCTGCACACTTTCTACTACAGCTTAAGTTGAGGAAGTTTGCCTATCAGAGTCATAGCTGATTCCTTTCTGCATAAACAACTGTCAATTCTATAGCCGTAGCTGAGGAATTCACTGAAGATTGTAAGCTTTCAGCTATTAGATCTCCAGCTGAAGAGGACTTATCGACTTTGTCCCCTTTGGAAGCTTTTGATTGTGAAGGGGGAGCAAAGGTGGCTTCTTGGTTTGACAACCGCTTACTTGGAGATTGGTGAATCAGGACTTCGATCTGAAGCTGGACGGAGTGAGCCCTTAACGTATTCAAAGAGAGCGATCGGCCGGCCAAGTTGGAAGATTTTCTATGAATAGGGAAGATAGACTTGCTTCAGTGATACCCTCGCTTATGAGATGGAGGTTCCGTTTGATAAAAAAGGAATTGGAATTTGAATTGGACACTAACTGAAACTGAATCTTTCCTGAGTGAATAATTGGTTGGGTCTTTTATGCCCTAAGATTTTTGTTGACTGGGTCATCAAGCATAAAACAGATAGCTCAGTAGAAAGATACAAAGCTAGATTTATGAAAAAAAAAGATATCTCGGTAACTAAAACTATAGGAGGCTGTATTGGCGAGATCCAACGGTAAACAGCAGCCCAAAAGAAAAACCGCCTGGAAGTCCGAGGACCTTTAGTAATGTACCCTACCCCCGAACCAGCAGCCTTCGCGCCAAGCAAGACCGCCCTTGTCCCTTTCCTTTCTCCATTCTGCCTTCTTCTTTGCAGTGGACTCGTACAAGGATATTGAGTAGACGGTTGATGTATCAGGCTCGACCCTATCTTTCGTAGCATGCATTCCCATCCGTGTCGCAACTGATTCGGTACTAGCCTACCTCCTATTACTCAAAAGGGAAATTCCTTCGCACATAATGAAATGAAGGTCGATAAAGGGAGAAATCCTGTACTTCCTAGACTTTTTTATAGGGAATGCCGCTTATCCGCTTTACAAACTGAAGTGCTTTTCTTGGCGAAGCGAGAAAGCACAGTTGCGCGCCTTTCCATAGCCCCTCTATACTCTATAGGCTATTAGTACCAAGCGCAAGCGCTTGGAAGCTTGCTGTGTAATTTCATAAGGAAAAAAAATGTGTGAACCTCAGCGAGTCCGGGTTTTAAACTAGCCTCCTGGACTAAACTGACATTCTTAATAATAACAGAAAGTAGGAATGGCAGAGAAAGAGATGCACTTTCTGGACTTCTGGACAAAGGATCCAGAGTTTTTTCGAAGCGGCCCTTTCGCGACTCAAACCGCCGGTACGCTTTCCGGCTCGCAACGACTCAAACGGGCGGGGGCTCTCTATTTGCTTGCAATGCCGGCTGTTCGCCGTGGTGGAGGATATAGAGTGCTGGCAAAGCTGGATCACAAGCGATCTCTTTTGACCGTATCTTCGCAAAAAGAAGGGATTAGCTTGATTCATGTGGACCGATGCCCATAGCCCGAGAACAATTTGAATAAATCGATGAATGTGTCCGGACCAAGCAAAAAATAAGCGCTAGCAGATGAGATTGGACCTATAGACTAGGCACCAAAGGAAGAAGCAGGCAAGACACTCTTGTTGGACAATAATGGGTCTAAAAAGCCCACCCATTCAAGCTCCTGCTCCGTCAGAAGGTAGTACTCGATTGCCTTTCCTTCTTCTTCCCACTAAACGAATCCCCGTGCTTGAGTAGAAGTGCCTTCCTATCTTCGCCAACGAAGTAGTTCCTCCGGAATCCAATGAACAACAACGATTACTTAGGATCAGCTTGCGAATTTGTAGCACCGTGCTACGTTTTGGCTTTGGGTCCATATCTGGAGCCTACCTATCTGATCTTTGTCAACACAGGACTCGGAGCCCCCTGCTCAAACAAAAGGGTAATCCTTCGGATTCCTTTCGGATGGGCCAGCTCTTCTCTTTCAACCAAGAAGAAAGCAAGAAGTTGTCATTTTTCCTTCTCTTCGTTGCTTCCAACACATAAGCCGTCGGGTCGCACGACAGAAGAACACGCAACATACAAATGCACACTCCTCCCAAGAGCATCCGCTTTTGCTTCCATAACTTCGGAATAGAAAGGCGATTCGTGTCGGTCTTGACTGGAATAATTTAAGAAAGCGCTGTCTGGTCGAAATCAAAGCTCTCTAGAGCCGTTCGAAGCAAAAAATCGAGGGGAATACCGGGGGTTCGAATCCCTCTCCATCCGCGAGGTCATAAGTTCTCTCTTGCCCGACGCCTTACCTGCACAGGTACCTACGTAGTGTAGTGTCGGTCGCACATTCAACATAGCGTTCGGACTCATGTGCCTTCCAGAACCAGGGGTCTTCGAGCCTGCTGCGTACGATTAGCCAGCCTTGCGGCGGCAAAAGGATTAGACGTCCTCCCATGCTACGGTTCCCTGCGGTCCGAACCCGGTGCCGCATTAGGTTAGGGAGCT
This sequence comes from Persicaria maculosa, assembly GCA_963922045.1. Taxonomy (NCBI): domain Eukaryota; kingdom Viridiplantae; phylum Streptophyta; class Magnoliopsida; order Caryophyllales; family Polygonaceae; genus Persicaria; species Persicaria maculosa. The sequence continues at coordinate 49,120,444 of OY998258.1, read as the reverse complement.
GGGCGAGCGGGTAAAGAATAAAGAGATTGGAAAGATGAGATGGCACCAGCTGCAAGTATCACCTCTTCTATCTTATAGTTGCACCATTGCATGATGGTAAGGCCCCAATGCATTGCGATATACTACTCTAATGGCTGAGAGTTTCGAGTTATCAGATGCGGAAGAAGTAGCAGCGAGTAGAATTCTCTCCACACTTGCATGAACAGAGACCTCTAGCCGGTCATCTAAGGGGTGGAAGCAATCAACGCAAAAGAAAAGCGAGGTTTATAGTTGATCGAGGAACCTCCGCCCAATAGAGCTTAGCCCGAGAGAGGGGTCATCTTCTCTAGTGTGGACCGAAATGGTCTCGCGAAGCCGGTCACCGGTAGGCTAAAAGAAGATCGTACTTTGGAAGAATAGATTCTGTAAACGAAGGATTGGAATCTCGAATTCTCTACGGGAATCCCCCTCTATTTTCATCTCGACATGCAAAGTAAGAAGGACTGAAAGACTAGATTACAAAGTTCATGATTAGATGAAATTCAACCAATTCTTTGTCTCGCGAATGCTAGAATGCCTCAACTAGCGACCTCATCACTTCCAAAAAAGGGCAAACCTCTTTCTTAGTCATCGGGCGGAGCGCACCTTTGGTACTTCAGTAGGGCGAGCTCTTTGATAGTGACTTCTTTCGTTTGGTAAGGCGACGAAAGGCTACTTCAATGACGGAAACAGCCGGAAACTCGAGAGGGTCGCCTTTGAAAGCGTTCGCCGGTAACCATCACTCTTTCCTTTTGATTATGTCGTGACGCTGACTGAATCCAATCCATAAACCCGGAAATGAAAGAAAGTTCGTTCCCTTTCGTCAAGTAGGTAAAGTAGTCATACGAACCACTTTAGCTTTGCCTTAGACTCTATTGAAACAAAGCAAAGAAGAAGGCAGAATGGAGAAAGGAAAGGGACAAGGGCGGTCTTGCTTGGCGCGAAGGCTGCTGGTTCGGGGGTAGGGTACAGTACTAAAGGTCCTCGGACTTCCAGGCGGGTCAAAGACTTTTTTTTCCACAAACACATTCTTAGAAATAAAGACCTCAAACTTTGATCTGGCCTGGTTGACCCAATCATGATATTGAAGGATGGGACCTTTTCTCGAAAAACTCCGGATCTCGATAAGAGTTGAAGATTGCGTAAGATTGAATCCTTTAACTTCGAATAGAAAAAGTATAGGTCCGAAGGCTGGGAGTAGACCAGGATGGTCGTAGATCAGGTTCTTCTTCTAAGAAAGAGAAATCCCGAAAAATCCATCAATAAATGACGAAAAAGAGTCGTCTCTAGCTCAAAAATCTCCAAGCGACCACCGCCAGCGAATTATCAGAAAATATCGTACTTCCATTTTTCATTGAATCGATTAACGAAAAAAGTCTAAATTTGGATCGAACACCGCCCCCGCTGCCCCGAATAGAACTGCAAAAAAAGGGTTAACTGAAATCTGGGGATATATAGAAGATAGCTACACGTTCTGCGATATTGATCTTCTTCATCCTGACTTTTTTATTCATTGATACAATCAACTGCTATGGAGTCTGTAAGAACGTAAGATCAAGTAAAGATGGTCTTCCGGTTCAGAAACCACCCCCTTATTATAATAGTATGAGCCCTATTCCGCCGTACGCCCAAAAGTCCCGTGCCTTTCTTGGTTTGACCAACCGGTGATTTCCTACTAGTCTTTTTGAGCAAATTTTGGGGGGAGCAGAGCACTCAAAGGAAGGTATAATGAAAAATGAGATTTTTTTCACATAATAGTGGCAACCTTCCGGCCGCCCAACGACTTATAACGCTAGTCACTACTCCCACTAGGGCTAAGAGTCGGTCTTGAAAACCGAAGTATTGATAGGAATACCGGGGATTCGAATCCCTCTCCATCCGCGAGGTCATAAGTTCTCTCTTGCCTTATCTATAGATAAGAACGAGCAATTCCGGGAGGAGTCGGTAGTTGGGCACTGGAGATTTGCTTTCCAAACCGAAGTATTTGAGATTTGCTTTCCAGTGCCCAACTACCGACTCCTCCCGGAATTGCTAGCAATATGGGGAACCGTTGCCGGCAGAACCGACTGGTCGGAGTTTGGTGAACCAACTGGTCGCTCCTCTAGTGGAAGTCTCAGGCCCTTTTTTTTTCGTTGCCGGCAGAACCGTTGTTGCCTGATGGGAACTTCCCCCATATTGCTATCAATGTCTTCATGTCGCACGACCTCAGAGTCTTTCTTGATGTGCGGCAGCCTCTAAAGAGTAGGAGTGGAAAGCAAATCTCAAATATGAGAGAATGCCCAACTTTTTTTTATCTCTGTGGGTGTTAAGGTCCTGTATCAATTCTCGAAGAAGACGCAGAACAGAGTCTTCAACTGCGGTATACTCCTCGGGATAGCAGGTTGCTTCCAAGCTCAAACTGAAACTGAATTGCTACTTTTTTCTTGTTATTAATAGAGTTCTCCGCTCCTGTCAAATAAAGTAGAGGAAGAGAGAAGGAAAAAGATAAAAAAATGGACAAGTCTAATGGGAGAAGAATGGCTGACCCTAAAAAACCTGCTACGGAACTACCGAGCAAGGGCAAAAATACGATTAGTAGCCCAGCTATTTCAGCTCCGGGAGGAAGGACTACTTTTTTGAACTCTTTCGAGATGCGTGAATACATTGATTGAGAGATAACCTGTCCTGGAACAGATGTGAACAAAGCAAAGATGGAAGCTTGACTTGGTCTCAAACTTGCTTGGCTAGAAGGCAGAACTCTTTCTTAAGTGGCCACAAGCCCAGAAGAATCGAATCATCGCCTAAAAGCAAGGGAATGAACTAACGATCTACGAATATCAACGGCCTTTCCCAACCCCGAGTCTATTTGGAGTCTTGAGGTGTCTACACAGGCCCGTGGTCTTCTTTTCTATTCTGTCGGGAGTTCGGCCACCTAAGTAGAACGAAAAGGAAGAAAAAAAAGGGGGGGCCAGAAGCTTCGCTTCCAGCAGCTTGCTGACTCTCCATTGAGTGCAGTGAAGGACTCTCGCCTCACCCGCCCCCGTTACTTTATTAAGAATCAATAATTATGACCACAACAGCATGGGCTTGTTGAATGGCAATGGAAAGGCGCGCTAGCTGCAATCAAAAGCGCTAACGAGCAAGAAAGGTAGCCTATCTTTAGATTCAATCTCTGTCATCATTTACGTAATTAGTTTGCGAGGCGTGTTGAAGAAAAAGAATAAGCTCTTTCGCTCGTTGATTTTAGCCTCCGAGGCTAGCCTACTTCCCCTGGTTGGAGTTATTAAAACGCTTTCTGTAGGCACCTCCCCCCTCTGTTCTGTGATCCCGGTTCAAAAGGAGGGCACTGGTTTAACAAAAAGGGTCGAGAACTGCATAGATCTGATACCTTCTTCCCTTGGTCTGGTAGGTAGGTTATGTAGGCTACAACTGTTCCTAGGGAATGTTATTTCTTACCTGGACACTCGGGATCAACTCGACCCGGCCGAGAGAGATAGATGCATTGGAAGATTTGATTCTCTGCAACTAAACGAACTATCGCCCTGCTGTCTTCAATACCCGTTGTCATATATTCTGATTACAGAGAAGTGTTTGGGCGGATCAGGCCGTGGGTAGTTTTGCAAAGCCAGAGGTCGAGCTTCTCCTCCATTCCCAGGCTTCGGGGACAATCTTCCTCTTCTGGCGTGGAACCAAGTCGTGGCGGGCGTCGTGAGGGCAAATCTTTCTGATCCGCTAGCTGGTGGTCTTCTCAAATCCAATTTTTTTTCCTTTTTCGCCGGCAGGAGAATCCATTTTCTTGTATTGTTTATTATGATTGATCTGTAGTTCAAGGGCACTCTTATTAATCCGAGTTTGAGATTGGACCAGACAGTCCCGTCGGCCGGGAAGGGATTTTTTCTATGGAGCCAAGAGGCAGATCTTGTGCCACTCCACCTGGTCGTATGAAACTGGCATGCATCCTGGCTCCCGGGACTCTTTCATAGAATTCCAACAATTTCTCTCGCTCCTCAGAAGCCCACAGGGACGGAGTTAATGCTCCCACATCCATAGCATGAGTAGTTAAAGCAAGTGAATGATTTGAAATTCGAGTTGGCCATGAATGCTGGCCTCGAGTGTACAAGAGGGTCTTTGCCGATTCCTATCAACATGGTGCACCTCTCAGTAGAAGGGCGTGAAAAGGCCGTGGGACCGAATGAATAGGAATCAATTGATAGACATTTTGATTGAGGCGTCTCGGACCGATGAACGCTTTTTTGGATTGCTCGTGTGTCCACGGGATAAATCCCATTTGAAATGGATGGTGTTACTTTGTCAAATGCTCGGCAAACCGCTGCATTAGCGGCGCATAAACCATGTTCGTCAACCAAGTTTGTTCAGTGGTCGTAACGTAATTGGTTAGTGGGAGGCCTGGAAGTTCTATTCTGGCGACTAGCTTCTACCGCTAGCGCTTGGACTTTCCAGAAAGAAATAGCTCTGCTCCCCCCCAAAAAAGAGAGAGACTTCTGCTTTCTCCCAATTCAGGAAGACGGAAATTTCGAGTTGGGTTTACCAACCAAGAAAGACATTGGAGAAAGTTCACCGACTTACTTACGGAATATCAAAGACTCGTCCAAGATCACTTCGTTCGAATTGCATGGTTTTCTTGCTCCCGCTTCCTCATCTGCGCTCGTCAAGCCAACTTTGCTCTTTGGGAGGTGAAAGAGCGGTTGAAGCGGACATTTTGAAATGACAGCATCAAAGATATTTTTGTAAATATATATACGGTTACGGTTATCCCAGACTGCGTTCCGGAAAAAGTGGCCTACTTAAAAGAAAGGGCGGGCACTCTTCTGATCTACGACCACCCTCAACAAGCTGATCTCCTTTGATCAAGGAAAAAGCCCAGTCAGCCACCAACTCGGTGCAGGTCACGTGACCTACAGCTCGGCCTTCGCTTTTTGAGGCTTCCTTTACCCACATTTCTATGTGCCCGCAGCACTTCCATATGGAGAAAGATAGGCTTACCATGTTCCATCAATAGCACCTAACCTATGCCGATTTTGGCGGACCGTGCTCCACCCCGGTGAACTCATGCGGTTCCGACGTGCCCAGGATTGACATTATTCTCATTTTAAAAGTTAAAGTTCAAATAAAACGCTTTGTAAAATGATCTATAAAACAATGCATAAAGTTTGATTACTTACCGCAATTACATTAATAGGACTTCTAAAGTCCACTTCTTCCCCATACTACGAGTGAAAGGGAAAAAGTAAAGACTACCATTAAAGCAGCCCAAGCGAGACTTACTATATCCATGTGAATTATGTCCCCTAGGCCCCTTCCCGGCTACTAGATCACTCCAGTGCTTCGGGTACTACGGACCCTCTGCCATCCATTGCAGCAAAGCCGTTTCATGAGCGGGGGGGCTAAGCGCAGTAGTTCTTTGAATCAAACGTTGAATGAAAGGACGTTGTTAATTCTATGCTGTGTTCTTGGATGGCTAATTCTCTTGATCCGTGTGGGACATCAAGGTGTCCGTGTCCAACCTGTTATGTTCAGTACCATAATTATTCTTTTATCTCTTATCTTTGATCCTGAAAGTTTACCATAATGAATTGTATGGAGAGGAGGTAGTTGATGTCAAGTTGCTCTGAACACGAAAGTGTGCAGTTCCGCCCCATGCTGAGTCACAGGCAGCGCCTCGGAAAGCACGGACGAGCCACATGCAGGGAAACTTGCACGTGTGGTTCTGGCCGGGGACCCGGTATACTGTACTAATATGTGTAGGTCCTCGTAATTCGAGTGAGATTGTCATGGCGCGAGTATTAGACTGAGTCTCCGTTTTCATATTAATAGGTCAGGGCCAGTTTCCTTACATCCAGTCTTAAGATGAACCAATAGCAGAAAAAAGCTAAGCCCCTTTAAAACCCACGAGTTCCCTAGGCTTTGCTCACCTATATCATATCCTACTAAGGATACAAGGATAGATATAGTGTCCTTAGACACTCTCTTCCTCACCACGCTCTAAGGATTTCGTGATCTCCCAACCCTAACGATAAGATTTCATTTTCTTCGTGAGTAAAGGCAAGCAAATTCTCAAGCAGGTAAGGGATACTAGAGTGTGCAGTGTGGTTGACATCGTAGAAGGCATACGCTTAATCACTAAGCTAAGGACCAGTCGACCTGTGCTCCCTCTCCGTCCTTTTGTATGTGAAAGTATGTACCCACCCCCCTGTGACAATGATACTGGTCCCACCCTATTTGTTCCATGATCTATGGGTCTACTGGAGCTACCCACTTCGATCAATTAGCCAAGATTTTGACCGATCCTTAGCAATTCATGCTAGGATTGGTTCTTGGGGGTCTCTAGAAAGTCCGTTAAAATGCTAGTTGAAAACAGAACTGACAATAGACCTTAGCCCTCCTTCCCTTGCAGGCAGGCAGGGTCAGTCCTCTCCCGTCATCCTTTCCCGGGGCATCCTCTCTTCCCATGGCTTCCTTAACAAGTAAGTAAACTAACTTGGCTTCGACCTCCTTATAAACATTGAATGATCCGATTGACTTCCTTGCTTGCTTTACCTTACAGGAGTATGAGTTCCCGGAGAAGAAGAAGGAATGCATGCAGCTTTATGAGGATCCATACTATAACAATTAAGCAAGTAAACTACCTTGAGAGAAGGTAGATCTCGTTCCCTCTCTTGCTTTCACTTTCTTCTATTCCTGACTTAAAAACCTAACCACCTTACCCACAAGGGTACGGTTACCAGGAAATGACAAGGATGTAGCGCTTATCCACTCCAACTTATCTAGTCCAAGATTGAGCTTTCAGGTGATCTACTCCCACCCTTTTTTGGTAAAAAATGGCACGGGTTCCAATCCTGTCATCCCTACCTATTCTTCTCCTCTGGGCAGTAAGGAGGGATCATTGAGATCGATTCAAATTGGACATACATAACATTTTTTTTATATGATATATGATAGTATATGCATGCAGGGTGTAGTATTGGGTGAAGAAAAGAATCCTTTTCTTTACACGCGTGCTGTTGGCCCCGGAGATGGATAATCATGCACTTAAGAGACTAACAAGAAGGCGATTCTTGAGAGGATCGAATGAAAACGTAAGCAACTCCTTGAGCGCGCCGCATAACTCTGTCTACGCAGTGACTTACGTTGGAACTAAAACATGGGAATATTTGGACTCCTCACGCAGGCAAGGAAAGAAATGACATAAAAGTCCTAACTGAATGAATTGATGTTGAGTAAAAGCCATTTTGCTTGAGAAGAATTCTGCGATTGGAACTCGATCTGGGAAAAGAATACGGAGAAAACCACGTGACTAATCAGAGGAGCAGGGCATTGACTGTTATATGTGAGTGAAGGGTCCGAAGGTGATGCCTGTAACTACTACGTTGCGTTATAGCTATTGCAATGAAAGGTTTTTATGAATGCTTGCTATTCCCCTTCAAGAGCTACTAATTCCCCTTCGTATACGTAAGATGGGTACTCTTTCCCACCTTTGTTCCTGGATGCTCCATAAAAGAAAAGAGCTATTCCTTTCCCCCACCGAGAAAGGTTCATTCCAAGTCACAAGAGCAATCTTTCTTTTTTTTCTTTTTCTTATGGTAATGCAATGCAAGAGGTGTCCCTTCTCTCCCTTTCTCGTTGGGGCTATAATCTTTCTTCTGTAACCTATATCAGCTAAGAAAAAAGCGTTAGAATACCGTAGTACAGAGTTAGAGCTGTTCTAGCAATGGAAACTTAAGAATAGAAAGCAGAAGAAAAGCAAGCAACTTCAACGAAAACCTTTCCAATTTCTAACTCATGGGATGAGATCCTTATGAATAGAACTTGAGAAGGAACTGACAGATGCCAAGATCTTGACTTAGTTAGTAATAAAGGTATTCCACCCAATAGTCAAAGTGGAAGGGGGGAGATAAAGGATAGAAGAAGAAAGCTATATCCCCGACCTACGAAGTAGAGGAGTCAACCAAGGATTGGTTGGTCTTGCACAATAACGGATTCTAGCTATTCTTCTTCCATTTCAATAAGAGTTGGTGAGTGTGAGTGACTCTAAAATATCCCACTTCCAATCCCGGTTCAACAAAGAAGTCAATTAGCAAGACGGCCAGAAATCATCCCTCGCCTGATAACGGATGTTGACAACCAAATCTTTCTCATACCAGCTATCTTTCGCAAGGGCAAGACGAGGTTGAATTCTGAAAGCCATGGAAGGGTGGTCGTAGATCACCGGGACCGGATGGCTTCCAGGCTTTGTTCTTCCAACATTTTTGGAATATAGTGGGGGAGGACGTCACCAAAGCTGTAGCGGACTGAATCCTAAACTAGAAGATGCTAAAAGCAATCAATGCGACGCAACGTTTATTCTTTTTCTTCCTACCTAAAAGGGAGGGAGCAGTGGAGCCAAAGATGCCCCCAATAGAGGTAGGCACCTAAACCTTCGGAGCCGGTGAGAAGTGAGGCCTAAGATCCTCTCTCTCACTTGACGAAGCGCGCAAGCAATTTATCTTCTGTTTCTATTAGGGGTAGGAGTTACTGAACAGCCACCCAGGCCGGGGGAATTGAAGGCTTAAGAAAATTCCCTTTAGCTCTACGGATGACTAACAAGGCAGGATCCAAGTGGTCAGATCTGATCGGGATGACGAGTCCTTTGGCAGGCACATTGAGGCAGGCAGAATGCCTGGGCTGTTTGCGGGATTCCTCGAAGGATGTGGCATAGTGGCGCAATATTCTATTTCGGGTATGGCTAGCCAGAATGGCGCCGATAGGCGCTGGTAGCTTGCCTCCAAGCCTTGCATTATATGAGTGGCCATGGTCTGAAGGAGCCTTAAGCACTTGTACAATGCTCAAGTCAAGGCGAACATCTGGGCAAGGAGTGGCAGTGGAGGGATGCCCCTAGCTGTTAGAGGGTTGCGCGTTCGAGGATAGGGGAATACCTTTCTTCTTGATGATTGGCTAGGAGGATATGCCATCAGCAGAGTCACCTTTGACTCTAAGGTCGGAGCTGGATTGGTCGGCACTTCAGCGGCTTTCGTCGCAACAGGTTGCGAGGTAGCTGTATGTAGGCTATAGAATCAAAAATAGAGCTCCTTCGGCTCTAAACTGCTCCCTAACCGGTCGCCTTAGTAGCCTTGACACTCGCTTCGCCAAGAAAAGCACTTCTTACTTGTGAAGGGCGCGCTACAGGCCTACGCTTGTTCCTGCGCGAAGTGAACGTGTACGAAAAAGCTTTATCTAGGTCGAGTTCTTCGTTCCGTCGTCGACCCTATCTATGTTTCTACGATGGCCCAAGAACACGCTCATTCTTCAGCCGTAGAGAGACTTTTGAATTGCGAGGTACCATTACGAGCTCCTTTTCCTCTTCCCATTCTGACTTCCGTAGGTTTCCCGGTAATAGGGATATCCGTTGAAAAAAGGACATGTTCGGAAGAGCCCACCACCCACTTTCTTCCCCCTGCTCCATTGCTAAAACAGGGCCCCGCCTTCCGTCCCAACCATGAGGTGTACGGGTCCCTCCTCTTCGGGAAGGCCGATAACCTCATTAGGTAGACTTAGCCTGTGAAAATAACAGAAGCCGCTATAAGGGGAAGAAGCAAATCCTGCAGCTAGTGCAGTAAGCCAGTTCCAGGCGAAGGGTGGTCTACGATCAGGTTGAATATATTTTAAAAAAATTTCAATAAGGGAAGACTGCGTTCTTGCTAATGGTTTCAAAGGGCTTTCCTCCCTCACTCTGTCATCCAATGCATATTAGGGCACCAGCCCTTCTGCAGATAAGATTTTCCTTAAGAAAAAAAAATTAGGTCCGGGAATGGTGCCAAGCGAGGGCGCCGCTATGCCCCGCTGCTCTGCTGCGGCCGGCCCCCGGACTATGCAAAAGAATCGAGGTGGCAGGAAAACGTATTGGAAGCCAACCCATAAGAAAAATGAATTTCCGTAAGCCAGAGTAGAGTCTTAAGCTTTCGGGCTTCCACCTCATCGTAAGTTGATCCAGTTATGATTGCCTTTCTTGAACCAGTAGCACGCTTGCCTGTGCCCAATGGAAAGGCAAAAGTACAGCAGAGGAAATAGGAAGGGTTACGGGTAGTAGAAGTAAGCCCAAGGAGGTGAGTTCCAGCTTAAGCTTAAGTCATCTTTGAAGGGCAAGGCTATACTTCTAAACTCGTGCGCAGAACGGAATCGAGATTTTCATTTTTACGGAGTGTAGCTATTATAATGGCACTTGAGAAACCAGATCATGAATGAATAGAAAATGATAAATATGTCAATAGCAGTTGCCGTTCCAGCGGAAATACTTGGAAAAGGAACTAATTGTAATCATAAAGAGCACCTTCCCCCGCTCCAGGGGCCCAGCTCCAAGGCCAAGAAGCCTCCGGGATAGACTCCTCCCTCTCTAGGTGGGAGCAACATAGACAGTTCCTCGAAGCCGGGAATATTCTTTTTCAAGCGGGCCTTCTCGAGGAAGAGTTTGACATCAACAGGAAGCCTCTTCCCTCTTCGGAGGTGAAAGTCGGGTCATAATTCACTTACTATAACTATACTATAAGGAATTTTTACTGTGCATTTTGAACCCCGCATTCTCAGCAGCAGGCATCGTTTCAGTGGTCAGTTCTGACCGTATTGGTAGCATTGGTTCTTGGGACATAGGCCATTCTCGGTGACGGGTTGACACCAGGTTCCTTATTTGCCACTTTGCTTAAGACTTGGAATTGTAAGAAACAGAAGCTGTTCTGCGCTTCCGCGCCTTTCCTTCCTGCTGAGTGTTCTTCGGAATGACTGGGCGTAAAGGGCACGTAGGCGGTGAATCGGGTTGAAAGTGAAAGTCGCCAAAAACTGGCGAAATGCTCTCGAAACCAATTCACTTGGGTGAGACAGAGGAGACGGATACGCTGTAAACTGATGATTTTATCCCTCCTCACTCCAGCCGTCAATTACAGGCTTCGGTACTAAGCTCACTGCTCCGGATAAAGAAAGGAAACCATTCCTCTACATTGGACTCTTAAAAGACTCTCAGGGAAGGCACCCCTTTTTTTTAGGCAATTTAATGCTATTTGTCGCCCCACGTTAGAACTCTCTTTAACCGCTTTCTTTATAGTAGCGTAAGCTACTTTCATTCTAAAGGAAACCGAAGAACCAACCTTTAGTCAATAGGAGCCCCAACTACGAAGTGGGTGAATGAGGATTTCTCAAAGTATGAAGACACCGTTCCGTTGGGCCTATATATGCTCAACTTGTTTCTGCTTTCAGTCATGGACTGAAGAGAAGAAAGCTGATAGCAGAGAGTGGAGAAGTTCCATACCTTCGTAGATTGATCGAGTTCAGTGTACTTCTTCTCATCGAGATTAAGGAAGTGTTCATAGCTGCTGCCTACTACTACACCACACTACACTTGGCTCTACACATTTACAGAGCTAGTTATCGCTCTGTCACTCTAGCTCTACTCGTTTATTCAAAATTTTTTTTATGAAAGCGAGTCGATCCCGCGCCCAGACATGTGTGACCCTTTAGGCAAGGAAGGGAACCAAGCAAGGAAGCCAGAAAGGGGGGCGAAGGCGGATAGCTAGCCCGGGAAGAATCTCTTTATTGTTTCAAACTTCCAAGTCACATTAATAGCAAAATGAAGAGTATACAAAAACGTCTTTCTACATGGATGAGTGGAAGGTCACTCTGCTGACCGACTAAAAGGCCCCTCAAGAGGTTCCCTTCCTGTTGAAGCATATACTCGGGGGGGTTCAGGGCGGACGATTTCAAAGCGGACTCCCCCCTCATTAGATAGAGAAGATCACCAAGATTTCTTGATCCGCTGCCGAACTTTTGGTTTGCTCTTGCATATGCCTACTGGTTTTCCAAACTAACCCCGCGGATACATATAATTCAGAAGAATATGTAAGCGATTCATACACAGCATCTCTTTCCAACCTCCTATGTACCGTACTCTTTTTTTACAAAGGGAGGTCCTCTTTATGATGCTACGGACGGCTGTCCGAAGTGTAAGGGGTAAACTCGGACTCGGATAGGATAGGATTGTGCGTGCCGGGCCCTTCGGGTGTTATGTTTGATTGGTAAGCTGCCCCTACAAGGATATTGATTATTCAGTTTAGTGGGAAGAAGAAGAATCGCATGAGTAGTTAAAGCAAGTGAATGATTTGAAATTCGAGTTATTTCACGGAATAATGGGGATCCATATTGCTTGCCACAGCTCTATTCTCGCCTCGAAATCCCTAAAGGACTTTCAGAGAGGATGAACATTCCCGTTCTATAGGTAGCACTGCCCCCCCCCCCCCCCCATTCTAGCGTTCGTTAGCAGAAGGAGATAGGATTTTTTAGAACATTTATGTGAAAATAACGATGAGATTGAAAAATATCTTCTGTAGAAATTTGACCCCGCTTCTGATTCACTTGCTAATACCGAATCTCTCCTTTCCTAAGGCTTACGAAAGAAAGAAGAGTCACTGAACTGACTGAGTGAGCTACACAGCTGATCTTGGACTTGCAAAGACTGATTGCTACCGGTCTTCCTGATTCGCTATTCTTCCTCTATCCTGATTACCTTACCGGAGAGAGAGGGCGAATCACGAGTAGACTATATGTAAAGTATGACCCGAGGAGATACATGCTAACTATGGGTAGGAAGCAGGCAAACTCATTGTCCCCCCCAAAAGAGCAGCAACAATCAACCCATGGAGGTCGAACACTAAGCAATATTCTGCGAAATTGGAATAGCTTCCATTGATGACTTCTAGAGTGATCATTTTCAAAATTTCATGCTTTTTTGCTATATTCGCATTTCAATTCTAAGCCACTATTTGGGGGACTTTATCACAAGGTAGGATGGATTATACTTAAGTGCAGACTTAAAAGAGACCGATAGCTTATAACAGGAGCGATTAGACGAGTTTTCTTAACATGTTACATACAAAGATGTGTGACGTTAGTGTAAAAGACAAACAAGAGGTTGGTCGTAGATCAAGGAAGGAGGAAATCTTTTTTCTAGGGGATCCCCCTGATCCCAAAGCGAAAGGATAAGCACTGGGTTTTTTTCTTTCGGTTTGCTTTCATTGATAGCAGGATGGATGAGGTCTATAGAAAAATGATTCTTATTATTTGGTTTGGATTCGAACCATTTAGTTTTGCATGAAAGAATCTATGTCTTTACTTCTTCTAGTGCATTACTTCCCTTGCTGTTCTCTCTCTTTTCGTAAACAAAAACCGGAAGAAGGTTCCAGCGGAAAGGTAAGCACTCGCTTTAGCTACAGTCGCAGCATAGCGCGTTAACGGTGCCCTGGAAGCTTTCCAAGTTAAGCCAAGCCATCAACTAATCCGAACTCGAAAGATTGCTCTGTAGCTGCTGAACAAAAGGGGGTGACTACACCTATCTAATCTAACAACAGAGCTAGCGAACTACAGCTCGAAAGCGGCAAACGTAGGAAGGGTAACGACGTCTGGGGGGACTACCATATATAACAAACATTTTTCATGTAGCTAATTTGTTGTCAAGATGAATATTTGTAGATTCTAAGTTTTTTTCTTTCAATGCTTGGAACCCCTACGGCTACCTTGTTACGACTTCACCCCAGTCGAAGACCCCACCGTGGTATGCGCCAATAAGACCACCATCCCGGGTCCATGTGGTCTCGTGATTAGACGAAGAGATTACTTCATCATGCGCACCAAACCCAGGGTTTAGGCTCTATCTTCTATATACGCAACCGCTGAGAAACAAGAAAGATCCGACTTCTGCAGATTTTACCCTATCTACACCTGGAGCCAATCCCCTAGCGGTCCTGCCACCACGCCGCAGAACGGGAGCTCGTGTGGAACCTTTTCTTTCTGGCATAAGAGCGGTGAAACATAAAAAAAGATTATGGCCGCGTAACATAGGGGCAGGAGGTACGGTAAACTCGGCCAAAAAGATCTGATCCAACAGAAATCCTGCATATTGAGCGCAGCTGATATGCGGCTACGCCTTAATAGATATTGATATGCAATTACTTCTCCCCAATCACCACCCGGGAAAATTCGTGGAGAGGCAGAAGACTTCGGGCCTCTCACGTTGAAGCCGCTTCTAAGGCAATTCAATTACTTCTCCTCCTAGATGTAAATTAGGATATTTATAGATTAAAATAAGGATATTCTGTTGCCGCATACTCTCATAGTGCAATACCCAATCATGCAAGCATGATGTGAAACTACCCCAAACATCGGACTGCATTTTCCAACTTATCTTCTGTCCTATTTCGCTAGCATGATTTCTTTTTAAAGTTTCATTCAAGTTGTTATTAATAAAGTTATAAGTGGACCTCTTAAAAGTATAAGTAGACATTAGTCTTGCTGGTTCGGTCTTTTTCTTTTATTGTTTATCGTCTGACCACGGATCTCTTACTTACATTCTCCGGGCTGAGCTTGGGCTTTGTTGGCTTCTTTACAAAAACAATCAATTCCTAAATAAGCTTCGCAGGGTCATCCATCGAATCATAAGAGAAGTAGTCCGATCCGACCTACGTTAACAGCTTTCTTCTATTAAAAAATGGAGAGTTCGAGTCGAGGACACCTTTTTCTTTAAAGATTTTCCTTATTAATTCGAATTGGTGGTGGAGGATATAGAGTGCTGGCAAAGCTGGATCACAAGCGATCTCTTTTGACCGACTGTAATGTATTGACCTGATTGGTAGCGGTATTCTTCTTGATCCTTGTCTTTTTTGACTCCGTCCTCGGTACTTTGCTTTGGTATATTAGGTTCTAGTTCTGTCCCTAATTTATCTTTCCATGCAGACTGCACGTTCATCTAGGTCGAGGAAGGTTCGATCGCAGCAGGCAGACCTTCTTACAAATAGAGAATTACAAGCCCTTCTACGCCTATCTTCCCAGCGGCACTAGTGGTTTCTTTTTTTTTTATTTTTTTTTATTCAACCGATGAAGCATACGTTGATCCAGCAACAACCAACCAACGAGTGGCGGATTTGGATTCCTATATATCCACTCATGTGGTACTTCATTGTGCATTTCTCATAGACTCAGATTGGACAACTGCAGGAGATAAAGAGAAAGGCTGACACTTTGCTCAATAAGAGGTGCGGGGGATGCCAATTCAAATTTAATATCATTACATTTACAACACAACTTGTGTGAACACATAACCTGCACTTTACATTCACAACCTCCAAAACACAACCCACAAAATGCACAAGACAATATCAGATTATAAAAACTTTACATTCACAACCTCCAAAACACAACCCACAAAATGCACAAGACAATATCAGATTATAAAAACCTGCACTTAGCAATTGTTGCACAAAAACCTGCATACCATTTCAAAGCCTTACAAAGTTTATCTGGCCAAAAACTTGCATACCTTTGAGGCTTAACAAAGGGGATACTAAAGCACTTGCGAGAATTCATAACATATAAACATACATAGGGGCTGTTTTTTTACCCAAAACCTACCATGTTCAATGAAAATGCTCCCAAAAAGTTGGTAACTACCTATCATGACCGAAAAACTTGCATGCTAACGATGAGTTTAAGAGGTAACTACCTCATGGGTTGGTTGAAGAGTGGGACTGTCGCACAAGCTGCTCTAATGCCTCGATACGTTTCTGCGTCTCATTGGCTTGTTCGATTGCGTGCTTTGCCTTCTCTTCAGCATTCTTGAGTCTCTCCTCAGCCCGATCAGCTCTCTCGTCAGCCTTCCGAACTCTCTCCTCAAGCTCTTGCCTTTTTGATGAACCCTCCATGCTCCAAGAGCCCCCTCTTTTCTTGGGAGGCCTTCTCACACCTCTTCCCATCCCTGTCCAAAAGAAGTAGAAACAATCAATCACAAACAGAAGGTATAAAAAAAATCAGCCAATCAATCACACAAGGAGGAAAAAATTACAGAAATGAAGAGCCAAATCGATGATATTTTTCTGGAGTTTCAAGTGCTTGAAAATTAAGAAAAACAGTAGCTGTTTCTATTGATCATTGTGTTTTTGATAACATGAAAAGCTTGCATCTATAACACATCGTACATCATTTACCAGAAAATCACTTTCAAGCCCCTCCAATTTAAAATTTTGACAAGAAAGAAGATAAAGATCATAAAGAAGCATTTCCCTACCACATCTATAACACATCATTTTCTCTTTGTTTTCTTGCTCTACACTTGTACTGTCCATTTAGCAAATGGGCAGCTTCTCAAAAACACATGTATGAAACTTAATTGTTGTATAACCATAAATTTTCATGTGAAACCAAGGAAGGAAAAGGGAAAAAAATAGGGAAAAAAAGGCTGCAGTGAATATGACAATCCAGAAGCGCTCTATTTATGCATCAAATTAATTCAGAACTAGTGTGATGATCATTTGATAATTAGTATGATGCAAACCAAGAGTTTTTGCAAAGTTGGGGTGGGGAACATTGTTACCTCGAACTTCGGTGCCTCGCCGTTCTCCAAAGCATTTGATCAAGATCTCACATTCCGCCTCCACAGATATAGGCGGAGCTTGACCATCTTCAGACTCCACACTTTTCTGTGTGTCTTCAATCTCTTTAACTGAACTTTTCAAACTATCCTGCCATTCAAATTGAAAGTTGACGCAATTAATTTAAAGGGAAGTATTAATTCAAAATTTGAATCGACATAAATCTAACAGAATAAGTAACTATAGTCACCATTATCTCCCTAGTGTTAGGACATTTTTCATACGCATGTATTGTAGCATGAAGATGCGGGGCTGACTTCCCGGTCTTAAAATAGTCCTCCGTCCTATGAGTTAGGGGTTTGGACCCCGAGCGGTGGTTCATCGGGTTGGGATTATTTGTCCTATTACTCTGGTTCCTTTCGCTTATGGCCTCCAACAACATAAACAACACAATTAGCATCAAATACAAACACTTACTACAAAATCAGTAATTTAAAAAAAATAAAAGTAGCTTTTCTATTAAAAAAAAAATCAGTAGCTTAAAAACAGTCATCTTGAAGAACAGTAGCTTTTCATATAAGCATACCAACGCATATAAGTAGGTTTAAAACAGTAGCTTAAAATCAGTAGCTTAAAAAATCAGTAGCTTAAAATCAGTAGCTTAAAATCAGTAGTTTAAAAACTGTAAAATCTGTTAAAAAAAAACAGTAGCTTTTCTATTGTTATTGTTATTCACATTTTCATATAAGCATACCAACGCATATAACCTAATTGTGAAAAGCATATACATAATTTTAAAACATTACTCTTTTTGCTTCGGGCATGAATTCATGTTGCACCAGCCAGTTCCACTGCTCCGCACGGTGCTTGAATTCGGAAGGCCAAAAGGTTGTCCCATACATCTTGAAGAATTTGTGACACCTATACTTCCAGTCCCGATACCGATCGGCTGCTGTACTCGTGATATAGTTATTCAACGGTTCATCTTTAGGGTGTATTTGATACATGTTCTACAAAACAAAACACAATGGTTAAGTTTCTAGTATACTAAAGAAATTATAGAAAAGTATATACAAAAAATGGTTGAGAAGATAACCTTCAAATAGGATAGAAGAATGTTCTGATGCTGCTCTTCAAGCTCAGCCCAGCTTGGAGCAAGTGTGGGCACGTTGGACTTGACGATGGCGTCAATGTCCCGCACTAGCTTGGTGTAAGTCTCGTGGGTAGGGTCGTTGGTGAAGTCCGACCAAGTAACTTTGATCTTTCCCGAAGCTCTCATAATGCGGTTTGTGTTTGCACTCACAACAGTTCTATACTTGACTGGCCCCTCCCCAAATCACAAACACAATGCGCACAATAATCAGAAAGAGGGTGATTCAACTCATTACCAATCAAATATATGAATCCAAGTGTTCAATAAATGAATCCCGCATGAACTTTATATATATATACACCAAAATTTAACAAAGGATGATTGATTTGTTTTAAATTTTGGGTTTTGAAGTATTTTTTTTTATAATATTATAACAATCACCTTAAATGTAACTTTATTCTGTAATCAGCTTTTGATTTTCAGATGTAAGTTTTTTTTTTAATAAATTAAGATGATTAGTATATATAAATATGATATATTTTGATGTAATTATTAATTTCATAAATATAAAAACTAACTAAAATTGTTTCAAAGTTAAGAACTGATTTCCCTCTAAAAAAAACAGTTGTTAGTTATGAAGAAAACAAAAACTGAAAGTTAGAAAATGTGATAACATGTGAAATTAAAAATAGAATACTTCACATAACACATGAACTATATATATTGACAGAACTCGGCTTCTTTGATCTAGGATGGCGGTTTTAAACCTTTTTAATTTCTATAAGATAATTAAAGAATGAATCAATAAACGGTATAACTCAGCTTTTCTTTTATGTAAGAGTGAAGTTATTAATTTCTAATTGCTTAAAACCTTCAGTATAACTCAGTATGAATCAATAAATATGGTATACTGTATAACTCAGTATAACTGCTTAAAACCTCTAGAATGAATCAATAAACGGTATAACTCAGTATATGGCTTAAAACCGCCATCCTAAATCAATAAACCGCCATCCTAGATCAAATTTTCCTCTTACACTTCAATGTTAGTTTGTCGATGTCAACTCAATTGCGTGGAATCAAAGCAATTGTTAGCGTTTTCCATCCGAATCTTAGCATAACTGGGACACCCTTTATCATGAACTGGACACCCTTTATCATAACTGGGACACAAATTTTCCTCTTACACTTCAATGTTAGTTTGTTTTGGTACAATTTTGAGTTTGGTTTGCTTTCTCTCTGATTAGGTCATGAATGCAGTTACTGTTTCAGATCACACTCTGTGATGAAGTTTATTACACATTATATGGTATCCATTCACTAATAGTCTAATAAATAGTAGGTTTATAAGTAACTCGTTTTGGAAGAAGAAAACTTTGGAGCTGTTTAGGAGATTCAGAAATTTGTTTTAAAACAGTAATGAGAGGGTGTTCAGAAAACCATTTTCGGTGACAAGGAATGCTATTTTGCTATGCTCCTCATCAACAACAACAAATAACCGAATCCACCAATTGTCAAACGGTTTTAATGTTCAACAATACTAAAGAACGAGCAGCAGGAGATTGAAATTAGGGTTTGGGTTTCGAACATTACCTCCATTGTTCTTGCATCTTATACTCAAAAAGGGTCCGTCTTCAGGCGTGGCGATGGATGAACCGGTTGTAATCACCAGACTTGGTGCTTGGGGTGGAGGGTCGGCGGCTTGTGGTGGTGGAGAAGCGGCGGCTGTGGGGGGATGCGTGGAGGAGCCAATCGCTGCAGAGGGCAGTTCCAACTCCAATGGTGGTGCCGGCGGTGGAGGCGGACCCCTGCTGGGTTGGGGCGGAGCAGTTGTGGGCGGATGCGTGGAGGAGCCAATCACTGCAGAGGGCGGTTCCAACTCCAATGGTGGTGTCGGCGGTGGAGGCGGATCCCTGCTGGGTTGGGGCGGAGCCGTGGAGGGCGGAGCCGACAACATGGCTTTGAGGCTCTTTTGTTTTTTGGGAGGCATGGCGATGGAGAGTGGCCGGGAAGGAGAGAGGCCGGGAAGGAGCAGTGGAGGGTGGAGCCGACGGAGGTCGGAGCGCTGGGAAGAGGCCGAAGACGATGGATCGAAGAGAGAGGCTGGGAAGCGGCACTGGGAAGGAGAGAGACAGGAGAATTTTGTGTGGGAAGCGGCGCTGGGAAGGGTTTGATTTGTGTTTTTCACTCTTTAACCCTAGCCGGCTTTTTCAAAGTAAAATAAAAAAATTTAATAAAAAATCACTCAAGCCACCAACATTGATGTAAGTCCGTCGCTTCAAATTTTTTAAAATTTTCACAAAAAAAATAAGTGGGAAAAGATCCCGCCAAAGGAGAATTTTAGTGGGAAAATATCCCGCCATTGTTGAAATAATCTAAGCGGCAAACTTAGTATCTCCGTCACCTGAATATTTCTTTCTCTTACTTTAGTTTTTTAGAGGTATTAATACACATTTAGAAGATAAAAAGTCTAATTAATGAAAATAACAAAATACTAATACTATTTCTAAAAAAATATTTTAGTATACAATTTTCATTATACATAAAGTTCAATTAATCACAAATTATAAAAAGAGATAAAAAAAATCAAATTAATGACAATAAAAAGATTAATATTTACAAAGATACATTTTTGTAATTATTTACAAAGATTAATTTATAATACAGAATTATTAAAGAAACTCAACTAATAAATGTAAGTTAAATGGATTTAATCTTTTATATACTTTGATACCTATTTTTAAGATTAATTAACAGATTTTGCATCATTAAAAAACATTCATAATATGAATTCATAAAGCCCCTTAGGCAGGGCACGCAATACATGAAAACCTAATCGGAAATAAAACAGAAATAAAGTGTGTTTAGATTATTACAAAAGGACATTCATAATATCAATCACGATCATCGTACTCCTCGTCTTCATCTTCCTCCTCGACTTCACCTTCGTCATGTTCGTCTTCGTCTTCATCGTCTTCTTCTTCGTACTCCTCGTCTTCCTCATCTTCCTCGTTTTGTTCTTCTTCTTCTTCATTCTCTGATTCATTTTGGAACGGATGCAGATCGATGGTGAGTTCAAAATCTCCAGTATAAACTGGGCCGAGTTCTTGATATGCTTCTTCTTGTGGTTGAGCTCCATCTGCATGTGTTTCCAGAGTGGTGAGATTGTAAACATTTCTATGTGTCATCACATTCACAACTTTCCACCCATCACCCAGCTTCGGGTCATCCACATAAAACACTTGCTTTGCTGTGCGTGCGAGACAGAATGGGGAATCATCGTACCAACTGTTGTTTGTATCAATAGTCAACAACCCGTGCTCGAACTTGTACGTGATACCGATGTTGTCAGGATCAGTGTCAAACCACTTGCACTTAAACACTACAACCGGCATCATGTTGGTGTACATGATTTCAACCACTGATTCAAGGATACCATAGTAGCTAGCACTCTCTGTCTCTACCATAACCCCGCAATTTTGGGTCTGCAAGTTTTGAACTCTATCCCAACAGACGAATTTGACCCCGTTCACATAACAAGATGTGTAAATCCCATGTGAAACTGGTTGTCTAGCCAAAGACAAAACCTCTTGTTTAAAGTATGGATCTTCGTCTCTTTCCAGTCTAGAAACCTATAGTGGTAAGAAGTAAGGATGGAAATTAATGAAGTAAGGATGTAAAGTGGCGAGCAGTAAGGATGGAAATTACATGAAATGCTTACCCATTTAAGGAAGTAAGGATGAAAATTAATTTTACGTGCATATGTAGTGGCATCCTCAAAATGTTGTAGCCAACCTTTCTCATGTTCATCCAAGTAGTGTGAAACTTCTTTGCATTCAAGCAAAACTTGCCAGTGCGCCTCATAAATCTCTGTGTCAGTTAACCTCGCACGAGGAATATAACTTTGAGGACGAACGAGCTCCGACACAACAGAAATATCATAAATGCCAGAAGAGGGGGTGGGTGTATTGTCAAGACCTTGTCCATCACCCAAGTACAAATTACAATATGTAATCGCCTCTTCACAAATATAACGCTCAGTTATGGATCCTTCGGGGTACCTAGGGTTGGAAACATATTTTTTGTACGCGCCAAGTTGGCTGAGATAGAAAAGAATTTGGTAAATGATGTTTATCAATTAATTTAGTAAGAAATAAAGTTGCGAAAAAAATTTAAAAAAAATACATACCGTTCGATTGGATACATCCATGTGTAATGGACAGGTCCAGAGACCAACACTTGTCGGGGTAGGTGAACCATAAGATGGACCATGATCGTGAAAAAGTGTGGAGGGTAAATCATCTCAAGGTGGCACAAAATATCAACTATCTCATCCTCCATTCGTCGAACATCCTCCTTTGTCACCTCTCTTGCACATAATTTCTGAAACCATCTACATAGAGCAATCAAAGGCTTGACAACATGATCTGGTAAGTATGCACGAATAACAATTGGAAGAAGGCGTTGCAGCATAACGTGGCAATCGTGCGTCTTCAATCCTTGAAACCTTTTTTCCTCGACCTTAACTTTATGTTTCAAACTCCCAGCATAACCATGCGGGTATTTAACATCAGCAAACCATTCGAAAACCTCTCGAAGATCCTCCTTCCTCACCACATATGGAGCACGAGGAAGTTGTCCGTTCCCCCTTGCATGTAGTGATGATCGAACCCCTCTCCGTTTTAAAGCGACACGAGATTGGGCACCATCTTTGGACTTTCCTTCAATCGAGAGAGTAGTCCCAATAATGTTGTCAAAAACATTCTTTTCAATGTGCATGACATCAAGGCAATATCTCACTCTTATAGATGGCCAATACGGTAATCTCCAAAACATGGACTTGTTAGTCCAGCATAATCGATTCTTCGAACTGGATGGAGTCTTGAACTGTGGATGCAAGCTAAGGGTGGGGAACATGCATCTGGTCGTGGTTGAAAGAAAAATACGTAAATACAAATACACATACACACACAAAAAAAAAGAGGAGAGTTTGGTGTTCATACCTATCAATCCTCGATAAGATCTCCTCCTCGGACAACGAACGAGGTCTTGACCTGAATTCGCTCTTCCCATTGAAAGCACGACCAGCGGATCGCCAAGGATGGTCACTTGCAAGCCATCTACGGTGACTTTCGTATACCATCCTCCCACATTCATATGTTGCAGAAATATCATCCAAACAATGAGGACATGCTTTGTACCCCTTCGTCGTTGATCCAGCTAGCATCCCTAAACCGAGAAAGTCACTAATAGTCCATAAAACTGCTGCTTTCATTGTGAACATAGACTGTGAATATCGATCAAATGTGGGCACTCTAGTATGCCATAACTGCAGAAGTTCATCGATCAATGGCTCCATAAACACACTCAAACACTTCCCAGGTGACTTAGGACCTAGGATCAATAAAGTCAACATGTTGAATTCCTCTTTCATACACATCGAAGGAGGCAAATTATATGGCATCAAAATGATAGGCCATGTGCTATGGAGAGTTGCTAGCTTCCCAAATGGATTGAATCCATCAGTTACCAATCCGAGCCGAACATTCCTCACATCCCTAGAAAAATGAGTGAACGTTCTATCAAACACTACCCATGCCTCCCCATCTGCAGGGTGTGTCAAACGGTCATCATTCCTCACCCTTTCGCCATGCCATCGCATTTGCTTTGTGATGTGCGGAGACATGTACAAGCGTTTCAGTCTGGGAGTTAAAGGGAAGTATTTAACCACTTTTCTAGGGATTTTGCGCCTGTCACTACCTCGACGTGACTTCCATCTTGAAGTATGACATATGGGACAAACTTCCTCATTTGCATACCTCTTATGAAACAACACGCAGTTATACTCACATGCGTGAATATTTTCATAGCTCAATCCGAGATCTTTGCACACCTTTCGAATGCTTTTCCAATCAGCAGGAAATCTATGTCCGGGTTGAAGATTGTTGCAAACTTCACGACAATGGCCATCCATACTCTTATCTGACCAGCGATTTTCCACCTTCAACTTCATAGAACATAAAATAGCAGTCAAAACAGTCCTTGTACTACCAGGATACAACGGAGCTTGAGCTTCCGCTAAAAGCCTCTCGTATTTTTGGTAATCATCATCGACCATATCACAAAAATCATGGTCATTGCCCGCCTCGTACCCAGCATGATAAGGAAAGCTGTCATGGATGATGTCCATGGTGGGATCATGACCGGAGGAAGAGGAAGCCCTTTGCTCTATGTATTGCGTTCTACGCAAGGAAACTATCGGCTCAACTGGATCTTCTCCATGACTGTCCCATACTGTATAATCCGGCCACATACCATAATAAGATAAGTGGTGCAACATTGTTGGGATGTTCACAGATTCTCGAGCGTTATGGCAATGGTCGCACGGACAAGGAAAATAGGTCCTCCCATTTGCATTTGCAGCCACATTGTTCACGAAACTAGTAATCCCATGAATATATACATTTGACGTACGAGGAAACTGCATCCATCTCTTATCCATTTTCTAAATTCACTATCATTTAAAAAATATAAATCCATCACACAAATTCATTTCCAAATTCAATATCATTTTAGAAATATATAATACGAAATCTAAGTTAAACATGTCACACATCTCAAATTAAATCCATCACACATTTCATTTAAACACAACAAATCCCAATCCAATACAAACAAACAATTTATGTTTCCCACAAATTCTAACCTACATCATCACACATTCCAAATTTCAATAACAACAAATATCATTTCTAAAAGTAATTGTAAAATAATTCAATCAACATTTCCCATGTCTCTATCACAAGGTTCAAAATCTCAAACAAATTCCTTTCTACAAATCTAACCATTATTTCACAATTCTTCCCTCTATTTAACAAAATATGTATAAAAAAATTTAAAAAAAATGACACTAACCTTGCTACAAACTCAAGTGACTTCTTCAATCACCCCATAACTTGTTTAGATCTACAACAAAAATTCCAAATTACAAATCTAACCAATATTTCACAAATGCATCAATATTTAAAATTACAAGTAAAAAAAAATAAAGCATAACAAATCTTACCACAACTCAAAATATATTGTTAGTCTTCTTCAATTTTTACAAACCTAGCTTATGTAAATTATTTGAAATTTGAAAATGGAAAAGATGGAAAATGGGGGAAAATAAAGGAGATGAAGAACAAGAAGACGGCCGGACAAATGGTGCGGTTTAAGGTTATTGTTGTAACCTTAACAGCATTCAATGAGGTAGGTCACGGCATTAAATTCAGGCAACGGTACAAATCACTCAAGCGACGGGCATAGTCCCCATCCGTCGCTCCATAGCTATCCACATTTGACTTCTGGGTTGACCAAACTCAGGCCACGGGAGCACTTTGGTTCGTCGCCAGAAATGTCTTCAAGGGACGGACAAAGTCCTCCTCCGTCGCTCCAGATCTATCCCCCATTTGACTTGTGGGTTGACCAAACTTAGGCGACGGCATGAAATACTCAGGCGACGGGATCACTTTGGTTCGTCGCCAGAAATGTCTTCAAGGGACGGACAAAGTCCTCCTCCGTCGCTCCAGAGCTATCCCCCATTTGACCTGTGGGTTGACCAAACTCAGGCGACGGGATGATATAGTCCGTCGCTAGAAACGCATTGAAGCGACGGGATTTGGCCTGTTCGTCGCCTCAGTGTCTGTCTGGCGTAGTGTCCATATTGGATTTGTTCCCCTGGCAGTGGCCAGAGTCGACAAATAGTCTGTTACTTCGACTGGAAAAAAAAAAGTTGAGAGTGGCTGAATTGCCAAACAAGGCTTCCTTGCGTGGGTTGGGAGCTTTGGACGGTAAACTTACTGTAGCCCTTGCAGAAGAGGGAATGGTGTGGGGAAGCCAGTGCGAGGTTTGGGCTTTGAACAAGGATGGCAACGACCATGGTTGGAGGTTGTTGTTTGTGATGCCGTTGGATACATACTTCTGTTTCAAACTGTTGTCGTGGGGGAAGGATGGATGGGTAGTCTATGCAAGTGAGGACGGAATGGTGATTCATCATATTTTTAGGAAGAAGACTGATGTCGGACAACTGCAGTTTAGTACACGGACATCCAGTCGCATGGACTTCAGCAACATGGTAGCATATTTTCCAAGCTTTTTTTCTCCAATTACTCCTTGTTAGGTTTGAATAATTCTAAATTATACATGGTTTTGCTACTAGTTTGTTGCATTAATATATGAATGGGTATATTTCTTAAACTCGCAAAGAAAAAAGGAAGTGAGTGATGCAAGGAAGTTATTGACATGGAGGTGTGTGCCTTAAATTTCAAACGTTCATAGTTTTCTTGGATTTTGGATTATCTAACTAGGTTAGCATGAGTTTCAAGTAGCTATTTCCTTCATGGGAACAAGAACTCTGTGAGTTTCAAGTAGCTATTTCTTTCATGGGAACAATTTATTCCCATGCATTTACTCTGGCTTGCTTGAGTTAATAATCTGTTAGCTTTTATATAAAACAAGATCATGCCTAGAACCAATGCATGCAACTTGCCTCCCTCAAACAGCTGAAACAGAATGGGGGCACAGGAGGCACACTTGGTGGGGGGCACATATATATGGACACAATTTCAGTAATTTCGATTTCAACAGTTTCAGCAACAATTAACACTACATGCTTTTTTGGCGAAACGATAGACAAGGCTCTTTGGCGATTTATTCTACAGGAACCACGCTACAAGTTACAAGTCTCGAGATAACCCTTCCTCAAACATTGTCTAATTAACACTGCATTATGAATTATTCATCAATTAATAATCTTTTTATCATTAATAATTAAAGTAATAATCTAAATAAGCATGATATACATATACACTGATACATATATAACTATTTTAAAGTAAAAAAAGCTCGCACAATGTGCGGGTACTAAACTAGTATATGCTATAGCGGATTTAGTGAATTTCCTCACATGTTTAGAGAGAGTTTAATGTTACAACGGATTTGGTGATGCTTATTCACCATGGTGCTAACTCTGTGACTCTCTACTCTCATCATGAGCTTCAAGCTCTCATCCAAAAAGACGTCCTCGAATGCAGGTCTAGGAAGGTCTTCACACCAAAAAAAAAAAATCACAAGAAGCTGGGACTAGCGAAGAGAGCGCACTCGACATCCCAATCTCTCACCTCTCTTCTTTCCAATCACCTAACCAATTGGTGGACCAATGGTGTAGCTATTCCTTGCCGGCTCCGCCGACTACGCCTCCAAGTTGCTGCCATCTCTCTTTGCCCGGCCACTAAGCTGGATAGTCAAATGAGCCTTTACTCTTATTAGATCGTAATCGGATGCACTAGTACAAAAAGTAGTTTTTTCAGGAGGAGATTATCGGCGGTTTAAAAAAACACCCGTAAAATTACAGTCGGTCGGGGGTCAATTTAAAAACTCCTGTAAAGTAGTATTTAGCTTTTTTTTTTTTTTTAATTTCAAAAAACAAGTTCGGGAGTTATTTTAAAGAATGCCGATACACCGACGTCGTCTCCACCCTAAAACCAATTTCATCTAACCACCTTTCCCCTCTCTCTCTCTCTCCCTCTCATCTCGCTAGATCCATCAAAACTCTCCGATATCTCTCCGGTCTCCCTCTTCTCGACGGTTCTCCACCAGAACCCCAACTGGCCAGCCTCTTCTCCCCACTGGATCCAGAGGCGAAGACACCCATCAACAAACACAACCACCGATAACCTTAAACACCATCCGCAAAGACAGCAATATACGGTATGAGATCTTCAACGACAACCTCCGGTTCATCGGCGAGCACAACACCGTCGTCGGTCTCTCCTACAAGCTCGGCCTCAATAAGTTCCGAGCATTAGAGGCTGGTGCTCTGGTCGAAAAACCCTAACCCTCAGTACGCGCTCTGCCGCAGCAATAGGCTCCCCAAGGATGTCGATTTGCAGCTATTGGCGTTGTTAATGCCATGAAGGATCAAGGCCAGTGTGGTGAGTTCTTCAATTTAGTGAGAAATTGGTGTTCGATCTGTCTGATTTAGCTGGAGTCTTCGTTGAAATACGGAATAAAATTGAAATTAGATAAATTAGTTTATTTATTTTTTGAATTTTCTTGCAACAAAGGGAGTAAAGTAGTTATTGAAGTTCCACTAGAAATTAGGTCCTTCGAGAGAGATCTTGTAGCTCATACCACTCTAACGCCCAGGTAACATCCTATCATTTTGCATCTAAATTTCTAATAAATTGCTACTAGATTTTCTTTAGTTGTTATAAGATTTCTAATAGAATTTCTGAAATTGCTTGTAAATTTTATGTTTTAGGATTCTGAAATTGCTTTTCAATTTCTACAACTTTTGAAATTATTTCCAAAATTATTTTGAAATTGCTATAAAGTTTACTATGAGAAGATTCTTACAGACAAACCATATGTGACAGTAACCAAGAGCATGGTGATGAACATGTTGGCCTTTTTGGACAGTATCTCTATCATACCCCTGCAAGTTTATGATAAGATTTGATATGCCTCTATAATATATGTCCTTGCTAAGTATATTATTAGTAACAAGAAAGATGATGTTCAAAGTGTGTACTGTGAATAAATATCTGCTACTCCTGTACGAAGATGTAAATTTTAACCAAGAAAAGGTCAAATCCATGGAAAACTATCTATAAGTTAGTCTTCTATATCATGATCTCCCAGCCTCATTATTTCTATGGATATGATCTTCACTTCTAAAGAATATTTAAATTTAATCAGTTGGTTGAGTGCTTCTATATATATATTCCCTTTATTAATTTTAATTTGGAATATAGGTTTGGCCGTTGGACAATAACCAGTTTTAATTTGACATCCATAAAAAAATTACAGTGGTTGATTATATATGCTTGTGCATGTAATCACATTAACATATACTATGAATTAGTGGGTCCAAGAGTAGTTTGTAGCTAGTGAGTAGTGATAGAGTAGTTAAGTCCTCAAGAAGTTGCCAGCAAAGTAGAAATCATATAATGTCATCATCAATGGTTTTGTATAATTATAATGTGTCTTAATTCATCTCTAAAAAAATGTATATTTGTTGCTCCGAAAACATTAAAACATGTTAGATACAAGTATTTTGAATTTTAAGGTTATAAAAAATTGTATGAAATCTAAAAAAATTCGAAAACGGATATCCATTACTGAAAAAAATATATTAAAACTTGCTAGATAGAGATATTTTGATATATGTAGAGAGTTAAAGGCCAAATTTTGGATTCAATGTCAAATCCATGGAAAACTATCTATATAAGTTAGTCTTCTATAAGTCAGTCTTCTATATTTTATATAATTCTCTACCGTTGCGAATTTGCTCCTAAATATATTAATATAGGTTCTTCTTTGGTCTTACTCTTTGTCCCCTTGATGTAGCTTAATTACTTTGTTGGTGCATCAACCCACAATGTAGTAGACAATCCAGAAGAGATCCCATCTCAAGCTACACTGGAAGATCTCGATCTGTCGAGCTGACCTAGTAAGATTCCATAGCTTAACCAAAATCCTAAATTTTATTGCTGCAACGTGCTGTCGTGTAAGCTTGTGGAAAGATTTTTCTGTAGCTGATTTGGTCGAATATTTGGTCAATCTTCACAGTAGTGTTCTCTTTATTCTGATTTGGTGGACTAATTTATTCTTTATCAATGATAAATAAAACAATCAAGTCTTGTTAACTTGATGGTGATCAACTTTAATGCGTTCTGTTTTTATATGTGCTGCAGAAAATTTTTCCGCCTTGAAGCTCAGAGTGCTCTCTTAGTACAATTAGCAGATCTCGGTTCCTGAATAAGGTAAAGAGAAAAAGGATTATGTTTCCTTCCTGCTAAGTTGATGATTTTAATCGATTTTCCTTTGTTTATCACTGGGAAAAAAATCATTTTAGGAATTTCGTTTACTTTTTGTGTTGGAGATCCGTGCTTGTTATGTATACATTTATATGATGTAAATTGTTCGTCTATTGTTATTTTGTAATTGGTCTGTTTTGTGATGGTGGTTTGCTTGATATCTAGGTTTAATTGGCCTGTTTTATTCTGATTTTGTGTTTGATTATCAAGCTACAACTTATTTGATTGTTTGATTATCAAGCTACAACTTATTTGATTGTTTGATAATTGTCCTAGGGTTCTTGTGGATCGTGATGGAGTTTCAATGGTACTGGTGCTTTGGAAGGTGCTCACTTTCATGCTATCGGACACCTTGTGAGCCTAAGTGAGCAACAACTCATTGACTGGTGCTTTGGAAGGTGCTCACTTTCATGCTATAGACAATTCTGTTTGTTGGGAAGGTTTTCATAGCGACATAGCTAGTGCTTGAAAATGTAGGCTTTAGTTATGAATGGCTTCATAAGCTAGTTTTAGCCCCTTCATCAAACCGGTGTTAGTTTATGATCTTAATGTTGGGAAGTATTAGCCTGAAACTCTAACTAAGCTCATTATGAATTAGTGTGATCCCAAGGAACAAGGTGCTTGTGACTCTGGCTGCATTAGTGGGCTGATGGCTGCATTAGTGGGCTGATGACAATGCCTTTGAGTACATCTTGAAGAACAGTGGGTTGATGCGACAAGAAGACTATCCACATACCGGTAAAGATCGCGGAACTTGCACCTAGAACGTTGCATCTGTTGCGAATTTCAGCATTGTCTCCCTTGACGAAGATTATATCGTTGCTAACCTTGTTAAAAATGACCCTCTAGGTGAGCATTTTGATTTACTTATAACCCATTCTTGTTTCATAGTGCTTGAAACTATAGGCATTTAGTTTTTAATTATGAGCAAATGTTTGCGGCCCTAATTGTTTCATATATGATTTGTGTGAATTTGTGAGACTAGTAAGTAATTTGGTCTATGTATTGACTTAGGCTCTCTTCATTGAGTTTTGATGACCGTCTAACTTGTTAGTGCATTGTACTGGATGATATGATACTCCGTATTTGATATTCAAACGGGGTCTTTGCAATGGGTTTTCTAATCTGGTTTAGACCGGGTAGAAAACCCTTTTTTTTTTTTTTTAAAAGTGCATTTCACGGGGGTTTTTAAAAAAAATCCCGATATAGTATATCCCAGGGACGTGATCTTTAAAAAAGCGTTCTCTCGGGAGTTTTTATAAAACTCCTGAGCGAAAATTATTTCTCAGGGGTTTTTATAAAAACCCCCGATAAATATCTCTCAGCTATGCGAATAAAAGGGGCTGAAAAACCCCATACACCTTGTAAAAAAACACCGATAGATGTCATTTCTGTACTAGTGATGGACTAATGATCGGTGGGTCGTCATTTTAGCGAAGATTATTTACAACCCTAGCTAACAATTGATCGATGAAACAATTAGCGGCGGATATGTGATTTTACATTGTAGACAAATTAAGAATTTAAAGGAGAGTAGTTGCTGCACACTGCACATGATTATGTTATTACAAATCGGCAATTAATTCATAAGTAACAATTCCTTGTTATCAATAAAAGGAGTGAGATGGCGGCGACTATGATCAATTAAGTAGGTGTCGGTGAGGACGAGCTGCACCATTGACATAGGATGTTGGGTTCTGTGGTTGCTGAATTTAGTGACGAGTTCCAGCCAGTCATGTGGCCATTTTAGATCAAGCTAGAGAGTTGAAATTAAATGGCTGGAGGAGGGTTAATTTAATTGGATTGGACTATGGGATTTAACTTTTTTTTTTTGTTTCAAAGGTAGTGATGCGGGGCTATTCAAGATACTTTCAGACACACCTATAATTGGGGATGGACCTATGATTCGAGTTCACGAGAATGGTGTCATGCTTAAGAGGAAGAAGAAGGCTCCACTATGGGAGAAGGTGCTAAGGTGGAAATTTGACGTTTTTTAGATTCATTCAGCCGTTTGACAGCTTTTCGACGTCTCAGTGAAATAAGTCGTACGGATTCAATATTAATCGGATTGGATCGTGCCATACCTTGTCGGAACGAGGACGAAGAGATCTACAACTTTGCTGTTGAAGGTTTTTCCAGATTCAACCTAGAGCTTGGACGAAAATCACATTCTTTGAAGCTGTCATATGTTTAGCCGAATTTACTCAAGTGTTGGAACATTTTTATTGTTATTTTTAGAGACCTTCTTTACTTAAGTTATTTTAGGCAATTTAGGGGTATTTTAATTAATTTCTTTTATTTATTATTTTTATTAGAAATCAGCCTCCTTAGGGTTATAAGAGGCCGATTCTTCCATTGTCAAACTCACGTTGAAATTTAAGAAAATTCTCTCTTTTTTGTGGGAAACACAAGAGTGCAAGTCAATCGATTCGAAGCGTTGCTCGTCGATTACACAATTGGTCAATGATCCTGCTTGGTTTGCTTTGAGTTCGTCAACATCGCGAGAGCTTGGTGATCCTGGTAATCACAAGTCCCCTTCTTGTGCCTCCAAGTTGTCCGCTTGGTTGTGTAAGGTTGTAGAGGCGGGCTTTATAATCGTTGGTATTTGGTTCCTACCCTCTTAGGAGGCTTGGGGTCTTTGCCTCGTTATATTTTAGTTCGAATCACCCATCTATCGGTCTTTAATTCATTATTTTGTTGAGTCTAAGTTGCTGCGTTTTGTTTCTTTCGTGCCGATATCGAGTCGTTGGTTGAGTTTCTTGAGTCGTTTGCTTCCGTTCTTGTCTTTGAGTCTTGATTGTCGAAGATCGGGCCATCCTACGGCTAACCCCGTATCAAATTGGCATCAGAGCTTTGGTTTCCGACATCAAAAGTTGTGTCTTTTGTTTTGTTCTTCATATAAACACAAAAACCCTACAAAAATAGAGTCTTTCTTTGTTTCTTGGTATTTACTTCTTGAATCTTGAATTGATTATTACTAACCTTTTGTTGTGATTGTTGTTGGTTGCGATCTAAGCCTAAACACACATCCAAGCCGTGACCTACAACAGCCATTGAAGCCGAGTACACCACTGTTGCAGCCGACTCCTTTGCTTGAAGAGGATATTCTTATCGGCAAGCTTAGCAATAAACCCTAATCCTAGTTGGTGTTCTATCCTAGATCTATCTTATTGATTGCCCACTACTAGAAATTTGGTGTTTAACATCGGGTAATAGCCGATGTCTTTCAAAAAAAAATCGATGTCTATGTGGGGGATGTAAAAAGTCAAAAGTTTTTCACATCGGCCAGAACCCGATGTCTTTGTATGTTATAACATCGTTTATATTTTTAAATCTGATGTCTTTGTTAGACTATAACATCGATTATAAAATATAACCGATATTATAACATACAAAGACATCGGCTATTACCCGATGTTAAAATGTTTTAACTTTTTACATCCCCCACATAGACATCGATTTTTGTTTTTGAAAGACATCGGCTATTACCCGATGTGAAATGTCATATTTACTTTTTTTTTAAAATTATCGTAGCTTATGCGGGACTTGAACCCGGATCTTTGTATTTGAACGCAATGTTCTACCATTTGAGCTAATAGGCTTTAAATTATATAGAACGTTCTTACATAAAAGTAAAAACTGCATGTATGAAACTTATGAAGCAAAGAAACAAGGAAAATAAACTAATAGCAATAATTCTTGTACATCTTGTTCATGCCAAACACTTCTCTTTCATCAATTGGCTTATTTCCATTCCATTAATTTCACTAGGATGAAAAAAACAACCCCAAGTATATCTGTACAAGATATCGCACACCATTGCATCCATAATTTCGTATTGAGGTTTATGCAGCAAGGGTTGCTTCTTTTCCTTTTCTGTTCCATCCAATTCACCCTTTCACAATTACAGTTACAATCCTATTTCACTTTTAAACATCAAAAAGTACAAACTGCCAACTGACCTCATTTTCCCGCTTCTTCTTTGATTGGTCTTTAGCCTCTACAGCAAAAGGATCTCCAACACCATACATAGGGCGAGGCAATCGCATCATGCCCGAGTCATATAACTGTCTGTCTGGATATGCACAATTAACATCAGCACTAACGTACTTTCCTTTGCAACTCTCCTAGCTGAAAATAAGGTCAAAGATGCTTCACAACAAATTTCAAGAAAAATAGATAATGTATATGTAATTCCCAAATTGAACAAGCACTTTCACATCAAATACATTCTAGTCACAGGAAATGAAAAACTGGATATGACTGAAGGGAGGAGAGTAGTGGGGGGGTCAC
Source organism: Persicaria maculosa (assembly GCA_963922045.1). NCBI lineage: Eukaryota > Viridiplantae > Streptophyta > Magnoliopsida > Caryophyllales > Polygonaceae > Persicaria > Persicaria maculosa. Next base: position 49,086,803 of record OY998258.1, on the reverse strand, counting down.
TATTAGAACTCAGTACATCCATCATATCTTTAAGAGCAATGTGTATCAACAAAAGCATCAACAAAAGACACTTGCACAGAATATGTAAAATTACCATTAAAAAAAAAGATAATTGTTCAGCAGAAAACTATGTCCATTATACGTGGTCTTCATCCTCAATTGTTGAACTCCAAACAACGCTCTATCCATTTGAGCTAAGAGGCTCTAAATATGAAAACCTTATAAAAACAAGAATAAGAACACCAAAAGCTTCTTTGCATTTTCAGAGGCCTAAAGAAAGAACAAGAACACCAAAAAAACGTATTTTAACATCCACACTAACATGTCTTGTAGGTGATATTCTCATTTCTAAAGAGATAATATGCCATGAGTTTTTTTTCAAGGCATAAGAAATACTCAAAAGAAACAAAAATATGTCAAAAGACTCAAAAACATTGAACAACACTCCAAGGAAACAAATAATAGATGAATAGATACATGGGTATTCACCTGACATACTTTAGAAAACTGGTCAACTTTTTCACCTCTTCATTTTCCATGAGTAACTCCCCTTCTTATTGAGCCAACTGAACTTCTAAAGCTTCAACCTCTTCATTTACCATGAGTAACTCCCCTTCTCATTGAGACAACTGAACTGCTAAAGCTTCAACCAAATCATACCAAAAGGAATCTACTTGCTTCAAGGAGCAGGTACAAATCATCTAATATACTTCACCTAAGAAAATGCCATCACACTTCAAATTTAGCAAGTTCTGGTTAGTTTTATCACGTGCAAAGATACAGCCAGTTCTGGCAGCAAAACTGAAATCCCAAAGGGGGCAAAACAATTGCTTGTGATCCGAAAAAATACAGCCAGTTTTACAAGACTAAAGTTCAATAAAATTATGCATGAAACTTGTTAAATAAAAGTGCAAGCAAATAGGCATGAGAATTGTTCTTCTAAACTATTCAATTGGCTAACCTGCAACCGAATTTGGTGCAGACCACGCTATTGTATTCAAGTGCTGAGCAAACTGCCCTTCTTCCTTAAAATCAACTTCACCTTCTTCACCTACTGCATCAATCTAAAAAGTTCATAAACAAGTATGCATATTAAAATGAGATTCAAAATACACTCATCTTCAAAATATGATGTAAGATGCAGTACCCGGTCTGCTGATTTTTCAACACCACAAGTTTTGAGTCGGCAAGCTTTACAACTGATGTACATGTACACAAGCTAGGAAAAGTACCATTTATGATTGGCAGTGCAGTTTGGTGAGCAGGTTCTTGAATCTGCTGGTTGTTGTTGCTGCTGAAATTACTAGGGAAGACAATCAGGCTTGAAGGAGATAAGGAGGCTGATTCAACCACCGGGACAATGGTGCTTAGATTGTGGGAGATGCCTTGACTTGCTAGCTCCATGATCTTCTTCGCCTTATGGGATGGGAAGCTCTCTAATATACAGAACAACAAGGATAATCACATAATTATACATCTATAGTTGTTTTAGCTTATTAAAGCAAATTAAAAAAAAATGTTCCACCCATATCTTGAGATTACACTTAATGCCAATGAAGCATCCCTTAGGGTTCAGCTGGAATTTCCCTTTAGGGTATATGAGCAGCTAAAAGAAACAGGTACCAACTACCAACAATTGTTCTTATATAAAAATTAAACAGAGAATTCACTTGGGTTTTTCCAACTCCACTTCCACAGTTTTATAGTTATAATGTACTGAAATCAGTAATTTCACACATGAAGATAACAGATGTTCGAAACACATTCTATTCTTTTTTCTCACCATAAAATCTATAAAAAATGGCAAATCAGCTTTAAAAAAAAAAGACAAGACAACATTCTACTATTCTCACCACAAATTAAGGGCTACATTGATCAACTAACATGAAGACTTTACCCTCAAGGAAATTTTGGCAGCTAATAGGGTTCATGGAAAATCCATGTTTTCTAAATACACCTCAATGAGCAAGGTGGTAAATTCGGATCTAACACCACCATCTAGTTACGAGTCCTAATAGTGAATCTGGATCTAGATCTGAATAGTTACGAATCCATTCCAAAGCCAAACAAGTCATATCTCACACAAATTCGAGTTCGGAATCCCAAAATTTCAAACCCTGGAATTAGGAAGCAGAGAGAGCACATATAGGAAAGAGGAGAGATACTTTACCTTCGTAGAAAAGGTGGTGGACAGTGACGATATCCAGCCTCCGAAGGTGGCATCGAGGAGGAACTCTATCGACTACAGGTGAGATCCAGCCTCTAGGTGAATGGCGAGACGACGAGAGAGATGGGGCAAGGGAGGCGGCTGCTTGAATAAAGAGTAGATGGTGATAGAAGACTGACGTTGAAGGGTTAGGGTTTAGGTTGTGTTCTCCGACTCACGGATCTTGGGAGCGGGTACACTTCGGCGAGTTCGACAAGAATGGTGCCCTCCTTCATGGATTGAGAGAAGTGCAAGGTGAGGGATGTGTAAGAACGAGGAAGGAGAGTGAGAGGAATGAGAGACTCACCCTCAGATCTGGGATATGGGAATGAGAGGTCAGAGGTGGGCGGAAGAAGGGAAATCTGAAAAGGACGCCTTTTTTTTTTGTTTGAGCGGGCGTTTAAATGAATTCAAGTTTAGTTCCGTGCCTTTTAAATTTTTTTTAAAACACATATTTAACATCGGTCAAATAAATTGGACGATATCTATACTTTTATTTACATCGCAAATTTAGAAACTGATGTTAAAAAATTGTTTAACATGACAGGTTTTTCTGACTGATGTTAATGAACCGATGTTAAATAACAGAATTCTAGTAGTGTGATGAGTTTCAGCAGGTCATGTGGCAACTCTTTTGCTGCGGCTCCATTGTAGATCAAGCTAGAGAGTTGGAAATGGCAGGAGGAGGGTTAATTTAATTAGATTAAAGTATGGGATCTAATCTAAGCTATGGATTTTATTGGACGGATGAGGGTATATATTAGTCAATTTATTAATTAGTAAGAAAGTTGTTAGGAGAGATCCCTATGAAGTCTAGAGATCAACTCTAGATTTCACTGTAACCTTGAGATCTGATGAACACCTTCTATGAAGGTGTTTCAATTTGGGAGAAAACCAGATTTGGGAATTTTCTTTGTATTGAATTAGAAACCCAAAACATATAATCTATTAGGCGTAATTACCTATTTATATTAGCACCCGAGGTATCTAAACTGCCTCAGCTATGCACCATGGCATCTATGCACACACACTATCCAAACGGCGTAAACGACGTCGTTGTCTACCTAACTCACAAAATGACACAAGTCTCTACATACACAAGTCTCTACATACACAAGTCTCTACATCACCCCCCCCCCCCCCCTCAAGGTGGACGCGGGTGATCAAACATAAGACCAAGCTTGAGAGAAAGAAAGAGATGTTGCTGTGCACCTAAGGGTTTGGTAAACAAATCGACAAGTTGTAGATTGGACGAAACATGGACAGTAAAGAGGAACCCCTCTTGAACTAATTGCCGAATAAAGTCGCAATCAATCCGAAATGTTTGGTTCTCTCATGGAACACCGGATTGACAGCCAACTGTTGGACGGCTTTATTGTCACAACACAAAGGGATTGGACGAAGAACAGATATACCAAAGTCCTGCAACAGACCCTCCAACCAAATCATCTCCCCTACTGTAGTGGACATGGCCCGATACTCACTTTCGGCAGTGGATTTGGAAACTGTCCGTTGCTTCTTTGTTTTTCATGATACCAATAAATCACCAAGGAAGACGCAATAACTCGTGAGAGAGCGCCCAGTGAACATACAACTACCCCAGTCCACATCGGAGTAAGCTTTGAGATGCATAGAAATGTTAGACAGGTAAAATAAGGAACAATTGATAGTCCCTTTCAAATAACGAAGAAGAAACAAAGCAGCTTTCATATGGGGATGCCGGGGAGTAGACAAGAGCTGGGTCAATTATTGGACAGAATAAGCAATGTCAGGACGTGACATAGTCAAGTACAGCAACCGCCCAATGAGCCGTATGTAGGACTCGGGATCTGGAAGCAGCTCCCCATCATCTAAGTTGAGATGTTGACCTCTCTGCATAGGTAAACTAGCAGCTTTGCAATCCAGCAGCCCCGAGTTAGTTAGAAGATCAGGGACATACTTCCGTTGATTCAATCTGATGCCAAAAGACGACCGAGATATTTCCATAACAAGGAAATACCTAGCCATCCCAAGATCTTTGATTGTAAAGGCATCATTAAGGGACTCCTTAACATAAGCAATAGTAGATTCGTCGTTTCCCGAAAGAAGCATATCGTCGACATACACCAATGCAAGGGTGATCTTTTTACCAAGGCGCTTGACAAACAATGAGTAATCTTGAGAGGATTGAGTGAAACCAATGCCAACCAAGTGCTTAGTTAACTTAACATTCCATTTCCTACTCGCTTGCTTCAAACCGTAAAGACTCCTTTTCAGCAAACACACTTGATCTAGCAGCGCCTTTGTATAGCCCGGTGGGGGTGTCATCTAAACCTCCTTGTCAAGATAACCACGAAGACACGCATTGTTAATGTCGAGTTGGTGGAGACGCCAAGAGAAAGCTACTGCAAGTTCGTAAGGTACGAACAGTAGCAAACTTTGCAATGTGTCCTTATAGTCCTTCTCCTTCACTTGATTATACCCCTTTGCCACCAAGCGAGCTTTATATCTCTTTAACTCCCCATCAGCTCCCTTACTGTTGTAGACACCAGTAAAGCACAATATAGCTGGTGATGATTACCCAACCAAAGGGTCAGCTTAATTATGTTTAACTCCATATGCAGGTTTTTATACCGACTAAGAGCATGTAGGAATCCTACCATGACGAGACTCTGAATCCAAAGACTTTTTTGTGCTGATACTCTTAACCAAATGTGTGAAAGATCGATACCTTTTCTAATTTCCGCCTTTTGGAATGTGTATTTGGTTCTGTACAAGTAAATCCAAGTGATGGATTTATACTTTTATAAATGTAATGAATGTTATTTTATAATTAAATAAAAAAATGGTATTTGAAATTTATATGGTGATATTATAATGAATTGTTAATTATTTATAAATTTAAATAAATATAATTAAAATATTAAAAAAAGAAATTAAAAAGCGGGTAAAAGCAAAGTAGAACTGTTGCTATAGATCTATCAAACTGCTGTCATTTCATGTAAGAAAAACCGCTTCCTTAGGTAAATAGGCAGCGGTTGTTTTATTTTATGGTAGCGGTTTACTTTGCTTTACTAAACTGCTGCCTTAGGTTCTAAAAACCGCTTCCATAGGGCTAAGGTGACGACAGCAGAAGCTACGGGCCCTAAACCGCTGCCTTAGCCCTTGGGAAGCGGTTATACTACATAAAGTGGCGGTTTTGGGCCGCTGCTAAAACCTCTAATTTTAGTAGTGTGTTAAAAAGTTTTTTAACATCGGTTTCTAAATTTGCGATGTAAATAAAAGAATAGACATTGTCTTATTTATTTAACAGATGTTAAATATGTGTTTTTAAAAAAAATAGAAGGCGCGGGATGAAACCTGAATTCATTTTGAACACCCGCTCAAACAAATCAATCAATATCAATATCAATATTCAATACATAATACTAAAACAGAGGCGTGGAAATCCCATGTGGTGGGCTCTGGTGCGATTCGCTTGCGTGTCGTTCTCTGGTGCAATCTGAGCCGGGTTTTTTGCCATGTCAATTAATGATGATCCAATGAATTTAAGTCACGTTAGACGATAACCCCGTTTATTTATACATGTGTCATCCTATGTGTCTATTTTAATTAATGATTAAATTAATTTTTATTATGAATGGTTACAAATCTTATCATTTTATCTAAAAAAATCTTTAAACATATTATTTGAAGAATAAAATCTTATTAATGATCAATTAATCAATGACTCCTTTCCATTTGACCAAATCCAATTCACAAACGGTTTATAAAAAAAAAAAAACAAATTTCAATTCACAAACTTACAACTCGAACTCTCCATTCTCCGATCCGAACTATTGTAAATATGGTATTTGAAAATTAACCTAACCAATCTTAATCACTAAAGATAAATTAATTTTATATCAAATAACTCAAAGTAATATATAAGTTTTGATGTTTTAAAAGTTATATTTTTAGAGCATATGTTAGTTATTCTTACCTATTTTATGCACCGTAAGAGATATCGATAAAAAAAACTTTTATTTGATTTTAAGTTGATTAAAAAAATAGAAATCATTGCCAAATGGTTTTCAATTTAGGCCCATTTGTTTTTTTTTTACTAATTCTAGAATTACTATTATATTGTGTTTATTAAGATCTAAAATAGAGTTTAATTTTTATACCTTAAATTATTTTATCTTTGAAATTACTATTATATTGGGCCCGTTAGTTTCTTTAAAATTTTGTATTAATTAATTATCTTACTATATAAAAGCCTAAGCTCAACCTTACTGTTCATCAATGCTAATTACAAATTTACCCTTTCAACACTTTCATCTTTATTGAATGATTTAGGGGTGAAATCGGAAATGTCTTGGGCTAGCTGTTTCCAATTTCCATTACCTTCACCGCTTCCCCTTTGCCTATACACACCCACCGCCTCTTTCCGCTTCACATCGGCATCTCCGTTCACGCCTTCAGTCTCCACCGCCATTGGCCTCATCTGTCTTCTTCATCTTCCTTCCCTTCCCAGTTTTGTTCAACCTCAGGTCTCTCTGCTCGCGTTTCTCTCTGAATTCGCATACCATTGATCCCTTTTCTCAATTTCTCATCGCTCTTCTATGGTTTCTAGGGTTGTTGATTTTGTTTCTAGGGTTGTTGATTTTATTTCTAGGGTTTCTTAATTGTTGTCGGATCGCCATCATGTTTCATGTAAGCCTATCCCTATTGTCTCCGCCTCTTCAAGTCTTCTCCCTGCTATTTTCCCTCTTCCTCCCAGATTTCTCTCTACCCTCTCAAATCTCTTCTTAAATCGCTCCTCCTTTGAATTCATAGTTTAATTTGGGATTTTTCGGGACAAGAGAAATTTTCTGGCTTGAGGGCGGCGGTGTTATGGAAACGGCGCCGTTGAGATACTCCTTCAACAGCCAGTTTAGATCTCTGGTTCCGGGGGCGAAACAGAGGACGGGGGCTGCTATAGAGGGTCTCACTTGGTGATGCTAGATTATATGGCCAGAAGTCTTATTTGGGGAACTTGGCTTATGCAATTCCCACAGGTAATTTATTCTTGTATTCATCTATAATTTCCATAATTTTGTCTGTTTGATTTGATTTTATATCATGTGCCATTATTTCTGTGTGGAAATTTGGAGTCACTTTTGATTTTGTTACTGTTTTGTTACTGGATTTAGGTTTGTTTGTTTGTTCTAGGAGATAATAGAAAGAAGGAATTCGAGCCAAACAAGCCAGGTTCGAATTCGTTGGTTGTTCATATTTAGCTCATTGTTGATCTTAAATTTGAACTCGGGCTTTTTTGGACTACTCAGCTCATATTACTGCCCAAGGGATTGTAGTTAGTTATAGTTAGATGATACCGAGTTTGTGTTAAAGAGGTCTGATCCTTCAGTTCAATGGTTGCTTGGCATACTGCTGCAATTACTGCAAAAATACTTTCAAGCTCAAAATGCACCTTGTCATATGAATTAGTGAAGATATAATATGTTCCCCGCGCGCCTTCGCGCGCCTTTGTGGTAAGGCAGATACGAGTTCATCATGCGCTTGTTTGAAATTCCATATAAAAATTTTCTCAATTTAAAGGCCTAAAATTGAACCTCTTGTGGAAGTAGATATTTCCAGTATAATTAGGTAAATAACTTATCATGCTAAAATCTTTATGTATTGCAACATTTGTTATAGATTTGTAATTTCAACGTATCTGTCTCCTACCATTCATGCTTCCTTTGTGAATGCTCCTCCAATTTTCATCGCATACTCTTCCTCTTCCTTTCCTGGCTTCCGGTTCCGCCCCCGTTTGCCGGATTTCGCCATTGAGAAAGAAGTATTTTTTTTTTGGTGTTGATTGAGAATGAAGTATTTGATCTGCTATACAAGCTGATTATGAGATTGACAATGTTGTATTTTTTGGGTGGCTACAAACAGGGCTATAAGTTAACTAAACAGGGTAAGGGTATCTTCAAGTTAGATTGAAGGGATGTTACTGATGGTACTTGAGGGGTAAAGATGGCATCAACAATGACAAACAAAGTTGAAGCGTATAAGTCCACAGAGGATGCTCCTGCAGCTCCCACAGCTCACCGTATGTTCAGGAGAAAGGTGGGATTTCCTTCCTGTTATCTCAGTTTCTTAAAGTCTCTCTTCAGTCCATGGTTTATCCTTTTTTTGCTATTATTGTCTATCCTTTTCATCACAGTGACTGGATCGGTTTCATCATCTGTTTTGTGACAGTTTGCATGAAAATGTAAACTTAAACTTTTGCTATTATTGATTGTTTACTATAGATGCCAATTTTTAGGTTGTTGAAGGTCAAGACGCTGGTGCTCTTGTTGGTGGTTGGATATGAAGCGCTTATCTTGACCGGCTACACGTTGGGGTACTTCCACAGTTCCAGTTGGGTTTTCTTCTTTCCTTGATTCAATATTCAAGTTAATGGCTATTTTTTTTTCATATTCATAAGAATGCTTGTGTTTTTAAGGTCATGTCACTGATAGTTTGGTTGATAGTTGGAAGATAATTTTTCTCCCCTTTGGAAGTGTTTTAGGTGATCATTAGATAGAGTGGGAAGTGTATACCATATTGCATCTACAATCATTGCATGGTTTAGTATTTGTAGAACAATGGATCAGTACCTTTTTATTACAAGCAATGAAGGGTCCATCATTAGCAAGATGTGCTTTAAAAAAACATACAGGAGCAATTGTGAAGCTTGAAATATCTAGAAATTTTCTGTTATGAAAGGACATGGTAGATAGAATGCTAGGAATGCATTGACCTCTTTTTTGTACTTTTGAAAGGATCTATGTATGATATATCGCATACTAAAAATAAGAGTGAATAGTGTACAAGTCTCTGAATCCATATGATTTCCAATGGATTTTGGACACTAAATAGAAAGAAATTGAGGTTTTCTTTCCTGTTAGTCGTTTTTTTTATATATAAAACTATTCAAGGTAGACATATTTCTCATTTTCATTCTCACTAGCTGTTTGCTATATTGCTCCTGAGAATATTTATTGCACATACTTTTCTTTTCTTTTCTCTTTTTTTTTACCCTTATTTTGTCAGTGAAATCACTGTTATAGTTGTACAATATTATGTATGACCTGCTAAATGAATTCCCAATTGGCGAGTGACAGCCTATTTTATATTTAAAGGTGGCATCAGTTTCTGAGGATATGGGGACTGTCAATGCCCTTCGAGCAATATCACCCCACTCGATAGCTAGCGACATCTTGGTTAGTGCCATTCATGAACCCTTGGATAATTTTCATTTTATTGCATTTGTTGATGTGCTGTTCATGAACCTAGCAAACTATACTTGTGAATGATTCGACTGGGATTTAGACATGGAATATTACTGCTTTGTTGATGTAGCGAATGGAGGAGATTGGTTGGCAATACGATCTTTGTACAAATATAGCTAATTTGATATAGGTTGGGTAGTGGGTAGTTGTTTGGTGGCGCTGTTCATGAACCTAGCAAGCCATTGAATGTAATTTGATAGAAGTCATTTGTTATTGTTTTATGTTTGTCTATGAGATAACATATGTGCTTCTTTTGTTATTTGGAAAATTATCCCTTTGTTTTCTTAAAGGAATGATAGTTTTTTATTCTATGAATTCTTAATTCTAGACGAGTTCCAATATCATGATTGATCTTCCCCTTGCAATGCATTTCAAGCAATTACATTCAATGGCTTACAAATATTATTGGGGGGGGGGGGGGGAGGGTTGGGGGATTTTTCATTTCAGATGATTTGCTGCTGATATTTGACTATTATGCTTATAGGTAGTGAGTGGTTATCTTGTCTGTGATGTTCCACCTGGGGTAGTGGCAGCTGTACATAGACAGCATGATGCAGCTGTAACCAGTGATAAAAAATGCGTAAAGCGGGAAAAAGCGATAGGGTGCCTATCGCTTAAGCGTGAAGCGAGTGACACAAAGCGCCTGCTTCATGGACGAAGCGCCCAATACTATAAAATGTGTTTTCAGAATATACATTCATGCTATAACATAAACTAGTAATGATTTATAATACAAAATTAATACATATCATCATATTATATGAAAAACTTATATAGATGTTGAGTTGATGTCCTCACCCTAATCATGCAAAGCACTATCACCACTATTAGCTTGCAACTTCATATCAATTCCCACACTAGCCTCTTCTTTATTTAGTGAAAATACAAATCAGGACAGTCAACACATATCTTTATTTAAAAAATTACTCTAAATAATATCAAACAATGCTAAAAATACGCTTTGGTCCACAAAGCGCTCGCTTCATCGCTTTGTCGCTTCAGCGCTTAAGCGAGTGAAGCGGGCGCTTCATGGACACCGCTCGCTTCAGGCATGCTGAAGCGTTTTAAGTGGCGCTTCAACGCTTAAGCGTGAAGCACTCGCTTAAGCGACGCTTTTTTATTCACTGGCTGTAACCACAATGCTTTGCTCAACTTCAGTTAGTGGGGCAGCTGAGTCTGGGTCCTCGGTTGGCAAAGACAAGGTGAAAAAATCTACACGATGTGATATTATAGGATTGGATTCCACGAAACAGTTTTTGCTACAGATAGCATCAGGTTAAAATTCTGCTGGATATTTTTCAACTGATGTAAATGATGTAATACTTGATGGACATGGTCTGAGTGGAAGCATGATTTTTGTAGGCATTGACGTTGAGAAGATTGTTAAAGTTCATAAGAGCATTACTGCGTGCTGTTGGCCAGGTGTGTGATGTCTAACTTAAATATACAATTGTGCATGTACTTTTCATTTGTAGGAGTATTATATTTGCTTAGTGGAATTATTTGGCATTGGTTCATAAGGTTTTGTGCTCCTTATCCTACTTTGTAGATGGAAATTCATACGGATCTCATTGATGCTCATTTATATGCATTTAAGAGGTTTGAGGTTTGCACTTTGAATCTGAATCATCTTTGAGTCCACCCTTGCTAATTGAAAATGATGTTGTCAGCTATGAGCATGCTCTTGCAGATCTGTTTTGCAACAGGTTCTTGGTCAGAAGGAAAGGTTTCAGGGCTAATTAAAGCATGATGGGTTGCCTTATCTTGATAGAAGTCAATGGTTTATCACTTTATTTGCTCTATAATCTAGCCGAGCATGTTAAATGCTAGAGTTTTGTCATTTTTTGAAGTTTTTGATCTTTGGTGTTCTCTGGTGATTGATTAGAGATCAGAGGTCTCAGTAAATTCAGTTTCCCAACTAGAAGAAAATGGGTATGAGAAGGTTGCGTTACAGAGCAACAAAATCATGTTTTCTCAGCTCTTAGCGAATGCAAGTACTCCAAGTTTCCAAGAATTATATGCAGTGTATTCTAATGGATCTCCTCGACTTGCAACTCATAAATGCTGCATTTATCTCGCAAGCAACAACAACTATTGTGCGAATTATACAAGATGACAACACCGCGCGCAAATGGGTTAATGACCTAGTATGTTGAAAATTGAACCTTTTCATCAAAATATACACGGAGGGTGATCGAGTATCACAAATTGTGTTAAATAACATTAATATGTGTGTGTATACACACACGCTTATTAATCTCATAAATAAATTTTAATTTCAATTGATTTAAAAAATATTAAAAATCATAAACAAATAAATTTTATAAAATAATTGAAATCAAAAGATTAAATTTAACATCTTTGAAATCAACATTATTTTAAAAATTAATATTTTTTTATAAAAAATAAATTCATATGAATTATCATTTATAAAATAAATATATTTTTGTAAAATAAAATCTATTTGAAAAATAAATATATCATGAGGTTATATTCAAATGATCTAATACTCCCTCTATTAATTAAAGCACATCACTTTATTTTTAAACACTTTTTTTTGAAATTTAAATATTATTTTAAATGCTTAGTTTTTCATTTGTTTCTTTATATAATTTAATACTTATCAATAATAAGAATAAAAAAATAAATAATTTATTAACCATCAATAATATTATAAGACTAGTATGCATACAATTTTAGAGGTCGCTTCCTTCCTCATTCTTCATTTGCTTAGAAAACCGACCCTCCTCCACTCTCTCCCGGTGGAAGTTGCACACCTCTACTCTCCGGTGACCGAATCCCGACTCCGCCCTACTTCTCCTCTCTCTGGCGGCCAAATCCTGGAAGCTGCGTGGAACTGTCATCTTCTTCACCCTCACTATCTCCCTTGGGAGTGAGCGTCGTCATCCTCGATCCGCCACCAGGGAGAGCACGTCTCGTAGTCTCGCTCTTCTCTTAGGTTGTCAATCCTGGCGAAATCCCTCAGGTTGTCGAACCCGGCGAATTCTCTCCGGCTGCCGAACCTGAGCCTATCTTCGTTGTCGTTCTCATCTCTTTGGGTATCAAACCCGTGCCCGACCTCTATCGTTGACTATCGAACTCGAGCCAGGCTGTCGAAATCCCTCAAGCTGTCGAAATCCCTACTGTAGCACTCGAAATCTCACCAATCCTCCCTACTTCGTCTCTCTCACTGCCTCTCTGCCAATGGTACGATATTCCGCCCCCCAATTTTCATGATTTTTTATTCATGGTTTCTATGAATTGATTTTGATTCATTGTAGCTAGCTAAAATTGATTTTTCAATTTTGATATAGGGTTTCTTTAGGGTTTGAAGTACTCTATAATTTAGATGATCAAATTAATTTAGCGGGTTTTATCCTTAACATCAAGTGTTCTTTGATTTTAGGGCTTTCATATTGAAAAGCAAGTTCTCTTCATTTTTAGGTACGTTTTTCCCCTTTGATTTTCAATGTTTGTTATTCAGGGTTTTTGTTAATTGGTTTTGATTCATTGTTGAAGAACAACTTGTGCGGAACAGAAAAAAAAATTGATTGAAAGAGATTATTATGCTCCAAAGTAACGGTCCCGATATCCCGAGCACATGAATTCCAGCTTCTAAAGTATTAGAGTTGGCCAGTATTTGATAGTGCTCTGTTTGTGGAGGTTAGTTCTGGTTTTACCTTTTACAGGTTCTGCTTGTTATGTTTATGTGAAAGGGTGCTTTATTTTTATGGCTTTTAGTATTTAGAAGAAATATTAATCTGACATTTGATTTCGGGGGATTATGATAGGAGTATAGGACTTAGTGAATTAGAAACAGTGGGGATGTGGCTAGTATCTACACTTTAAGAGCGAATTTGTATAGCTAAGTGAGCAAGATAATTTAGGGTTACTATATAGGCATCAAGGAATAATAATTTACTACTAATAAGTATATTAGTAGTATAATAATTTACTAAGATTGATTTTATTTAACAAAATGTTCAGATTGATTTTAGCATAACTATTCGTTTACTGATGTGCTAACACAGTAACACTTGAAAACATCATAACCCTTTCATTTGGGGTTTCAGGGATACTTATTCAGTTTCATTTACTTTCAACATTCAAAATGTTCAGATTGATTTATAAGCATGAAAATTTGTAGGTATCTTAGGCTTTAAATTGATTTTTCTTATATTAATATTGGAGCAAATATGTATAGTCCATTATGCTAATCAGTTTAAGAAACTTGATAGGTTTCTTACCTCGAACACCTCCATTCTGGATGATGAAGTTAGGGCTGTGCTAATTCTGGATCTCATCCTGAAATTCAAACATTGGTTTTGGCACAGGTAAGTGCAACTTATTATTTTCCTCTCCCTTATTTTAATCTCTAACTAATGTTTAGACTTTGGAGATTGAGTAGATAATAATCACTATAAAGAAGGGTCTGCGTTATATGAGATATAAGAATCAAGATATGTAACTAATGTTTTTTTTTTTTTGTAGTTGATTGAAGAGAGCTGACTAGTTCTTGTTGATTGTTATCGTAAATTTATATATATAATCTGATTTTTGTTTTATTATGCGACTTTGTTTGCATTTCTCTTGCTTTGGTTTGATATATTTCTTTCATTACAGCTGCACTGCATTTAAATTCCTCCTAGTGAATGTAACATGCAGGTTTCTTGGGCATTTCCAGCCACAATAGGGAAAGCCTGCTACATTGGAGCTGGGCTCAGATCAAGAATATAAATCTGAGAGGAATGGGAAAATGGAAAATGAGGAAGGAAGGTAATTTGCTATTGTTAAAATTATTTTTTCGTTAAAGGGGCCTTTGTGTCTTTTGTTTAGAGTGTAGAAAGCAAGTCACAAAGTCAGACTGAACAAGAAACCACATTGATATACTTCCTTTGATGTTCCTTTATCTAGTAGACAATGGAATTTGGACTTGCATTCCTTTGATGTTCCTTTATGTCTTTTTTAGATTGAGTCGATTCCTAGTGGTAGTCTTTCCTCTGGATTTGGTCCAATTCATTGTCATAGTGTGTAAGAATTACATTGATATACTTCCTTTGATGTTCCTTTATCTAGTAGACAATGGAATTTGGACTTGCATTCCTAGTGGTAGTCTTTCCTTTGCATTCAATGCCATAGTGTGTAAGAATTACATTCCTAGTGGTAGTATTTCACTGATTGACCTCAAATTGGGGTGATTTGGGGAAAATCTTGGCTACAATGCAGCCATTAGGGTTACTGCTGCACCTGTTTTGTCTTGTGCAGATTCATCTACTCCTGCCATGAGAGTGAAGGCCTCAATCCTCAACTCTCAGATTGCAATCTGTCAGGTTCATGGCTGCAACAAAGATCTTAGCTCCTCCAAAGATTACCATAAGAGGCATAAAGTCTGTGATGTTCACTCAAATACTGCAAAGGTTATTGTCAATGAAATTGAACAGAGATTTTATGAGCAATATAGCTGGTGGGTATCTTCTTTTCTTTTCTTCTTTTGCTTCATTACTTTACACTTGTTAGTCCTAGAATTTGGTTCCACTCAACCTCTATCAAGAAAACCACCAAGGTATCTATACTCTGAATGTTCCTAGTTCATGCTTTCTCAGACAAATTTCATATTCCTTCATGAACTATTGTTAGCCCTGTTGTTAGCCCTTAACATGCTTTATCAGACAAATTTCTGGAACTGTTGTTAGCCCTTTTTAGGAACTGTTGTTAGCCCTTTTAGCATTATAATAGATACATGTTTATCGATAATATTTGGCTGCCTCATTTTCAGAATGGAATGCAATGAAAGAGTATGCCTGCTACTTTATGCTTTCTCTATTGAAGCGACAACCTAAATTATGGGATGGATGGGTAGATCGCTGATCTAATTCTCGCTCTCTTTTAATATCTCTATCGGTACTTGGATTATGACATTGGGAGACAGCAATATTGTGGTGGCTCATAGCTTTACCCGATTCAGTTGATTATAGAACTGCACATGTCTGCTGCTCTGTTTTGTCATAATCAATAGTATCATCTCTCAAATATGTGAAAAACTCCATGCTAACAGCAATATAGCATTGGGCAAAGTGATTCGTTCGACAAAGTGAATTCATAGATGTATGAATATAGCTTAATTACTCATGCATTTTTCTATCAACCTAGATTTCCAGCTACTGTCATAGACTAGTAAACTTTAATTTCCACGCTTGAAACACAAAACTTGCCTTTTGTTTATACTAGACTGTCTTTTGTTTGATACACTACATTATGATTCTTTCTGAACAATGAACCAAGGCTTGGGGATTCTTCCTTGAGCATTTGAAAAACATAGTGTGGAGATTAATTACTCATATAGTGTTGCCTTTTGTTTATACTAGCTGTATGAACATAGCTTAATTACTCATATAGTGTTGCCTTTTCATGTACTTCTTTCTAGTTAGACTTGGTGTTATCTTAGAAGAAAACATAGCGAAAACAAGGTGATGCATGCTTGGTCTTTCTTAAGTTAATGCATTGAAGCATAATAATTGTCTTTCTTAAGTTTCACATGCTCTTTTTGCTATTATGTAAGAACATTCTATCTAATTTAAAGCCTATTAGCTCAAATGGTAGAGAATTGCGTTCAATCACAAAGATGCGGGTTCAAATCCCGCATAGGCTACGGTAATAAAAAAAAACGTAAATATGTCATTTCACATCAAGTAATAGCCAATGTCTTTCAAAAAAAAATCGATGTCTATGTGGGGGATGTAAAAAATCAAAACTGTTTAACATCGGGTAATAGCCGATGTCTTTGTATTTTATAACATCGGTTATATTTTATAATCGATGTTATGGGATAACAAAGACATCGGATTTAAAAATATAAACGATGTTATAACGTACAAAAACATCGGGTTCTGGCCGATGTGAAAAACTTTTGACTTTTTACATCCCCCACATAGACATCGATTTTTTTTAAAGACATCGGCTATTACCCGATGTTAAATAACAAATTTCTAGTAGTGGATAGAAGAAGAACGATTGAGGTTTGAGCCTGTTTGATTTGGAATTTGTTTGTTTGAAAGAGAAATTGGGTGATATGGGTTTCGAATTGGATGGGAAAGTACGTCGTTCATTCGCACATCTTCATTTTCTGCAGAATCTGCATAACCTAGGTGACAAGGGTAAATGTACTCCTGACACGTGACATTTTCAAGGTGACACGTAAATATTGATATTTAAAGGATATTGTCCTAATCATTTCGATCTGAAATTAAGCGACGATTAGAATCTGATATGAATTTGAATAGTCCAACGAATACCACATATTTTCGTTGATGTCATTCTCTTGTTTTTTATTTCAATTTTATTGGTTGCTGGACAACAATGTCGTTTTTTGTTTTAATTGGGTTTGTTTTTGAATTATAAATGAGTTTTGACATACCAAGGTTTGCTGTTGTTGTTTTCTGAACGCTTTTGTCCACCTTAGTCCGTATGAGTGATGCTAAAAACCTAATCCCTGCAGATGAAGGTGTTGGAGGAGGTCGTCAATAGACTGTGGGTTGCTAAAGGGATGGGAAGAGCCGGGGAAGAAAGAGAAAGGGATGCTAGCGCTTCTTTTGACATTGATGCAGGGAAGGAGGGTGATGTTGGGAAGGATGGAGCTAAAGACAAACTCTTCGATGAAAAGGAAGGGATATGAGGCACGAAAGGATGAGGAGGTAAGTTTTCTGCTAGGCGACATGGTATTTACGGTTAAGTGACACGGGTTAAAAAATCTAAGAATGTCGTATATGAATCTGTTTGTTATTAGTTCATGTGACAAGATTTTTGTTGTTGGGTGATAGGGTTTATTTAGTTTGGTGACATGGGATAAAATAAAATCTATGAATGTCGATTATATGAATTTGTATTAGTTGATGTGACAAGGTTATTGCAGTTAAGTGACATGGTTTACTTAGTTGAGTGACATGGGATATCCAAATCTCGGAATGAGAGTTTAAACTTCTTAAGCATTTTTCAGATCTCTAAGGCTGCAAAAGTTGAGGGTGTGCGAGGCAAGAAGACTAGAAAGACTCTAGGAGGTGATGGAGAAGACATGCCCCCCTCGCGAAGAAACCGCAGGGCCAAAAAGGGAAGGACGATGTCGCCAGCACGGACGCGATTCTAGGACTTGTATTAGTGTTCGACAACAATGGCTTAGCCCGGTGGATGGCAAGGTAGCTCACATATGTATTTGTCTCCAATTATTCTACAAACGGCGTCATTCACCTAACCTTGTCATCGTGGGTGTGTAGCGGGGATGGGGAGAAGTGGATGACAGGCTACGACACGGAGCTTATGAAGGAGTTATGATCTCCGTTTCCATGGTAAACTGTAATAAACCACTAACAACTTTTTATCAGAGCGTACTTTTCATACCCCTAGGTTGTTATGAACTTTGTTGGGGTTGTATTTTCTGAATTTTGTTGCTCAAAACTTGTAGAATATTATGATCTCCGTTGGTTAGTAGGTGTAATATTTTATGACATTGGTTGGTCAGTACATGTTAGTCTTTTATGAACATCTTATGCACTTGGGGGTTTTCTTTACGAACGTACTTGGTTTTGAAATGTTTGGGTAGAAAAATAGACACGTTAAAACCTTCAAGTGACATGGCCATACAAACAGGTGAGATGGTTCATTTAAAAAACAAATTTAAAGTGAAACCCCAAATCGTGACACGTTAATTCCTTCAGGTGACACGACCATACAAACCGGTGATAGGGGTTATTTTCTTAACAAATTGGAAGACACTAAGAAATGTGAAACGTCAAAATCAAACAAGTGACACGTTAAATCCATCACCTCATCCTCGGCTTCCTCCCCCTCCACCGACACCCTCATACTCGTGTCCTCCTTGACACCGTACAACTCCAAATCATCCAAGTCTTCTTTGAGCTTCACTACAAAACCTTCGTCCTCATCCGGTACCCTAAAGTTGATTATGGGGGTTGACCCATCCTCCTCCTCCTCCTCACTGGTAATGGATAACACCTTCAGCCCTTGACCCATGTCACCATGTCACCCGAAGAGCTATTCGTGTCACTCAATTAAATCACATTCAGACCTTGTACCCTGTCACCTGAACATATACTAGTGCCACCTGATTGTTTACCCGTGTCGGTAATGTCCATCATATCCAGGTCCTTGCTCTTTCCTATGGCAGAGATCACCTCTCTCCCAGCATATAACACAACATCTAAAGACACGGAGTTTTGTTGTGCCTTATTGTATGCCTCGTCTATCACAATCTCAGCCAAATCGTCCACTTTTTGGGAGGAAGGTGGCTCACTCAGGCGTTCTTCCCCCATAGGTTGCTTTACTTCAAAGCTCTCCTTTTGCAATGGACCAACATATATCGCAAGGGACCACAGATCTTCTCCATACTTCGAGTTCAGAGATTTAAACGCCTCGAACACCCAAGAACCATCGAAGATGACAGTGACGCATACCAAGACGTTTCCACTTCGATATGATTTCGATGATGACATCAATCAGCATAGTGATGGATTTGGTGACATGATATAATATATTAGGTGACACGTATAAAACCACTTCTCTTGTTCATGGTGACAAGATAAAATAAGTTAAGTGACACGTATAATTCCATAATCTGACATGCATCATTTATAGCATAAACAGTTGTTCATACATAGAAGCTTCACATATGTGCGTAACCCAAAGTACCAAAAGTGTCACATGTGCATAACCCCAAAGTGTCAAAAGCTTGACATAAATATGTTAACCCCAAAGTACCATAAGTTTCTCCGCGGGATGGGTACCGGGATGTCTTAGGTCGTCCGGGCCTTCTCTTCAGGGGCGGAGGGAAGCACGCCATCTCCGATAGCTCTGTGGGGATTCTCCGTTCTGATCTTGGAGGAATCGGATATAGCACATCTGCGTAACAAGCCTTTCATGCATCAACTTTGTAGAAGTCATTGACGAGAGCGAAGACATTCGTACCTCGATGCTTGGCAGTGGCTATGGCATGGGTGCACGGGAACTGATCAATGTCGAAGCGCTTGCATGTACAGGTACGGGCACTCAAGTTCACAACCCACGACGACGGACCCTTGCGGACCATGAACTTGTGCTAGCTGAGCGCATTCACATCCAAGCAAATTTCCATGCTATAGTTCGTCTCAAGCGCACCGTCCACAAAATCACTCACCAACTTACCCGGTTTGGTGCTCGTTTCTCTGCACCCACAAAACCAGTTTGACACGGTTTCGATGATGCCATCAATCAGCGCAGTCAAGGGTAGGTCGCGGGGCTCATTGAAGATAGAGTTGAGACACTCAGAGTTGTTCGTCGTCATTATGTTGTACCGATTCCCCAAGAAGAATGCTCGAGCCTAGTTTTGGAAACCGGCCTCCTTCACGTATTGGCCCGCAGGGGCTGACACTGCACATAAATCAGCGAACAACTGTTGGAACTCCGCCCTCGTGTACGCCTCCGCCATCTTGAAGAACATCCTCTGCAGCCCCGATACCCCTCTATACTTGCACCGGGCATTCTGAAACAGATGTCATGCGCAGAAGCCTTGCTTTGCAAACACATAGTTGTCCCTTATACCTTGGACGATACTCAAATGGCGATCAGAGACAAACATCAAATCCGGCGTGTCCTCGGGAATATGTAGCATGTTCTTGAAGAAGAAGCTCCATGACTCGTGGTTCTCACTGTCGACGATCGCAAACGCGATCGGGTACACTTTTTGGACCCCATCTTGGGCTGTGGCAAAGAGAAGCGTGCCCCTGAACTTCCCTTTTAGGCAACTCTCGTCCACCGAGATGACCTGTACATCGAAATCAGTAAATGCCAGTTATGTGACATGACATTTCGTATTAAGTGACATGTGACATTGTACAACTGACAGGGGGTTTTACTTTTCTAAGGTGGGGGATCGCCCTGCGCCATACCCTCAAGCTAACAATGGCGTACTTGAATCGTCGGGATGAGTCCACCTCTACCCTAGTATATGTTCAGAGGTTAGTCTGCTCCACCATATGCAAGTATGGATTAATATCTCGATAACCATCTTCGTCGCTCTCATGCTTAACCTCCCTCACTGCCAAGTGTGCCCTTCGGACCTTCCAGTAGCTACACGTGACGCCGAACTCAAACTTGGTCAGCGATTGCACTTGATGGGGAATGAGGTTCTTTTGAGTGCCAATGAACCTACGAGTGATAGGTATGATTAGTGTGACACGTATAATGAACTAAGATGATAAGTGGAATATTAAGAGGTGACAGGTAAAACAGTGTTCCCAGGTAAAGTAAAACTTACGTCGACACGAGGTTCCATCCAATCATACTCGGCGTAGCATGCCGGCTATGGTTGTGCGCCACGTTCAGGTCACAAGTATGCTTCTGGATATACTTTCGGATGGTCCACATAGTGGTGCGATTATAAGGCTTTGCCCTACACATCCACGTGCACTTTTTGTCCACACATCCAACCACATGCAATGTTTTTGTCGACTTCTTTACATTAAACTCAAAGCAGTTCTCCACCGCATTCCAGCGAAGCTGACTCTGAAGGTCAGCCTTCGATGCAAATATTTGTTCCTCCGAAAGTTCTATGATGTTGTGTCGTGGGTCCTGGGTGTGGGGTGTTATTCTGTACACCCTAGCCTCAACAAACTCCATTGTAGGTGGGGGTGCGCTGGACCTCGGCATGCAATCTTCAAGTTCCATCATCACCTCATCCTCAACTTCCTTCCCCTCCACCGACACCCTCATTCTTTTATCCCCGACAACGCCGTGCCACTCCAAATCCTCCCACTCTTCTTCGAGCTTCACCCTGACACGATCGCCATTGTCGGAGCCCCCAACGTTGAGTTCGGAGGTTGACCCATCCTCATCTTCGCTGCTAATGGCTATCACCTCCAACCCTTGTTCCATGTCAGATGAAGAGTTATCCGTACCACCCAATTTGATCACATCCAGATAATTTCCCCTGTCACCTGAACACATACCCATGTCAGCTGATCTGAAGTCTGTGTCACTAATGTCCATCGGAACCAGGTCTTTGGTCTTCACTATGGCCTCGCTCACCTCTCCTTCGGCACATAACACGTCATCTATAGAAACAGGGTTTAGTTGCGACTTACCTTCGACCTCGCATATCACAACCTCATCAACTTCGTCCACTTTTTCGGAGGCAGGTGTCCCGCTCAAACGTTTTTCCCCGATGGCTTGCTTTAGTTCAAAGGTCTCCTTACGCAATGGACCAACATATATGGACATGGGCCATGGATGTTCTCCAGACTTCGAGTTCTGGAACTTATAATTAAACGCCTCAAGGTCGTCATCGTCAGCTATCGTGATTGGATGACCCCCTTCTTTCGACTTTAGCATGTAACAAAACGCCCACTCTTCATATAAAGCACCATCGCCGACCTTCACCATGATCAGCTTTTTTAAAGAGGTGAAGTCGATGTTCTCTTGGATCATGACATTCTTGTGGGTATTCTCCCCCTTAAACACCCATCGGCCCCCATCGAAAACCCAAGAACCATCGAAGATGAGAGTAACGCATAACAAGGCGTTTCCACCTGAAAGTGAAACGAGGGATGAGGGGAAACGTTCATTGGTATCTAGTTTTTGTCATAGATGAAGAGTTGTTTGTCAAAAACACTTACCCATTGCAGCCGAGAAGATAGTTTCTGGGAAACCAAGGTGACACGAGGGTTCTGATCACTGACAGGAGCACAGAATGAAGGCGACAAGTGATTTGCATCTGGAACTGCAAGCTCTCCGCTTCTCTTCCATGGTGGAACCTTCTCCATCTCTTTCTCAATGTGTTTATGCTTTAAAAAATATGAGAAAATGGAGAAAATGCAAAGCTTCTCCCATCCTCCTCTTTTATACCCTCCACATGGTTAGACATCACATCACATCCATCCAATCACTCCTTTTTGGCGCCAAAACCCAATTCTACAAAATCTTTTCCCTCCCTCACGTGTACCCTCCCACCTTGCAACTTGCAACCTGCTAGACAGGTGACTTTTTTGTTTTACAAAAATAACCCATGGTCTACCCTTGTCATTTTTTAAAAAAAAGTGGCATTTTTGCAAAGTAAAAAAAAATGTATAGTTATGCAAATAGCCCATATTGTATAGTCTGTCTTTGATATTAAAAAAACTTTTATGTAATTTTGATCAAAACAACATTGACCCATATATTTAATTTCACAATAATTACTCTAAATTTCATCTAATTTATATTTTTCAAAACTTAAACTCATTTTTCTAAAAAAGAAGTTAAAAACAATTTATCCAAAATAAGTATCCACAACAAGTCAAAACAAATTTGTTAATAACTTAAAGTTTACTTCAAATACAAAAATATAATATAAAAAATTTAATATGATGATACACTATTATTAAAAAAAATACCGTTAATTTTAATTTTATTAAAAATTATCAGTAGTTAACTTATGAATCGGGCCTCCAAAAGTCATTGGACGGCCCTGCAGGCGGTGTGCAAGCGAAGGCGTTGTCTCATCTCTGACCTCTCATTCAAATCTACCTTCAACCATAGCAGTCATCCGCTGACCCTAGTCCCGTTCCCACCAGAAAACTCAAATAATCCTCATCCGGTTTTCTTGTATGAAATCTTTGGAACAGATAACACTAATCCTATGGTGGTGGGTAAACCATGGCGTCTTCCTGCGGACTTCAACTTCCCGGTGACTGACATAACCGTGTTGGGATCTTACAACGGCCTCGTTGCACTTCACCATGTTACTGCCGATTGGTCCTCGTACTCCTTCTGCCTCTTTAATCCAATTACCATGGAGAAGAAATTGGTGCATCTGCGTTTTCCCCGACAACTTTGGGATCACTTCTGGCCAAGTAAATTGTTTTGCGACGCCTCCAGGCTTTGCCATGATCCTGCAAATGACGAATACAAGGTGGTGGTTATTTCTAGCAGGAAGAAGATGGACACAATCCTAGTAGTAAACTTCAAGAATAATAGTTGGAAGTACAAACAAAAATCAATACCTGAGTCATTTACAATATCTTTATTCGGAGGATTGTTTCGTATTGGGACGACTGTCCAAGGCACTCCATATTGGATTTTCTTACCACCCTGGCAGTTTTGGGAGACAAAAAGTTTGTTACTTCGATTGCCAAAACGAAGAGTTGAGGGTGGCTGAATTGCCATTAAGCAAGGCTTCCGTGTGTGGGTTGGGAGCTTTGGACGGTGTGGCCCTTGAAGAAAAGGGATCGGCGGCATGCAAGGTTTGGGCGTTGACCAAGTATGGGAACGACCATGGTTGGAGGTTGTTGTTTGTGATGCCGTTGGAGTTGGGTACATACTGCCGTTTCAAACTATTGTCGTGGAGGAAGGATGAATGGGTAGTCTATGCAAATGAGGAAGGAATGTTAATTCATCATGTTTTCAGGAAGCAGAACGATCGTGTGGGACAACTACAATTCAATAGACGGAGATGTTGTCGCATGGACGACTTCAACAACACGGTAACTTATGTTCCAAGCTTTTTTTCACCAATTACTCAAGGTTAGATTTGAATAGTTTACCGCCTTCTAATTTTCATGACAACACTCACACAATTGTGAATTGTCCAACAATTCCACAAAGTTACTGACTTTTTTTAGTTGAAGACTCATAAAGTTACTGATAAATTAATCTACAACAATTGCAACAATATATTGTCCAACACTTATTTACACAAACACACAAAAAAAAAAACAGTGCAACATGTAAAAATGGAGAAGCAATTAGGGATTTAGGGAATTAGGTATACATATTTTATTTTTGTTTTATGTAATTAGTAATATATATATATATATATATATATATATATATATATATATATATATATATACATATATATACATATATATATATATACATATGTTGTTGCAGGAGGATGGTCAAGTATGAAATAAATATGAAATAAAGTTCAGACTGACTTCCCTGTCTCAGCAAATAAATACAAGACTTCCTCCCGTTGTAGTAAGAGAAAGTCAGGATCGAATCCACGAGGAAGCACGTCAGCAGTTCTCAGGTAGCAACAGATCTCACAGACAAGCAGCAGAGAAGACAGAAACACAGAAAAGAAACAGAAAGAAAAGCAGAAAATAACAAACAAAAGCAAAGAACAAAACAAAGACAGAAAAGACAAAGCAAAGTAGAAACTAAAAGAAAAAGCAGAGGCTCGTCGATCTCGACAAGAGTCAACTCGAGATCGACCACAGGTAAGTCGACAGCAGTTCGTCGACAACAGAAAACAGGAAAACAAGCAACAGGCAACTCGATCTCGACAACCCCTACTCGAGATCGACAAGAGACAAGTCGACAGAAACTTCAAAATCGACAAAGACAGAAGAAACTCAACTCGACACAGACAGGTTCTACTCGAGATCGACTACAACCTACTCGATCTCGACGAGCTTCTCCTCTATCTCGACAACAGTAAAAGACAGAAACTTTTAAAATGCAAATTTTCGACAGAACTCAGATTTTCGATGAAATAAATCAATATAATAAAAGACTTCCAAGGCCAGGGTATCAACACCACAACGATAACCATGCAAAGTAACACATAAAGGCATAAAAGATCATGCTTTCCATCAAATAACTTTCGTCATTAACAAATAGGCAAATAGAGGCTTTCGCATAAACCCTAATTGTTACTAACCTTTTTTCACATAATTAATCCAAGTTGCATTAAGATCACTTTCGCTTCAATAATACAAACAAGGATCACCTTCAACTCTCGCAAAAGAATCATGCTCATAGGGATAGAAGATGAATTGCATAGAAAGATCTGACCTTTATCGCATCGCCTCACATGGCCACCGTCGGGCTCACCCCAGCCCCAGAAGTGGGTGGACTACTCACGCCTCATCGCAATCGCAGACATTGATGTATAAAAAGAAACTTGCATTTAAAACTAAATTCAAAGCCTTTACAATCCTGGCAATCAACTTTCGCAGAAAGCCAAAACCTTAAAAACCTTAGAACTCCTAAACTCTATGTGTAACTAACTAATTGTCTCTGAAATTGAATGAATAAAACTGAGCCCCTAGGGCTTTATTTATAGGCTTCTAGTCCTTGCTAACCAAGGATAGAATCTCCTATCTTTATCTAAAATTATATCTAAAATTTTAAAAGATAAATAAATTGCTTAATGGAAATAAATCAAGTAAGGAAAAGATAAATCTAACTAAGGTAAGTCTTCATGTCTTGATAGATTCCCTTCCATGGATAGAATTGATCAACTTTGGATAGATCTCTCGGCCAAATCAACTTCCTTCACGCCCAAGCAACTCCAATTCTACTCGGACAAGCACTCCTCGACGCGTTTCTGGGATCTGGTCTACTCGACCTCGACAAGGGTTCGTCGACCTCGAGTAGCTTTCGTCGTCTCGGCTAACTGGTGCTCGATGTGGCTCGAACTTGCCTCCTGGTGCTCGTCGACCTCGAGTAGCCCTAGTCGACCTCGAGTAGGCTTGATCCGTCGACTAGGTCTTCTCGGGTTGGTGTGCTCGACAAGCTCAGATCTGGACTCAGGCGCTCGTCGATCTCGACCAAGGTTTGTCGAGATCGAGTAGAGTGGTGGACGTCTGGTCGAGCAGGCTTCTCCTCGGCATGGTCTCGGAGTTGCACTGGGTGGCTTGTCGATCTCGACAAGGGTTCGTCGAGATCGAGTAGGGTGTGCTCGGCTTCTCGTCCTCGGCTTCTCAGTCAGCTTCTCTCCTCGTCGACTCCGGGTGTGGTGTCTGGGCTTCGTCGATCTCGACTAGGGCTTGTCGAGATCGAGTAGACTTCCGGAGCTGGGTTGTCTGGCTTTCTCGATCAGGCTCTGTCGACCAAGGCTGCTCGGCTTCCTTTGTCGAGATCGAGTAAGGGCTAGTCTAGATCGAGTAGCCTGGGTTCTTGGCTCGATTCGACTGGTTCCGCTGCTTCTTTGACCTTGGACTTCTGTAGCCGATTTCCGAGCTTTTCTGACCTTCTGTAGAATTGCTGTAAAATGCCTCGATTTCTGCGAATTAAACAGAAACTGGTGTAGATTCCATAATTTGGCAAATAAACATAAACTACATAGATTCTGTACTATCTAAGCCCAAATGAATGCAATGTATGCAGAAATCGATATAAAAGTTACTGTATAACATGGCAGATTCAGCTCACAACAAACACCACATACTTAAGCTTGCTTGTCCTCAAGCAATACTTTTAATTGTCATTCAGGGGAAGAATTCAAACTCTCAACATCTTAGATTCATTCTCATATAACCCTGCAATCAATTACCATCCTCGAAAAGGTACTTTTGTCACAGATCCATGCATGTGCAAATATATAAGAGCAACATCTACTCACAAAAGGAGGTTTATGCATAAATAATTTTTATGTGACAAAGCAACAATAATCAAGAGGACTTTAATTTAAGCTCAATAAGAAGTAGATTGGTAAAAGGCTAAAGGTGGGCAATTTTTGGCAATGTGGTGCTAATGATCCGGGGAAATGGAGCATTTCCGAACTGAATTTCCACATTCCTTCTCCATAAGATTCATCACCTTTCATAATGCTTTTCTCAATAATAATGCTTTTACCTCTCTAACCTCAGCACTGCCTTCTCGCGAGTCGCAAACATGGGTGTCATGAATGGCCCCGGATACTTAGTGCTTTGGACTCCTCACAATGTGTCCCATCTCTCCAAACTATTATCTCAGAGAGCAGGGTCGATCTTTGATCGGATTTTCTTTCACTCATTAAATTTTCCATATATTCAAATAATTTCCGCCAAACTCCAATAATGATAACAATCACACAAACACCATATAACATCTCCATAATGTAACATTATTCTCAACATAATCCCCGGATAAGGTAAAGAATGGAAATATTTAGATCATGTGGAGCAATAATTGAAATAAGGCATATTATGGCTTTTGTGATTCATAAGCATGGGTAAGGCTAGGAATTTAAACAATGAGCATTATATGGAAATATAAAGTCCTCCATCATCTTATCATGCAACATGTCAAAAGCAACTTCAAATTTTACCCCCTTTCATGGTTTTTAAGAAATAATGCACTTCATTGTGACTTCCCTTTACTAGGCAATTTCATGCTATATCTCTAATGAATCCAATTTTGCATCGTCGAGTTCAATATAAGCTTCCATGACATTATTCAAAAATTTCAATGGGGGTCATTTTTCTCAAATTTTGGAAATTATGCATATAAGCACATAAATCAATAATGCATTCCAAAAATAGCCATGTAGCAATTCAAAGAAATAATGCAGAAGTAATGTCAAATATGATCAATATACACAAAGTAAGCCCTTCCCCCACCCCATACTTAAACATTACAGTGTCCTCACTGTATAAAAACAAGGGTAAAGAAAGAAACTCACTAGACAAGTGTGCAGGGCCTCAAAATTTCAAATGGAGCACCTCCTGGCCGAGTTTGAATTGTTTCTATCCATGGACCTGGAAAGTATAGAAGACATATACCCAAAATAGCAAACTAAAAGTGTTCAAAACCAAAACAAAGTCTCAAAAGTCCTAAAAAGTCTATGTACATGCTCTAGATTTTATAGTCGCTAGGCCGACTTTTCATTTATGCTCAAGGTGGCATCTGCAGGGCCCATGTAGCTTGGGCCTCAAATAAGACTCCATTCTTGTCCATTAGCTGCAATCCTCCAGAATGGATCTTGTTCACCACAAAAGGTCCCATCCGCTTCTTGTTGAATTTATTGGGAAACCAATGATCCTTTGATTTAGAGACATAGAGCTTGTCTCCAATTTCATACTCCTTGGGCTCATCATTGGATATCCTGCATAAGCGCACATACCAAGGCAGACCTCTCCCATGTATAGATAGATCTTTAATGGAAATAGGAGAAGAAAGATCCATACCTTGACTTACCTTCGCAGAGACGGAATCGGGAACCACTGTGTTTGGTCGATCTCGACTAGGGCTAGTCGATCTCGACAAGCCTGTAGGTTCTGGTGGTGGTCGGTTCGAAGATTCAGAAGTCGAGGAAGAACAAGGCTTGTCGACATCGACAAGGCTGGTCGACCTCGACAAGGATTCTGCTCCTGGTGGCTTGCTCATCGAGGAAGGCGGATCTGGTGGTGCCGGGTGGTGGTCGATCTCGACAAGGCTGGTCGAGATCGACGAGGCTGGTTGCTCTGGTGGTCTCAGCGTCGAGGATGCAGGAACTGGGCTCCTCGAGTGGTGGTCGACATCGACAAGGGTGGTCGAGATCGACGAGCTCTGGCCGTCTGGTGGAGTCAGCGTCGAGGGAGATGAAGCCGAGGCCGTCGATGGGTGGTCGACCTCGACAAGTCCAGTCGAGATCGACGAGCCTGGTTTGTCTGATCTGCTGCTCGACGATGCTGGTGCTGGTGGAGTCTCCTTGGTCTGGTCGAGATCGACTAGGGTTCTACTCGATGTCGAGGAGCCTTGGTCGATCTTGACCCCATACTTAGCTCCTATCAAGGCATCCGAAAAATAATTAATCCACAACGACTTACCTTGATCCGTGTCGATTGGATTATCTGTGTTTTCTTTGAGGATTGCCATGATCTCCTCCACCTGGGCCTCCATGTCCCTTTTTTCCATCTCCTCAGGGGTCATATTTCTGACCTTGGGTTCCCCGCAGGTGATGTAGCCAGCTGAGATAGATTTGACCTCTTCCATTGGACCTGTATGCCTTTCAGTTTTATTAAAGGAATACTCGATTACCTCATCGCTGATGTTGAAGGTGAGCGCTCCTTTCCTTACGCTTATGTTGGCATCCACCGTCGCCAAGAAGGGTCTTCCTAGAATAATTGGACAAGCAGGATCTTCTTGCATATCAACAACTAGAAAATCAGCAGGGACAAAGAATTTACCTACTTGTACTGGAACATTATCCACCATGCCTGTCGGAATGACCACCGTGTTGTTGGCCATGTAAAGTCTAGCATCCACAGGTTCTAGGGCACCTATCTTAATCTTGGACCAAATCGTTAAAGGCATTATACTCACACTAGCTCCAAGATCACATAAGGCATTAATTTTGTATGGACCAAATCCAATAGTTATAGCAAACTTACCTGGATCCGGCCTCTTCTCCAATATGTCCAGATGGCTGCACTCCTCTGTGATTTCTGCCATCGATCGCTTTTTGCTGAGAATCTCCTTCAGGAACTTGACATAAGATGGCATTTCATTGAGAGCTTCTGTGAAGGGGATGGTGACGTTGAGCTTCTAAAGCATCTTGATGAAGCGCTGAAATTTCTTTTCTGCCGGATCCTTTAGAGATTTTGTGGGGAAAGGCAGCTTCTTTTTCTGATTCGGAGCCAGAACAGATGTCGGAGGTGCTGCAGGCTGCTCTATGTCGACCAGGGGCTCCTCGACATCGACTAGAGTCTTGTCGACATCGACCAGGTTGGGCGCAGTCGAGTTGCTGTGTGGTGCAGACGAAGATTTTTGCAGGTTCTCCTCGAGGTCGAGTAGGCCCTTGTCGAGATCGACTAGGCCTTGGTCGACTAGCTGTTTTTCGTTATTCTGCTGCTTTCCGACCTCTGGCTCTTGTAGTTGATGGCCGCTTCTGAGTTTTATAGCAGCGATATGTCCAGTCTTTCCCTTAGGATTTGGTTCTGAAGATCCAGGGAGCCCACCTAACTGTCTAGGGATTCCCGCTGCTAGCTGACCAATCTGTGTATCAACTGATTTTCTCCATATATCAATTTCCCCAAGCCTAGAGTTGACACCTTGCATCTGAGTATAGACGGAGTTGAAAGATTGCCTAGTTTCTGAGTGATTCCTCCGTATTTCCTCCAGGACTGTCTGTATATCATCCTTTTTCTGGTCCTTTTCCGGATGTCCTGGAGCTCTGTAGGGCGGGGGGTTCCTAGGAACACCTTGGTTCCATTGCGGTTGCTGAAACCTTTGGTCCCCCATGTAGCGATTGGGACCCCCTGCGTAAGCTGCCTCCTCATGATGCTCTGCCAGCTTGACTTGCTCTGTGTGTGGGCACTCAGGAGTGGTGTGCCTTTGCGATCCGCATTCAATACAAGGCTGGTTGACAGAGAGATACTTTACTTGTTTGAGGAGCTTCTTATTCTGGTCTCTGTAGTACTGCTCCCTAACATCTGGATCAATCTCCTTAGGTGGATCATATAGGGGCATGGATGGTGCTGCCCTGGCGTATGAGTTCTCTTCATAAGTTGCAGTAGACCCATACTTGTTGTCGTAGGTAGTGAGCTTCTCTAGCACACCCCATGCGTCACTTGGCGGCATTGTCAGATACTCATAGCGAGTATAATGATTGATTCTGTCCTTAGTGCCTTGATCAAGAGAGTTGAAGAAGATCTCCTGAATGACGTAGGGTGGCTGTCCATGAGTAAGGCAAGATCGCAGAAGTTCCTTGTAGCGCTCCCATGCCTTTGCCAGCGGTTCCCCTTGCTTCTGTCTGAAGGCGGTGATTTTCTGGCGGAGATGTGCTGTTTTGGCAGGTGGGAAGAATTTGTTCAGGAACTCTTGCTCTACTTGGGCCCAGGTGGTGAGTGATCTTGGTTTCAGCCCTTCCAGCCATTTCAGTGCAGGCCCAGCGAGAGACCAGCGAAAAGCTTTCATCTTGACATATTCCAAAGTTGTACCTTCAGCAAGAGTACGGCACATGTCAGCAAAGTTTGTAATATGTTCAAGAGGACACTCATTAAATCTACCATAGAAGGCATTATTTTTAAGCTCTATAAGAAACTGAGTGCGAATTTCAAAAGAGTTATCAGGGATAAGAATCGCCGATTCAGGCACGACGAGAGTTGGGTGCATGTAGTCCTCTGCCGTGGTTGGATATTGGGCAAGCTCAGCCTGTGCTTGTTCCCTTGCTGCTTTCTCAGCGGCGATAGCAGCATCTTTAGCGGCTAATTCCCTGGTAAGCCTAGCGATCAGCTGTTCCTGTGTCTCCGCAGCTGCCATGGCTCTTTGCAGTTTAGCTCTGATGTGAAAGAGGCGTTCCGGTTCGTCTAAGGCGTCAAACTCAGGTGTTTGACCAGAACGACGCATACACCTGCGAATTTACTCAAGAGAAAAGTGAGAACTGACTACCTAAGGCGCGATTGATAGCTTCCTCGGCAACGGCGCCAATTTGTTGTTGCAGGAGGATGATCAAGTATGAAATAAATATGAAATAAAGTTCAGACTGACTTCCCTGTCTCAGCAAATAAATACAAGACTTCCTCCCGTTGTAGTAAGAGAAAGTCAGGATCGAATCCACGAGGAAGCACGTCAGCAGTTCTCAGGTAGCAACAGATCTCACAGATAAGCAGCAGAGAAGACAGAAACACAGAAAAGAAACAGAAAGAAAAGCAGAAAATAACAAACAAAAGCAAAGAACAAAACAAAGACAGAAAAGACAAAGCAAAGTAGAAACTAAAAGAAAAAGCAGAGGCTCGTCGATCTCGACAAGAGTCAACTCGAGATCGACCACAGGTAAGTCGACAGCAGTTCGTCGACAACAGAAAACAGGAAAACAAGCAACAGGCAACTCGATCTCGACAACCCCTACTCGAGATCGACAAGAGACAAGTCGACAGAAACTTCAAAATCGACAAAGACAGAAGAAACTCAACTCGACACAGACAGGTTCTACTCGAGATCGACTACAACCTACTCGATCTCGACGAGCTTCTCCTCTATCTCGACAACAGTAAAAGACAGAAACTTTTAAAATGCAAATTTTCGACAGAACTCAGATTTTCGATGAAATAAATCAATATAATAAAAGACTTCCAAGGCCAGGGTATCAACACCACAACGATAACCATGCAAAGTAACACATAAAGGCATAAAAGATCATGCTTTCCATCAAATAACTTTCGTCATTAACAAATAGGCAAATAGAGGCTTTCGCATAAACCCTAATTGTTACTAACCCTTTTTCACATAATTAATCCAAGTTGCATTAAGATCACTTTCGCTTCAATAATACAAACAAGGATCACCTTCAACTCTCGCAAAAGAATCATGCTCATAGGGATAGAAGATGAATTGCATAGAAAGATCTGACCTTTATCGCATCGCCTCACATGGCCACCGTCGGGCTCACCCCAGCCCCAGAAGTGGGTGGACTACTCACGCCTCATCGTAATCGCAGACATTGATGTATAAAAAGAAACTTGCATTTAAAACTAAATTCAAAGCCTTTACAATCCTGGCAATCAACTTTCGCAGAAAGCCAAAACCTTAAAAACCTTAGAACTCCTAAACTCTATGTGTAACTAACTAATTGTCTCTGAAATTGAATGAATAAAACTGAGCCCCTAGGGCTTTATTTATAGGCTTCTAGTCCTTGCTAACCAAGGATAGAATCTCCTATCTTTATCTAAAATTATATCTAAAATTTTAAAAGATAAATAAATTGCTTAATGGAAATAAATCAAGTAAGGAAAAGATAAATCTAACTAAGGTAAGTCTTCATGTCTTGATAGATTCCCTTCCATGGATAGAATTGATCAACTTTGGATAGATCTCTCGGCCAAATCAACTTCCTTCACGCCCAAGCAACTCCAATTCTACTCGGACAAGCACTCCTCGACGCGTTTCTGGGATCTGGTCTACTCGACCTCGACAAGGGTTCGTCGACCTCGAGTAGCTTTCGTCGTCTCGGCTAACTGGTGCTCGATGTGGCTCGAACTTGCCTCCTGGTGCTCGTCGACCTCGAGTAGCCCTAGTCGACCTCGAGTAGGCTTGATTCGTCGACTAGGTCTTCTCGGGTTGGTGTGCTCGACAAGCTCAGATCTGGACTCAGGCGCTCGTCGATCTCGACCAAGGTTTGTCGAGATCGAGTAGAGTGGTGGACGTCTGGTCGAGCAGGCTTCTCCTCGGCATGGTCTCGGAGTTGCACTGGGTGGCTTGTCGATCTCGACAAGGGTTCGTCGAGATCGAGTAGGGTGTGCTCGGCTTCTCGTCCTCGGCTTCTCGGTCAGCTTCTCTCCTCGTCGACTCCGGGTGTGGTGTCTGGGCTTCGTCGATCTCGACTAGGGCTTGTCGAGATCGAGTAGACTTCCGGAGCTGGGTTGTCTGGCTTTCTCGATCAGGCTCTGTCGACCAAGGCTGCTCGGCTTCCTTTGTCGAGATCGAGTAAGGGCTAGTCTAGATCGAGTAGCCTGGGTTCTTGGCTCGATTCGACTGGTTCCGCTGCTTCTTTGACCTTGGACTTCTGTAGCCGATTTCCGAGCTTTTCTGACCTTCTGTAGAATTGCTGTAAAATGCCTCGATTTCTGCGAATTAAACAGAAACTGGTGTAGATTCCATAATTTGGCAAATAAACATAAACTACATAGATTCTGTACTATCTAAGCCCAAATGAATGCAATGTATGCAGAAATCGATATAAAAGTTACTGTAAAACATGGCAGATTCAGCTCACAACAACATACATATTATATATTATATACTATATATTATTGATTATAGATTATAGATTATATATAAAAAATAACGGGTAGATTGGTCTACCCAATCCCGTACCCATTGCGGGCGCAGGTCGGGCTTAGCGGCCCACTTGGGGTTTTCACCCTACCCAAACCCGTCCAAAAAAGCGGGCGGACGGGACGGGTCGGCCCGCGTTTGCCCAGGTATATGATGTCACCAGTAGCTACTCAGTGTGAGATAATCGTCAAGGGCTTTGGAGAGAGGAGGGACACTACTGTACGAGGTAAACCAAGTTATATATATAAAGCTTTAAAATGAGTTTAATAAATGATCAGTTATATATATAACTTGATGATTATATATATTACCATTACTATCAGTTATATATAAAACTATATAAAGCTTTAAAACGAGTTCAATTATATATAAGTTGATTCATCTCAAACTGAGTTAGGAACTTTTCAATCCGATTTTCATAACTTTACATCATTTAAGAGCTATATGACAACATGAAATCCAACTGAATAAGAGCATGAAATCCAATTGATTTTAGGAACTTCACCATCAGATTTTAGGAATGTCATATTGTCATTTTCATGTTATCAATCTGATTTTGTTTACTTTTTATATCTATGTAAATTTCACTTTCTTAGCCTTCATTTAGGGATCGGAGCGGCTGTGAGGATGCCTCCAAGGAAGTGAGGGGATAATTGGTCCACTCTAGGCCCGGCAAAAAGACAAGAGCTGGAAGTCCAAGCCAAGGAGGCTAATGAGTGAGCAAGGAAGGCTGAGGAGGACGCCAAGCTAGCCAATGAAAAATACGATCAGATGAAGGAACAAATGGAACGCTTTGAGAGGGTGTTGGCTCAACACTTCCTTACCGAAGTGCAGGTTTGAGCACTTGGCGATCTAGGTAGGTGACAATTAACACGAACTTGGTTGCAGCTTGCACAGCTTATTTGCTTCACTTTTGGGTTTGTTTGTGAACTTTTGAGTCACAATTTTAGACTTTAAGTGCAGTTTGTGTTTGAACATGGGGTGTCTAAACTTAAGTGCAGTTTGTGTACGTGTTTCAACTCAAGTACATTGGTAGGCGTAGGTTGTTTGCTGAAATGGGTGTTTGGGTTGGTTGATGAACAACATGGACATGGTATTGCAGGTTTTTATGTATGAACAATGTGTTTCATTTGTATGGAATATGCTTGCTGGTGCACTCTATTTTGTATGCAGTGTTAGTGGGTTACATTTGGTTTCAGACAGGGAGCATCACAAAATGCAGCGTAAATGTTTTTAATTTTTAATATACTAAGGCTACAAACCTAAAACGACTAAACTCCTATTAACTGAAACCACAAACATTTTTAACCCAAAGTTGATCCCCAAAACTCTCAGGTCACAACAAACGTTGTCCGTTGAATGGTCTGAAGGAGGTTCAATAACCAAATGTTCGTCACGTATAACTTTGAGAGACAACATGTAAGACCCGGGGTATTAAGAGGATGCCACCTAGCCCTCTCAGGTCCATTGTCCTCACTTGGAACCTGAAAAGGAAGAGCTCTTGTGACATGGGTAGGGCTTGAATCACTTATAAATCACTTCCAACATCCTTATGATATCTGATGTGGGATGGGGGTGTTACACAACATGACTAACCAAATGTTCGTCACCTAAACACTTTGAGGGACAACATGAATAACCAGATGTTCGTCAAGACACAACATAAATCCACCTTATGTTCGCCCCCTCAGTTATCAAGACACAAACTTTAGTGGTGGCCTCAACAATATATTGTCTGACAATGGCCTCGTGGGTCGGTCCCTTGGATGTAAAACAAGGGACGAAGTTTCAATTGGTCCGTATTTTAAGTGCTCTATAGCGTCGCTCTACAAGGCACATACCTCAGGGGACGGATGTACGTCCCTAGAATTAGTAGGCGTCGAACACGCTCTTCAAGGGACAAAATTTGTCCGTGTTTATAACGTCAAACTGGCCTACTGGCATGTGCCCCGTGCACAAGACCCTAGTCATATGTCCGAGTCGGACTTTGACAGATCGTAATCGGATGGACCGATGATCGGTGGGTTGTCATTTTAGCGAAGATTATTTACAACCCTAGCTAGCAATTGATCGATGGAACAATTAGCGGGGGATATGTGATTTTACATTGTAGACAAATTAAGATTTTAGAGGAGTACTTGCTGCACATGATTATGTTATTACAAATCGGCAATTAATTCAAAAGTAACAATTCCTTGTTCATTAATCAAAGGAGAGAGATGGCGGCGACTATGATCACTTAAGTAGGCGTCGGTGGGTGATGACGAGCGGCACCATTGACATAGGATGTTGGGTTATGTGGTTGCTGATTTTAGTAAAGAGTTCCAGCAAGTCATGTTGCAACTCTTTTGCTGCGGCTCCATTATTTTAGATCGTAATCGGATTTTATTGAATGGATGAGGGTATATATTAGGCAATTTATTAATTAATTAGTAAGAAACTTGTTAGGAGAGATCCCGATTCGATAGTATAGGATTAGTTAATTAGAAAGTAAACAAAGATAGATTTTGTTTTAGAGGAACAAAGATAGATTTTGTTTAAAGATTAGATAGAAAATAAACAAAGATAGATTAAGTCCGCCTATAAATTATTATCATATACATTAATACATAATAAAATTATCACTTGTTAACACCGGCTGCCCTAGTAGAAAGAATGGAAAAAGAAACACTGAAATCACTGCCCGCCACTGCCAGGTCGGCGGTATCTAAGCAACAACGCCGGCGTCGGCTTCCTCGATCTGTTAATTTCTTTTCCCCTTGTCTGTTTTGTTACTCTTTGGATTTCGAAGAACACATAACGGAGGAGAAGGAAGAAACAGTACAAATTTTATCGCCTAGTCTTCAACCAGAGATTGTGATAGAAGCACCAATATCTTCGCCTAGTCGTCTTCAACCGGAGATCTTGACGGCTGAAACACCAATTTCATTGCCGGTTCTTCCGGCAGAGATACTTTTCCAAATCCTTAATAAACTCTCCATACGATGTGCCCTCCGATGCCAGGCGGAGAGCAAGCTATGGCGTTGTCTCATCCCCGATCCCCTTTTCAAATCTACCTTCAACAATGCGAATCAGCCGCTCACCTTAATCCCTTTCCCGCGAGAAAGATCGAAGAATCCTCATCCGGTTTTGTCGTATGAAATCTTTGGCTCTGATAGCACTAATCCTCTGGTGGCGGGTAAGCCATGGCGTCTTCCTGCGGACTTCAACAACTTCCCGGTGACTGACATAACCGTGTTGGGTTCTTACAACGGCCTCGTTGCACTGCACCATGTTACTGCCGATTGGTCCTCACACTCCTTCTGCCTCTTTAATCCAATTACGATGGAGAAGAAATTGGTGCGTCTGCGTCTTCCCGGACAATTTTGGGATCACTTCTGGAAATTAAAATTTTGTTGCAACGCCTCTGGGGTTTGCTATGATCCGGCGAATGGCGAATACAAGGTTGTGGTTATTTCTAGCAAGAAGATGGACACAGTCCTAGTAGTGAGCTTCAAGGATAATAGTTGGAAGTACAAACCAAAATCAATACCTGAGTCATTTAAGAAACCCTTTATCACAGGAATGTATCATATTGGGACGACTGTCGAAGGCACTCCATATTGGATTTGTGACCCTGGCATTCTCCATAGTCGACAAATAGTTTACTTCGACGGGCAAAAAGAAAAGTTGAGGGTGGCCGAATTGCCAAAAAGGGCTTCCGTGCGTGGGTTGGGATCTTTGGACGGTAAACTTACTGTGGCCCTTGCAGAATGGGGAATGTCGTCGTGGGAAAACCAGTTCGAGGTTTGGGCTTTGAACAAGGATGGGAATGACCATGGTTGGAGGTTGTTGTTTGTGATGCCGATGGATACATGCCTCTGTTTCAAACTGTTGTCGTGGAGGAAGGATGGATGGGTAATCTATGCAAGTGCGGAAGGAATGCTGATTCATCATGTTTTTAGGAAGAAGAATGCTGTCGGACAACTGCAGTTCAGTACACGGACATCCAGTCGCATGGACTTCAGCAACATGGTAACATATTTTCCAAGCTTTTTTTCTCCAATTACTCATTGTTAGATTTGAATAATTCTAAATTATAAATGGTTTTGCTACTAGTTTGTTGCATTAATATATGAATGAGCATATCCACTTGACATATGCATGCCTCCATTTTTTCCTTATTGCGTATGTTGCATCCAACCAAAGATTGTCACGCACATCATACTCATCAAGCATGGACTGCCAAGCACTTGTGAACTCATCCTCTTCTTCAATCTCATAAACGAATTTGCTGAACACATTAGCTTCATGTTCACGGTGGTCTTGGAATAAATAACTTGCTTTCTTTAAAGCATTTTGCATTGAATGCCATATACAAAGACAGTGGTATGTATCGGGCATCACATGCAACACGGCCTTTGCTATCGCATCATCTTGATCTAGTAAAAAAAGTTTGTGGAGGCTTCCGACTCACTGCCTTCAAAAAGGTTTCAAACAACCATATAAAAGATGCAGCGGTCTCATCATACATTAGATCAGCTCCAAATATAACACTCTCCTTGTGATGATTTAGTCCAACAAACACTGCAAATGGTCGATTTGCTTCATTCAGTTTGTATGTAGTATCAAAACTTACCACATTTCCAAATAAGCCATAATCCATAATCATTTTTGCATCATCCCAGAAAATATTAGTGATATGCTCCTCGGTGTCTAGCGGCATCTCATTGAAAAACGATGGATTTTCCAACATTTGCTTTACAAAATATTCCATAAGATAACTAGTCTCTCCAAATTTTAACTTTTTTTGCCGAACACTTCGAAGATAATTCTTATGGTCCTGCTTTGTAAATCCCAATAACTCCCTTCCACAAGCATGTAGGCATATTAACTCAAACACACATTTTAGTCGCAATCCAGAGTTTGCAGTCAGATCTATAAATGCATTATATGTAGTTCTCACAAGTTGTTGAGAAGGCATCATATGCACAACATCTTCACTGACAAGTGGATGATTATGCTCTTCAGCAAAACGATAAATGTGATACTTACTAGTATGCCTATCCAGCTTAATCCCCATATGTGCTCCACATCCCATCCTTGTTTATGCTCTTGGATCTTTTGTCAAATCATCTCTCTTATCCTGCTTTCAAAAACCTTCCTTACAATAGACAAAAGGTCTAGAAGTCAATACACCGTCTTTATCCTTTGGACCGACCTCTCTTCTAATACTAATTCCTTCACGACGTCCATCCGCATTATAAAAATTATATGCAACAAGATCGGAATCAAACGCCATGCCAATTCTTGGTTTCATACTTCCTTCTTCCATCTATTGTAGGGCCGGCCCATGGGCCGTGCGAATAGTGCAATCACACAGGGCCTCAAAATTTTGGGGGCCTCGTATAGGTATTATAATATATATATATAAGCTTTAAAATGTAAAAACTCTTTAACGTGTAAAATATGCTTAACGTGTAAAATTTTATATTTTAATAGAAAACTGGACACGCGGGCTGATTTTAAAAAAAAACGAACCGGGTTTAAAAAAATCACGCTTCTTCCTTCTCGAGTTCTCGCAATGAGCCAGGGCACTCCCTCTCTCATCGCCTGTTCAGATCAAAGGGCGGCGAAGCTCCTCCTCTCTTCTCCTACGAAGCTTCCTCCGTCTCGCTCCCTTACCGTCGCCGTTGTTGATGTGGAATCAATTCACACCGTTGTTGATGAAGATGGCGGTGGTTCAGCATCAGAGCTTCAATTGGCACCTGGAGAGGATGGTCCATTGGGCGGTGGATCTGATCTTGCAAGGCGGCAAGGCGGCGATCGACCCTATCGTTGGCACCCCGATTGAGGATGGCGGTGAGGAAGTTTGGAGGATTTCCCCTTTCTTCAGGTGCTCAAGAACTTCGCACTGAAGAAGAAGATGGAGATTAGGGCGACAGTAAATTAGTTCAAGAGCAACTGAGATATTGCTAGGTTCCCAATTTCTCGGCCTTCCTCTTGAGCTCCAGCCTCAGCTTCCCCGGAGGGTTTCCAGAGTTAGGTCTGTTCTTCCTCTTCTTCCTCGACTCTCATATTTTATGGATTTTAATTTCATGAATTTGTGAACTGGATCTCATATCCCGAATCTGCAACTCACAGTGCACATTTGATCTTTAGTTGATACTTTCTTGGATCCTTGTTCATGTTCAAGATATCTGTGCTTGATTAAAATCACCGGTTTCGAGTGAACTGCAGAGTTGTATATATTGTGAGTTTAGAGCACATCTTCTGCAGATATGATTCGCATATTTTCCACAAGACTTTGCAATTCATCCTTTTTATGCAAATTTGGAGTAGCTGTACAGGTTAGGACTTTGCAATTTCACATTTGTTCTTCCTATCAGTAGGTGAGGAATTTGCTGTGCTACTCCAAATTAATTTTAATTTTTGTTAGCTTGATTCTATGCAGAAAACGTCTTACCTTCCTCCTAAGAGGAACACTTTCATAAAAAAAAACTAGATAATAGTAAAGCAAGGGAACGAGTTTTCTTGTCTTGCCTAGGTTATGTAGGTTGTTTAGATGTCGATGCTTCATCAAGCACTAACACTAACACTAGTTATGGAAGATTACAATTTTTTTTTTACAAATCTGAATGAAATTGTATGAATTGTGTGTAGCTGCTGTGGCATGGGAGGCTGGGGGAAGCCATTGGTGAATAGAGGACCTGGTTTAGATCTTATGTCAATTCACACTGTAAAATCTGAACCTGGGTTGTTGTTAGCAGGTTTTGACATTGCTGGACATTGATTAGGAACTGGATAAAGGTAGTATGGAAGGGGAGGAAGGTGCTTCCTCAATGGCTCGTACTTCACTGGTCTGGGAAATTTTCAGGTATATTTGCAAACTTAGGTTAGCTAGGATTTGCTTGTTTGCTAAGCCCTTTTGCAAACTTGGGTTAGTTATGGGGTGGCAGCTTATTCTCTCCGTCAAAAGTGAGATGGGCAAATCACTACCTTTACAAAGCTATGAGGTTAAGGTTATTGGGGGCTGAATTGTTAAGTAAGATATGGTTACTATGATTTGATTTCGTTCCATCATGATACCTTATAGATTTGCTCAATTGGTGATAGAATATTTTTAGCCTATTAGCTCAATTGGTAGAGCAAAGTGCGCTTGCACAAAGATGTGAGTTCGAATCCCACGTAGGTTATATTATAAACAAGAGCACATCAATCCCAAATTGTTAATCATGCACATTATAATCTTAGTTATGCACTTTTTAACTTTAATTATGCACTTTTTAACCTTAAGTATGCACTTTAATTTGAAATTGTTATACGTAAAAAAAATCGATTTCAAACTCACATCTATCACCCTAAATTATGCGAGAGGTGAACCCAAACTCTCAAAAGTAAAAAAAAAAAAACAAAATTAAAACATCGATTTCAAAAGCACATCTTTTGTCTTATTCATGCACATTATGATCTTACTTTTGCACAATTGTATTCTAAATCTTCACAATTGTATCTTACGTTTGCACAATTGTAGTTTAAATTTGCACAATTGTATCCTACGTTTGCACACTTGTATTCTAAATGTGCACATTACAATTTTATTTTTTTCACTTTATGTTCTTATATTTGCACTTTAAAGTTGCACAAATGCACTTCACAGTTGCACAAATGCTCTTCACAGTTGCACAAATGCACTTCACAGCTGCACAAATGCACTTCACAGCTGCACAAATGCACTTCACAGCTGCACAAATGCACTTCACGGCTGCACAAATGCACTTCACAGCTGCATAAATGCACATTATAATTTTATTTTTGCACCTTATACTATTCACGAAGAGAAACATAATAAGAGATACCACATAGATAGCCTATACGGGGTTTGAACCCACATCTTTGTGCGTAGACACATTGCTCTCCCATTTTGAGTTAATAGGCTTTAGTACAAAACTTCAAAAGGCTTAAGCAGGACAATGTGGAAAAGATAAACAAAGACTATTTGCAATTTATTATCCTGAAATGAATCAAATTCAGCATCAAAAGTGCATCCGTTTTGCTATCTCTTAAGTATGCACTATTATCTCTTAAGTTAGCACATTTGCTATCTAATATTGCACTTAAATATCACCAAGTCCTAATGAAATAGATACCCGGAGTTAAATAGAAGCCAGTAACTATTGATGCAATCTTACTACCACACAAGGCTGAATCTTTGTAATCATATCAGTTTAATTACAAGCCCCATCAAAACACCAATCCGTATTTGTATTAAGAATTCAAACCCTGCTTTGAAATTTAAAGCATATGTAGTGCAATTAGAGGAACGTATAATTATTAGCCTACACTCATAATGCCAAAACACCATCAACAAGAGAAGAAATCACAATACAAGATCTGTAAAAAAATCAACATAATCAGAGGAGAAAGATGCACTTGAATTGAAGAGTAACAAGCAAAAAAGGAACAGCACTGCAAAAAATGACAGAAAAGGGAATAGCAGCAGCAAAAATTACACAAAAGTGTATCCCATATTGTACAAGATGAACAACCTGAATAGAGGTATATATATATATATATATATATATAATGGCATAAAATTCCTACACCTTTTTTCTCCTATGCTATCCCCTTTATCCCTCTAAATCACTTAGCAAAAATGAACTTCTCTGGCCTATATCACCTTGTATATGTTTACATTTGAAAGAATGAACAATCTGTTTTCTCCCTGGCTCTTTTTGTTGCTTTTGCTCCTGATTTTCAGTTGTATTTTTCTGCGTTTCATTCACCTGAACAACTCCCACTTCACTTGTGCTCAGACCCTTCTTCTCATTCTTCTTTTCTGTCACATCTTTCTCACTGATTTTTTCCAGCCTTTCCATCACACTCTTATCATTGTCTAAGCATGTTCTAGCACTCGACATAACCCCTGCAACATGGACAGACAAAGAAAGCTGATCAGGTTTGGTAACCTTCGCCTTACCTTTTTCTGCAGTTGTATAAATCCCTCCTTTGAGTCCTTTCTGTTCCTTCGGGCACCATTCAAACTTAGCCTCAAGACCAATTCCAAGCTGTATAAAACTTTGTTTCCCTCTATTCAAATCTGTCACCTTTGTGCAGGCTTCAAGACCAGTGATGGATAATTAGCATTTAAGCTACTTGCAATTTCTTCTATAAGAAAGCAGTGATGGATACTATCAAATAAGGAATGGAAGAGTTACCTTGCCAATGATCACAGGCACCAAGAGAATGAGAACAAGACTTGTAAATAGTTTTTGCGTTGGAATGGATACACCAATTCCACCAGCTACCAACAGTGAGATAGAAAATGGAATCTGCAAGGTAAATGAGCATTAAATTGGACGTTACCAAATCAAATGTAAATAGAAAGCTTCTATAAGGATGTGCTAGTGGGCTACAAGTACCAAATGCACACACAGACACAACAACACAAAAAAAAAAAAAAAACAGTTCTCCTAAGCTCACTTTGCAAAATTCTCAATACCTTTGAAACAAGTTGAGTTCAGGCTTTTACATTCTTTAAGATTGTGAACTGACCAGTCAAGTTCTAAACCTAATGAACCTGTAGAACATAAATGCATTGTCCCTGGTGGCTACATGTTTTCTACAAGCTAATGAAAAAAGCTTATCTGATAATGGTAATCGATTAGTAAAAAAACTTATTAGCAGCTAAGAACAAATCTGCCGAAAACTACTAATGTACTAAGTAAGATCAACAGTGCAATGAAAAATAATAATAATATCTTGACAAGAAAATGATTGCTTAATTATCAGCCCAGAAAATGATTCAAGTATCTAAATCAACTAGCAATGGTTTCTATAAATCAAATTTAGGGAAGAAACAAATATATAAATTGTTCAAGACCTATTTGGGTGTGAGATGACAATTGATCCATAGACAACACAAGGGATGAGAACAATTATCATCAAGTTTCAACTCAGAAAAAGGTTCAACTCAACACTGCACTGAATTTCCTTAGCTAGTTCATACCAAAAAAACGCCATTGCCTTTCCACGCCCTACAATTCAAAAACAAAGAAATGACAAAATGGCATTGCCATTTCATCCTGCACT
Organism: Persicaria maculosa; assembly: GCA_963922045.1. Taxonomy (NCBI): domain Eukaryota; kingdom Viridiplantae; phylum Streptophyta; class Magnoliopsida; order Caryophyllales; family Polygonaceae; genus Persicaria; species Persicaria maculosa. Next base: position 49,042,754 of record OY998258.1, on the reverse strand, counting down.
TCCTCACAAAATAATCACCTAAGAAATGCCAAATGCCCACATGAGCAAAGACACGGAATGGAAATAGACAGGCTCAAATGAAATGGGTAAAGAGTAACACTGAGGGCTGAGCAAATCAGACACGAGACAGGTATCAAAATTGATATTAAATTGAGCTCTCTACCATCGAACAAGAACGAAAGACACGAGACAGGTATCAAAATTGAAGGATCGCACACCCCTAGCCCTAGCCCTAGATTTACAAACCGGAATTGTATGTAGATTCCAACGAGCCATAGATGAAGCAAAGAAAGAGGAGAGAAGAGACGAGAAGGAAAGAAGTTCTGAGCGTACCTGTAATGGAGAGAGCGAGGCGGCGGAGGAGCGACCAGAAGAAAGCGACCAGGAGAGAGCGAAGAGATATTCCTTTACGCTCTTCTCCGAGCCCTCTTGCTGGCGGATGGACGAGGAAGACGAGAGATGTGGGCCGCGGCCTAATTAAGGGAATTTTACACGATAAGTACTTTTTACACGTTAAGGGGTTTTTTCATTTGAAGGAAACCCTATATATATATATATATATATATATATATATATATATATATATATATATATATATATATATATATATATATATATATATATATATATATATATATATTATATATATATATATATAATATATGTATATATATGTATATTTATATGTATATTTATGTATATATAAATTTTTGTTGCTGCTGTCACAAGAAAGGGGTTAAAATTAATCGGTTTTGATAGAAAAATGCATAACTTTGTCCACATAGCACCAAATCGATTTCCGTAAATTCCTACAGCTTTCTAAAGAGGTAATCAACCTTTTCCCTCATGAAAATTTGGCCTAAAAACAGTGACGATTTATTTTTGCTGCTGCTGTCACAAGAAAGGGGTTAAAATTGATCGGTTTTGATAGAAAAATGCATAACTTTGTCCACATAACACCAAATCGATTTCTGTAAATTCCTACAGCTTTCTAAAGAGGTAATCAACCTTTTCCCTCATGAAAATTTGGTCTAAAACTAGTGACGATTTATTTTTGCTGCTGCTATCACAAGAAAGGGGTTAAAATTGATCGGTTTTGATAGAAAAATGCATAACTTCGTCCACATAGCACCAAATCGATTTCTGTAAATTCCTACAGCTTTCTAAAGAGGTAATCAACCTTTTCCCTCATGAAAATTTGGCCTAAAAATAGTGACGATTTATTTTTGCTGCTGCTGTCACAAGAAAGGGGTTAAAATTGATCGGTTTTGATAGAAAAATGCATAACTTCGTCCACATAGCACCAAATCGATTTCTGTAAATTCCTACTTCTTTCTAAAGAGGTAATTAACCTTTTCCCTCATGAAAATTTGGCCTAAAAACAGTGATGATTTATTTTTGCTGCTGCTGTCACAAGAAAGGGATTAAAATTGATCGATTTTGATATAAAAATGCATAACTTCATTCACAGAGCACCAAATCGAGTTCTGTAAATTCCTACAACTTTCTAAAGAGGTTGCCAACCTTTTCCTTCATTAAAATATGGACTGAAAAGAGTGATGTTTTTCTCTTTCTGAATAAATTACTGTAACTTTCTACTTTTCTTTATATTTTAATAAATATACTATGATTCTTATTAAAAGAATTGACAGTAAAATAAGAGCACCGTGTATCCAAATTCCCAGTAGAATAAGAGCATAATGTATCCAAATTAAAAGAATTCACAGTACAAGCATCTATTTGATATGTAGAGAGAGACTCAATATTTTTGGAAAAACTTGAATTCAAAAAATTTAGATTTCAATGCTGAAAATTATATGCTTAACAATCAGATTTCAGTGCTTACAAAAATAAAATTATAGTGCTGAAAATATCATATTGCATTGATGTTAAAATTTTAAACTACAATGCTAAAACATAGGTGCTTAAAAAATCAGATTTATACATAGGTGCTCATAAAAATGAAATTATAGTGCTGAAAAAGTCAGATTACTGTGCTGAAACTTTGATGCTTACAATTCAGATTACATTGCTAAAACTTAAAAGTGCTCAAAAATCAAATTATACTGCTGAACTTAAATGCATACAAATCACAATAAAGTGCTGAAACGATGGTGCTTAAGAATCATATTACAGTCCTCATAACAATCAATTTATAGTGCTAAAAAATTCAGATTATGCATAAACTTTTAATGCTTAAAATTCAAATAATCCATAACATAAATTTAGAAAACTCTAAAAACAAAGGTATTTTTTTTGTATAAAGTTGTGACTGAAAATTGTCCAATGCCATTTAATCAGTAAACCTATCAATCTTAGTTTTCTTATTTGGTTTTTTGCACCTTCGTTTTTATTTACCTTGTAAGAAGTTATATTAGTTGTTGATTACTAAAGAATGAGCATAGCAAGACAGTATAATCCATGGATTTGGTTCCCTTAAGGACCAACATCTTTTTTTCTGTAGTCACTAGACTCCATCTCAATAGATTGCTTTTTGATACATTTCCTTTTGTGTTCTGAAGGGTGTGTTTGGCAAAAGGGTAGCTGTTGGAGGAGCTGAAGCTGTTGGGTAGCTGAAGCTGTTGGAATATTTGGGTTAAATATATGTTAATAAGCTAGTATAGTGTTTGGTAAACATAGTTGTTAGGGTAGTTGTTGAAAACTTATGAATAAAAACCAAAAGCTCCGAAAAGCTCGGGTGAATGTACTAAATATTTGACCTATTGTAACATCAAATTTGTAATGGTTTTTTACATCTGTTACAATAGATAGGCTATGGTAATAGTCATAACAATTTGACCTATAGAAACGGTTTGTTGTAACACATACCATCTACGCTAACACCGTTTATCTCCTACGATAACGGTTGTTGAAAAACGAAAAATTTGGCGAGATACATCCCATCTATGCTAACACCGTTTATCTCCTATGGCAACAGTTGTTGAAAAGCGAAAAATTTGGCGCAATCTTAAAAGAAGAGGCGGGTAGCGGTCAAATTCATAAATAATAAAAAAAAGGAAATAGAAACACACACTTAACTTTACTTTTTCTTATCTCTCGCAGCTTCATCCGACTTGCTTTCCCTCAATTTCCAAGCGGCCGGCATGACAATCCCAAACCCTACCACAACTATTCAACTCGATTCCCCCCAAATTTCCTTAACATCTCAATAGTCTCTTCAATCCTCTAGCCAATTTCAGTCCCTGCGTCGCTAATTGCTAGAGAAACCCCTGATTTGGTGTTGGACAAGCGTTGGCAACCTCCGTAAACAAGCCCTTGTGCTCTTCACTCCTGGGCATGCACAACCGCACTCTTCTCTCTCCCATTCTTGCTAGGTATATGGCTTTCATGTCTTTTGGGAAAGTTCCTAGATGTTTGAATACATTTACAACATTTTTTAGTTTTGTCTAATCTTTGCCCGTATCTCTTTTGTTTTTTTTTCCCCAGAAAACCTTATTTTTGCACAAATACATGTCTGTTGAGTCTTTGAGTTTGCACAAGGGGGTGCCTGCTGAATTGGTGTGTATTTACTATACATCTTCAATTCTTTTTTTTTTAGCAGATATATCTTCAATCCTAGTGAATGAATATTTTACATGGTTTATTTTATTGCTAAAGCAAGAGATTAGATGGCATGGAGTCATGTGTATTATATTCACATAGCTGAGTTTTGAACCTTTGAAAAATGCATACTAATAGCTAACTTGTAACGATTTAATTGGAAAGCTTATCATGAATTTAGATAATAGACAACATTGGTTTTCTTTACCCAGTTAGAAGAGAAAACCAATTTGGAAAACCAATTTGAATAGTGGGAAGGTATAGTTTTAAATGGATATGTGGTTTGATATTTAATTTTACTTAAAAACTTTCCAGCTTGGAAAGGAGGGAGTGTTGTTCAGCAAAAGAAGGTGAATTGGGACTACGAAATATATAAAATAAATGGAAAAACTCTAAATGGAATTGCATGATTAAAAATAGTATTTAGAATATAAAAATTAACATGGTGGGTTGACTTTGCTTACCTATTATACATTGTTTAAGATAAGCAGAAAAGTTGAAGGCATTGGTTAGACCAATATAAGATAAACTAGATATTGACTCATCAACACTAACCATTTAAGTGAAAGGGCTCGGAACTTGTAACCCATATCAAAGGTTTTCTAGATACAAGCTTGTCTTTTACTTATCTTGCTTTAAATCTACTATAAGTGTGTAATAGAAATCATTTGTTTATTTTTACTTGCATGTCTTTGTAGATAGTGGTTGGTTAAATTTTCCATGATGACTAAGATTTTCAAAACTATAGAAGATATTCCTTTGATCTAGATATCACTTTAATCTTAATGCATCAATTATATCGCACAATGCTTCCTCTTATTTAAACTTTATATTAATTTGGGTATTTTTTTTAATGTGAAATTTATTGCTTTGAATTTTTTTTCTAATGTATCTTGTATGTTTGGCTAAGTGCTTGTAATTTTTTTTAATCTTCTGCATCAATTTCGATAATAAGATGACTCTTCAATATGACATGACTAGGTGATTGTTGACCATATTCATTATCAGTTCATCACCATTTTCATTTATGCATTTGGTATTTTGCTACGGTTCATATTAAAAGTTATTAGGCTAAGTAGCTTGGTTACTCAATCCTCGTCTAAAAGATGGGTTTCTGGTATGAGTTTCCCTGATGGAGGAATGAATATGAAATTGGGTTGGATGAATACCTTGAAGATGCATTTACAACTAGATCCCAATGAGATCAATTATCTTGTCCGTGTGGAAAGTGTTGCTACCGATTTTGGTTTGGTGACAAAAGTGTTGTGAAAGATCATGTGATTTCAAATGGTGTTATTCCGCAACTAGAGAAGTCATGTTTAAATATTGAAGTGGTGTTTGATGAAGCAGATTGAGTACATGAAAATGATGATGTGGATGGATTATTGCATGCTACTTTTAGAGATACTCCAAATGAAGAAACGAAGGCATTTTATAAGTTGATGGAAGAGGGTCAAGGTCAAAACAACCTCCCGTGTTGAGCAAAAGATCATGAGCTTATACCCTTAAATGTCCTTGATTGGAAGTTTATGCCTATAAAAGAGAATATTTGGAGTAATGTCAAGGTACATGTTCATTATATATCTTTAAATAACCACCCATATACGGTTCCCGAAAATCAGTTTAGAGAACTCTTGAAATATTTGGAAAGTATAGTAGGGGAGGTATTTTTTTCATCTCATCTACACATGGATTAATCAACCTTATCTTACTTGGCTCATGTCTTATTTTTAATGGACTAAGCGCCCGATTATGGTACTCATTACTGCATGATGTAGGAAATTTCTCGTGTTAATGCATCCAACCACCAAAACTATGAAGATGTGCTCATAATGGGTCCTCGTTCACTTGCAATATTGCGCTATGAGTTGGTAACTTACTGCAATTATTTACAAGTTTGCTTTATATTTATAGGTTTTCTTTACAACTTACTGTAATTATGTATAACTTACTGTAATTATTTATAGATTTTCTTTATGTGTTGTGCAATTGGTAACTTACTGGAATTATTTACAAGTCACTATAATTACTGTAATTATTTATCTAATATATATGTTTATAGGTTTTCTTTATTCTCTTTAGGAACAAAAGGATACAAACAATCAACATCCATCTGAGTCAATGGTCTATAAACAATCTAGGAAAAGAGATCCCACACCTGCATTTAAAACAGATGGTCGCAAGACAAAGGAAAACATTGTAAGTTAAATAATTATGGGAAGGTTATCTCTTTACTCATATTTTTTTTGATTTGAGTGTTAATTTTTCTAATATATTTTTTTTCGTATAAAGGAAAACTTGGATGCTATGCAGCTTGAAATTAAGAAGCTAAGGGAGAAAGAAGTGACAATGTAGACCCTTATCATGAAGTGATCACTAAGAAGCGTAATGGGCTTGTATTCCTTCAAGGGCGAGGGGTGAAACATCTAGTTTGAAGGGAAATGAGAAAAAGGAAGGCTACATACTTGATCAAGCGTTCTTTCAAAATCTGAAAGATGAATGGACATAAGAAGTAGCTCCAATTTTGGCAACACAAATTCTGTCTCAATTACAAGCAGCCAATCCTCATATGAACTTGGTCATTCCATATTTGAAGCATCCATCGGAAAATGAAGACCAACTACATGGAGAGCATACTTTTCGTGGTGATGATGAAACTAATCTATCACCACAGGTATGGCATTAGTTTATTTATTTTACTTAATGCCTTGGTTCTTTTGATAAGTGTTTCTTTCCTGGTAAGATTATTGATGTGCATTAAGCTCATGAAATTCATGTTTCTAAAACATTCTCTTATTATTATTTCATTTTTGGTAATTCAATCTAAAACCTTATCATTCCAGATTTCAAGGTAATGTTTGATTTATTGCCTCTACATTCATTGTCTAATACTACCTCCGATCCAAAAAGGATGTCGTTTGACTTTTTAACACGTATTTTAAGAAGCTAAAAACTATATAATATATTAACTTTTTATTATTATTTTTTTATAATCTAATACTTATTACCAACAAATATTAAGTTGTAAAAAAATAATTTTAAAAAAGTTGATATTTTATATAGTTTTTTAGCTCCTTAAAATACGATTAAAAAGTCAAACGACAATCTTTTTGGATCGGAGGGAATAATAAATAGGAGCCCACTTTGCTTGTGCAATGCTACTTGATTTTTGTGTTGCTATTTCATTGGTGTTGTTTATCCTACTTTGGTTTCAATCTATGTATTTGATTCAAATGTGACAAAATTATTATCCAAATCTAATGTTGGAATATCAATAAATGCAGGATGAAGAGATTGAAGATTATCTCTACTAATCAATGACCGAAAGGATTGATACAAGTATATTCTCTGGATGCATCATGTATTTGGGTAATTTATCAAGTTTTTGTGGGTATATATACTTACATTTGGTTACAAACTAGTGCATATTGTGGCACATATATCATTTTACAAACTACTTGTACATCTTCTCTCTCTCTCTCTCTCTCTCTCTCTCTCTCTCTATATATATATATATATATATATATATATATATATATATATTATAGCTTGTGGTAATGGATAAATCTATAGTGATGGTTGTATACTTAAGGTAACAGTTGTGTATGCATTGTAAATTTTGTAATGGTTATTCCTTAGCTAACGGTGATGTGTCTATGCTAACAGATGTATCTAAGCTAACGGTTGTTGATCAATGGTAACAGATGTTCCCATTTTTCTAAAACTGTTCCCATAGGATAGCAAACCGTTACCACAGACCTATGGTAACGGCCTCTACTGTAGCGGGGTGACATGTGTTACCATAGACATATAGTAACACTTTTGAAGCCTAAGGTAACTGATTTGGGCCGTTACACTAGGTCAGATATTTTGTAGTGGAGCTGCTGAAAAACTTAGATTTCAAAAGCTAATTAAACTAAAATCTTATATTTATATAATATCAAAACCATAAGCTCCGAAAAGCTACTTGCTTTTGCCAAACACACCCTTCGTCTTTTTATTTTTGCCTTGGGATTCCCTGTGAAACCGTCTCTTGCCAACATCATTCATTACTCTCTACTTGTGCTTTGAGTTGTTTTTGTTGTAATTGCGGTGGACCTATAAATTTGCGAGTTCAAATCCCGCATAGGTTCATATTAACTTAACTAAAATTGAAATTTCTTGACCAAAATAATGGCCAACATATTTACAAAAAGATTGGTGGGTTTTGTATAATTCCCAATAAACATATAACGACAAATTTGGGATTTTCTCATTCATTGTGATGAAAATATTGCTTAATAAAAGCTAAAAATTCGTCGTTATTACTCTTACGCTTTTGGCTATCATTCACACCAACTAATAATGATGAAATTGATATTTCCTCGCTAACTAATCAATTTAATGATGGAATCTTTCCTTGTTAAAAATATATTTTTAGCGACAAAGCTCATTATTTCTCGTTGTAAAAAATTGGCAGGTTTTGTGTAATTCTCACTGAACATATAACGACAAGGTTGGAATTTTCTCGTTGATTGAATTTGTTGCGATGGAAACATTACTCAATAAAAGCTCAAAATTTGTCATTATTGCTCTTACACTTAAGACTATCGTTCACACCAACTAATAATGGCGAAATTGATATTAACTTGTTAGCTAATATCTTTAGTGGTGGAATCTTTCCTCGTTAAACATATACTTTTAACGATAACGTCCATTATTTGCCGTTGTAAAAAAATGACAGGTTCTATATAATTCTCGCTGAACATAAAACGACAAATTTCAAAATTCCTCGCTGATTGAATTTGTTGCGATGAAAAAATTACTCAACAAAAGATCAAAATTTGCCGTTATTGCTCTTACAATTTAGACTATTACTCACACCAAAGAATAATGACGAAAGTGATATTTCCTCACTAACTAATATCTTTAGTGACAAAAAATTTCCTCGTTAAACATACACTTTTAGCGATTAAGTCCTTTCTTTGTCGCTATAAAAAATTGTCGAGTTCTATATAATACTCCTCTAATATATAACGAGGAAATTTTAAATTCCTCGTTGATTGAGTTTTTTGCGATGAAAACATTAGTAAATAAAAGATCAACGTTTGTCGTTATTGCTCTTACAGTTTAGGTGACCACAGTACGGTAACAATTAGTGAGAAAATGAAACATTTGTCATTGAATGTTGCCTTCATCGAGGAATATAGGTTCCTCGCAAAATTTCACATACCATTTTAAGAGGAGTCGTTAAAGTCATCGTGAAAGACAACATTTAGCAAGGAAAATAAATTTGTCGCCAAAGCTTTGGTAGCTAATAAGCCATTTTGTTGTAGTGCCGATCTCAAGTATCTTCCAACAATACACCTTTCATCCTGGTGTCACCGATCAATGTCATGTTATTTTCCCCTGTAACAATATTGGTAATAGTTGGATTGCATGTCACCAACTGTAAACGGTCAGCTGAGAATGGTTGTTGATCTTCAACTTGTTCACTATCTGATTTAATGCTGACACACAACTCAACAGCAAATTTAACATCCTTTAGGTCAGACAACCTTAAAAACTCTTTCAAATCAGCATCACATTCAACAAGAAACGGAGCTCTCAACATTTTGAAAGGGTGTAAATGATTGAATTTCAATTCTAATGCACTATCTATATTGAATCTGTTGTGCACTTTTTCGGTTAAACCATGTAATGTTATTGTCTCGTCAATCATAAACACCTTTGCAGTAGTGTCTCCAACAAAGGTTGGGCATGAATCATCAAACAACCATTTCCCACCACATACAACATTAATAATGTGTGTTGCCATTGTAATCTGCAGAGTATGAATTTAAGAGGATAAATACCTTTAAGTAATAACAAAAACAATCTGATTAAAAACAATGACATGATCAACCAAAGTGAGTAAAATACACCTGTTATGAAAAAAATTCTTACAAAATTTGCACCGTATTTTTTATGAGTTAAATACAGTGCTGACATTAAAACTTTCAAGGTGTAATAAGGAATCTATAGATCATTGTATTGTCAAATGCAACAATAGATTTGCACTCCTTGTCCAAGTTTTCTATGACTTAATTTTAGTGCTGACATGGCTCAATCAATGTTCAAAAACGATGACACGAGCAACCAAAGTGAGTACAATACACCTGCTTTGAAATTTTTTTACAATTCTTACAAGAGCAACCAAAAGTGAACAGACTACACCTGTCTAATAAGCAATTAAAGTCTAATAAGGAAGGGATAATTCAATATAATGTCCAAATTCAAGTGTAGGGATGGCAAGAACAGAATATTAGATGACATGAAACCAATATTTGATGGGAAACTTGCACTTCTGGTGGGAAACTTCTATGATTAAGGTCTACTGATTAGTTGAAACAATCATAGTGAAATCACATCCTAAGCAATCATAGTGATGACTTGAGCACTGTAAAATATTAACAAGCATAAATAACCATAAACATACAGAGATTCGATTTGAAACTCGAAGATTACACATATACAGAAAAAAATGCTCATAAACATTAATTCATGCTTAAAAAATCAATCAAAATGTGCGCCAAATACGCAAATTTTGATGCATTCTATAACATTATTCATTTGATTCTATTGTATGTGTGACTCCATAACCTTAATCACTTGATGCATAAGAAATGAATCAAAGTTTTCGCAAAATGCACAGATTTTGATGCATTCAATATCAGTAATCATTCTGTTCAACTATATTTCCATACTATTATAGCATATATAAGCATAGATAAACACAAATTTGACGGAATCTACATTTGTAATCATACGGTTCCAATCAGTAATCGCAAAACTGAAGCAGTAATTTGCACCGAAGGCGCAAATTGAAGCAGCAATCGCAAAACTGAAGCAGTAATCGCAAAACTGAAGCATAGATAAACACAGACTAAAGCAGTAATCGCAAAACTCAAGTAGTAAACCAAAAAATTATAGGAAATTTGCGCCTTCGGCGCAAATTTAAGCAGTAATTGCAAAACTGAAGCAGCAATTGCAAAACTGAAGCTTAGATAAACACATACTGAAGCAGTAATCGCAAAATTGAAGGAGTAATCCAAAAATTCTAGGAAATTTGCGCCAAAGGCGCAAATTGTAATCGACTTCAAATTCTAGTAAAATTGAGTATCAACTTAAAATCATCTAAATTCTAGTATCAACTTAGAATCATCCAATTTCTAGTAAAATTTGCGCCTTTGGCGCAAATTGTAATCGCCTTCAAAATTGTAATCGAATACTTTGCTTACCTGATTCTCTAGAATAGACTTCAATATCGATCGCTTGGATGATGTCGGAATGGAAATCTGTCGGAAATCCTAGCAATCGCCGGCGACGAGGTCGGGAGGGAGAAAGAGAGAGCGTCCGGAGATGGAGAGCTGTAGGAGAGAGAAAAGCGGTTGTCGAGAGACGGTGGAACCTTTTATTTAGGATATTTTGCAAAAATGTCCCAAAATGCGGATATTTCGCAAAATAAGCCCATTTTGGTGGCTATTTTGCAAAATCCCCCTTTGTGTATTAGGGAAGAAAGTTGTTAGTAGAGGATCCCGATGCGATGGTATAGGATTAGTTAGATAGAAAACAAAGATCGATTTTGTTCATAGATAAAATAGAAAGTAAACAAAGATAGATTTTATTTTTTAAGTCCGCCCATAAATTATTATCATACATAATAAAATCAGTTTTTAACCCCAGCCCTAGGACAAAGAATGGAAAAAGAAACACTAAAATCAATCCCCGCCACTGCCAGGTCGGCGGTGTGCAACCAACGGCGCCGGCATCGTCTCCCTCAATGTGTTAATTTCTTTTCCTCTTGTCTGTATTGTTACTCGGAGGAAGAAACTCTAATTTCATCGCCTTGTCTTCAAGCAGAGATCGTGATAGAAACACCAATTTCATTATCGAGTCTTCAAGAAGTGATCCTTGTCCAAATCTTCAATAAACTCCCCATCCGATGTGCCGTCCGATGCCAGTCGGTGTGCCAGCGATGGCGTCGTCTCATCTCCAACCCCTTGTTCATATCCACCTTCAACCATACCTCTCAGCCGCTGACCCTAATCCCGTTCCCGCCACGAAGATCAAATAATCCTCATCCGGTTTTGTCGTATGAAATCTTTGGATCAGATAACACTAATCCTCTGGTGGTGGGTAAGCCATGGAGTCTTCCTGTGGACTTCAACTTCCCCGTGACTGACATAACCGTTTTGGGTTCTTACAACGGCCTCGTTGCACTGTACCATACAGGTGGGTCCTCACACTCCTTCTGCCTTTTTAATCCAATTACCATGGAGAAGAAATTGGTGCGTCTGCGTTTTCCCAATCAAATGTATTGGGATCACTTATGGAGGATTAAATATTGTTCCATCGCCTCGGGGATTTGCCATGATCCCGTGAATGACGAATACAAGGTTGTGGTTATTTCTAGCAAGAAGAGGATGGACACAATCCTAGTAGTGAGCTTCAAGGATAACAGTTGGAAGTACAAACCAAAATCAAGACCTAACTCATTGACAAAACCCTTAATCACCGGATTGTTTCGTATTGGGACGACTGTCGAAGGCACTCCATATTGGATTTGTTCCCACCCTTGCAAAAAGAGACGAATAGTCTGTTACTTCGACTGGCAAAAAGAAAAGTTGAGGGTGGCTGAATTGCCAAAAAAGGCTTCCGTGCGTGGGTTGGGAGCTTTGGACGGTAAACTTACTGTGGCCCTTGCAGAACGGGGAATGTCGTGTTGGGAAAACCAGTTCGAGGTTTGGGCTTTGAACAAGGATGGAACGACCGTGGTTGGAGGTTGTTGTTTGTGATGCCGGTGGATACATACATCTGTCTCAATCTGTTGTCGTGGAGGAAGGATGGATGGGTAGTCTATGCAAGTGACGAAGGAATGCTGATTCATCATGTTTTTAGGAAGAAGACTGCTCTCGGACAACTGCAGTTCAGTACATGGACATCCAGTCTGTTGGACTTCAGCAACATGGTAACTTATTTTCCAAGCTTTTTTTCTCCAACTACTCATTGTTAGATTTGAATAATTCTAAATTATAGATGGTTAATGGTTTTGCTATTAGTTTCTGAAACTCAAAGAAAAAGTGAAGTAAGTTAAACAAACAAAAAAAAAAGATTCAATTTGGACAATGATATGGAGCCAGAAACATATCGAGGGTAGAATTTTTCACAATGTTCATTCATTATTCAATAGCTTTTTTTCTTTTATTAAGTGAAGCAAAATTATGAAATTTTAATTTGAATGATGATGTTTTAGTTCAATACAATGTTTAATTTTTTAGTTCAAAACGATGTCTTGATATATGTTTCTCTCTCTTTTTTTTTTGGTGAGAATATGTTTCTCTTTTGAAATGAATAAAACGATGTTGTTTTAGTCAATAACATGATTAACATCGTTGTTTTTGCTTAAAAAGGCACATTTTGAAACCTAATAAGTCAATATATAACTTGTTGCTCTCTTAGCCTATATTAACATGTAACAAGATATAAAAACTTTAAACTTCCATAATTTCTTATCTAATTATCAAATTTAGTAATATAAACTTTTGGTTCGAAACTCCTATGCTAATTTATATTATCAAAATAACATATCAAATATAATAAAATATAAAAGTATCTTGGTTTATTAAAAGACGTTTGAAATAATTAATTCGAATTGTGCTTATATTTCAACTGTTTATAATTTTCTACTTAGATATCGGATAGAGAATTATAATATATTCAAACGAAGTTATCGACGACTAGAACAAATATAGTTGATTTGCTCCCATGAATTTACTCTGGCTTGCTTGAGTTAATAATCTGTTAGCTTTTATATAAAACAAGCTGATGGCTAGAACCAATGCAACTTGGCTTAAAATCGTAGACTATATATTATATAAAAAAAATCTAACACCAAAATAACGTTTCTTACCAAATGTAGTTTGTTTGAGTGGATATAAAAAAATATGCAAATGCAACAATAGTTTTTTTTAACCTTCAATTCTTTTCCAAACCTCTGTCCGCAGGGATATTGTAGGCAAGATGAGGAATCCCATCCGTCACAATATTAATTTCCCAGAAAATATGACGAATTGAAACATTAGCGAAAAAACTCAGAACTCATTTGGTCTCCGATTACAATAACTCAATGTTTAACGGACACGTCCAGTCTCCAAGCTAGGCTTGCATTTATAACCCACACTTTGTCACCTTCAATCAAGATATAAATAATATCTAATTATTTGGCCCTCAAAACACCATTACAAAAGTCTAAGGCTTCAACGTCATAACAGAGGTGTTGTTGCAATTCCCCCAGCCCATACTAACTACCTGGGCATCCAGATCTCGGATCACAAAACCAAAGATTACCTATTCAGACTTGATCGATTCTTGAGCCATCGAAATTTAATTTAAAATATGCCTTCAGTGGTTTCTCCCATGCCACACGAGTGGCATGCCCCGGATATATATTGTCTTTGTTTTGCAACTGGTGTTGGGATTCCTCGATTGGTAAACTACCAACATGACCAAATCATCTCCCGGAGGGAAACACTTAGCCGCATCCCATGTTTGTTTAGTCGAGTCAAGGAAAACACTATTGGCTTCCATAGACACAACATTCACATGGCCACAAAACTAATTGGTTATGGAAATACCAAATTGACCACCAAACAAAACCAATATCAAAAATCTTCTCCGTGTAAGACCCGGGGTCTTAAGAAGTGTCAGCCCATGTCACCTAACCCTCTCAGGTCTATTATACTCACTTGGAACCTGAAGAGGAATAGCTCTTGTGTCATGAGTAGGGCTTGAATAACTTATAAATCACTCCCAACAACCTTATGATATCCGATGTGGGACGGGGGTGTTACACTCCGGACCACAAATGATTTTAATGTTACTCAAGACCATACCATGTTTATTATTGTCGAAATCGATTCACTGACCGTAGTTTGCGGTAGAGGGAACTTCATATCTCTAAGCAATTGTGTGGTCATCAGGCACGGAACCAAAAAATAAAATTTAGGTAGGCTAGATAGAATAAAATTTAACGTATTCATAATTTTCATTAACAAAAATTTTATTCTAATAAAAAATACATAATTTGCATTAACTTTTTATTTGTTTTATATATTTTTTTTAAAAAAATAGGGCAGGCTGGAGCGGACGACAACCCGCCTTTGTTTATATCCCTGGTGATCATAACATAGTTATGGAGTATATGGTTTGTAGACTCATGGGTGCAGTCACAGTAAACACACTCCATTGGTCTACCAATAAGAGTACATTGTAGATGACCGTTTATGGCAAGTCCATCTTTAGCAATTTTCCATATAAAAAATGTCGAACTTTTGGATGAATGTTCAACTTTCAAATCCAATTGCATTCAAGGAACTGGTGTCTTTTGATAAGGGGTGAAAATTGAAAAGAGAAAGAGGTAACCTCATGATTGCATATGCTCTTAGTCAATGGACTAACATGTAATATTAAATTTTGAATGTGATCGATATCCAAACCTACTATAAAACCTTTTAACTCCATACTCACACAATCCATATCCTAGGTCCTAGGTATTTATTGTAGGGAGGAAGCGACTTACTTTCCAGGCCATTTGTTCCTCTGAAAAAGGAATCAAAACGCGCCTTTTCAGTGGAACTTCAAATGCCCAATTATCCGTCCATAAACTAACAGTACGTCCATTCCCAATACTTCAGTGCAATCCAAGGGAAAAAAGGTGTCTAATTGACATTAGTTTGGACCATTTCCAAGAGGAATTAGGGCTCTTCATATAATTAAGTATATCCATCCCCTTAAAATATTTCTCATCAATCACTCAAACTCAAATATTGGATGGATTAGCAAAAATCCTGAATAATATCTTCATTTTCAGAGCAATGTTCATTTTTTCAGCTTTATGGATGCCAAAACCCCCATCGAGAGTATTCTAGCAAATCTTATTTCAACTTATTAACGGTGTGAACCTTTTGTCCTTATTTCGAAAGAACATTTTGTATGCTTTATCCTTTTATGGAAGATGGATGTCATTAGTAAAAACGATTGCATATGAAAAATAAGTTGGGTGCTCAAATTTGCCTTAATGAGCACTTTGCGCCTCTCGGTCGAAAGACTCGACGCTTTTCACTTAATAAGTTGTTGCTTAGTTTTAATAACAATATCACCAAACGTGTCTTTTTTTACCCCCCCCCCCATTACAGATAGGACACCCGATGTATTTCTGTAGAGTAGTAGAGCTTGCCACCCCCAGATTGCAGTAATGGACCAGATTGTTATTTGTGGTGTGTTAGTAGATGTTGTGAACCTTGATTTGAGGATATTTAATTTATTTTTTGTCCAGATAGTTTACAGTAGCGATTAAGAATGTTAGTCGTTCTCTATCGTTTGCAACAATAGCTATTTGGGATGTCCCAACCATTTTCCATCTGAGAGTTGAGTCCATGTTTTTAAAATAAAAGATGAAAATTTGGGTGGCGACAGGCCTTACTAACACACCACCCAATAGCATGCTTTCAAATGAGGACTAGGATCTCCGGATGTGACATGAGAGTTCCGAGGTTCATCACGTGCATGAGCCGAGCCACCTTGTTCGACACCTGGTTCACTTCTTCAAAAACATGCTTGTAGGTAACATCCTCAAAGCATTGCAGTATGTGTTAGATGTATGTGACAATCATCTCGATCTTTGACAAGATGAAAGTCGTTGGTGCCTATCAAAAGAAATCACAAACTTACTAGCTAGTATATCCGGTAAGCTTGAGGACGTATCTGCAGGGAAATTTACCATTTTGGGAGTCATCTATGCTTTTACTAGGTGACAACATTTCACATCAATACAGATTTATAGTTTCTTTGTGAATGATTATGTGTTATTCGGTATGCAAGGTCAAATATTTAATCTAAATTTAATCTAAATATAAAATAAACAAATTGAGAATGAAATTATTTCTTCTCGAGGAAATTCGTATTGATAACGCTACTTGAGTGAAATTGGATTATTTGATTGCTTTTGATGCGATATACTTTTTTCGATGAAGTTCATATTGATAATACTTGCAATTATTTTGTACATAAGTTCTGTATGTGGATTGCAGGGATGGATGTTGCAGTGAATATCTTTCAAACGTTGCATTCACTCATTTAGGCCACCAACATTCACTATACATGTTATTTCCGTTGCCTGGATTTTACTCAGGTGGCGAACATTCAAAAATATGTCATCACCTGAATGAGTGACCCACTTTTATCACTCATGCATTCAGTCAACCAACATTGACTACGCATGTAATCTCCGTTACCTGAAGTAACTCAAGCGACGGACATTTTCCTATGTCCGTCACTTGAATGCTTAGTCAATATCAACCACCAATGGAATTTCATAAATGTTCCGCAGTCAACGAACTAATATACTTTCTTCGTCGCCTGAATGATAATTCTAACAGAAGTGGTTGGGCTCTATGTTCGAGCGACCGTATTTTTTCCTTTGTTCGTTGCCTAAATATGTCAGTCTCCTAAAGTTGATTCAAGTGAAGAACTTTGTATAGGATTGGTCACCCAAATGTGATTTGGGTTGGATTTCAAGCCTTGGACGGTGAAGCGACGAACTCTTATAAGTTCGTCGCCTAAAGTGAACTCAGACGACGGAAGCTCATGGGTCTACAATGTACTCGTGAGTTCCTTTAGATAATAGACACTGCTGGGATGTTGCTGCAACTTGATCATATAAAACGTTCGCTCTCTTGTTTTTGTACACAAATCAAGTGTATAAAGTTCTTCAAGGAGAAGGTAATCAATAACTTTCTCTTGTTTTTGTACAGAAGTTCTTCAAAGGTGTATAAATTTCTTAATAAATTCTCTTTGATTGGATCCCTTCGTGGTCGTAGCACAATCTCCGCTCTAGGAGACTGCAACCTGGATCCAAATCTAGATCGAGTGCCAGCGTGGGACGAACATTTCCTCCATCAACAACTAGAGATCCGCACCACATCTCTTCTTTCAAGTAATTTTCCTCTTTCTTCATTCTCTCAGGTATTTGCTCTCTCGATCTGTTCCCTGTTTGATTCGCTTTTGCTCCATTTCATTTTTTTCCCCTAATTTGACTAGTAGAATCCCTAGACCTAGACTATGATTATTCGACTTTGATCTGCAGCAAGAGGAAAAATCTCTACGAAGATGCATTCCAGTCACCACTTCCTCAAAGAGCCTATTCGTATGGCCTCGATTATCGAGCCATCCAAATATGTAAAATTTCGTGCTCTTACTTACTTTGTAGAGAGATGTTGAATTCGCTCGCTTTTGTTCAAAGGAGGAAGGCGAGCTCTACGACGTCGTAATGATCCTTTCACAGGGCTTCTAATTCATTAAGCCAAACGGTGTCGTTTTACTCTAACCAACTAGATAGAAGCCTCCATCCAAGGCGACGTCGTTTAGTGCGTCTTCCTCCTTCAAATGTCATTTCCCTCCTCTGAAGGTGCTCGAAGATCAATGGAGTGCAGCAGTTACAATTGGTTCAACTTGGTTGTTATTTCCCGCCAATTGTAACAGAATTAGAAGTTTCTAGATCTCAATTGCACATTACTTTGTCTATAAATAGAGGATAGCTCCTCAATCACTGTAATTCAATTCACATCAAATTCTCTTCAATAAAATTCAATTTTCCTTCTACAATCTGGGATCCAGATTTCCACATGGTATCAGAGCTCCTCAAGGAGTAATCTGAGATCCCGTCGCCGATTCGTGTCCGCTGCATCTTTCAATCATGAAGACGACGTTTGAAGAAGGTTCGAATTCGAAGAGTAACAACCAGAGGCCGGGGAATCAATCCAACAACCAGAGATCCGGAAACCAATCGGTTTTCGAAGAAGGATCGAGCTCCAGGCGAAACATGGAGGCATACGCCATCAACAACGCTATGCAGAGCGATCCAATGTCGCTTTCCAACTCGGATCACCCAGGCATGAACCTCACCGGTGTCCCGTTCAATGGGAGAAACTACCTCGGATGGAGAAGGCAGATCAGGATGGCTCTCAGAGCTAAACTGAAGCTCGGCTTCATTGATGGAACCTGCACCAAGCCAGATCCAGGAAGTGGTGACTATGAGAGATGGATCAGGTGCGACTATATGGTCGCTTGCCAGATCCTCAACTCCATGGTGTCGGAGCTCTCAAGTGTGTTTCTGTACGCAAAGTCAGCCGCAGAGCTATGGCTTGAAATTGCTGAGAGGTACGGACAGTCTAACGCTCCACTCATTTTCCAATTGAGGCAAGAAATTGGCCAGATCACGCAAGTGAATATGTCAATTGCTGCTTACTTCTCTAAACTGAAGCGCTGTTGGGATGAGTTGGACAATTTGATTGGAACTCCCACATGTACATGTGGTGTTATGGATCGATGTTCTTGTTCCATTCTCTCTCGTGTATTGGATCTGGAAAATCAAAATCGATTTATGCAGTTTTTGATGAATCTTAACTCTGACTATGATCAAGTTAGTAGCCAGATTTTAGCCATGGATCCTCTTCCAACAGTGAACAAGGCCTACTACCTTCTGCAACAGGTAGAGAGGCAGAAGCAGGTGGTCCACATCACCTCTGATCCCACTGCCTTCACAGTTCAGCAAGGAGGTGGCTCCAGTGGTCCCTCAAGAAAGGACAATAGCAAGAAAGACAAATCTGGTGGGAAGAAGCACTGTGAGCACTGCAAGGAAGATGGTCACTCAATTGACCAATGCTTTGAGATCATTGGCTTTCCAGATTGGTACAAAGGAAAGAAAGGAAAGAAAGGCAAAATGGTGGCTCAAGTCACCACTGGATCTCAGGAGTTGCTTGATACTCCCATGTCTGTTGATAACTCATCTTCTACTTCTGTGCACATGAATCCTGACTTTGTGCAGGCTGTTTGTCAAGAGGTTCTCAGAGTGATCAAAGGAAAGGGAATTGATCATGCTGGATATCCTACAGGAGGTGCGTCCTCTTCTGGATTTGCAGGTATTGTTCTCACTGAACCTACAGTCATGAGCACTACTTTGTCTGATCAGTTTGGAGTCTCATGGATCTTGGATACTGGAGCTTCAGATCATGTTACTTGCTCCATGAATCACTTCATTTATTTTAAAAGGGTCCTGCATCCCATATTTGTTATCTTGCCTGATCACTCTCGCAGAGAAGTTAAGTTTACTGGTTCCATTAAGATCAGAGAAAATATTATGCTCACTGGTGTTCTATATGTTCCCGATTTTCACCATCACTTGATCTCTGTTAACAAATTGTTGAGATCTCACAAACTGGGAGCATATTTTACTGAGGATTATTGCTGCTTACAGGACCTTTCGAGTAAGCAAATCTTAGCTGAAGGGGGTGTGCAGATGGGATCTACAGGCTGGGCCTCAAGGTGTCTGAAGAGAAGGGTCAGGAGATTGCATCAAAGTTTGCTGGCTCCACTACTGTGTCTAAATCTTTGTTTCTTCTGCATAATCGTCTAGGACATCCCTCAGTTGGGAAAATAAGGCATTTGCCAGTGTGTAAGGATTGTAGCTTTCATGATTTTGCTTGTGATGTTTGTGATATCTCCAAGATGCATCGTCTCCCATTTCAGTGTAGTTCTTCTGAGTGTAAGGTGTTGGAACTGTTGCATTTGGATGTATGGGGGCCTTACAGAACTGCCACTCTTAATGGAGAGAAATACTTTCTTACTATTGTTGATGATGGATCCAAGGCTACTTGGACCTATCTCTTGCAATCAAAGGATCAAGTTGTGTCTCGTCTAAGCTCTTTCTTAGCTTACATCAAAAATCATTTTGATGCTACCCCTAAGTTCATTAGAATTGATAATGGATCAGAGTTTGTCAATAATTCTTGCTCTACATTACTCAGTGCTCTTGGCATTGTTCACCAAAAATCTATGGTGTACACACCCCAACAAAATGGCAAGGTGGAAAGGAAACATCGCCATCTGTTGGATACTGCCAGAGCCTTGTCCTTGTTTGCCAATCTTCCTTCCTTTCTATGGGGGGAATGTGTGCGTACTGCAACTTACCTAATCAACCTCATGCCTGTGCAAGCACTGAATTGGGGAACTCCTTTTGAAAAGTTATTTGGGAAGGCACCATCCTATGATCATTTGAGAACAGTGGGGTGCTTATGCTATGCTGCTATTGTTGGTCCTAAAACTGACAAATTCTCAGCAAAGGGTCGACGATGTGCTTTCTTAGGATACCCTCCTCACCAAAGGGATATCGTCTCATTGACCTGGAGACTAATGAGATATTTTGCAGTAGAGATGTGCTCTTTAGAGAGGATTCTTTGCCTCACAAATCCTCCTCTTTACCATCTTTTTCTTCCTCCACTGATTCTCCCATCATCCCTTCTTCAGATGAATTGGTCATATTTCCTGCACCCTCACCTGTTTCACTACCTCCTACTTCTTCCCCTACTCCATCAGGTACCCCACTTCCCAGTTCTCCTACTCCTCCCTCCTCTCCTATATTGGAAGAATACAGTTTGATTACAACCCCTTCTTCCCATCACCAACCTCTCATTGCTCTTTCTCGTCCTCAAAGGACCACTCATTCTCCCATTTGGCATACAGATTATGTCATGAATACTGAGAGCACTTCTCATGGGTTACTTGATGACTCAGCTGCCTTTTATGTTTCCTTGGTAAATGTCTTAAGCACAAAGGAACCCCAGCACTATAGAGAAGCTGTGCAACATGAATGCTGGCGCACTGCTATGGATTTAGAGCTTCAGGCTCTTGACAAAAACCACACTTGGGAAGTCATGGAGCTGCCCACAGACAAGACAGCTTTGCCTTCCAAATGGGTTTACAGAGTTAAGTTCAAGCCTGATGGATCAGTGGACAAGTACAAGGCCAGATTGGTTATTAAGGGCTACAACCAAAAGCTTGGCAAGGATTATAAACATACATTCTCCCCGGTTGCTAAGATTGCTACTGTCAGGATCCTCATTGCCATGGCTAGTGCTCATCAATGGCCTTTGTGCCAAGTTGATGTGAACAATGCTTTCCTCCATGGGTTTTTGGTTGAAGAAATCTTCATGAAACCTCCAGATGGATATACAGTCCAGTCTCCAGGCCTTGTCTGCAAACTCAAAAGATCTCTTTATGGACTCAAACAGGCCTCACGCCAATGGAACACTGAGCTCACCAAGTTCTTCTGTTCATTGGGTTTTTTGCAATCCTCCCATGATTATTCTCTCTTTGTGTACACTAATGGGGAGATTTTCACGGCTGGATTGGTCTATGTTGATGATATTTTGCTCACTGGCAATCACATTGAGCACATTGAGTCTGTTAAAGGTGCTTTGGATTCCAAATTCACCATCAAAGATCTCGGGTTTGCTCGCTATTTTTTAGGGATTGAGATTCTCAGAACTGCTGAAGGCACTCATCTTGCTCAACGGAAATATGTCATTGACATATTGTCTGACTACAACATGACCAATGCTAAAGCTTCAGGATTTCCTTTTCCTACTGGCTTGAAGCTGGCTGCAGACTCAGGTGACCTTCTACCTGATCCTGAGTCCTATAGGACCCTTATTGGTCGATTACTCTACTTAACCTTAAAAAGACCGGATCTCTTTTACTCCGTTCAGCACTTAAGTCAATTCGTATCTTCACCCCGGGTACCACATTGGCAAGCTGCTCAGTATGTCTTGCGCTATCTCAGTGGCACTATTTCTTTGGGTTTATTCTACCCAGTTCAAAGCTCTCTCAAATTGGCTGGTTTTTCCGACGCTGATTGGGGATCCTGTCTAACTACTCGCCGATCCCTCACCGGCTATTGTGTCTTCCTAGGACATTCTCTTGTGGCCTGGATAACTAAGAAACAAGCCACTGTCTCCCGCAGCTCCGCCGAGTCTGAATATAGAGGCATGGCGACTACCACTGCTGAATTGGTTTGGGCTTCCTACATTCTCGGTGATCTTCGAATTCCAGTAGCCCTTCCTGTCACACTATTTTGTGACAACAAAGCTGCACAACAAATAGCTGCAAATCCTTGTTTTCACGAGCGTACCAAACACTTGGACATCGATTGTCATTTCACTAGAGAACGAATTCAATCGGGATTTTTGGCCACTTCCTTCGTTCCGTCAAAGCTTCAATTGGCCGACGTCTTCACCAAAGGTCTCTCCCAAGTCCAGCACGAGTTTCTTTGTTCCAAATTGGGCCTTCAGGTGGCTCCAATTTGAGGGGGGGGGGGGGGGGGGATGTAGAGAGATGGTGAATTCGCTCGCTTTTGTTCAAAGGAGGAAGGCGAGCTCTATGACGTCGTATTGATCCTTTCACAGGGCTTCTAATTCATTAAGCCAAACGGTGTCGTTTTACTCTAACCAACCAGATAGAAGCCTCCATCCAAGGCGACGTCGTTTAGTGCGTCTCCCTCCTTCAAATGTCATTTCCCTCCTCTGAAGGTGCTCGAAGATCAATGGAGTGCAGCCGTTACAATTGGTTCAACTTGGCTGTTATTTCCCGCCAATTGTAACATAATTAGGAGTTTCTAGATCTCAATTGCACATTACTTTGTCTATAAATAGAGGATAGCTCCTCAATCACTGTAATTCAATTCACATCAAATTCTCTTCAATAAAATTCAATTTTCCTTCTACAATCTGGGATCCAGATTTCCACATACTTCCTCCTAGGTTTGTGTTTGTGTTCTTTCACGCATTGGATTTGTCACAATTATGTGTTTCCGGCTACAAATCGACGCATTTGAATTTAGCTTTGTTTTGCGTTTATCACAAAATTTGTGTTTAATTTTGATTTGCGATTGCAGAGGTTGTGATTTGAGAGATTCACAGTTTCTTTTGTTTGTAGAGTTTCTTCTTGGCAATGTCGAAGATCATTGGAACCCTAGGCCCCAAGTCACAGTCCACTGAAATCATCTCTAGTTTGCTAAAGGCCGAGATGTCTGGTAATTTTATTGTTGTTGTAGATTGCTGAGTTTTCCTAATCCATTTTTACACTTGTTATGAGGTAATTTTGCTGTTTGAGTAGTGTTCCATTTTTCGTAATCCCTAAAGTTAGTTTGCATTCATATTCTGTTGCTCTCTATATTTTAATTGTTTTTGTTCATCATCTTTTGTTAATTAATGTGATAATAATAACAAAATGCAATGATATAGTTTTCATGTTGTTATCTTGTCGTTGTATTGAATTCAAATTTTATTTTATTTTGAGCTTATTTTGATAGTCATCTATTTATTTTGTCTCTTATGCCTAATGCAGCAGCAGCTCTCATCCCTGCTTGCTTGCACTGATGAAGAGATAGTTGAAGCTAGTCTGCAGACTTTGGTATCATTTTTTAAGAAAACTGTTGGAAAGCATAATATAAGAGATGCTTCCTTTATCTCTAAGTTGGCTGTACAGAGTCTGGTCTGGAGCTTTTAAATAAATTGGTTGAAACACATAAAGTCCCTCTTAATTTAAGTTGGTTGAAGATGCTGTTTCTCTATTATTCTAGTTAATTTTCAAAGCTGGTGGAATTTGTAATTTTTAGCTTGTATCAATCGATCTCCTTATTCCTTGAGGCTGGGTAGAGCTTTTGCGGACAAAGCGACTTTGCCAAAGACCTGGGTAGAGCTTGCCAAAGACCTGGGTAGAGCTTTTGCGGACAAAGCGACTTTGCTAGCCTTCATTGAGGCTGAAGCAATTATGCTTCTGCGGGTCCGCTCAAGAGTGTGAAGGTAAATTTAGCCCATGCGACCATGTCTTTTATTTCTTCAAAATGTAGTCAACAACTACGTCTAATGACCATGGTGTTCTATCACATCTAGTAGTTTTGATTTCAGTTGGATAAATTATACCTTAGTGAATATAAAAGTATAACTACTACACCTTTCCCTAATAATTATTATATATAAAAAAAACAGGGTATATGGACATTAGAGAAAGAAAGAGATGTAAGATATGGAATTGACATTGAAGCCAAAGTCTCAATAAGTTTTTTAAAAATCTCTCTATGTTTACTGGATTTCTTTTAGAAAGGGTAAAAATATGCCCCTTCAGGAATTTATTTAGGTATTTATTGGCATACACTTGTTGGTGATACATTCATTTTTTGCTCCTTTTTTTTCTCATTAGATTGGTTGGTTTCATGCATGTGTTATCTCTTATTGATCAAAATAGGGTGGCCTTGGAGGATTTCAGGCCTTATTGTGGAGATCAGTCCATCTTACAAAGGTATGCATTTTTTAGTTTTGAGACTTAACTTATTTTTTTAATCAGTCAATGGTAATTTTTTATTATAATTTGTCAACTTGTTCTAGTTGGGAAATCTTAGTAATTCTTTGAATAAAAATTATGAAACATACACAAGCTAAGTCAATAATCTGTCTCTGTTTTTTTTTTTGTTTTTGCAGAGTGTCCTTTCTGCTGGGGAACAAATAGCAGTGAAATAAAAGTTTATGGCAGATTTTGGTGCTTGACATCTGTGCTGATATATCATATATATAGCTATTGATATTTTCTGCTTTAAGTCAAGAATTTTCTTTTGTCACAGAAACCCTCATATCTAGGGATGAACCTCTCATTGTTATGGATTTATCCACACAGGTACATATCTCTACTCACCTTGATATTATCGATCTATCTCCACCGATCTACTATAACTTGATTGAGGAAACAGGGAAATGACTCTTTTAGTTGATAACTTGATTGTATATGGTTATCAATATAAGTTTTGTTCATTTATGTTGTGAGCTTCATCTATTCGTGGGAGCTATTACTTTTAATCTTCATCTAGTGCAGGCCACATGCTGAATATGTCGGGCTAATGGGGTTTGAGGAGCAGGAATTCAGTTACTATCAAAACAAGTCGTACAACCCTCAACACACAGTGGCCTTTGGATCCATAATTTACAACTTGAGGCATATATAGATGCTATGTTTTTTGCATTATAGCTGAATGTAAATGGTGCCAAAATGTATATTATTTGGCATTTTTAGTAAAATGTTACTAGGAAAATATGTTAAATATTGAAATATATAGCTGGATAATGTATTGTGACAATTTTGTATATTGTTTAATGTAATATAGCAAATATGTATTTAGAAAATAAATGTGTTATGATAATTTTGTATATTTTCCTTGTTAAAAAAAAAGAAAATAAATGAACTAGCAACAATATAAAACGGTCTACAAATTATAAAAGAAAAAAGAAAAGAAAAAAGAAAAATATAAAATGACCAGAGAAAACAGTCTAGGACTCAAGGCTAGGGTGACAAAAAATCTCAATTTGTCGCCCAAATGCTAGGGTGACAAAAGCTTAGTTTGTTGCACAAAGGCTAGGGCGAGGAATATATAAATTTGTCACTAAAGGTAATTTAGGGCGACGAAACATTAATTTTGTCGCCCCACACTTTGGGCGACGGGCCTATGGCGACGAACCTGTGACGAAATCATTTTCCTCATAAAAACCTTTGGGCGACGAAATACTGTCTTTGGGCGACGAAATGTTTTGTCACCAAAACTCTTTTTTCCTGTAGTGCAAATAACTTATCTAGATGGTGCTTATCTTTTTCATCTTTTCTTCGATTAAAATGGTTTGTCTGCAATTTCTTGGATTTTGCTACCGAAGTCAGTATTCATGGGGTCTGATTCTTTGATCTCTCATGTGAGGTCTTAGTTTGATCTGATTCCTATCTTCAAGCACATACCATTCTTTTTTCAAATTGAGTATAACAACTTCTCACTTTAAAGTCTCCATCCCATGGCATATCATAACCTATTTATCGCACGTATTGATGAACTAAATGGCGTACATTACATAAACTAATTCTAGTGAAATCAAAATACATTAAAATCTTTACAGATTTTCTTCTCATGGATGACTCTTCCTTGGATCTCAAGGTTGATAATAACGTCGCCTTTAATGGAACCAACACTCTCCCACACGTAATCCCCAATGATTCAACTACTCGGGAATTCAAGAAGTAGCAAAAAAGCACCAGGACCGCCTGCGCGCAGGCTTCGTAGTTGCGGCCAATTACGGTCAAGTTGGCAGCTTGCTTACCATCAAAGATGAATATCTAAGGTGTGTAAAGGATGATTGTCATAAAATTCACATGATGACAGATCAACTGGGTCTTTTTAGTTCAGAAAAATAAAACTTGGGTTCTGAATTTATTTGATTTGGGGTGTGGTTTCAGGGTGCAGCAGTAGCAGCAGCTGCTGAAGCTAGTGCTTTGATGGCGGTGGAGCTGAGTAAGGTGAGTGCAGATTGAGAAGAAGAGGTTGATAGAGATGTTGTTGGTGGTCTGTGAGAAGTACAATATATGCATGCCTTGAGAACCAAGATGGTGGATGTCATTTAGTTCATCAATGAAACATGTTTGTGGTCTATATATGAATATATGATACATTTGAATTCTTGTAATCTCATTTCACATATTTATTAATTATTAATGTGTATACATTTTGTTTAGGCAAATTTGTATAAATATACCAAAAATATAGGGGATTTGCAAAAGTAGCACTGCTACTGTGGAATTTGCAAGTGAGGAAAAAATGTCGCTTTTGCAAAAAAAATTGCAACCCTTTGAACCGGTTGAAAGTTAAAAAGAAAGATAGAATGGGAAGAGGAGAGAGAGAGGGTGAGTTGATTGCATTAAATGCAAATCCAAAAAAGGGAGGGTTCCCGCCTTTTAAGCCTACTTAGGACAAAAAGATAGAGATGCATTAAATGAAAGCCTAAAAAAAGACATAAACATGGGATGTTTTTAATGCTCAGGGTTCCTGCCTAAAAAAAGAAAGGGAGATCTACTTGGGATTGGAAGGGCTGCCATTGATGGTGGATGGAAAAGGACAGACAACCCAGTACCTCAGTTGCATGCCAGCCAAAAAGAAATATGAGACAAGAACTAAATATTTTGAGCCATACGAAGGGTTATGCGTGCTAACTTCAGACAATATATAGTAACGAATATGGATAAGTATGCTTGTGGTATTCATTTTACGACCATGACAACTCCATATCCTCTTTATATCCCGTACCGATAGTGATAAGATCATCTTCTTCCCTTACCTTCGCATGGGAGAAATGGTTGGTCTTCGTCACTCTCGTGTCTGATGGTCGGTGGATGAGGTGGTTGTGTGTTCAAAGGTCAAAATTGCATAGAGCGTTGGTTTGGCCCTTCGCGTTGTATGTTTATGTTAAACGAAATGGAATCCAAACTGGCACCCGGTCGATGGTGGTGGATTCGCCTCCAATAAACAACTTACCCGGAGGTGATGTCCCTAGTGACTTGGTGGTGGATTCGTCTCTCTCTCTCTCTCTCTCTCTCTCTCTCTCTCTCTCTCTCTCTCTCACATACACACACATGTTTCTCCGAACTTGTAGGACCTTCGTGCAACTATATGTACATGTAAACTATCAAAGTCCGACTCGGACCGATGAATGTGGGCCGTGTGTGCACGGGCGCACATGCACTAGTAGCCTAACACACAAGCCGAGTGAGGTTCCATTCTAAAACCAATTGGCAATAGAAGAAGTAGCCCACCGACTTATATACTAGGGCTTGTTATGATCAACTTTCCGATGTGGGACACTTTGGTCTCATTCACATCTCTAACACGCCCCCGCAAGTCCAACTAGGAATGACCATCTAGTTGAGACTTGGACAACTGGGTAACCCAGACCAAGATCGACACGGGCCGTTAGGCTAACCGCTCTGATACCATATCAAAGTCCGACTCGGACCGATGACTGTGGGCCATGTGTGCACGGGCGCACATGCGCTAGTAGCCTAGCACACAAGCCGAGTGAGGTTCCATTCTAAAACCAATTGGCAATAGAAAAAGAAGCCCACCGACTCATATACTAGGAGTTGTTATGATCAACTTTCCGATGTGGGACACTTTGGTCTCATTCACATCTCTAACATGTTAAAATTGGTTGGGCCTGGTGGGGTCAAAGACAAGCTGGAGGGGCTGGATTTTAGAACATAAGGCGGACTCAAAGACAAGCTGCCGGTAACATAAGGCGAACATATACTAGGGCTTGTTATGATAAGCCAAGATATGTGATATTCTATCCAATCACATGAAGCGCTCTCTGTAAGGGCCCGGTGGGCCTTTCCGGAGAGCGCTTCAGAAGACACACGTACTTGTGGTGGAAGAGCCACATGTACCGAATGACGTTCGCCTCAGGAGGGCGAGGAATTAGAACCCAGGTACCATTCCTTGTAAGGGCCCTGTATTCATCGAGCATAGCCGCATGCCAATTCAGGTCGAGGAGGGTTGTTTTTTGGGATGTGGGGACGATGGAAAGGGAGGCCGGGGTTGAGGAATGAGGGGACAAAGGGGATCTGGGGGTTGTGGAGGCGGACTGGGAAGGGGCGGCGGGCGCGGCACTGGGTTGCGGCCGCGGCAAGGGGTGGTGTGTCGCGGGCGCAGCACCTGGCTACGGCCGCGGCAAGGGACGGGAGGGGAGAGGGCATCGGGAATGAGGAGGTTGGGTGGTATTTGGGCGATCGGAGGCGTGCATAGAGACAATATACCTCGGTCTGAATACACCGGAGATGCTACGGGTGTGCGGTCTGGTAGGGGGGGCGGTGTAGGTGTAGAGATAGGAGCATCGGGAGAGCTCTAGGGAAGGATGAAATGTGGGAATGGAGACTCTGACTCATACTGGGAGACAGAATTTGTGGGAGATGGATGAGGAGAAGAAGAGAAGGGAAAGCGAGACTCATCAAAGGTGACATGACGTGACAAGATAAGCTTATGGCTCTAAACATCGAGGCAAAGGTAAACACGATGATCAGACGGATAGCCGAGGAAGACACATGGAGTGGAGCACAGGTGGACTTTATGTGGTGCTGTGGAGGACTGGTTAGGGAAGCACAAGCACCCGAAGGTACGAAGGTGATCATACCTAGACAAGGTGCAATATAGTGCCTGAGTGGGCGAGCGATGGTGCAGGGTAGTAGATGGGAGAATGTTGAGGAGATAACATGTGGTTGATAAGGCGTGAGGCCAATAGGTAAGGGGAATTGATGCGTGAAAGAGGAGAGAGCGCATCATGTTGGTAATGGTTCTAATGATTCGTTAAGCCTTGCCGTTCTGCTGGGAAGTATAGGGGCAAGACAACCGATAGGAGATCCCATTTGTGGTGAAGAAAGTGTGAAAGTTCTTGTTATCAAATTCACGGCCATTGTCACATTGGAAACATTTGATTGATGTGTGAAACTGTGTTTTAATGTAGGCATGAAATTTGACAAAGATAGGAAACACTTGAGATTTGAAATGGAACGGGAAAACCCATAAAAAAAAAAGAGTGTAATCATCCAGAAACAAGAGGTAGTACTTGTGACCATCCTTGCTAGGCACAGGAGAGGTCCAAATGTCACTATGAATGATATCAAAAGGTGCAAGTGTGGAGTTCAAAGACCGTTGAAACAGCAGTCTTGCATGTTTGCCTAAGTGATAGGAAGAGCATAAACTAGAGCATAGCTCTCTATTACAGTTGACAAGACTCTGAGAACGGAGGACATCTAGAACGGCAGCACTGGGATGGCCCAGGCGTTGACGACGATGCCGAGAGGGCGACCGGGCACGACTGACTGGATGTAGGAGGTGGTGTGACAGGGTAGAGCTCCCCGGTGCTGTTACATCTCAAGCGAGTTGAAATACCCCAAAGTATTTTTGGGTATTTCTATTTTAATTTAAATAAAAAAAATAAGGTTATAATTTTGATATAAAAGAATTTATACAATTCTTCATGAATATATTATTATTTGGTTCTTATTATTTAAAATATAAAATATGGTTTGACTTTATGAATTTAAGAGTGAAACTTATTATAACTAAAATTGAGTATCCATTTTGTTATAGATATACAAATTGATGTGAGTTTATTATTTTATTCTTTAATATCTTATGTGAAAATCTTTTGATTAAATTATTTAGATGTTCTTTGTGATATCATTTTTATAAAAGATATTATGATTTATAACTCCATTTTTTTTATTTACTTTGATTATCAATAAAAGTTTAAGGATGATTTTATTATCATGATATTAAGTTTTTAAGTTTGAAAGGTTACTTTGAATTAATTAATAATTATTTAAAATGTGCAAGGGGAAGATAAAATATAGTTTATATGTGGTATACATTTTATAAAAGGTATTATTATATGTAATTATTTAAATAAACATTAAAGGTATTTTGACTAAGATAAATATTTTATTTATTCAAATTGCAATAATTAAATTGTTGCATTATTTATACTTTAAAAACTCCTCCATCCTTTATAAAAACAAAATCGGGTCAAAATCGGGTAAGATAAATAAGCGGATCAAAATCCTACCACTAAACCGATTTGGGGTATATGAAACCGGGTCGGAACCGGGTTTCCACCTTCTTGTTCCTCCTCTCGATCTACCTACACCTTAGTTGTCTTCAATGGTGATCCTTCGAGTTCGAATTTAATTCGACACGTCACAAGTAGTAATCCTATTCTCAATTCAATTCAGACCTATCTATATATTTAATTGGAAGAATCACATTGAATTTTATTCTTAAGAATATTCTCAATTCTTATCCGTTGTCGATCAAATTCGGTCTAATTCACATTGAATTCGATTCAATTGAATGCTCGAAATCATTTCTGTCATCAAGAGGTTATCAATGATGCATTCAATTTGATAAAACGGTTACGAAATAGCCTGACTCTAGAAAAGGGGCTTTTCCATGTCGGAAGGATATCTCTCCATTTGTGAGAATCAGAGCTCGAAACCCATCTCATCTAGTTCTAAATTCACTTAGGAACATTTTCCCTCAAACATTTGATTCCAAATCAACCCCAATCGAAAACCCCTAAATTTCAAATTTGGAGGTCGCCGATGTCGTAGTCACTCGGAGCTCTTCCGTCGCCGCCCAGGACCACCGTGAGCCACGCCGCCCTTCACCAGTACCACCACCACCCATTTCGGTCGTCACCGAGCCGTGTCGAGCCTCCATTGTCGAGCCACCATTGCTACAGGTGAAGTGTGCGTGCTGAGCGTGTACAGTAGCAACGGATGTGGGAGGAAGAAGGACTAATTACACAAGCCATCCCCATATTTTCATTCCTACAAACGTCGCCCTTTTTCCAACTGTAAGAATTACAGATTTTAACCCATAATTTTTATTTGAGTTTAAATCATCATCTAATATGTATATTCTCTCGAATCGCAACCCCTTCCCGAACCCTTACATGCTCAAATCGACACAAGAAACTCAAGAGGTTTGTGTTGGTATTGAATTCCGACTTTCTATTAATTCGATTTTCGGTTCGAACTAACTAAGTCATTTATCCGTATAAAATACCAGTTAACAAACTTCTTTAATGTGTGACGTGGTTGCATGTAGAATTGTTCGTATTCACCAA
This sequence comes from Persicaria maculosa, assembly GCA_963922045.1. Classification (NCBI taxonomy): domain Eukaryota; kingdom Viridiplantae; phylum Streptophyta; class Magnoliopsida; order Caryophyllales; family Polygonaceae; genus Persicaria; species Persicaria maculosa. Next base: position 49,010,793 of record OY998258.1, on the reverse strand, counting down.
CCTCCGTGTCATATTTTTTTCTCGTGATTCAGAATCGTCAAAAGAGGCAAGTGATATTCCGAGCTTTCTATGCTCATTTGCGTGCTTTCGTGTCTAGTTGTTTTCTAGCGTAGAACCATGCCAAATTGCGTTAAATAAATTACAATCCATCCACTTATGTGATTTATTAAATTGATAATCTATTTTGGCATGTTAAATGGGTAATGTTATTTTTATAGGTTATTGAAGTTAGATAAATGACATTATGTGTCCATATTAATCCATGAAAGCATGATTTATTATTTTCTCTTCATGCCAAGTTTAATTATGTGATATATCCGTTTTCATATCCATAGTTGTCGTTTATTCCATTCGGTTTCGGACTAGTTTGCATAATAGTTCGGTGTGGTCTTAGGTTATCTTTTGAACCTAGTCCTTATAAAATATATAAATATGTGCACTTAAGTTATGAATGTTGGAATCGTAGTTTATTATAGAATGTGAATATTATAAATTAAAGTTAAGGAAGATGAACGCTTCCTAGTAAAGTATATAAACGATAATATAAATTAAATATCTAAGATGAGCGCTTCCAAGTTATATAAAATATATATATTATTATAAACCAGGAAGATGAGAGCTTCCTACCCAGTTTCATGAAGCTACGTTTCCGGACCCGGAAATGATCCACTGAGCGGACCCGTACAGTGAGTTTGATCGATAATAAAATCCGAGCGGACCCGTTCGGTACACTTGACACTAAAATAAAATCCGAGCGGACCCGTTCGATACAGTTGTAATTAAAACAAAATCTGAGCAGATCCATATAGTGCAGATTGCTTATATAGATCTTATTATTATAGTTCAGTGCAGATTAAATATATACATCTTATTATTATCGGAATTTTCTCCTGGTGCCCCTGAGGTAAGGTTAAATTCGCTGGGTGTACAAAACTTTTGTATAATTCGCGAAATGCCCCTGAGGTTTGTAATGCTTTCGCGTCGTAGCCCTCCGTCCATTCTGTTAACTGTTAAGTTTGCGAGAGAGTGAAGACGAAGGGCGAGAGAGAGAAATCCAGGTTGCAAGAGAACTTCAGGTTGCGAGAGAGAGAAATCTAGGTTGCAAGAGAACTTCAGGTTGCGAGAGAGAAGACAAAGGGCGAGAAGTAGTACAGATGCCAACCGAGGAGAAGATGAAGCAAAAAGAAGAAGCGAGAACGGGTTCAACAGAGAAAAATGAAGAGAGAGAAGGGAGAGAAAGAGCAACACAAACCCTAGCCACCAGCCTCACCGTCGACAACCCAAATCAGCCCCTAACCCAGGAGTCAAATCCGGAACCAGCAGCCCTAACCACACCAAAAAACACCCCAAATTGAAAGCCAGCACTATCAATTCCGAAAGAAACACAAAGATTTCCCTAAAGTCCATTAAAAAAATCTGCCCATACACAAAGAATTACAAGAAGAAGACCCGGAGGACTGTGACAAATTCGAAAGTGGTTCGACGTCAACCAAGAAATCAGGCAGAGAGATGAAGAAGAATATGATGGTGGAGATTCAGAAAAAGGAAGAAGGGTGTGAAGGGTTGCTGGTGGCGGAAATCCCTGGGCTGGCAGCGCGGTCGGGTATTTTGAACTCTTTACATTACTGTAAGTGCTCTTTTGTACCTAACTGCATCAATTTTACACAAGAGGGGAAGAATATCATGGATCCCTTAATTGATTTGTACCAAAGATCTATAAACTGGAAATATTGTAATCTGAGAAAAGAAAAAAGAAAGAAGAACAAGCAAATTCGAATTAGGAACCTTTGGATGCTTGAAGATATGAAAATACTGCAGGAGGAAATTAGCATATGTACTGACAGTAATACAGTATGATGGCTTACTATGTAAAAAATGAAATTAATGATGAGGATTTTATGTGCTTCCTTTGTGATCCATTATGCTTGACATGTTCATATGATAGGAATGATATGCTAATTTATCTATATTGTGGTTTGGAGCTGGGCTATATATGCCTGTATAAATTCTCTCTGAAACTGATTTGGCTTAGAAAATGTTTGATGTTCAATGAAAATAGAAGACTGCCAAGGTTGCTACGAGCAACAAGAAAAGGAAGGACTGATAAAAAGGTGTCTTTACCCAAATTGAACTTCTCTTAAATGAATTTAAGAGAACATCTCTTAAAATGTTTGCTTTCATATTTTGCTGGTTTTTTGCTGTCATGTTTGGTAAAAAAAATGGCTTTTTTTTGCTGGTTTTGTAGCTGGATGTTTGCTGTGATATTTGATGTCAAAGGTGCAGGTTTTTGCTCAGTTAAAGTTATAGAACTGAAATATTAGAAATTGAGTTATATGAACTAAAATTTTAGAAACTAAATTACAAGATGGTTATCTATGGATAATATAATATGTAGAGCATGTGCTTATTCAATTGAAGCTTGTTAAAAAGTCTATTAGCTCAAACGGTAGAGCATGTGCTTATTATGCACGAGATGTGGGTTCGACTCCTACATAGACAAATATAATGATTTAGACTTGTGCAAGCAATTCATTCGAAAGAAAAAATACACTCGATATATTAAACCTGACTTACAAAAACATGACAGATTTTAGTTTAAGTTTGTGAATTGCAATATTTCAGTTTCAGCAACGTGACAGATTACTCATTTGAGCTAATAGGCTATAACATCAACTCACATTGCCTTTTGTTGTAAACATCATGTTTAAATTGAAGTAAATGAAAGGAGTTGTAAAATGAGAAAGTGCTCTTTTTTTTTTGAGCTTATTTTGGTTGTTGTCATTTTTTACAGCTTATATTTTGCACTTTTTTACAGCTTTTGATCAAGTTGAATAATGTTATAAATTACTGCTAACTTCAGAATTTTGTGCTTCTGATCTACTTTCTTCTGCTCATGCCAATTTAATGATGCAATTGACTATTTTTTTAGTTTCAACTCTTTCATGTATTTTGATTTTTTGCTTTTTCAAGATTTACCGCGATAGGACTTGTGAACATTGCTCAAGTTAATCAGTTGTTATGTCACTTGATGACGATTGGTGGATGCCCAATAGCTTGACATGAAGACATAATCAAACAAGTCCTTAACGTGCGTGGTTAAGGTGCTTGATTAATTGCTAGTTTTTAAAGTCATGGCTTGCATTGCCTATGATAATGTTGTGTTTAAACTTTAAAGTCTCCCTATTTCATTACATAGCCTGACAGATCATGATATGTGATGAAATCATTCTCTTAAAATTAAGCTTTACTATTAGTTATCACTTATCACTGAGGCACATCGATCTGGAATTCTGGATACTGCATTTCTTTTCTCTTTTCAGTTTCATTTAAACGTAATGATTTGTAGCCTATGTGGGATTCGAACCCACATCGATGTGTACAACACAATGCTCTTCCATTTGAGCTAATAGGCTAATATAAACCAATATATAAGTTGTATACATACATCAAAGGCTTTCAAGCCAATCTATCGGGATAACACTAGCTAGCATCAGTTTGTTTCTTCATTTCTTTTGCCATTTGTATAGCAAACACAAAACAAATTGCTCATTTTCTCACATGGATGTCAAAAACTAGGAACATTATGAGAGCCAACAAGAAGTACAAATATCTCCAACAGACCAAACTAGAAGATGACTCATAAAATGATTAGGAGACCTACCTCTTCATGAGTAACTGAAATAAGATTCCATCATGTTGCTACTAGATGGCTCTGTTTGAACATCCTATGTCTAAGTGGGACTCCTGCAAATTCAAAAGAATGATGCTCATGGTAAAAAAAAATCTGATCAGCAGAAACAGAGTTCACATGGAACACATTTTCTCCTCGATATCACTCCGCAAACCTAACTGCAGGTCTATGTATTCTAGCTTCAAACACTCGTAAACCAAATAAACCTGTAATCCAAACATGACATCCTCCCTGTACTGATCTGAAATTATCCGTTCCTCAAAATGGTCAAAATGGATAACGACGTACCGTCGGGAATTCAAACAAGGAGTAACACCAAGTGAAGATGTCGGGAAGAATTGAAGGCCGGGGGAGACTCGGCGAGAAGAGATATGCGATTTAGGGTTTAGTGGTCGAACAGATCTGCAATCGTGCAACAGAAGGCCGGTGAAGAGGAGTCCGATTTTTGTACTAGTACTGGCTTTGACGATGGCGGTGGCGTCCCTCTTCCTTGAAGAGCGTCGACCTTCTCCAATCTCCGACCTAGCGCCTGGCGAACGGTGCTCCTGAGACTTTCGGCTGCCTCTCGCCCCTCGTGAAGATGTCTTTTCTTTTTTTTTCTTTCTTTAACAAAAGTTAACGGAGTGTTGACGGTTTTTTTTAAAAGCCAACAGAGGGGCACGAGGCGGAAAAAGTATAAACCTCAGGGGTATTTGGCGAAATATATCAAACTTTTGTACACCTTGCAAAAAAGACCTTACCTCAAGGGCACCAGGCGAAATTTCCGTATTATTATAGTTCAGTACAGATTAAATACTAGTTGTAAGCTTAAAGCTATACAATTATTTATAAGACGGTGATCGTAAATAAGTTGGCCATAATTTCAGTGTTTAATTATATTCTAGTATCATTTCAGAATATAATTTCCTAGAGAGATTTATCACTCACATCCATTATTCTTCCTAACTTAAACAATCTCCAAGTTGAGTCAAGTGTCTATTTTGTATTTCGTGATTCACAATTAAATAATCTGTATTACTCTCCTTTGGACTATTTGGTTCATACCGTTTTATGGTCAATGAATCTTTAGTGTAAAGTGGTCTTTTATTTCGTGTCGTCACTTGCTTGCTCTTAATTGAACTAACCGCCTTATGGATTGCGGCGGCTGGTGCCTCTCGTTTGTATACGATGCATCAGACCTAAGTTGCAGGTATAGAGATCGTAGTGAAGAAGTTCCGAAGGCGTTGGAGAACATCAAGGGTCATTTTAAATGCTTTGAAACAAAAAGGGTAATTTCAAATGTGCTCAATTTGGTTAATTATTTATCTAGTGTATTTAAAAGTCTTCCGCTGTACCAGTTAAACGGTTGTAAATATTATTTAAAATATAATTTCTTTTTGGTAAAAGTCTTCTGCTGTATTTATTTCAATGCATGTTAATTATCATCTTGTTTATGCGAGCATGGTTGCATGTCCCTATAAGCCTAAGGTGTAAGACTCGGGGTCTTAAGAGGCGCCAGCCCATGCCACCTAGCCCTCTCAGGTCTGTTGTCCTCACTTGGAGCATGAAAAGGAAGAGCTCTTGTGACATAGGTAGGGCTTGAATCACTTATAAATCACTCCCAACATCCTTATGATATCCGATGTGGGACGGGGTGTTACATAAGGTGGTTATAAAGACATTAAAGTCCGAGTAATCACTGGCGCTGCAACATTCCCTCGTTTACAGAAGGAGGTGTTACACGCAGGGGCAGATCTATGTTAATGGTTAGGGATGCTCAAGCATCCCCACAATTATTATTTTTAAATTTTTTTAGTGTTAATTTTAAAAATTTTACCCTCAAGCATCCTCACCCGTAAAAAAAATACAAAAGAAAAAAAAAATTATCTTTAAGTATACTCGAAATGGTAAAACCTTTATCTTCGAGCATCCCCGAGAAGTCTGTCCGGGATCCGCCCCTGGTTACACGAGTAACCCACGTAGTAAGATCGTTCACAGAGAAACTAAAGGGATCAAACGCAAGAGAGACGTTATTGTCAGTAGTGAACCGACAGACAGAGATAAGGTTTTTGACAATCTTTGGGGCAATGAGGGCATCGTTAAGGTGTAGTGGGTGGGTTGGGGTCTGTAATTTGGCGTGGCTAATCCCCGAAGTATCAAGGCGACCACCATTGCCGACGATAATAGAGTGTGCACGACCTTTAAAGGAAATAGAAGAGAGGTTACCTGAGGAGTTCGTCATGTGGGACTGTGGGAGGTGACACCAGTGTCCATGTACCAAGAAGAGTCGGGAGATGTCGGCTGCTTAGAGGAGAAGGCGTGATGCCCAGCAAGCGGAACATAGCCTTGATCAGACGATGTTAGATAGGCTTGAGGACCGGCATGTCAAGGGGCAGGAAAGTCGGATTGCATCCAATGAGGGTTGAAGCCAGGCACCGGGAACCATCGAGGGCCACCAGTCCACGGATGTTGCGGGTGTTGCCGAGAGTTGCGGGTGCTGCAGATGATGCTGCCGCGGCCGCCGCTGCTTGTGACGCGCACGCAAATTCTGTCGGCCATGGTGCCGAGATGGGGAAGGGGACGGTGGCGTGGGAGGGCTGGTGAGGAGATAGGGAGAGAGAGGGGCCGAGAGGGAGGCCGGTCGGCGGCAAGGAGTGGTGGGTCGGTGAGGCGACGGGAGAGAGATAGAGAGATCGGCGGTAAAGGGACGAGGCCGGCGGCGGTAACAGGAGGGGTGGGGCGGGAGGATCACATTAAGGTTCCGTGAGGAAGAAAATGTTGTGATACCATGTAGAATAATGGAATTGATGTAAAGTCCTCCTTTAGGGTCTGATATCATGTTAAAGTCGACTGGGCCCGGTGGGGTCAAAGACAAGCTGGAGGGAGGTCGTGTTTGCGAGCCCACATACGGGAGACTCGAACAACACATAAACCCGAATGGGGTTCCATCTCAAAACCAATTGGTAATAGAAGGAGAGCCCACCGACTCATATACTAGGGCTTGTTATGATCAACTTTCCGATGTGGGACACTTTGGTCTCATTCACATCTCTAACATAAACAAGTCATTTTGCTTTGAATATGCAAATTTGGACTCTGTTTTGGTCACCGGTTTCAATCTCATTGAACAAGCAAAACATGAAAAATATGTGCCAGCCAATACGTTTTACGTTCCACCAACGAGTAAACGTGTGACATCAACGAGTAAACACGTGCCATAACTAACTAGGGCTCAAAAATGCACCCAAGTCCAAACATACATACTCGATAAAATTTACGTGCCAAATAAGATGTTTTACTTTACACTAATAAGTGAACTTGTGCCATCAAAATAAATTTTTATGTCGATGATGTTTTGGGTTAAACACAAGTTCATTTTATTTTAATTTTCTCGGTTGCAAATTTTTCATTTGTATTGAGAATTTTCTGTGTTGTTTTTCCATTCACCAAAGGTTGCTTATAAGCTTGAGAAAGCATGGAGGAAGCTTTAAAACGTAACCATTCCGGAATGACTCACTGGTAAGGACTTGTGGGTAGTACCCAAAGGTCCCTAGTTCGAACTCCGGATAATCACCGATCTTTATTTACCAATTCAAGAAGCTTTAAAACGCAAAGAAAATAACGTTTTTCAAAATATGGACAAATATATACGAAATTGATGTCTATGTGTAGAGAAAAATGAATATGGTATTGTGGTATTTTTTTTTCATATATTGAAGGTAAAAAATTTAGGAAAATTTGCACAAATATACCACATTTGGTATACTTTGGCAAAAGTAGCATTTGGGGGGTAAAAATAGTATGGGGGTAGCATTTGCTACTTTTGCAAAAAAAAAAGAATTAACCTCTTCATCCGGTTGTAAGTGACCAAAGTAAAAAAAAAAAAAAAGGAAAGAGTGGAGGTGTGATGTGTCAGTGGAAATTGTGTGGAAAGGGGGAGGAGAGAGAGGATTATTCCATATGCATTAAACGCTAGCCCCCACATGCATTAAATACACAGACATTTCCCGCATAAAAATAGCAAGGAGAGATGATTGGGAGGGAAAGTAAAAGAACCGCCATTGAAGCTGATTGGGAAGCAAATGTGATCCCAGTTAGCAGTTATATGCTAAACAAGACGAAGCACGAGATAACAACCTATTATTACATGTCACGCAAAGGGTGACACATGCCAAATCCAGATAGCATATATTAACGAAAATGGGTAAGAAAGCTTACGATATTTGTTTTACATGCCAGATAAAATTAATGTGCCAGTTATTATGTTTTACGTGCCACCAACATCTAAACTTGTGCCACAAAAATAAAATTTCATGTCAATGATATTTCGATGCTTACGAATTGTTAACAAATCCATGAAGTCCACGAATCGTATGATGGGGGATCTTAAGTTGCTGGCACGGTTTAGCATCCGGTCGACACACAATATTAAGTTGTTGGCACGTATTTCGTATTAGTTGGCATGCAACTAATCACTGAGTTGTCCATAATTCCAATTTTAATTCAATAACATCACTTCCATTTTCTCTCTCTCCTCTACCTCTCTTCTCTGCAAAAAGTGGATTTCCTCCCTCTCTCATATGCATTTAATGTTTTTTCTCTCTCTCCATTTTTCATGTAATGATTCCTCTCCCTCCCTCTCTCTCTCTCCTCTGCCACCATGCCCACTTGCAGACCTCTCTCCTCTGCCCTTCACCTCCTTTCTCTTTCCTCCCCCTCTGAGTCATCTCTCCTCTGCCCATCCAACGGCTACTTGTGCAAAAAAGGGGACCCATTGCTACTTTTGCAATTTTTTCATTGGGGGGGGGGGGGGGGGTTAGTTTTGCAAAAGGCTATGAGTTTTGGTGTATTGGGTGCAATTTACTAAAAAATTTACATATAATATGTAAATTGGATCATTCATCTTTCCCTTGCAAACACTTTCTCTCTCTCTCACACGTGTCCCTCCTTTAATATAGCTCATCATGTCTCTTTTTTTGTATCCAATATATATCCGACATGTGTCCTCCTCTTTAATTGAAAGTTGAAAAACCCATGGAAATACACAGGTTGCAGTGGGTTATTTATAGGGGTGTTATTCGAGCCGAACGAGCCGAGCTTGACATGTTCAAGCTTGGTTCGTTAGTTAAACGAGCTCAAGCCGAGCCGAGCCTAATTTTTAAACGAGCTTTTTATTTTGTTCAAGCTTGGCTTGTTTAGGAAATGAACGAGCTTGTAACGGCCCGGGATTATGATTCCCGGGTTATGTTTCGAGGGATGAAACCCCTCGTTAGGATCTTGCTCCCCGAGTACAGGTTGAAGGTTTGAAATTCTATTCTAACATTTTGAAGTGGGATTTCATACCCAAAATTCGAAGAGATCGTTGGAATCCCCGGGGAAGTCCCCTGTACCTGTCGTAAGTCTAAGCATGGAAAACCAAAGATCACACAAATAGCGGAAGTAAAGCGTAATACAAAGGGGTGCCACGGTAGAGCCGGGTCAAAATATGATCAACCATTCAAATTCGAGCCGTAATTAAATTGGTGAAGTTGGAATCTCAACTCTCTCTTTCCGCCATGTTAGACCCAGCGGTCATGGACTCAAATCAGCATCAATAGTAGTAAGCATAACGGATACCTAAAAAAATTGATATGGGGCGGGATCAGATCGATGCCCACTTTAGCTCTGCATCCCAATCCTAAGCACACATATACGCTATACCTAATAAAGATGCTTCTAGATGCATTGCGGGATATTAACACACTAACATGCTCCTAAGATCAAGTGCATAATAATAATAAGGCCTTAGCACAGAATACCAAGTGGTATATCCCTCTCCTACCTCCACCCCCTTCCGATAGGGCGGAGACTGGCCAGCTCGTGAATGCATTCCATCATAATCGGGCGGCACGCATGCCTAACCCGCTCCACAATAAAGCCCGCAGGCATCTCATAATATAAGGAAGTTCATGACTCGATTGACTCAGGGCGGGACCCGAGGAGACTAGGTCATCCTATAACCCTAGCAATGACTCTAGTTACTTCACAGATAACGGCCGTTCTGCTTACATACACATAGAGAAATAGAATGCTCAACGATCAATGCAACCTAGCATGGTACTACATGGCATGCTGATCATGAATGCAACACCTAGTATATCATGCACCTAAAGCAGGGAATAGCTCTATTCAATCTGAGTAAGTTCCGAAGAGACTTACCTGGCTATGCAGAACAGCATAATAGAAGATCCACCATACATCGTTCATAATCACAAAGTATCACCTAATTACATAACGAGAGAATATATATAAGTCTACGTCTAACTATCAAGCACTCAAGCACACACACCAATCAATAGAACAAGTAACATATCATAAATGTCATTGTATCGCACATTTCTCAACGTCACATCGCTCACTATCAACCAATTCTGCATGCTCATACTCATCATATCCGCATATATCCCAATAGTTCATCACAATCATAAAGCATAATTTGTCCGATAATATCCTACTAACTCGTCACAATTATATAACCCTTTAACCTCTTATAATAAATCATCACAAGTCATGCTATTAATCACACATATCATGCAGTTAGTCATGGAATAAGTCATATTCCCAAGTTAGTCCCAAGCCGTTTCAAAATCCGAGTTGACTAGTTAGAAATTCTGTCCTTGGAAAAGATTCGTCAAATCCCTTTTTTTTTAAACCCGATAATACCTTTTAAAATCTCCAAGTCTCAAAATAGTATATTTTCTTTCAATTACCATAATATTATATCACATTTTAAATACCATTTTCTTATAACCATTTTCATAAAATATTTTCAAATCCCTTAGAATCTCATATAATAATAATAATAATAATATGTTTTTAAATCTAAACGATAATATCTCATAATATTTTATATTCCAATAATATATTTTAAATCTACAACTTTTAAGAGTCATAATATGATACAATATATAATCCAATTTCTATATTAACATAAATATTTGATAATATAAGTATAAGAGTAAGTTTTAAACTTTAATACATCTTTTATAGATATAACCCAACAAATCAAGCCCCAATAAAATTAGGCTCAACCCAAAATCTGATTCCTTTTGCATAAACCGAACTGGCCTTTTTGTTTTAATTAGCTGAACCGGACCCATTTTAAAACAAAGGAAAACCGAACCCAATTAATTACTGTTCATCATCTCCCCCCACACCCTGTGTTGAAATTCAAGAGGAGAGGGAGCTCGGCCGGCGACTGGACTCCGACCACCCGATCCCACTACCCCACACGTAAATACAGAAGGAAAGGAAGGAAGGAAGGAAGAAGCTCACCGAGGATTCGAAGTCGGGCGCGTCGGGCTTCGCCGGAGACTCGATGGGGCTCGTCGGAGGCAGGGATGCGTCTTTCTCGGCCTAAATTGAAGGTGGGGGTAAGAAAGAAGGAACCTTGCTTAGGATTCTCGATCGAAGAAGATGGGAGTGGGCTTACCGGCGGTTCTTGAGTGAAGCAGGGGAGGAAAACGCTCGGGCTGGCGTCGGATCCGGTGCTGGGGCTCCTGGGCTCGCTGCCCTCGGCTCGATGGTCGGAGGACGGAAACGCAGCTGTGGCGAGGCTGCTGCTACTTTTTAGGACACCAAAAGGAGAGGGATGGAAGCGGCTGTGGAAGCTCGGCGCGTCTCGGCCCTTCGGACAGCGAGAATAGAGGGAGGTGGGAGCTGCTCAGCTGCTGGCGGCTCTGGGTTCTTGCCGACGTCAAGGGAGGCGGAAATGGTGCTGCTGCTGAGCCGAAGACGGTGAAGGTGGGGGAGAGGCGGCGAAGTGAGGAGTGATGGTGGTGCTTAAGGGCTGCGAGAACAATAGGGAAAAGGGGGAGTTTGTTGGGTCTGGATTTCAGAAAGTATAAGGCAAGGGGGAGTCAAGGAAGTTGTATTGGTGAGGGTTGTTAGGGGAGGATTCACACTTTAAAAGAAGGAGATAGGAGGTGGCTTGCTTGCTGCTGTTACTGAAATCTGAAGGGGAAGGAGCTGTCTGCACTCTGCAGGAGTTGGCGTGGGAAATCAACGGGTCAAGGAGCTGTTTCGCTTCTTTCCAAAAATGGAGGGCAATGGTGCTTGAGGAAGGGAAAGTAAGGTGAGTGTTACACCAAAATGGTTTGCTCAATTGAATTTCGGAAATGGGAAGGGGAGAAAAGACAAAGGGAGGTGGTCCCAAAAATAAGGTTTGAATACCCGAGATAAATACTGAAACCCGCTCTCTCGATCAGTTAGAATTTCAAAAATTCGAGCAAGGATGTCGCCATTTCAAGTTAGTTTTTAAAATTTTATTTTAGGCTGGAATTCCGTTCCATGAATTTTAAAATCCGAGTTAGTGAGTTTTACGTTAAATTCCACTTTTTAATTCTTTTTTTTTTTTTTTTGAAAATTTAGGATTTAAAAACCCGAGCCTTTACATCATCCACCTCTAAAAACAAGTCTCGTCCCCGAGACTAAAACCAAAACAAGGTAGGGGATGAAGTTTGAAATTGGTGAGTCCAAGGAACATTCCATTGATTCCGTAAGTGTCTCATAAGTGCCCCTATGAGATTCTCACAGTATCGTCGTCATGATCACAATATTCCCGATAGATTGTAGCGAGAATGTAATATGGGCCCTTACCACATCCTTACCCCAACTTCTCGGTTATATCATAACTCAAAGCATCATAGCATCCCCACTAGGTCTTAGCAAGCAGTCTATAAGGGCCCCTATAAAATGCTTGTATCCACTTTGTGGGGCGTCATAATGCAAGCTCGGGTCGGAAAAGTTTCAAAGGGGTCTTCAGTTTGAAAAGGATTTGTCTAAAAATCATTGAAATTCTCGATCGCGTTCGGTCGCTCAAAATCCAAGTTAGTCATTTTTAAACATTGTTCAAATCCCTTAAATTCGACGTTAGTCTAGCAATTTCCAATTCTCGAGAGGTGGAATCATCCACCTCTAAGGCTAATTCCATATTTCCTTCCTAGGTTCCAAGTCATAATCAAATTCATCAATTCGGTTCTATCATCCTAGAAATTCCAATTCAAGGCATCATATATCATAGCAATTGTCTAACTTAGCAATCGTATCACTCATTCATAACCAGGTCATACTCATGCCACGGACAGTTACATACCATAGCATATCTAGCATCTTATCGTACAAGGTAGGATTTATCACATCATCTCACAAAACTACACATCGTATCAATCAGATAAGCACGTCATATCCGTCGGATGAGCACATCATATCAATCACATAACCATATCATACTCATGTTAACTACCAAGCGTCATCGCATTAGAGGCAAACAAATACTTCCGTACACTAGCATTTTATCGAGTTCAGGGGCTAACTATGTTAGTACTAACAATTCAACATCGCCTATGGCAATTCATCAGGGAATCAACATCGTCTAAGCATATAATTTGCACAACACTCGACCCCAAGTAAAGCATACACTAGATCAAATCCTCAAGAGACCTTGTCTACAACTACCAATCACGACAAGACACGACCACTACTCATCATCACTTGCATCAAGATCAACCTTACCTAGGTCTACCAACTTAATCCAATACTAGTTCTAATTGCATTCCGCCTAGCGTACAATCTCTCTAGTCTCATAACTATCCGCAATTCAAGGTCAATTACCCAAACCAACTACTAGGGGTCCCAATTCCCAGGCCATCAAGCCATCTAAAAACCATCCCACTTCGACATCCTGACCTCAAATCCTACTTGACCACCTAAACCCATATCTCGGAGTTCCCAATCGCACAATTCCCTTATTCCGACAAGCTTAACAACTCGACCAACAACCAAGACTCTCTATAAAGCACACCCTCATCCTAGGAGTCCTCTACCAGTCCCACCTCGCCTTCTAGGAGAAATCTCAAGCTCTTGACTCAACCACTCTCACGATCGATCTAGGTGCTCCTTAACAATCTCGCTTACTCTCCCTAGGTTCTCAAGACTCTGCCTGACCATTATCTCCCAAAGGGACATCTCGAATACTCTTGTTAACATGATCACACTCCCCGTACCACTAATTACTCTCACTAGCCATCCACCTCTAAGAACCCAACTCATACCGACCACCACACCTGTCACTCCCGATTAACTTCTAACGCAGAAAACCGTCTAGTGCTAACTCATAACCACGAATCATCAAGTTCCATATCGCCCGCGTCTATCCTCAATGACCAATCACACATCCTACCTACTTGTCCCATTCTGAATCTCACGAAACCTGAACATCCCTGACTCCTCAGCCGATCTATTCTAGATTCTCGTATCAGCATATCCCCAAATTTCCTCATTCCAAATCTTACTAAACCTTAAACGTTTGAAATCTTCAAGTCATCCTACTCTAGTTCCTCATCTCTTCATATTCCTAAAATGCCTCAAGCTTCTACTTCTTAACCATGACACCTTACCGTCCAAAGCCCTCTTTTACCGATCATCATTTCCGCGCGCAGAATCCCTAAATCGTCCTCGTCCGAGTTCCCCAAGTACCCCATTTCGCCAACCTTCTAAAATCCTTCATCCTCTAGCGTTCCTAATACATTTCGCTCTTCCCAATTCCCAATTCCAAGTTCCGAATCTCTCTATCTCAACCTCAAGGGCACAGTCTTACTAGAAACTTCAACGACATACTTGCCTAGCCACCAAACTTTCCTCGAAGACTCATCTCACGCCCTCAATTACCTCAATAGACACAAAAACCTCCACCCACAAATCTCGATTCATTCCCTATGCCAAATCCTCCAACAACGCATCTAGAAATTCCTTCGCTCACGAATTCCCCTAGCAATACCAATCCTATCGAAACAATCCTCAAATACTCATCACACGTATATCCCTGATATGAACAACCCTATACCCAAGATCGATAATTTCCCAAGCAAGCTTATACTACTCTTTCTTAGCAATTCCTCAACCTCATCCTTTACCAAAACCGCTCCCACTCACCGCATATACAACCTAATCCCAAATTCTATGATTCCTTAACTGATCATCCTCAATGCCGCCCACGATTCGCTCCTAGACTATCTAGACACTCTCTCCCGGCACACTAACTCGCCTATCAACACATCCCCTCAAGAATCTCTCCGATCCACCCTTAGCTCACTCATCCACCTCTAGAACTACACTAACCACCTATACTTGCACCCACTACCTACCGACACTTCTAGCTAGGACCTCTTCCTCGAAATCTCACCATGCTAACTCCACTCTTCACCTAAGACCTACCTGGAAGCTCAAATATACTCACTGAACACTATCCCCGACAAGCCATAACTCACTCGACTCTACCCAAGCTAACACATCCTTCATGCATTCCATCTCGCATAACCAATGACCAACTCGAACACCTCAATCTACCTGCGATTTCCCGATCCGTCTCACCAAGGAAAACACTCGACTCATTCCCAAGAAGAATACACCACCACATATATAACCCATAACCGATTTACTAGCAGGTCAGTACACTTAAGCATATAGGCACATCATCACAAACACAAGTTAGTCAGGCAATCATTCACTACCAGTTCAGCTTATCAGTCATCACACCTCAATTTAGTTAGTTCCAAGCCTATCGCACGACACCGATTCCAGATCGCATAGGAGAGATCACAATTCGGACGAAGAACGGCATTCCTTGAGTCATCTAGGAGGATTACGTCTGCAACCACCATCTTCGAAAGGCATCCTTCCTTTGGTGACGTCGATCCTAGGGTCCATGGGCCATGGGCCCACCACACTTCCGTTGCGCCACTCTGGTGCCACTCGATCGCTCGTTTTCTCTTCTATGTCGACGTCCATCAAGGGGATCACGAGGGGTTAGAAGTCACGGAGATAGGGGAGGGAAAGGGAGGACAAAACGACTTTCTTAAGAATTCAGACACAAACCAGGACTAGAGATGACGAGACTCAAGACAAGACACAGACTCGAGAGTTACAACAATCCCCTTAGGGTATTCTATAAGGTTACAGGTGCACATGGCAATCATAAAATATTTCAATCATATCATTCCACACTATCATGTACCTATTAAAGGAATAGCGTCCTATGCATCCATAACATTTCACATAATCAACTTTACATGCACACGGGACATGCTAAAACTTATCATCTCATGCACTAATCATGCTTGACATATTAATATCATGTATGCACAAACCGACAATAGACATATGCAACATAAGTTATATATGACATAGCGAGCATTATAGGATATCACATGTATGATCCATTATTCACTTAGTGTACACATAAGTAGGTCAAAACAATGTGGGTTCCAGGTAAGAATGTTAAGATACACTCTAATAATCGTGTCAAGGGGTATGGTTAAGTCATTTGGGCATAACAACTATCACATCCAACACAACCATGTACATGTAGTATGACAAGTATGGCACATAGATGCATGATGGTCAATAATTAGGAGATGTATATCCTACATGATATTACCAACTCTCATTAAGAAAATACATAGTCAATGAGGTTCAATTTGATTAACTTAACATGCTCAAAAATTCATTTCTCATGGCATTCATACAAAGAGGGTTGACCACACTATCATGGACCTAATTCAAAGGAGAGTAACAATGATGGGAATTCATAGATTCGATATATATATTCGTTCATAAGTGCGATCATGCAAGTTATCAGACAAGTCATGCTGAAATATACCAACACACCATGTCATACAATCACCGACTCATCACCATGTTTCCCCGTGGGACGCTAATATGACTCGCTCGGTATGACACAAGGACATTCACACTGTTTTCGAGATGAGAGGGTATAATTTGTGTTTAGACTCTCGTGGTAAGAAGACACAGTTGATCAGTATAAGAATCGAGAAGGATAACTCCATAAGACAAATCACTTCTAACTCGAAATTGTTTCATTGATCACCCTCCCTAAAACACTCATGGATTCCCCATATCCGACACACCCCCGGAAGTAGCTAGTTGACCGACTCAATTTTTCCCGTGGAAGACACCAACCTAAGGTACGTGACTCGATAGAAGCATTGGTGGTGGGATACAAAACAGGGCTCGAAACGGGGAGAGCGAATGCTCTTCGACCCTTGCTAACATGCCTAAATGTGTTGGTGGGACGGTTGATGGAGTCAGAATCATCAGGGGTTTGAATTATGGAAGAGATATTCCGACAAGACATGAGTTCCAATGACATAAGAACAAGGTATTCTCTCGCTATCCCGTTTGCACAGTTATTCAATACATGATTCAAGTCAAGGCATACTGATTAGTTCTCTACCCTAAGCACAATAGCACTCAACATGGAAGCAATCAACGATCAAGCTATCCTATGGGCCGCCCTTCGAGGGGCGACTAACCTGAGGGGCAAAACCTCACGGCCTCTACCTAACTCGCCACTCCAGCCACTACGACGCAAAGCCTTGGAGTCTTGTAGGCCCATCTGTAAAGAGAAAGCTATATTTTTGCCTACCCGTTCCCAACTACATCCAATAGGGATGGTCTAACCCCTTTACTACCCCTTCGTTTCCCTTTGTTTGATTACCGGATTTATAGAGTCAAGTTCGTATTTAGTCCATTTGAGTTAGCCATATCAAATTCATTTTGCCTTTTCTAAAACATTTTGGAAAACCATTTAAAAACCTTGGGCCATTTTCAAAACCACTTCAACCTATCATACTCGGTTTGCACAACCTGGCTCTGATACCATCTTTGTAACGGCCCGGGATTATGATTCCCGGGTTATGTTTCGAGGGATGAAACCCCTCGTTAGGATCTTGCTCCCCGAGTACAGGTTGAAGGTTTGAAATTCTATTCTAACATTTTGAAGTGGGATTTCATACCCAAAATTCGAAGAGATCGTTGGAATCCCCGGGGAAGTCCCCTGTACCTGTCGTAAGTCTAAGCGTGGAAAACCAAAGATCACACAAATAGCGGAAGTAAAGCGTAATACAAAGGGGTGCCACGGCAGAGCCGGGTCAAAATATGATCAACCATTCAAATTCGAGCCGTAATTAAATTGGTGAAGTTGGAATCTCAACTCTCTCTTTCCGCCATGTTAGACCCAGCGGTCATGGACTCAAATCAGCATCAATAGTAGTAAGCATAACGGATACCTAAAAAAATTGATATGGGGCGGGATCAGATCGATGCCCACTTTAGCTCTGCATCCCAACCCTAAGCACACATATACGCTATACCTAATAAAGATGCTTCTAGATGCATTGCGGGATATTAACACACTAACATGCTCCTAAGATCAAGTGCATAATAATAATAAGGCCTTAGCACAGAATAACAAGTGGTATATCCCTCTCCTACCTCCACCCCCTTCCGATAGGGCGGAGACTGGCCAGCTCGTGAATGCATTCCATCATAATCGGGCGGCACGCATGCCTAACCCGCTCCACAATAAAGCCCGCAGCCATCTCATAATATAAGGAAGTTCATGACTCGATTGACTCAGGGCGGGACCCGAGGAGACTAGGTCGTCCTATAACCCTAGCAATGACTCTAGTTACTTCACAGATAACGGCCGTTCTGCTTACATACACATAGAGAAATAGAATGCTCAACGATCAATGCAACCTAGCATGGTACTACATGGCATGCTGATTATGAATGCAACACCTAGTATATCATGCACCTAAAGCAGGGAATAGCTCTATTCAATCTGAGTAAGCTCCGAAGAGACTTACCTGGCTATGCAGAACAGCATAATAGAAGATCCACCATACATCGTTCATAATCACAAAGTATCACCTAATTACATAACGAGAGAATATATATAAGTCTATGTCTAACTATCAAGCACTCAAGCACACACACCAATCAATAGAACAAGTAACATATCATAAATGTCATTGTATCGCACATTTTATATCGTCACATCGCTCACTATCAACCAATTCTGCATGCTCATACTCATCATATCCGCATATATCCCAATAGTTCATCACAATCATAAAGCATAATTTGTCCGATAATATCCTACTAACTCGTCACAATTATATAACCCTTTAACCTCTTATAATAAATCATCACAAGTCATGCTATTAATCACACATATCATGCAGTTAGTCATGGAATAAGTCATATTCCCAAGTTAGTCCCAAGCCGTTTCAAAATCCGAGTTGACTAGTTAGAAATTCTTTCCTTGGAAAAGATTCGTCAAATCCCTTTTTTTTTAAACCCGATAATACCTTTTAAAATCTCCAAGTCTCAAAATAGTATATTTTCTTTCAATTACCATAATATTATATCACATTTTAAATACCATTTTCTTATAACCATTTTCATAAAATATTTTCAAATCCCTTAGAATCTCATATAATAATAATAATAATAATAATAATAATAATAATATGTTTTTAAATCTAAACGATAATATCTCATAATATTTTATATTCCAATAATGTATTTTAAATCTACAACTTTTAAGAGTCATAATATGATACAATATATAATCCAATTTCTATATTAACATAAATATTTGATAATATAAGTATAAGAGTAAGTTTTAAACTTTAATACATCTTTTATAGATATAACCCAACAAATCAAGCCCTAATAAAATTAGGCCCAACCCAAAATCTGATTCCTTTTGCATAAATCGAACCGGCCTTTTTGTTTTAATTAGCTGAACCGGACCCATTTTAAAACAAAGGAAAACCGAACCCAATTAATTACTGTTCATCATCTCCCCCCACACCCTGCGTTGAAATTCAAGAGGAGAGGGAGCTCGGTCGGCGACTGGACTCCGACCACCCGATCCCACTACCCCACACGTAAATACAGAAGGAAAGGAAGGAAGGAAGGAAGAAGCTCACCGAGGATTCGAAGTCGGGCACGTCGGGCTTCGCCGGAGACTCGATGGGGCTCGTCGGAGGCAGGGATGCGTCTTTCTCGGCCTAAATTGAAGGTGGGGGTAAGAAAGAAGGAACCTTGCTTAGGATTCTCGATCGAAGAAGATGGGAGTGGGCTTACCGGCGGTTCTTGAGTGAAGCAGGGGAGGAAAACGCTCGGGCTGGCGTCGGATCCGGTGCTGGGGCTCCTGGGCTCCGTGCCCTCGGCTCGGCGGTCGGAAGACGGAAACGCAGCTGTGGCGAGGCTGCTGCTACTTTCTAGGACACCAAAAGGAGAGGGATGGAAGCGGCTGTGGAAGCTCGGCGCGTCTCGGCCCTTCGGACAGCGAGAATAGAGGGAGGTGGGAGCTGCTCAGCTGCTGGCGGCTCTGGGTTCTTGCCGACGTCAAGGGAGGCGGAAATGGTGCTGCTGCTGAGCCGAAGACGGTGAAGGTGGGGGAGAGGCGGCGAAGTGAGGAGTGATGGTGGTGCTTAAGGGCTGCGAGAACAATAGGGAAAAGGGGGAGTTTGTTGGGTCTGGATTTCAGAAAGGATAAGGCAAGGGGGAGTCAAGGAAGTTGTATTGGTGAGGGTTGTTAGGGGAGGATTCACACTTTAAAAGAAGGAGATAGGAGGTGGCTTGCTTGCTGCTGTTACTGAAATCTGAAGGGGAAGGAGCTGTCTGCACTCTGCAGGAGTTGGCGTGGGAAATCAACGGGTCAAGGAGCTGTTTCGCTTCTTTCCAAAAATGGAGGGCAATGGTGCTTGAGGAAGGGAAAGTAAGGTGAGTGTTACACCAAAATGGTTTGCTCAATTGAATTTCGGAAATGGGAAGGGGAGAAAAGACAAAGGGAGGTGGTCCCAAAAATAAGGTTTGAATACCCGAGATAAATACTGAAACCCGCTCTCTCGATCAGTTAGAATTTCAAAAATTCGAGCAAGGATGTCGCCATTTCAAGTTAGTTTTTAAAATTTTATTTTAGGCCGGAATTCCGTTCCATGAATTTTAAAATCCGAGTTAGCGAGTTTTACGTTAAATTCCACTTTTGAATTTTTTATTTTTTTTTTGAAAATTTAGGATTTAAAAACCCGAGCCTTTACAGAGCTCAGACCGAGCTTTTTTTGCGCTTTAAGTGTTTCTACTTGGTTATAACATGTTAACTTAAAAGAAATTTTAGAAATTTCATAGAATTCGAGCTTTATTCAAATGAGCCGACCTTTCAACTGAGCTTAAAATTTAGTTCAAGCTCGGCTTGTTTAAATAAGTGAGCGAGCTCGAGTCATGCTTTTTCGAGCCGATCCCGAGCCGAGTTCGAGCTGTTCAGTTCATATAACAGCCCTAGTTATTTACCTTCAAGGGGCAGTTTGAGAGACCGGTTATATTTGCAATTTTTTGAGGCACATTACTAGTTTTGCAAAATTTGTAGGAGGGGGTTACTTTTGCAAAGGGCTGATATTTTTGGTATATTCAATGCTATTTACTCTTATTTTTATCTATTTGATAAAATGATTTATGTTAATTAAAACTACTAGAATTTGACATAATCACATATGAGATATTTAAACTACCAGGATTGCCATAAAAATTTGGATGACAAACTCAAATTGTCATAAGAGATTTAGGATGACAAAATCTCTTTCTTTGTCATAGAAGTCTAGAGCCACAAAATGTTTTTTTTGTCACAAAAGTATGGGGCGACGAAAAACATTCATTAGAAGTCTGGTAGGGCGGAAAAAAAAAAATTTATTGCCACAACTTTGGGCGACGCGACTAAGGCAACGAATGGGAGAGTTTTTTGTCCCAAACAATTTTGGGTGACGAATTTTTGTCACTAGATACAGTTTTTCTTGTAGTGATCGGATGGGCTAATGATCGGTTGATCGTTTTTCTGAAGATTTTTTACAACCTTAACAATTGATGGAACAATTAGCGGCGGATAAGAGGTGATTTTACATTGTAGACAAATTAAGATTTTAAAGGACATCGAGTAGTTGATGCACATGATTATGTTGTTACAAATTGGCAACTACTCCAATCCGTTTCAAATTAAAGGTTGTTTGAACTTTAATGCACATTTTTTAAAGAGTTAAAAATTATATAAAATATTATTATTTTAATAATTTTTTTTAAAAAAAATAATTTCATAAATTATGAAAAAAATTGATTGAAAAACAAAATTTTATTGAGTTTTTGCCTCAATAAAATGTGTGTCGAAAAGTTAAATTGACATTTATTATGAAATAGAGGGAGTAATTCTTAAGTAACACAATTCCTTGTTATCAAATCAAAGGAGAGAGATGGCCGCGACGGTGACCAGTTAAGTAGGTATTGTTACAGGTGGCAATCGGGCGGGTCGGTTCGGATTTGGGTTCGGTTAGTCGGGTTTTGGGTCATTCGGGTTTCGGATAATGTCTAATAATTTGGTCAATCGGTTGGGTCGGGTTCGGGTTTCGGTTGTATCGGGTTTCGGTTGTCTCGGGTTTTCATTATTTCAATATTCATTTTAAATTTTTTTACTAGATTGTAGCTTAAAGTTCGAGTGATTTCGGGTTTCGGTTATAAAGGTTCGGGTTAATCGGGTTTGGTTCATTCGGATTTCGGATCCAAAATGGACGGATTGTGTAGGTGTTCAAAATAATCGATTTCGAGTCGACCGGGTCGGATTTCGGGTTCGGGTCGGGTTTGCCAGCTCTAGGTATTGTTGGGCGGAGATGGCGAGGAAGAGCTGCACCACTGGTCCAGGATGTTGGGTTATGTGTTAATTGGATTAAACTATGGGATCTAATCTATCTAAGCTATTGATTTGATTGAACGGAATGAGGGTATTAGGCAATTTATTACGGAGTAATTGGGAAGAAGGTTGTTAGGAGCGAACCCGATGTGATGGTATATAGGATTAGTTAGAAAGTAAACAAAGATAGATTTTGTTTAAAGATTATATAGAAAGTAAACAAAGATAGATTTTTATTTTTTTAAAGTCCGCCCATAAATCATTATCATACGTAATAAAATCAGTTGTTAACACCAGCCCTGGCAGAAAGAATGGAAAAACAAACACTGAAATCACTGCCCGCCAGGTCGGCGCTGTGCAACCAACGGCGCTGGCGTCGTCTCCCTCAATGTGTTAATTTCATTTCCTCTTGTCTGTATTGTTACTCTTCGGATGCCGAAGATGAACACGTAACGGAGGAGGAGGAAGAAACACAAATTTCATCGCCTAGTCTTCAAACAGAGATTGCGATAGAAGCACCAATTTCACTGCCTAGACTCGAACTTGAAGCACCAATTTCATTATCGGGTCTTCAAGAAGAGATACTTGTCCAAATCTTTAATAAACTCCCCGTCCGATATGCCGTCCGATGCCAGGCGGTGTGCAAGCGATGGCGTTGTCTCATCTCCGACCCCTCGTTCAAATCTACCTTCAACCATAGCAGTCAGCCGCTGACCCTAGTCCCGTTCCCGCCAGAAAACTCAAATAATCCTCATCCGGTTTTGTCGTATGAAATCTTTGGCTCAGATAGGACTAATCCTCTGGTGGTGGGTAAGCCATGG
This sequence comes from Persicaria maculosa, assembly GCA_963922045.1. Classification (NCBI taxonomy): domain Eukaryota; kingdom Viridiplantae; phylum Streptophyta; class Magnoliopsida; order Caryophyllales; family Polygonaceae; genus Persicaria; species Persicaria maculosa. The sequence goes on along the minus strand of OY998258.1, from coordinate 48,987,716 downwards.
CGTCTTCCTGCGGAATTCAACTTCCCGGTGACTGACATAACCGTGTTGGGTTCTTACCACGGCCTCGTTGCACTTCACCATGTTACTGCAGATGGCTCCTCAAACTCCTTCTGCCTCTTTAATCCAATTACCATGGAGAAGAAATTGTTGCGTGTGCGTTTTCCCAAACAAA